>OV884015.1:47293203-48031964 GCA_930367205.1 Acanthosoma haemorrhoidale | reverse complement strand
AGAGAGAGAGAGAGAGAGCCTTAGGCTCAGCCTATATATAGCGAGGAGTGTTAATTAATTAATGCGTTAATTCTATCAGGATTCTCTGCGGTCCCTTAATTTTATATATAATCCGGGTTTGTTTATTAGACGGTTTCCTGAGTGCGAACATTTAAAAAAAAATAAAAATGATAAATTTTTTATCTATAGCTGTCATTTGTAATTCTTCGTGTATTTCTGTTATTTTTGTGTATCTGTCAATGCTTCAAGTTTTGTTTTGAAATTCGAAGCGTTCCAAACCACACGCGTAACGAATTATTAGTCGGATATAGATACACTATGTATATAATAATACTTTATTTTTAGCGTTTAAACTTGATTTTTTTTTTTAAATAAGAACAGCGAGAACAAGTTTGGCAACGTAGGCGTGCCTGGCTTAAAAAAATCCAAAGAAATCATAAAAGTTAAAACCAGTTAGTAAAATTTGACGTTTTATTTGAATATTATATGAGCCTTTATTATTTTTGTATTGCCATTCAAGTTTTAGAACAAGGATGCACTCAAAAGCACGTCGTCAAAAATCGTTTATGCTCACTACAACTTTTTCTAAATTAAGATTCGCGAACGAATTGATAATTACAGATTATTAATCAGAGCTACGGTAGCTTTCATTTGATACCATGTTCTTCCTGAAATGAATTTATTGATATACCTGTTATTAACCTATAAAGTAAAAAGACCGTGTTATTTATTAATTATTAACCCTTAGTTATTTATACAGGAAGTATGCCCTGGAACAGCAATGCAATTTTTATGTCACTAGGTCAAACTGGGAACTTATAATTGTCCAGATAATACGCAGTTTGTAAAACTTAATCGTATGATACTCTCAAAAGAATGATATTTTGGGATGGAGTGGGGGTGGCCTTCATGTAAAATTCATGGATTGTGTGGAGAGAAACCAACAGAGTGAATATTTATTTTTTTTCCTCTTCCTCAGTCCTCTAAAATTTAGTGAATGTCTACCCCGGAGACGCCCCATTTACATTACAAACTCACCCCTTCACAATAAGATTTCCTTGTGCCAAAAAGTTACCTTAACCTTAGACCCTTAAGATTTTCGAGACTCCGCGAAAACCTATAAGTTCATCGTACTTCCAGGGATCGGAAAGATAATATTTATTAACCATTTCTCAGGAAAACTGAATAACATATTTGGTATCAAAATTGACTAAAGAATACATTTATTTGATTCATCAAGGATCAAAATATCAAGGAAAACTATCAAAGGTGATGTTATTCTGTTAAATAATAATTAACATAAAATAATTAGTACAAAGGTGCACGTTCAATGAATTAATTAACATCAATAAACTGTAAAAAAAAAAATTCTTATTATTATTTTTTTATATTGTATTTTTTTGTGAAAGTGTCGATTATTGATTGATGATTGGTCATTACAATAACAAGTTCAATGAAACCCTTGATTGTGCGATAAATTATAGTTGTTGATAATCTTATCATAAGTGATAAAAAAAAAAGACCGCAGTAATTTTCACATCTTATTTAAGGAAATGTATCATGGATGTCTCCAGTAGCAGTTTACCTAATTAACTGCCACGCCTAGCCAAGGTTCGTTATTCGTCACGATATAGAGCACAGGTTAGTTGGGTCGGCCTCTGAGAAGCAGCCAACGTCTAACTACATCCTTCTGTCAGTACCTGAATTTATTGCTAGCCGCGATATATTGTTAACGCATAATGATGGTGCTAGGATTCAATATAGAGGTTAGAATTTGGACTATGCAGTCCGATAATTGACTTCGCATTTTCGAAACGTAAAATATCGCTCTTTTATAATAAGGCAATAAAATACTTCGACTAATTAATCTTCAAGAGAAGAAATTCAGGATCGAACTGCTCGCATAGACCCAGAAACTCACATTGAGCCCAACTTACATATATAACTGTTGAAGTATGTTCTCACGCTATCATGACATTTCTATACATGGAATCCTCACATTTTCATAAATATGAATCAATTTAGTAAATACACAAGAGGCTCTACATCTTTAATATAGAATATGCCTTGAAGCCATTCATTCATCTAAAATAGTTTTAGGGTCAATTTTGAACTCCTATATGTAAGAGATCTCGTTTAAGTCAGTCACTTCATAAAATAATGTAATCAATATGTTTCAGTAATGTTAATTTCAACGTCAAGTATATGACATGGTGTATGACCGATTTCAGGCAATCAGATTTTATCCCGAATTGGCCTACCATTAATTATTATTTTATTTTATTAACAAAAAGACAAGAACTAAACAGACGCTTTGGACAACTGTACAGACTACTTCAAAGGACATCCCATCTCTCAATAGAAAATAAACTACTAATCTACAAAGTTATACTTAAACCAATCTGGACGTACGGAATAGAGCTACGGGGGACAGCAAAAAAGTCGAACATCAAGCGTATCCAATCCTTTCAATCGCTATTATATATTATTGAGAACAATAGTAAATGCCCCTTATTATGTCAGCAACAAAACCCTTCATAACGACCTTAATATACCCTACATAGAACTCATCCCTTCCAAGTTTATGAAATTACACAGTAGCCTTTCCAACCACCCTAATCCTGTAGCACAGTCATTGCACTGCGCCACTCATCCCTATAATCCTCCTCGGAGACTGAAACGGCAGTGGCCTCGTGACCTGCTATAATCACGTGACAGTGGGAGTCCTGGCAATGGCCAGTTTCTCCAATCATGTCCTGAGCGTCTGTGGCTCTCGCGCTCTTGGTCAGCCTCCACTGGCTAGTACCCGGTGACGCGGCTGACGGAGGGGCGTGGGGGACTTCCCAAGACTCCGCTTTCTCTTCGCGTGGGGATTCGGGAGGTCTCTGGGCTGTCTGTAAGTATTGTATGAATGAGCGAGTGAATGATGAACTGTAAATATGGTATGAATGTGATCATTTATCTGTATTATTATTGCCTTATAAAAGGTAGATTGTAATTATAGTACAATAAAGGAATAAAACTAAAAAAAAAAAATGTTATTAACGTTTCTTTACTAAAATCTGGATAGACTTGATATAAAAGCGGCTTCTGTAGTCAAGCTAAGTAAATATATTCAGAGGCGATCACATACATCAAAACATTTAAGCAATTGTATGCAGAATGTTATGTGTTTTGCATTACTTTCCAAAATTTATTTTACAATTTTTTATTTATTTTGAGTTCCAGTATCAATCAGCAATACGAAACAGTTGACGCCATCGTCATCTCGATTAGTAATTTTAATAAACAAGGAGTTAGTTTATAATACAATAGGTGTTTCTTTATTTAATATTATAATACATTAGGTATATGCCTTTATTATAATATATTAGTTATTTTAGCTGTTGTTTTTGAATCGTCGAATTGTGATTTTCAATGAGATATAGCCTGTAACATATCACGTAAATTAACTCCCTGAGATGTTTTTATAATATTTTTTAAGAATACCATTTAATTGGTGTAAGACTAATGAAACTTGATTGTCTCTCGATAATTTGTAAGTTGTTTCATTAACTAAGTAAAAATGTAACAAAATCTTTGAAACAACTAGTTATATTTTATAATAAATATTCTAATAATATAAATATACTTTATAATTGATTTGCACAATTTAGGTTTTAAATGACAGCAATGTTCGTTTCTCTTCATAATCTTTTCTTTAATTGGCGGACGCTTTTAACAGCCTACCTCTGTCATCCTCAGGCACTGCACAGCGATGAGTCCACCACTACAAGGTATAAAGACCATAGGAGTTTTTTAATTGTATAATAAATTTGTTTACAATTTCCCATTAAAACAAGTAAATAACGGTTTAATACAAAAAATAAATGAAGTAACCATATACTCGAATCTGTGATACGTAATCAACATTGCGTCAATAATTTAGCCATTCTCCGCACCTGCATATTGAAGCTACATCACTAGCTGTGTATTAAAAATTCAAACGTAGATTGATTGAAATGTCTGCGTTCGTTTAAGGTCAATAATAGGTATAAAATATTAGCGCCTCTATCTCTATGAGGTAATTGCTACATGAATCACTTACCTTGTGACTAGCCTCACCGCTAATTGAGCGGCGACTTGGCTCGAGAGATGAAGTACCGGGAGACCCTGAGGTTCAGCGAGCTGATCCCAGGCCTGGACGTCTCCTACCCCAGGTATACGGGGATGTGGGACCTCATCAACACCTACCGGACGACGGGGAGGATCAGCCTCCCCTACAAGATCCAGTGCTTCATCACCGGAGTCCTCTTCACCCCCTACCTCGTGTTCCAGATCATCTGCCCATTCTTCATCAGAGTGGATCTGGAGAAGGCCACCCTACTCATCCTTATCATCGTGTCCTGCGTTCAGGCCTTCGTCAAGCCGGCCCTCTTCTGGAATAACATCGACGAGCAATCCCAGCTGTTCGAGGTGATGAAAAAAGACCTGCTGACCAGCATCCCCCATTACAAGAGCGAACAGATTGGCAGGATCTACAGAAAAGTGGCCAAGAGGTGCAACCTGTTCTGCTACACCGCCCTGTGTCTCTGCTTTTCCACGGTGTTCTTCTGGACGGCGTTCCCTGGCATCAGCTCGGAGTATATCGCTCACCACGTCGGCAACATGAAGGAGGTGACAACCGGACCCAAGAAGCCCCTAGGTGCCTGGTACCCCGTTCCCTTCTGGATCGCACCCTGGTCGGACGTAGTATACTACTTCGAGATAGTCTTCTTTGCCTGGCTTGCCATGATGGTGAGCATACACGAGTTGATGACCACCCAGCAGATCATGGCCCTGCATGCCCACCAATCTGTCCTAGGCTACCATATATCAACCTTGAGGAAGGATGAAATCGTCTTCTACAGCGGCAAGCAGGGGGTGACCCCGGAACAAGCTGATGAGTTGTTATATCAAGAACTACTAGCCATCATAAGGGATCATCAGAATCTTCTCAGGTGAGTTGAAAAACCGTAAATTTGTACTTAAACATCACAAAAAAAAAATTCATTTCATATTGTGGTAATATATAAATGAAATACAAATATTTTTCTCTTTCTCTCAGTTGGTTTTTAATAACTAAAAGTCACGAAGATATGAAAAACAACTAAAAAATACTTTATGCTTTGAATAACGATAAATCTCTCGTTTATGGTGCAGTTTTGAATTCCAGATACGGAAGGATGCTTAAAGAAAACTACAACGCCTATACTACAATATTATTAGCTAATGGAGTAACTATATTGATAATAACCATTTTCCAATTTGTGTTTGTAAGTATTTTATAATTATAGCCTAGTAAATAATAATTTTTGTTTCTCTTAATGAAATATTCGCTAATTCTATATTTTTTAGGGTGCAAAAGATATCCTGATGTCAATAAAATTTGTGTTGTACCTTTCCTACGAGGCAACGGAGTTTATTTTTTTATGCCTGGCAACAACCATGCTAGAAACATCGGTAAGTCTATTCGAAGTTTAAACTATTCATTTCGTTTATTTAAATTTCTTAGTGAATACTTCATCTTTATTTCGAAAATAATAAAGACAGATTAAAATAAAAAATACAATTTTATGGGGGAAAACATGCTTTGTAACTAACTAAAAAAAAATTGCTAAGTTGCACCATCGCTCACCACAACATGGAGGTGACAACCGGACCCAAGAAGCCCCTAGGTGCCTGGTACTCCGTTCCCTTCTGGACCGCACCCGGACTACTTCGAGATAGTCTTCTTTGCCTGGCTTGCCATGATGGTGAGCATACACGAGTTGATGACCACCCATCAGATCATGGCCCTGCACGCCCACCAATCTGTCCTAGGCTACCATATATCAACCTTGAGGAATGATGAAATCGTCTTCTACAGCGGCAAGCAGGGGGTGACCCCGGAACAAGCTGATGAGTTATGCAGAGAAGTTGGAAAAAATTTCTATTTTGCTACATCCATGGATATACATTTTTTTTTGAGAATTTTGATACAAAATGCAACTGTTTAAAAAACTGGAAAACCGCAGTACAAATAGGGAGAGGGATCAAGGATTTATGAATTCATCATCACTAATAGTTTTTAGTGCACTTAGCTTTTTAAATTTATTATTTTCTTTATTAAAGTTTGTACAATTATTTTTTTTATATATTTTTATACTGTTCTATGAAGCATACGATAAGTTTATAAATATTTTATATAATGTAAATGGACGATACAAGGATTATTCGTATTTAAATGGGAAATAAACGCTATTCAGTCAGGGATTAGAGAAAAAAAAAATCAAGAAGCTTACAGATTCTGTTCTCGAAAACATTTCATTAAATACAATTGTATACGTCCATTACTGCCGTATTTTATGATGCCATGATTACTTCATTATACCTTATGTATTATTTAAATATCCTCTGCATTAGCTTTCTTTATTAGAAAAAACAAAACAGTAGAGAATAACAGCAAAAATTAATTTAGGTGTATTATCGATTTTTTTATTTAATCATCATTAATAGTTTGTTCATATTTATTTTAATTGGTTTTAAATTAATTATTTTATTTGTTAAAGTATGTAAAATCTCCATTTTTTTATAATAAAAATTTCCCATACCAATAAACATTTGTTTTAAACCATTCGATTCGTACCGACTCTACAATTTAGCATTCATTGTCTCATTCGCCCTGTATTTACAATTTATGCATACATAAAAACCCATAAATCCCCCGTGGCATTCACCTCTTTAGCTAAGTAGAAGGAAGCATGTTTTTATTGAAATGTAAACATGGAATCGATGCATTAAATTTCCAAGCAGTGCTTACATCAGTTTATACTGTCATGTTAATTTTTTGTAGAAAAAAACACATAATCCACTTCATTTGTCACATGAGAGCTCACTTATAAACAAAATATTAGATGGTTTGGAGGTGGTCACAAGGCCTTAACTTCAGTTGCCAGGGTGACGGAATAATTTCAATATTCAGAACCAATATTAGCTAAGTGACTCCACACCAAATCCATATAAACTTCAGATGTATAGGATATATTCAAAGTCAATTATTTTCTATAAATTTATCAGCTCTAAAAGACATCCACAATCATTTTTTTTTTTTCGTCATTTAACTTAATGGACCGTTTTCTGATATCTTGCAGAGTACCGACATCAAATTTTCCATCTACAGTAGCGACTGGTACACTTCGAAGAAGCGGATAAGGGACTCTTCGCGTATGGTGATGGTGCGGTCCCAGAAGCCGGTGTCGCTCATAGCTGTCAAGATGTACCCCGTCAACGTGGAGACGCTCATGGCTGTCAGTATTATATGTTTTACAAACTTAAAAAAACAACAACAGGTAACTGCTGTTGGATTTTAGCTGGACTACTTATTTTTTTAACGCCCTGTTTCAGATATTCCAATTCGCATACACAGTATCTGCCTTGCTCTCGAGAATGCTCGAATAGAGAAAACATGGCGGATAAAATTAGCGAGATAGACAGTCCGTTGAACTGTATCGATTTACCCTTCCCAACACCTTCTGCAATAGGAATCATGAACGAGTCACATTTAAAATTATACACATTGTAATTACTGATATTTAAATTTTGTTAGAATAGGTTTTTCAAAAATAAAATAAAACCCTGCACCAGCATATATTTTAATGTATCTATTTTTATGTTTCATCTATTATTTTTCATTTTTTCTTTTGATTATAATTTTTTGTATCATACATGGACTATGTACTCCACAGAAACAGTTAAAACTAAAACCTGAGTAGGGGAAAAGTCGAATGATGATGTTATACCAATAAAAAAATAGATTTTATTAGGAGAGACTTCAAAGGCTTTTTTTTTTTTTTTTTAAATGCTTATTCAAACACAGTTTAAATAAACACATACTTAAGTGGTTTAGGCCATACAAGAGTATTTTATCTTTGAGTCTGGCACAGTTTTTTTCAAATCATGTTACCTGGAGTAGTTTTTTTAACACTACTGACACTAGGAGGTAATTTTATCACAAAAAACATAATGCTTTAATATATTTTCAAACAATTTTTAGCTGGGCTGACTCTATTCAACACATAATTATTACGTCCTGAAAGAACGAACGGAAATGCGAAAGTGACATAAAATTCAACGTACGTATAGGGATTGGAATGAGATTATTTATTAAAAATGTCAGAAAACTGGATAACACAGTTGGTATCAAAACCAAAAAAAAATGGCTTAAGAATACATTTATTTACGTCCTGAAAGAACGAACGTAAATGCGAAAGTAACTTTTAATGCGAACGTGATATAAAATTCAACGCACGTATAGGGATTGGAATGAGAATATTTATTACAAATGTCTCAGAAAACTGGATAACACAAAAACAATGGTATCAAAACCAAACAAATGGCTTAAGAATACATTTATTTGTTTCAAACAAGGAAAACTATGAAAGGTGGTGCTATTCTGTTCCTTTTTTTTTTGTTTTTAACTAGTACAACGGTGCACGTTCGATAAATTAATCAACTAATAAATTTTTCTTAAATAATAAACAAATTAAAACAAAATTTCTTTGGCGTCAACATATATCAAAATTATTTTTTATTTACTATTATTTAAAATTTTTTTTGTCATTTCAACATCTTTTCCTTTATAAATAATGTCTTATAGATATTTTTATGTAAGCTGGCTTCCATGTTTACTGAAATCCTGCAAATTATTTACATTTAAAAATGTTTATTCCATACAGTCTGCTATGTTTATGCATACAAATATTTAATTATGAATATACATTTCATTCTGTTACTTTTTTTTTAAACACCTTTCCGAATCGTTGCAATATAAAATGTCCGATTGGTTGTTATTAATTCGGTAATATCTGTAACGATATAAAGCAAGTGAGAATATATTGCTGATAAAATATAGATTTAATTATATAAAAAGCTATAATAAACATAAAAAAATTATCATCTTATAAAAATATTCTTGTTTGAAGGACAATATCTAGATCTGCGTTAATATAAACCGATTTAATGATTTTATAAAAACATGTCACTGGATTTCCAATGAAATGGTGAGGTAAAATTTCAGTAAAACCACTATACAAAGGAGAAAAACTGTCTGAAAAAAAAGAAAATAGATTTTTCCGAACGTGATAAATGAATCTTTCTTGAACATAAAGCTACGAAAATCAGAACCAAGTTGATTCCCGGTACTCAGTTATTTATGACCTAATTAGCGAGCAATATGGTAAAACATTTTTAAATAATGGACTTTTGGACAATACAAGCTGTCGAAGTGCCTGTGGCACGAACTATAAACGTCATTTCAGTAAATTTTGAGAAAGGTATTTTTACCAATCACATGTATCAAATCTGACGGGGTTCCTTTAACAACCACAAAATTTAAGCAATTTCATATATCAACCAAGGTTACTTGATATTAGAAACTTCCACTTTAACTTAACACCTGTCAGTGTAACTGGTTATGTCAGAATTTGATGTATAATACTTAGGAAAGCAGTATGTTCCGTGCCATTTGAGAAAATGAAGTTTCTACAGCACCACCTGTAAAAGCCGGGGTTCAACAAGAGATTACGCAGCTGGAGTTCTGGCCACACCCTGACATCCTGGAGCATACACATAAGAACAAAAAAATAATGAAATTAAAGATGCTTACTGGGCCACGATCAAGTATGGAACCACAATATAATTTATAACCTTAACATAAAACTAGGTTCGGTATACATCATTGAATTGTGGTGTTCTGGCTACAGATCGAGCGAATACTAAATAAGATAATTCAAGTCAAAGATTCTTAGACAAATTACAAATTCACCTTATCGCGTTTCAAACTAGGCAATACGCACTGATCTACAAAATGTTCAAATATGTCTTAGACAAATCAAACTAAAATTCGCACATTACACATTTCAACACAGAAATAGACAGATTGTCACCTTTTCGCAGCATCACACTGTGACCTACAAGCAGGACCTCGGCAAAGCACTTCATTAATAAAGCATTCACTAATGGAAGTTTGGCTGCCGTATATTTTTTTTTTATAAATAATTATATAATACAGCTGGTTAAGTGCGATGTCAAACAAACAGTCTATATTTCATCATTATTATTAAGTATATCTTCACTTGGGATTGAAAATAATCAACGTAAGTATTGTAAATACTAGAATCAGCAAATATTACTTTGTTAATTGACCTATGATCATTTTGACTAGAAAAATAGATTTAGCAGTGAATAATATAGTTCGCGAATAGCCAAATGGCATATCAAAGTTTGAATTAACTTCGCAACATTCTATAAAATTAAACTGTAACTGAACTATGCAACTTAGAAACATGGTTATGACGGTGTCCGTGAATACTTTCATATTGTTATGGAATAATTGACAATTACAGCGAGGAGTGATCGAACAATTGTTCAATACTTAAGACTGCAATTGATGAAAATAATTTGGTCCGTTTAGTCTAAAGCCTGAAATATTATTTCAGTGAATAGATACAGGGCTGATTTTTTCCATATAAATTTTTAGTCCACACACTTCCCTCTACCATTTCATTATGATGACATAAGACAAGATAAATAATCATGGTGCTTGGGCACCATTTAAATTTCAGACTGAATAATGTTTATGGTCGCTATCTTAAAACACATAGACAGAAATACAAGGCGAAAATCAATGCCTCCGTACATTCCTACAAGCGGAATGAAATTAAAAAAATACTTTGGATTTGGAAATGAAATAAACAAAAAAACAGTACATTGACGGCTCTGTGTCACAATTGTTTTTGATCCATGCTTTTAAATAATTCATATTACTACTGCAGCATTGTGCTTCTTGCATCTGTGAATTACGTTGATATATGTTCATTTAAGTTATCAATATTGAGAAGAAAAAATATAATTTTGAGAAGCTTATCAGAACGATGCATTGTTTATGCTATCACTGTGTATAAATCTACTTATTCTATTCTGTTTTTACGTCACAAAATACTTTGAGAAAATAATATCATACCTAAGTCCTCATATATGAAAACGTAATATTAATTCATGGGCAATATCTTAGTTACACTTTCATATATCAGCCACGATATACCTTTGGTGAGCTAAGGGTCATTATGGTGCTAAAATATACAGATAAAAGATTTTGGGTCGAATACTTTGTATTGCCACGATCGAAGGTTCAATTTAGTACCCAGCAATGCACCATTGAAATTTCAGACTGATTGAATAATTTTTAGGGTCGCTGTAGTTAAGCGCACAGACAGAAACACAATGCACGAATACCTACAAGTGGAATATTAAAAAAACACTTTGGGTTCGGAAATGAAATAAAAAAAAACAGTACATTGACTTCTATGTGCCACAATTGTTTTTTCTGTAAACGTTATTGGAACTGGCAATGGAACTTTCTGGAAGAAAAAAGTTGAAACATTTAGACTCATACGAAACGAAGGCTTTCATCACATAAAACGATGTTTTAGATGATCGACGAACAAAAATTCCCTGTTTGCGGGGTACTTGACACAGATCCCGACTCGATCCCACGAGGTTTCATACACCGAGACCCCGACATCCTGAACGTAGAGCAACAGAACACCCTCAGTGAAATGATAATAAAAATGGCAGATTTCAATGAAGAATATCTCGCCAAGCATCCCCAGGTAAACTTATAATAATTGTTAAACCCCATAGACAGTAAATACATTTTGATTAGGTGGGTAATTCAAAATAAGATACCTCATTGTTTTGTTTAAACTTAATTTTTGTTGGAGAAGATTTCAACAATATTTTTTTTATTGTTTATACTATATTTTAAGATCCTAGAATATCAAATTAGAAATTAATAGATTATGGTCATATTTAAAACAAAGGGTTTGTTTGCTCATGTAGAATCAAGCAGGAATCACTTATTTTTTTTAATGGTAATGAGATGAGGGGAAAATTTTAAAATTATAATTTTTCTTATCATTTTGTGGTATTAATTTTTTTTTTTAAATGAGTAGTAAAATTTTTTATAGTTACTAACAATCAGGGCTGATATTAAAATACTATTATGTTAATTTTAACATTAACTGTTAAATTGTTTATCAATTATTTTTTTTAATAAAATGTATTGTGATTGGGAAAAAACACGACATCTACAGTCTATTTATATATTCATTTTAAGTCCATTATATTTTTTGGTTCAGTTCATTTGTGCCATAGAACCAACCCACTTGGTTTTGAGCTATCATTTGAAGGATTTTAATTGTTTAAGGATAACTCAGAGTAAATATATTGTTGGTCTTCTGGGCCGAAGCATGATACATTTTAATACTAACTCAGTTTATCACTCGCAGTGGTATACATCTGGTTATAGTATTGATACAATATTGTTTAGTAATTATTATTAGTAATTAGTATATTGTTAGTAATTGATATTTTGTTATTTTCAATAATTTACTTAATGTTTATGCCTTACTGTTTGCAATTTTGTAACACTATCCAACTCAATCCAATTAATAATCAAATAAATCTTAGGAAATATCAGCTACACTTTAATCTATCAGCCAAAATTGACATTGTTGTCCTAAAAAGGGACATAAGAATGGCAAAAGACACAAGAAGTGTCAATTTAATTAAAATTTTATGAATCTGGATCAAATTCTTAATATTGGAACGATCTAAGGGTCAATTTAGTGGTATTAACCTCAGGTATGGCATCACTTTTAAGTATGGTTTCTTACAAACCTTAAGTTTAATTCTTCAAGCTACAATTACCCAGGAATATAAATCCCATGACACTAAGATAAGTGGTTTCATGAGACATCCCATCCAGTTATTAATGGGTTAGTAATTAGGGATAATTAAATGATTACTCATCCAGCACCTACTGTCTCAGGTTCAGAAACAAAAAATAATTAGCTAATAACCAAATAATCAATAACTTCCTATGACATTCGGGAAGATTTTATAAAAAAAGAAGGTACAGACATAAATTTTCCGTAATCCTTCACAATTTAAAAAAAATCTGTCTACGCCATATTAAATGAAATTCCCCACTAGTCCTTGATAACCGATTTTTTAAACGAATTCTTTCAATCATAGAACCCCAGTTAAAAAGCAAGCGATCCCCTAAATGATTTTGGGGATTTCGATTTTTGAGTTCATTAAAATTCCCATATAGAGTTTATAATTAACAAACAGTTTGGAGACAGAGTAATTATCTATAATTTTAATCTCGATTTTATAACGTGTCATTGACTATTTAATGATGTTTACGACATTACAGGTCGAAGCTCTTGCCAGATTGTTAATAACTGAACTTATACTGCACAAACCATACTACGTGCGAGAGTTCATCAAGGAAATATTATCGCGGGAAGACCTTGAAACTCAGATTGCTATGATAGTTGCAGATAGAGAAATAAGTAAATTATTGCCAAAAACTTTTCATTATTATGCTGTACATTATAAAAGAATTACAAAAAGTATAAATTTAATTTGTTCTAAAAGCATCACTATGCTATCATGGGTTTCTAACTTTCGAATCTTTTTACTATTTTTTCTTCAACACTTCTTGCTCACTACCTTGATGTTGAATTCTTCCCTTGAAGCGACATTCTGTCGGATCTTTCAAACTCGGTTTTCACAGGTATCTCGTTTCTGTAGCCTGGATCCAGCCTAGGTGGACCTGCTCCTCTTTGATTCTTGGATTAACCCACTTTAAAAGTGAATCCTCAGCTTAGCTTCACTTATTATGCTATATGATAATAAATAGTTAAGACATTAATAATTGGAATGAGTAGATCTCGACCGGAGACACGCCCGACATTACTTCTCCCACACTCAGACGTGGCAGGACAAAGCGGCCGGTAAGGACGAACCGCCTCCTTTGGAAAAACCCTTGTGGCCTGATCCCTGGCCCTACAGCAAGAGCCAGACACGAAGGGACAAGCGTGAATACTGTCATCCTCACTACTTTAAGGTATGTAATCTCACGTGTATCTTGTAGTCCATGGAGAAGTAAATGCGTACAACTGATACAACTTAGTATAATTCATACAACTTGTCGAAGTCCCACTAACTACAAATGTGTATGGTATACACTAAAAGAGAGAGAGAGAGAGAGAGAGAGAGAGAGAGAGAGAGAGAGAGAGAGAGAGAGAGAGAGAGAGAGAGAGAGAGAGAGAGAGAGAGAGAGAGAGAGAGAGAGAGAGAGAGAGAGAGAGAGAGAGAATTTCTTTATTTTATATCCATGGGCTCATTACATTTAGTTGCCAGGCGTAAGAGCCTCTAAACTAAAACTAAAATATCCACTTATTTATTTGTCGGGAATACAACAATAAACTAAAACAACTAAAAGGCTGATTTCTAGTGGTCATTAAGGATGTACTGAATGTCTTCTTCCTAATTGAAATATTATACACAACACATTTTACTAAATTATTGTGACTACTCTTTCAATTTTTTTCAAGAATCCTTTTAGTTCTTTCTTTTACTACGCTATAAAGTCAATGCCAGTGGTAGGAACTTGTTATTATTATTAGGAATTTATTTTTTATTTTATGCTTTCTGCACCTCTACTTTCTTAAAGAAGCTACTTGTACAGCTATCAATTATAATTTATCACACAATCAAGGCCTTCATTGAACTTGTTACTGTAAATCGATAATTCCAATGAGATGGACGCTTTTGCTGTAATAAAATTTATGTAAGGTGAAGAATTTGTGAAAGGCCTTTATCGAAAATTCATCAAATTCAAATAGGATCATTGAAATTCATTACTTCCCAAAGTAATTTGGGCCTACGTTTAGAGAATACCTACCATTTCTTCAATAGTTATCTCCCATCATTGGATGAGCTAAGAATTACATTTATATTAATAGCCACACCAACTGAAAATGTTTTAAGCCTAGTATATGACATTTTATACTCATTCCTCAAGTGTGTTCGTATATTTTTCAAGAGTGAAAGTGACATAAGGCCTACTTCACCGATAGTTAGTATATTATTTCAGTTGGTTTATTATTATTGTTTTTACCTGTATATTTATTTTGCTTACCAGATTTTAAGTTTTATCTATATATATTAGTATTCATTCTTTTATTTTATCTAATTTTGTTATTATTTTCATTGTGTATACTTTATTAATATATTAATAGTAAAATACCATTAATACATCATTTTGTAATGATGTTGTGGAACCCTAAATTACCAATAATCCTTAATAATAAAAAACACACGAAGGACTGTCTTTTACATATTTTTAAAAATACCTTTATTGATTTCAGGTGCCGTATGCGTTCTACCCAGCAGAATATTTCAAACTGAAAAAAATTGACTTGCGGAGAAAGAAAACTCCTAAATTCTACAGCAAAGAATACGCGAGGCAAGTCCTTGAAAACTATAAAGACGTCTGGGGGGATCCTGTGACGAACATACCCCCACCTATGACCAACGAAGAGATATACACAGCTTTCGAAGTCCTAGACCGTAAGGAGCCAGCAGAGATGACCAATGACGAGCTTATCAAAACTTGCCTACGTTGCAGAAGACTTAAGGTAGGATGGCAATGGGGCAAGTAGATGTAGTTGTGCAACTAACACAGACAGATATATAGGGTTGGATGGGATGAAACGACAGATTTATTTATTTGGATGAAACCATTAAAGTAAGAATCCATTCTTACAAAACATCAATATGGTACAGTGAATGAAAGAACTGTATATCGGTGGTTCTCTTGCTTTCAATCCAAGTCTCGAGAACGAATCTTGTGGGAGGGCAGAAACAAAGCTTGATGATAGGCTTTGGTAAAGGCCAATCCACACGAGACAAGAAAAAAACATTCAAAACACTTAAACGTCAGCCATACTTTTGTTTAACTTTACAAACGTGATCTGAAAATACAACTTTTACCACATCCACTTTGTTTACCTGACTTGTCCCCAACTGACTATAATTTTTTCAGAGCTTTTGAAAAACAAAATATTTCAAAATGAAAACGAGGTAAAGTTTTCATTTCTCGAATTTATTGACTCAAAGCCAAAACTTTTTTTTGAACAAGGCATACAAAAGGTTGTTAGGGGTTGAGAGAAATGCATTGAACCTTATTTTGAATAAAAATAATATCGTTAAAGTTTGTTTTTTCTATCATTTGCCTCATACCCTTGAAATTGACATTTCATCCCTTTCAGTGGGGAGTACTGAACATACCGAGTGAGAAAATGTTCCTATGAATTGCATAAATACTTAAATCAAATTAAGGACCTAAAACTTAAGTAAGTTGTACTACCATATAAAACTGTAAAGATGTGTTCAAATTAAAAAAAAACTAAAATATGCCCGGATGTGATCCAGATGAGTTTATAAACTGCACTGTATCGATGGGACAATTTTGATTAAATTATCATGAAACAATCACAGACTATATCACAAAAAAAACTATGTACCTTCAGGTAATTTGAAGAGGCAACGTAAGATTCGTGTTGAAATAATATTTTTCTGGACTGACTTCAAATTATTGATTTTTCAAAATATTTGCAAACATGCAAAAAGATTTAATAAATGAACTTCTTTATTTTTCTTTCTTTATTGTGATAAAATTACAATATGCCTTATTGGGCAATAAACAATTGTGATAAATGTTCTCATTCATACCATATAGACATAATAAAGAAAATAACTTGTTAATATCATCCCAGCTATCTTAGACTAGACTTATCTCTGTACTTCGTTCATGAATCTTGCATCTGGGCTCACATTTGAGACTGCTGATCAAGTCAAAGATTCTCCCCCGGTCAACCTTTACAGCACTTAATAATTAATTACTATTGAGAATTTTTTCAACATGTTAGTGCATGAAAGATGACATGACCGTTATAAATGACTGGTTTAAAAAAAAATTAGTTGCCTGGTGCTTTTTCCCCATTAGATCAACGGGTCCCCATCCCCCCCCCAATCCCCATCAATTATTCCAGTCAATAGCGTGAAATATTTTTAAACGATTGTGAAAAAAAACTACTTGGTATTATTAATAAAAATGCTTCATTTTTTTTTTTAGTTGTCTCATGTTTACAGAAAAAAAAATAAAACCAGCTTGGGGCCTATTAAACTATGTAGTCCCCGATTTCGATTATTGCCTCTCAAATTTTAATATTTTTGATTATATTTGAAATTATTTTTTTGTGATCGTTTATGTCGTCAACCATGGGAATACTTTAGGGCATAGATAACTTCTGAGTACTGAGGCTCGAGAAACCTTAAAAGTTAGCAGAACGAGCCCGACTTTTATTTTCATACTTTTTCTTTGAATTAAGAACTTTTTTATGTACGAGCTCTAGCACATGATTAAAAATTATAAAAAATACAACATATCTATTAAAAAATTGAAGTTTTAAGTCACCATTATCTTTTGACATAATGATATGTAAATATTTAAGCTGAGACATCAGAAGCGAAACCCTTCATAGAGTTCTGAATGCACCTGGCATCCAGATCTCTTCAAAGTTCGCGAAATTTTACCAAAACGTGCCCTATCATTCTAATCCCTTAGCACAATTATCAAACAGCCTAACAAAACCCTATAATCCTACTCAAAGATTAAAGTGACAGTGACATCGTGACCTGATGTATATACATAGGCGTCGGAGTCATCAAGCATGTCCTGAGCGTCTGCGGCTATCGCGCTATTCATCCTCCGTTGGCTCGTATTCGGCGACGAAAGGAATATCCTGAACCTCCCCTCTCTCTTTCATATGTGAGGGGGGAGGCAATCATACGGGGCTGGGTAGTGTGCACTTATCGTACAAATAAGTGAATGAATGATAAACTGTAAATATTGGATGTATGAGCTCAATGATCACTCATTGCCCCCACAGGGTAGATTGTAATTTTATTTCAATAAAAAGATTTTCTAATATAAAAGATTTTCTAATATAAAAGATTTTCTAATATAAAAGATTTCCTCCGTACCTGTCGAAAAGTTAAGCATATACCACCGTATTTCACCAACATTTCTCGGGGTATTTTCAGATTGAAATTGAAATTTGAAATTGGATCCAGTATATGGATATTGGGTCGAACCAGAATGAATTTAGGGTTTCTCTCTTCGGTTTCATAAATGGATTTAATCTTAATAAGATATGTTAATAAATAATGTATTCTCTCCTTTTTCCAGCTGAGAAATTATGTTACCACTGTGAATAGAAGAGATTTCTTGGCCAAATCGAAAAGGTACGGACCGCTAGCAGCGATGAAGGCATCACTCCCGCTAAAAGCGGGCATCATAATCCTCAAGAAGACGATGGAGGCGATTAGGAAAGGACAAACGTCCATGGTTAAGCCAGAAAAAAAAGAGAAAGGGGCTAAAGCAAAAATGCCCCACGACCAGATGAAATTCCAAACACTTCTGGTCCCCCATCCTCCAATAGCGAAATTGAATGACTTCAAAAGCCCCGTACCGGGTCTCAGGTTCAAAGAGAAGGGAGGTAAGTGTACCGAACTGAAAATTAATGCCTTTAATCGTCTTTCACCCTTTGATGCTATTCAAACTTTATATTGTTGTTAAAATTAATTGAGAAAAACCAATAGTTCAACAATAATATTCTAACGAGTAGACACTAAGAGTGTCTAAATTACAACCGAATGAAAAAAACAAACAATTTTTTCACCGGACGGCTTCAAAGCCTCTCAATTTTTTTTTAAATCTTACAATACGTCTAATTCTTGAGAACAATAGTCAATGCCCCTTATTACGTCAGCAACTATCTTAATAAACCCCAAATCCTTGAACTCATCCCTTCCAAGTTCATGAAATTCTATCGAAACCTATCCAACCATCCCTATAATCCTCCTCGGAGACTAATGTGGCAGTGGCCACGTGACCTGCTATAAATACAAGACAGTGGGGGTCTTGGTAATGGCAAGTTTCTCTAATAATGTCCTGAGCATCTGTGGCTCTCGCATTCTTGGTCATCCTCCACTGGCTCGTATCCAGTGACGCGCCTGATGAGTGTGGGGGACTTCCCAAGAACCCGCTTCCTCTTCGCATGTGGATTTGGGAGGTCTCTGGGCTGTCTGTAAATATTGTATGAATGAGCGAGTGAATGATGAACTGTAAATATGGTATGTATGAGAGCATTAATCTTAATGACTTATTGCCTTATAAAAGGCAGATTGTAATTATAGCACAATAAAGGAATATAAAAAAAAAATATATTAATTACAAGTGGGTTTCAGTTATCAAAGGGATATTTCCACTATCAGATCTAAGAAGACCTTTTTCGGATCAAGCATACCTTAGGAAACAATCAGAAATAACCTTGTATTCTCAACGTTCTGTGGATGGCATGTCAGCTCTACCAACACGATTATTAGGTGAGGATTTCAAAATTCTATAAATAATGGTGTATGCATTTTGTTTTTACTTCACTGGTTTATTTTTTAGAGTTAGAATGGGTGATTGGCTTTCGCCTATCGACCACCTGCGTTTATTACTATAATAACTTTAGAACTATACAAAAAATAATGACTATAGTAGTCTGAACGCCACATCACCCTAGGATGTACATATATGTTTACACTAAGACATAGTGGGTGTGAAAAAAATTAAATATGGAAGGAATCGGCTGTGAATATCATAACTGATCAGATTTATATGACATTAAGAGTCAATGAGTGGATTTAATGTTTCAAAATTTCTGAATATTCCAGCTATTAAGATTTTTTTGAAAAAGCGACCCGGTTGGTTTAATAAATAAAATGCTGGTTTGCAGTTTGAATCTCCTGCCATGTACATTTGTTTGTGTAATGAAAACATCGATGTCTTGTCTTGAAGGTGTAAATGGGTAAGGATCCATCTCTCTCTCACTATACGAGGGTGGTCTGAAAAGTTTCCGACCTAACAAAGCTTTTATTTCACTAGCTTTTATTTATTTTATTATCATCTTCATGTTGAGGTGAGAAACTTTTCAGACCACCTGTGTACTGACGTCACTCATAACTCTCTGCTTCTTCAAGATGATAAATACCCTCGATGAGATACATTATTAGGGCTCATGAGCTGCCTCCAATGTGTGCTTTTGATAGTTCCCACGGTAGGAGAACCTTCCACTGATTCCCTGCAGTATTTATTGAATAATTCTAGATGGCTTTTCGCTAGAAATGCCTCAACAATTTTCCGGTTCGACAATCGTGAGGTAAATTGGGCGGCAGATCCATTCTTCGGCAATCTGTTAGCTTCTTCTTGCCCCATAGACTCTTGAACCATTTCCGGAACATATTGCAGAAGAGCCCCTGACGTTCACTCTATAAGATCTCCAATGTAGATTTACAATTCTGGAAGTCAAATGTATCATCTGAGGTTGAACTTTTCAGGCATTAGGCGCAATAAAAAGAGAGTATATAAATATAACTATTTCCAATTTCCAACTAAAAAATTATAATTAGCAATTATTTAATAAGTCAATGTCTTTCTTGAAATTGTTTTTTTTTCTTCTTCATTTTATACATCCTTAATGACCAGTTTCTCCAATCATGTCCTAAGCGTCTGTGGCTCTCGCACTCTCAGTATCCTCCACTTGCTCGTATCCGGTGGAGCGCCTGATGGAGCAGCGAGGGGGATTTCCCAACACGCGAGGGAGGTGACATCCATGTCGATTTGGGAGGTCTCTGGGAGGTTTGTAAATAGCGTATGAATGAGCGAGTGAATGAAGAATTGAAAATATGGTATGAATGAGAACATTGAACACAATTACTTATTGTACCCCAAATAAGACCGTAATTTTAACACAGTAAAGATATTTTTTCTCCCAACAATATAATGTTAGTGTTTTGTAATTTGAAAGTAATGGGACTCACCCTCCAGAAGCATTGAAGACAAAAACTAACATAACCTACGTTTCCCGTACAGTCTGTAGCTACCGATGATGGAACGGTGGCGGAGCCATGGTGTGGAATCTGTCTATTTATTAAAATATTAAACTAGTTGCGATAATATCCAATTTAAATTGATACTAAAGTTAAATTGTCTTTTTATATTTAAGTTCCTACGAAGGATTTAGAAGGAAACATCGTCAGCGAGACTGAACTGGCTTTCAGACATAAACACTCTAGATCCAAGAAAAACAAAGAAGAAGATCTATCTAGAGATGAAAAAGGTGAAACAAAATAATTAATAATTTATTACTATGGTGTACATAGTTTATTTAATTACATCACACAAATGAAAGCGGTATAGTTTGGATTATATTACCAATTATCATATTTCAAATAAAGTTATAAAACTAATGAATATTTTCATATAAATATAGGTCCAAACTGCCGCTTTTTTTCGGTAATTGATGAAAGAACATTACTGATAGACAAACATGGGAAAAAGAAACGTTCAAAAGAATCTGAAGAAAATGTTACATCCTCGAAGGGCAGCCGAAGTAAGCTACACTGAAATGAACACTTCTTAAGATTATTTCGCAGTTACCTTAGCAATCACTTAGTGCCTAATAAATAACTATTAGGGTTCTCAAAAAAATACAAATTATCCCGTAGAACATCTCATGAAGCAACAAGGCCTAGCGCCAAGAGGTAGGGCTAATTAGAGACTAATGACATCGTATTTTGCAGCGCATACAGGGTTGGGATGGCTGTACCCTCTAGGTGAGCCTCATCACCTAGTGTTGTAGATGTGTTTTTTGACTTTTTCACTACAAACTGAAATGTATCATATTTATGCACTCCTTCGAATGCATCTGCGAATGCAGTACGAGGAGAAAATTGTAATCCAAAATTTTTTTGTTCATTGTATATATAAAATAAAGAGGTTTAAAAAAAAAAACCCTGTACCCTGTACCCTGCTACTCGTCATCAATACCTCCTTGGATACCTCCTCTTCAGTACTATCATGACGAAAAAGCCGCCTTACGTTTACAACCTCCTCCGATTTAAATTTCGTAATTCTAGATCCCGGCTGTCCGACCTGTATTTCCGATCGCTCTAATTTGCTTCCTTTGACTGATCTTGGCATTTCCTTCCCGCAAACTTCTGGAACTATATTCTTATCAATATTCGGAACTCACCAACTCTCCCAATCCGAAAATATAGACTATACCAGTTACTTATCCCCCACCAATCAAAAAATTCATAATTCACTGTGATAATTATTTATTTTATTCATTATCTATTTTAATATATCCCAGCATTCTTCAACATTATGTTTTTCAATATTATGCGATTGTGTTATTGAAGTTGTGACTACATCAGAGTAATTTATATTACTTGTTTTTTGTCTCATAGACATACTTATTTCTACCTTATTGTTATTAATAGAGGACAATGTCCCAGAATTTATATCAATGCTGATAATGACTAGTACAGAAAATGCATCAACAGACGGTTGTCTATGTTAAATGTTGATGCCCTACACTTTCTGATGCTAAGCTAAACACTCGCACGAGTATATATAGTTTACTAAATCAACATGAGTCTCACATTCCAGTCGTCCCTTCCATCAAAAAAATCCACTCACTTAATTTAATAGCTTTAATTTATAGCACTGAAGAGACGCCGTGGTCTTATGAGTTTTAATTCAAGCCAGGTTTTGGGACGAAAAAAACATGTTTAGAAAATGAGGCAAATATTGACTGTGCGGTCTTGTTGGTCAGGCGATGAAACTCAAGTTCTCTTGGAACATATCATTGAGGAATATTCTGATTCAGACCATTCAATCAGCCAATCCCGAAAGGGCATATCCCCTCCTCCCAGAATCTAAACCAAGTAACCTGACCAAGATGTTCCCTGGGATATTAATATGTCAATAATCTTTATTATCCTGAGCAACAACTTTATTCATTGTATTATATTCGAGGTTTATTATTATTAGGTTTATCTTTACGTATTTTAAGTTTTATTCGTATTCTGAAATTTTATTATTTCTACATTTTCCATTTGTTGCTTTTTATTATTTTTCATTTAATTTTTTGTTGTTTATTATTACACGTGTATGACAATCATCTGGATGTTTTGAACATCCATCCTGAAGGAGTGAAAAAATAAATTGTATTACTTCCTTTATTTCGGTATTTGAGGCCTTGCTACTTATTTGTTGGTGCAATTTATTTATAATAGACTGGAATCAAACGCATGTCTTTGCTAAGAATAATTTAGCCTGCCATCTACTACTTTTTACTTTCCTGCTCTTAGTCATCCCGAATAGGAGTAACTAAACTCTTAGTTTATAAGTTAGTAGTTTATAGGCGTAGTGTAATAATCTCATAACCTGAATAGCAGACTGGTCATGAATAGAAGAGAATAGTTTTAGTTATATATTTAAAACCGTCAAGTCACAGTATACATAAATAATTGTATGTTTTTACTATATAATTATCAAGGACCAAGAAAGGCACGTAAAGAACGTGCACCGGACTCCTACATTTGCCTCAAAATGTCTTCTTCGGAACGATCAATGGAACCACCCCTTAAAGATCCGTCTTCAAAGACAGGTAAAATCGCTAAACAGTAATTAAATTCAAACGCTGCTGTCATTATAAACCGAGTCACGAAATTGTAAATGCGTTAAACCCCTTGCATTTACAGACTCGAAGCAACAAGGACCACACAGAACCACCGAAAACATTACATCAACTGAGTACCGACCCACTCAAATAAAACCACATTACTTGGAGAACCCAGTCGTGAGTTTATCGATCAATACCAGAGTGCTCTCCCGTTACTTCCGCCGGAAAGAGGGTTAGTAAGAAATTACAAATATTTACAATTCACTAGTTGAGCCTTAGAGCTGTAACTTCAACATTTCTTTTCTAGTTTTTACAGTCTATAATTACTTTTGATTGACAAAAAAACCAAGGCAAAGCAATCAAGTGTCAATTCAGTCAAGTGTGATGAATCAGACGAATAAAGGTTTTGATAGGCTGTAAAAATGTTGTGAAGCCTTTTTAATGATTTTTTGCGATTACAGTCCCCCTAAAAAAATATACTAAAAATTAGTATTATATTATAATGAAAATAATATCTAAAATCAATGGGTTCATAATTATTTCATTTATGCGTGGAAAAGAAAGTCCCTTTCTCATAAAAAAAGTATCTTGATAATGTGGGCGTTTTTTTCTGGATTGTCAAATTTCTGTTTTTTTCTCCAGTGTAGTCCAGCTCTTAGTATATAATCCTAGTGCAACACAGGGACCTCTCTCAGAGAATTCTTCTTCTCAAGAAGTCCCGTGCAATGGTTGAAGAATACGCTTTGTTGATACACTTGAGGAAAATCCAGAATTATAATTTAACAGGCAACAATCAAATAATTCAAATATGACTAGCTTTAGACTAATCAAATAATCTATAATTTTTTTTTTAGGCTTTACATATATATATTGTAACCTACCTCATTTTTTACCATCTCTCTTTTTACTTTACTTGATCAATTTAAGTTAACTAACTTGGCAGGTCCGTCATGAGATCTTTAATTCAAATTGTTTTATGTCTTTGAGATAGGAATTTATTCCGATTGAATCGCCCGATCTCAAGGCTTATGTTGTGGTTATTAATAAATTGAGAAACTAGGAATTGTGAAATATATTCAAATAAAATGGTTATGACAAATAATTATAATTAACATAGAGTATTGACAAAATGTATAAAAAAAAATATTCAAATCTTTTAAAATTATGATAGCTACTACTAATTACAAAACATGAATTTGAGCTCAATTTTTTGAATGGATCCATAATAATAAACAATATTCATAACACCAAACTACAACTTATCCACCCATCTGTCTTAACACACCATGGTATTCAATAACGTTCAACTGCTTTTCTTCTCTTCTCTTCCTGTAATCCCACCAACGTTACTTTCTACTGTTGGTTCTTCAATAGTATGGTAACCGCCAATTCAGGAGCTTGCCACTGCGTTCTTCTCGAAGGCTTGGCTAAGACTGCCTGGTTTATCTCATCCCCACTCCTAGGAGTATAAGGGAAAATGACCCTTACCATATGTGAGGTCCATGATCTTTATTCTCAAATATCATGAATGTTACAATAAATATATATATATATTTTTTTTGAGAACTGTGACTAGGTAGAGGCCTGGTGTGAGGAAGTATTAGTCTTTGTTCTCAAAATAATACCTAACACTATGGTTAATTATTTAAAATTATAAACATAACGTTATTTTTTCTAGGTAAGCAAATTATTAAGGAACCGCTTCAATTGGATATGGATGATTTAAAACGGTTTATTTAACTGAAAAATGTACTAAGAGGAATATCACAAGATTGATTTGATGAAGTGTAAGAAATAAATATCAAAATTATAATTAATAATAAAATAGATTTATTGCGCTACACACGTATTACATATATAATTATCTCATTACGGTACCAATACCAGAGCATCAAATCTAATAAGAAATTATCTACTATATCTAAATGTCAAAACAAAAATGGTGCTCTGGCGCAAAAAAATATAGATAGAAGTAAATAAAAATAAAAATGAAGATGCTTGTCACGTTGTCAAAAATGTAAATTTCATTCCTAGAGAAAAAAAAAAATATGTTTTACATTATTCTTAAGAGTAACAATCAAAAAGAGACACCTGCATATTGATAAGTAATTATTATACAAAATATCATTACATCAACAGACAACGTTTCGCCTATCCTCGGGACTACTATAATAGCAAATAATTATTTAAAATAATAAATAATGACATTGGTAACAATCCAAAGAATAAAACGACACACCTGTGAATGACACAATCATTTGTGTTTTGTATGGATTTATTTTCTATTTATGTAAATTTAAATCCCTTGTGATTTTTTTTGTCTTAATTGAAGTCCTGAAGATGCCTGTTTTAGCGAAACGTCGACTGTTGATGCAATAATAACGTATTTTTGAAAGACATCAAGCTAAAAAAAAAAAAAAAAAATCCTACAATAAAAATTATAATAATAATAGTTGCGTCACGGTGCATCATTATTTTCGGGTACATAATAAAAAAATGAATTTAAGGAACATTTTTAAAAGCTTTAAACTTAACTAAAAAGGCGAAGCGATTTCTTTCCATTCAATATATAATTATTGTTTCAAATATTTGTATGCGTTTCACTAAAGATGATAAGTCACCATTTTCAGTTTTTGATTCGATCAAACCATGCATTCAACTAGTTGGAAATTGGCTGTCACAGAGATCAACATATCATCCATTCCCTTAGTTAAATTCGCAATCGATAGAAAAGAAACCTGTATTTTGAAGTATATAGCAATAGTTCTGGCTATTACATTGCCAATAAATTATAACGTTCATACTATATAATACTATTGAAAACGTTCTTATGCACAATTTTATATTGCTGTCACTTATTTAGACATAGGTTTAGTTAGGAAAATCTATGGGAATACACTATACCACAGGTTCTCAACCCCTTTTGGAAAAAAAAAAATTACTCAACGCACCCTTTTCAGAATAAAACATACTGACCGTTCAGTGATGATTCTCTTCCAATCGACTTATAGTATGTTACAAAACAAGCCTACACTGAAAGGAGCTGAAACGATAACCTCCAACGAGCTTTTAATCACAAATTATTATGTCAATGCAGAGCTACGAAATAAGCACCGAGCTTCAACATCCAACGCAAGGTTAACGGGACGGAGTCAAGAATTTTTTTTCCTGTCATAGAAAGTGAAAGCGTAATCAAATCGGCAGCTTCAAACACTTGCAAATCACCAACCGAAAGTGGTATGAAGAAGCCCACGAAGCGTTGAGAAAACAGCCATTCCATGGGCGAATTAATCACTTTCGATTCCACGCTGTAACAAGAAATTTGAAAGCACCTTCGGTGCGTAATGGAATCACTTTATGAATAATTATTGGAATGAAGAAAATGTTCATCATGTAAAGTATTCTTTAGAACGTCTCTATCTGTTGTTGCCTAAGGGTGCCTCAGGCTCTCGAGGGAAGGCGTGACGGATCCGTTCTGATAAAGGATACGGAAACATAATAAAAGAAACATATCACTGACACTTGTCAGTTGTTGTGATTGTGACCACACAAA
The DNA here is from genome assembly GCA_930367205.1 of Acanthosoma haemorrhoidale. Lineage (NCBI taxonomy): Eukaryota > Metazoa > Arthropoda > Insecta > Hemiptera > Acanthosomatidae > Acanthosoma > Acanthosoma haemorrhoidale. The sequence goes on along the minus strand of OV884015.1, from coordinate 48,004,913 downwards.
GCTATAAGCTTATTAAAAAAAAAAAAGAAGAAAATACACTGCAACATTTACAGATAACGGAAGCTGGCTCGAATGGCCATGTACCTTCGAGAGAATTTTTTTAAACATTTCATGTCGCCATTATAAAATAATTAAAAAAAAAAAATTATAAGTATGTATAACATAATTCGCGACTTGACTTTCAGGAGTAGGTGCATATCCATCACTACTGGCTGGTCCACTCGATTTTCCGGCAAGCTGGAACACGTAATAATTTATTGAAAAAAAAAAAATTCAATACTAAAATCGATCAATGAACCCAGTTCTCATCAGTTTTTTCCACGTAGGTAATGAGCAACTTCGACATCGCCGGTCTCAACGATGGGGATGAAGGAAGTGGCAGCGCCAGCCCCGTTATGTTTGAAAAAAATAAAAGCTTATTAATCTGTTCTTATCAGCTTAATGTCTGGTACGACTCCCATCGGGAGGGAGTCCAGAATATTAAACTGATTTTTGGGAAATGACGCTATTGCAGTACGTCCAAGCATCACAATCAATCAATTAATTAATTTAATCAACCAATTAATGACTTTAATGCGTGTGTTTTGCTTTATCTGGGCCGTTCCCAGAGGTGGAGCAAGCCCCTAGCCACTCCATCATTTCCCCCAAAAAATATGTTTACATAAGCGTTTATACGCCTTTGTTAAGAGATAATAATCTAGGCGTTCTATTTATACGCTAAAACAAATATCTCGGTATAATCCTTCCGAAAAACCCCACCAAATACTAATTTCATCCCTTATTTTCCCATCGTTGACCACAGCTTAGTGGATCTTGATGAAAAGCGACTTATGAATTAGTGTTAGAGTCAAGAACAACAAACAATTACGCAACTATCAGAATTGGATTCAAGTTAAATGTAATAGGCGATAATTTTGTCTTTGTAAAAGAGTTAAATGACTTTATGTCATGTTCAATACGTACTATTAATGAAGACGTTGGGATCTTTGATTTGATACAGTAATCGATGATAGAGAAAAACATTTGAATGCCAAGTAATTAATTTTTGATAGTAAAAGAAAACAAAGCATTTTCTTCATCAGAACGCCGAGATATTATAAGTAATCAGCTAATAAAATTTTTTTTATTACCACTGAACGAATCAAATGTACATAATCATGGCTTGTATAGCTTTATTGTAACATACATCTAATTTGAACAGGGGAGTCAAGACAATTCAGACACTTGTGTGAAAACGTAAGGATTTCTGGTTTTGAAAAAAAAATAACAATTAAATATCTCTAGTCATGATCGGGTACTGAGCCCCGAGTAGAGGCTCATAACGTTATGAAGGGCCATATTCGCTGGGTTCAGGAACTCTGAGAGCTGCGGTATGCTGCCAAATTTATACAGAAAGTTTCACTTCGGTGTGCTTGGATTTAACAGCAGATGTTGCACAACCTAAAACTAAAATTTAAATTAGTTTAATGGAGGCTTTATATTAGCATTTACTGTTCAAAAGTTCAAACTATAAATCATGATATTAGTCATCTTTCACAAAGTTGTAATATTCAAATATAAATGGTTGGTTGGTTTTACGGACTTTGGGGCGTAAAACTTTTGGTCTTCAACTCATAAAGTAAAACTAATAATTTTTAAAAAACTATTACGTAAATCATTTCACTTTAAGAACGCACAATAATAGCTAAAACTCATACAATAATAACTTTAATAATTAGAACTGTCTCAGACTATCAACGCAAAATGTTGGGGCGAATTGTAACATATATGGGTGTGTACATGACCAGAGGACTAAAAGAGACCTTGCTCACTTGAGTTACAGTACTGGTTACTAATTTCTTATATTTTTTTTTTTGGTCCCTTGAGCACAGGAATATATTTTAATATGAGACTTAAGTCAGGAGATAGGTTGTTCCATAAAAAATAATAAACATTACACGTATTGTGCTGTGCCCATTTAAAAGGGATCGTAAATATACTTTACAAATTACACAGGTTGTGCCGAGAAGGAGTAAGACATGGTCGCAAGCCGTAAACTTCGCCTTTTTTTTATATGAAGCTTACGTTAAGAGTGTAAATTCTTATCTCAGTAGCTCTGATTGACGTCACTACAGGCGGCTGCTGAAAATCGACCAGTATCATATAATTTGTGCTGGACATAATCTCCTTAAATAAACAATTACATCAACAATGGCAATTCAAACTTTCTGCGTGACCTGGTGTGGACATGCAGTGGTGCGGGAAGATGTCAGTATAGTATACTCACCCTAATGTCACAAGGTCTTACTTGTTAAATTCTTAATTCCCGACTAAAATACAATTTGCAAGTACGGGAAAATCTTAAGTAAAAGTGGAGAGATAAAACTGTTCAAGTTTTTTGAAGTTGACTTTCCGAATCCACCCGCCTCTTTTAGGCATCCCACACCCCATATCCTTCACATACTTCCTTCAAATGGGACTCCCCTTAGTGAAAGGCATCCATCATCCCAAATAATTTCCTTTATTTTTCCTACATCCTATATTTCCAGTTGAGAGCTAAGGGGAAAAAAAAAAATAATAAAATAAAATGAGATAAAATACCTACAGAAATGACTCGGTTATGGATAAGTAGGGAACTTCTATACATTGTCGTTCAATTTTCAAGTATTTTGTCAAGAAGGAATTCGTACTTTCTTTTGGATCAGAGAAGGATTGCTCTACAAAATCAGCACCTTACAATAAAACTAATGTGGAGGAATTATCCTGTTTTCAATTCAGGGAAAATATTTCAGAAGTTTACTGCATCAAGGTCTGGACGAACAGTTTTGTCATCGAATGTGGCAATGCATGAAGACGTAGAGGATCCCACAACGCTGATTTGTGAAACCCCGCTTCGACTGGAAAATAGATCTATTTAGTATCAATGTATGAAGTTGTGATCATTTTACAAAATATTTCGGGGGTCCTCTTTTGGAAAGCTTCCACTATGAGGTGAGACTTCACGCTTTAAACGTCTTAAAGCATTGGATGTTTTTTCTTCAGATAATTCACCTTTTGAAGTTCTCACCAATAGGACTAAGAGGAAGCAGTATATAGTAAAAAAGATTGGCCAAGAAAGGGCCTACGAAGGGGAGAGTATGCAAGTGAGATGTAGCTAATTAGGGAGAGGTTCCAGTGAACGAGAGCCGGCTGGAGTACGTGTTCCAGGCTAGGGGACCTAGATCGCGTCCCCGGCCATCTGCCTTTTGTCCTTCCCTTCTGTTTTGTTTTCCTTCCATCTTAGCGATAGCCGCTTTCATGTCACCAGCGCCTCACGAGGGGCCAGTGGTTAACATTGCTAAGGGGAAATCTCCGGCGATGAGGGGCTCGGATGAAAAGTAATCGGTCATACGCGGACTAAAATTGTCAATATAACGATTGTGAGATATATCACACTATACATGATTTATTTTTAATTTTCTATGACAAATAAAATTCTTTGACTTGTACTTTTGGAAATCCATAAAACGAAAGTTAGGTGTAGGAAGTGAAGAAACAATATCGAAAGAAGTATAAGAAAGAAGATTTGGTACTGAATTTTTCGCGCCATTTTCTAGCTTACATAACTTCAATAATGTTTTTGTTAATAAGAGAGTCCCAATTTAAAAATAAATCCAGTCCCTTCTGACTTGGGAATAAAAGACACATGCGGCAAACATGTAAGCACCTTTACTCCTGAGTACAGTTGCCAAGGTAGCCCACATATGCTAACCAGAGGCTAATTGTCGCTGATAGCTGCTAGCGGTCCGCAGGCTTCCGTTCCCTGGCCGCTAGTTGCTGAGACTCCAGCCTGCCCGTTCGCCCATTACTCATCCTCTCTTATCTCCATCATGTCGCTCATCCCCTTCCCATCTCCTTCCGCTCTCCCGCGCTTCAGCTGAATCGGGGCATCAGATAAACGGAGTTATCTCTTAACATGCTTGATAACTCACCCTAATGGGGCACTCTTACCGGACCATTCCCTGCCGAAACGGGAAGATCCCTCAGTCATTAACATATCAACCTAGATCACACGCCGGAGTCGCCTCTACCTTTAAACAGAACCAATATCTGTCTTGCTGTGTAGTAGTCCAAAGTACTACTGCCTCCAAGCTTTATAGGAGTGTTTTTTACAAAGTATTTTAAGCAGAACTTAAAACTTCAGTTTCTCTCTATACTATTTCTCACATTAGTAATCCCCCTCTCTATAAACAATATGCTAGATAGTTTGGAAGAGGAAGTGAGTGTCAGGTTATGAAGAAGGTGACGGTTGATCGTACATTTACTCAGTTGGATTGTAGGTGGTGACGAGGCCGCCCGCCTCAGCCTTACGTGACACCCGGGAGTTGCCGATGATGAATTAGGAGTATAAAGCATTAGCGGATTAGAACGGCCAGGAAGGCGAGAATGGAAGTTCTGGCAGCGGGTTGCGATGTTGAGATCAGGGTGAAAGGTACGGTTGTTGGTATAGAAAGGAGCATTGGCTACCTTGCGTAGGATTCTGGATTGCAGGGACTGGGTGCGAAGTATATTGGAGGGCTTATCACTCCCATAGATAGTTAGGTAAGCTAGGGATTCATAGGTGGGGAACAAATTTGTTCCTTCATGCAACTTCTTAGCAAAGACAAGTAATTCCCTACAGCCAGTCAGCCGTTCCCATCGCTTATAAGGGGAAATACCCTGGGAACAATAAAAATGATTGGAGTTTTAATTATGATTCAGGTGTCTTTCATTATATGGAATTTAATACTTCTGGAATATGACAATAGCACATCTCTGTACAATTAATTAATGGTCTGAGAGTAATCGTTGGCAACAAATGATGTTGTTAATATTTTTATGAGTGTCCGGATATGAAATTGTGGTCGCTAAGTAGAATGTATGAACTGACTACTTCTAAAGACCATTGTAATGACTACTTCTGTCACTGGGCAAACGTTTGATCCTCCATACCGGAAAAGTTTCAGTCAAGCTGATTCATCAAGAGAAATCGTCATCGTATTTTTGAACATTTATTTCTTGTAAAAACGATACAAAAGTATACAACGGCGCTGTTGCCGTTTGGCGGCCGTTGGCGTTCCGAAGTCCCAGGAAGAAATGTTGTGGTCATTTGTAGCGGTACCGAGGAGACGGTTCCAAAAAGATGAATAAATGAACTCTCCGCACGAACGCCCGCGAAAGAAAGGCAAAAAAAACGATCGCGGTTAAAGATGATTAGTCAGGGAATTTTCATAAAGAATGAAGCATAACATTGAAATGACTGAACTGTAACTAGTTTAATACTCGTAAAGATTTAGTAAACATTTACATATATGCCAGCAAGTTATTTTCGGCCAATGATGAATTCTGAAATGTTTGGATGAAATTTGAGATTATCAAAAAAAACGTTAAAACGGTTTCACGGGTAGCGGTTTCTAACGGCACCCTCGTCTTGAGTCCTAACAAGATATGCATGCAAATTTTTTTTTTTTTAAATTATAAAATAGCAACGGATAGCACGTTGGACTTCTATATGCAAATATTTAAAACCATACGTTTTTGTTTGCCTATGTCAAAGTCATTAATTCGGACAAGCTAAACTGTTTTAGAAATATATGAGTGCAAAAAATTGGTATTTTTTAATGCCAATCAATATGTTTAGATGAATGGTAGCCTCCTAAATTTTCTCGATTAAATACTAATATGTATATAATAGCCGTATAAATAATATTACTAGGCTCCATATACTCGTCTCCAGGTATTCTTGGTCTTGTGTAGAATTACGCGATAAGATTGTCTTGTGTTTACAACATATAAATTAACTGGTTTTTCTTAAATGAAAATTTCAAACTAGTTAACATAAATAAACCTATACAAAGTATAATATATAAACCTAACAAAGTAAGTATTGATCTTGAAGAAATAATACTTAGGGATGGTCCGGTTCAAAACACTGGTCACATGATAAATATTAATCAAATAATTGTTGAAAGAATTACTCCGTTCTTTTCAACCAAAAATAATTGTTTTTATGGAGTTCTAGAAACGAAGGGATGTTTTTATGTATTATATTAAATTTTCTCAATCAGTTAAAGGACAAAGGCTCTGTAGCTAACAAAGGTTGTCTTGGTATAAAGCGATCTAAATAAAAAGAAAACATTAGGCGATTGGTGCACCACCGGCAATGCCGTGTACCTGATTGCCTTGTGCTGGGGTAATTCGTGTAGCTAAGTAGGTAATATATTTTCAGTGCTCCCCTGGGAAGACCCCCTGGGAATGTATCTAACAGGAGAAGCCGCCTGCCTTAAATAAAGTGTGGTTAAGACTACGGTTGTGAGATTTTTAATTATTACAAGCTTATAATACTATTACGCCTAAACCGCTGTTCATGGTCAGAAAGTACCTTGAAGCAGCAACTGAACCTATGTATGGCAGGATATGACCTTCGGATGTTTTAAATCCTATATCTCGCCTTATACCTTGGTTCTACAATAAAGTTCCTTCGTCTTCGTTAACTGTTTGGTAGTCTCCAACATTTTCGTAATCCTAATTTCAAACTCTGAGCTGCTTGGCCTCTTTCCACTGCTGTTGTCATGACTTCAAGTCATCCAATCGGATCATCCAAGCATTAATACATTAATTTTGTTCATAAATAAATTCAATGAAAATCATTTTTGTGATATCAACTTGAACTGATATCGCAGCAAAAAATAAAGTACTCATGAAAAAATTAAGGATATATGTTACAACTAATATTACCGTGGCGTTTTCTTCTCACCTCGTCAATATTCCTTACACGTCCTGTTCGGCCGTGGCAATAAAAGTAGCTGCCAAATGACTGGCTTGCTGGGGCTATTCGTTACCTGACCGCGTGTCCACTAAGGATGCGTTAAAGCGAATCAGCGAACAGGTTTGAGTGTCCTCTGCCACTCAACCACTCTTGGCCATTGTCACCGATGAAAGGAAAGCCATCGTGGCTAGTTTAAGAATTAAGGACGCTTCTAGAAAAAGTGGAGAAAAAAAATTTCACCGAGAGTCGTTTTCCATTACGTCCGATAAAACTTTCATCCATGAGTGTACCGATAATTTATAGGTATTGCATGTAGAAACTATCTCAAGCTGAGCATGTTTACTGGAGACACAAGGTTTTATATGGGCCAATCTGTGTTATGCATGTTGTAGTCTGAACAGAGTTTTTATTACACTCAATAAAAATTATTGCAATCTAGATAATAATATATAATTAAGCACACTCAAGTCAGAAGGAGTTTATTATGATTGTATTACCGTTATGACATCCGTCTTTTCAGATGATAATTCATGAGAATCAACTATTAATCAGTCAACACTCTTGATGACCTATTGTAATCTGCATGAACTGAATAATGATCATTTAGATGCTATTAGACCTCAATACTTCAGTATAAATTGTTCATTTGTTTGATTAACTCTTTGTTCCAAAATCAAAGACCCTGGTTGAAGAAGCGAAAATAGTCTAAGACATCAGGAATATTATTTTATATCGAGTGTTTTATAATTTGATGAAATAGTTCATTTACCGAAATGGTATTCAATAAGTATATAATTTTGTTACACGTAACAGAGATTTTTTTTAACGCATGTTTTCCTTTCGGTCACTCAGTCGAGGATTTTTACTAACACCATAAACTACCTTCATTTATTTTATCAATGCAATAAACCCCCTAAAGGATCTAGGAAACAATTAATTTTTTTGAGACTTTTTTATTAAGTAAATAACAAAAACAATTGATATCATAAAAAAATTTCAACGACCTATACAAAAATCCAAGTGACTACCATGATAATTACTTCCGCTATGTGCAGGCATGCACTGGTACCCTAAAATTACAACTGAGGTGTATTGATTTGTAACCGAGTTTTCATCCCACTTGTAATTCCTGCAGTAGAAAGTAATCACACCGGTAGGCCTGAATTTTCGAGATGATTGAAAATTCCTTCTTCGGATGTAAATTGATTTTTCTCCCCGATCCCTTTAAAGAATAATTATACCGAAAAAAAACAAGCTAAAATGAAATCCCACCAATTAACGAACAAAAGAAAGTGCCTGCAATAATAATATATTTTGTTTCTTTATTTTATTTTATTTTTAGCTTCACGATTTTGTGAACCATTTGTGTAAGGCCCTTACGTGCCGTTCCAAAAATAAAATATACAAACAAAAATCTTGATACAGCGAGCTATTGAAGGGTTATACAGCCTGATACCAAGTCGCAGGCCTTTTCAACTCCACATCGACGTGATCAAGTGTCAATAATTAAACAATTATTCGGTAATTAAAAAAAAATTTCTTTCATAGGAAGTAGAATGTCAAATCAAAGATAACATGTGTTAGGACTTTAGTGGTAATAATTATAATTACGGAACTTATATTCTAATCGTGTTCGTTTGTTTTTCACAGTAACTTTTTATTGTTTGGTACATCACGACCAAATTTATTTGTAGTTTTTCACGGAGAAATATAGCAAAAAATTACATATTTTTCTAACCAACGTTGTGACAACTTCGGGGTACGATAACCTTCCGGTGGTTTACTTTTAGTAAACGTTGAAGTGGCTAAACAGGCCTCGGGGTCAGTACACAAATATGGTGGTTTGAGTGAGTTATTAAAGATAACAAGAAACTGGTGATACACTATAATTGCCTGAGTTTAAGAACGAGTCTTGTCATTTGTTTTCGAATTTCACTTTTCGAAGCCTTAGAAATTCGGTTAAATAATCCTAAATTAAGGTAGAGAGTTAAAAACCCTAGTGCCAACCACACTACATGCGTGCTAACTAAGGCATTAACTTTCGGACGGTTCTTCCTCATTAGATTTATTTATTTAAAAATTCATCTTTTAACGACGGAAATTCCCATTGGAAAATCCAATGATATTATTCTGTATAATAAGCGACTTTCACTATACCATTCATGGTTCGGCTATTTAAGGGAGTAAGTTTCCTGAAGTCATGACTTACTCCACTTTCTCACGGATCTAATCCATCGAGTCATTATTCATTCGGCTCATTGATAATAATTCAATATGTTCATTGAAGGTACAGGATAAGTCACATGTAAGTCATACTCAAATGTTATTAATGGGCTACTCTTTTCTAAGCCAGTTGTGTGTTTTGTCTCTGCTATCCCAAAGAAACAAGAATCGAGGATATTTGGTGTAGGCCCTTTGCTGTCCAAGGAGAAAGTTTACCCTTTTTAAGTCCACAAAATCACACACTTCATGTGTTCATGATACTTTATCTTTTCCAAGACCAAAGCTATGGTGTTGAATTCTTCTACCCTTTTCGTTGAGAGAGCAATTTTTATTGAACCATATTTATTCCCATTCGGTAGGACACATTTTAAACTTCGCCTTGAACTGTCAATAAATAGGCGCTAATCATTTAAAATATAGTCAGGAAGACCCACTTTTTCCAGGAGTCTTTTAATTTCGTGACAAAAGATAAAATTGTCTTCTTCAGAGAAAAAGAAAACAGAAACCAATCCTTGTGCATGTGATTTACGTAGAGTTAGAACTGCATGTTTCATGTAGAAGTCCACATTAAAAAAAAACGAAAAGTGATTGAAAAAAGTAGAGTACATAATTTACATCTTTCAACATAGGCAGACTGTTAAAAATTAATTTTAATTTTAAAAAAAGTATGTATAACTCCCAAAGAAAAATGTAACAAAATATTTAAGAATACTTTAAACATTAAAAAAAAATTTATTTCACTACAAAGTAGAAATATGTAATGCGTTTAAAATAAAATAAACTATGCTTACATAAAATTCTTTACTTAAAATTATAGTTCCAAAATGTGCCCACATTACCCTCCGCCACAAGTCATGTCCACTAGATTTTTTTAATTCCATTCCTCTTCCTGTATCCAAGACAACACGGTATTTAGGGTTTAATCTCGGGAAAAGGCTGACATGGAAACCAAACAAGTCCTAAGATCAATAGGTCCCCTATAATGCCCCTTATTACGTCAGCAACAAAACCCTTCATAACGATCTTAATTCTGGAAATCATCCCTGCCAAGTTTATAAAATTCCATCAAAACCTATTCAACCACCGTAATCCCCTAGTACAGTCATTACACTCCACCACACATCCCTACATTCCTCCTCGCAGATTAAAGCAGCAATGGCCTCGTGACATGCTATGTGCGCATGAATTGTAAATATGGTATGAATAAGAACATTGATCGAAATTACGTATTGCCTAACAAGGTAGATTGTAATTATCATAAGGGTTTTCGATTTTGGAAAAGAAAACAAACTTGAGAAGTATGCTACAACAGTATTTTACTCTAGGGAAAATATGTAAATTTAAGCGTCAAAGAACTCCGTGTAACCCAAACAACATTGAGAAGCTCACGGCGAGAAGAAGGAATGGCCAACACTTCAGCTGGTGAAGGCATCAGATAACAGAATACATTGATTATTCCTTTCAAGAAGCTGGAAACAGCTAAGGAGCTAATGACTGGAATGATAAATTCCGCTACTGCTCACCGTGAATACATAAAACCTTTACGGTATTCTCGTCACGTCCATTAGAGTGGCCACAGGTTAACTTCTGACCAGACTGTTTGTCCACTAGAAAGCCCATAAATTACCAACAATGAAAATAAACATTTACATTTAAAATCTGATATGATAATACTAGTCAAATCAGATCAGTTTCCCCTTTTTTATTTTATTTTTTCATCGATATAAGCTAAAATGTATATATATATTTTTTATTTCTGGGTATTTCGTTTAGCTAAACTATGAATTGTTAATTAAGCTTCAGTATTTTCAGAATTGTTTTATTGACACAATATCATTAAACAGTCAAGGGTTCGCCTGTTCCGGCATCAACAAGAACTTAGGTAAGTGTTGTCCGTAATGAGAAGATTAACCTTAGTATACATTCGCCGGATTGGATTGGATTGGAAGAGATGTAAGTGTTATTAGACAACTAGACCATAATTTTTTTGGGAGATGTTACATGTAACAATATGCAAGGTAACAATACTATAAACCGTTTCAATTAGCGATTTTTATTGATACCAGTAAAAAAATGATTGTTGAAATATCATTGAGATTCTTTCAGCATAACCGTCAATGACGTACCCTTAACAATATGGAAAAAATAAAAATCAATTCTGAGGTTAGAACTTAATGAACCTACTTAATAAAGAAGCCATTTTTTTTTTGCTTATAATAAAAATTTTTTCGATGTGCTTTGGAAAGTACCTTGTAATTTAATAAATGAATAGTTTCCTATCCTATCAGGTTGAGTGTCAAATTAAAGGTCTTGACGTCCTGATTAATATGTGTTGGGACGTAAGTGAACTATGATTACAAAAAGCCTGTATCTAAAATACTCAAGTTATTCATGAATTTTACTTTTTTATTTAAGTCTTATGCAATGTCACATACTGTCGTACATTTATCTGAAATATTAAAAATATTCTTAAGAGTAACACCGTGTACGCGTAATATTTATACTTTGTGAAAATTATTTTTTTTAAACAAATAAACAGATATTCCATATTAATTCATTTTTGTATACCGAATTCGTTACCTTTCTTTGATATATTAAAAATTATCAAGCAACGGAAATTTAAAAAAAATATTGCAAAAATGACTAAACGGCGAAAATTGATATTATATCAAGTAGTTTGTTTCCAAGTCATTTAGTTTATTTAAAAAAATAAAATAATTTTCACACAATGAAAATAAAAATAATAATACTATAACATTATACTATAATATAATATATAACGTTAAGTTACGTCACTAATTTCCGGTCGATTAAAAAAGGAAATTTGAGGAATATTGTATTTTTAAAAACTTTAAACTTTACTAAAAAGGTTTCCTTCAATATGTAGTTAATGTTTTTATGCAAATTTCTAGTAATGACGTCCGCTCTTCAGGTTTCGATTCGATCAAACCATGCATTCAGCTAGTTCGTAATTGGCCATCACAGGTCAACCTGTCGTCCTCTAATTTAAACTTTATCAGTTCATTATCTACATCCAATCTAACAATTTATAATTCATCATTATTATTCTGTTTATTTATTTGTCATTCGTCCCAGTATCCTTCCATGCTCTCCCCCCCCCCCCGTAATTCCTTCATTTATTTTTTTCATTTCAATTCATTTTTCTTTATTGTTCTAATTATTTGTTGTTGGTTCTATGTAGTAATCTCATATGTACATAGTCATAGAACATAATATTGTATATATTCATATTATAGCATATTATTTATGAGCTTATCAAATCTGTGTAATGGAAAGTTTCCTATTCTGTTCTTTCTAGTTATTCTCCGAGGTCTATGTCCCAAAATAAAGGTTTTTTTTTTGGTTTTTTTCTAAACTCTCTAGTTCGAATTTTAGGATGAGGGAGAAATATAAAATATTTAGGGTGATCGGATCCTTGTACTAGGAGGACCTGCTTGAAGGTGGTGTAAGAGGAGTAAGGAGTGTGGGAATCCTCGGTGGAGGTTGATTATTACGGTACAGTGGTGAGAGTCCACTGGGAGCTGGGTGAAAACCTGTTACTGAAAATGATAATTTTTTATATTTACTTGCCAATTAATTAAACTGGGAACAAAATAATACTTTTACGGCATAGGTATTGAGGTGAATTCAGATAAATTAATGTACTAAGGTGCACGACTAAGTTCAAATTAATCCTACTTTTTTTTTTTTTGGTGACATATTTTTATTTATATAATTTTTTTAGTTTGATTATAAAATTCCGTAGAAAGCTAACCAACCACCCTAATACCCTAGCACAGTCATTACACTCCCCTGCACATCCCTCCTCGGAGACTAAATCCTCCACGGAGACTAAAGCGGCAGTGACCTCATGACCTGCTAATTTGATTAATTTCATTTGATTGCCATTTATAATTCTGTTCCTATTGTAAAATAAAAGTTTTTATATATTTTAATAAATAAATAACAAATGTTGAGCTTTCAAGCGTATATTTTTTTTATTAAAACTTGCTACGTGTTTCAAAACACATATTCTTTATCCTTATCAGGCTCTAAACAAACAAATAATAACAGCATTTTAGTTATATAATCCCCCACCCCAAAATAAACGTTCTTTTTTACCTCTCAATATAGGGGAATGTAATGGCCTTTTTGTTTTTTAAATAGAAGTCAATTCGAGTAATCTGATATTACTCCTCCTCTTGATATTATCCCTGCGCCAGAAAATCACTGTTGCCCCTAGGTGCATACTATTTACGGACGTGTTATTTTCATTAAGTATAAATATTGACATATAAGTATGTTCTATTTGTAAATATATTTCTTATATTTAGGGGAATTCCAACATAATTTTTTTTTTTTCAAATTGTCAAAGTTAGCTAATGCAGCTTACAATTGCAGTGAGACTGACACTATGGAGAAAAGGGGGGTATGGTTGAGAAGAATATTGGTGAATTAACAGGCAAGAATACAAACTCGTATTCTTGTGACTGGAATCTACAGGGGAGCCACTGGAATCCCCATAGATCGTTTTAAGGGGCGATATCACCCCATACAGGTACTAGTAATGCCAACAGTAGCTATTGTAGAGGCAGGCATACAAGGTATACGCTTTGTCCGGTGGTCAGCGAGCGGCGCGTGTAGTAATAACCGAGTGGAAACGGAAAGGGGAGATGAGCGGTGATTTAAGGAGAGAGAGATGAAGGTAGGCTGGAGAGCTCGTGCCATTCGACTGTGGGTCAGCCATGGGGCACTTTCTCTGCAGTCTGCGCAGATGGGAAGGTCAAATATGTGCCCTACATTAGGCATCTGGACGACTAGCAGACGGTGGGTGAGGTAGTGATTAATGGAAGGAGAGGTTCAGAACACAGCCAAAACGAATACTGTGTCTGACTCAATCATTGAGCATTGAGGATCAGCCATCCCCGTTGAGTTTATGCTATTTGAAGTGGCCCTCGATTTGCCGATTTTTAAAAAATCAAAATCAAGAGTGGTCATCAGTAATTACTGAATGCAAACAGAAAATGTAATTTATTTGGTTTAAACGGATTGTAAACATAATGTGCAAGGGTGTTTGTGTATTTACTTTTCTTGGTTTTTTATTCGAAAAGCCTCTAATGACTTTCTGAAAATTTATAATAGTTAGTTGTTTTTCTATGGAAAGTATCGCTAGGTCAAGATTTTTAACACCATGCGACGTATCTTTTTGTGCCCATCGCTAGCTCCAAATACACAAAGCACCCGTTTTTTTTCCTTGATTGAACCTAAAAATGTCAACGTTAAGTCGGGCCTCGAGGGTCAGCACACAATATTACTATAATGCATTCTATTATATTGACTAATTATATTGGTGACAAAATTATTGTATTAATTATTTTCAATGTTTTATCATTTATGCCACCCAGGCGGGTCCACCTCTATGAACCCTCCCCCCAAGGTTAAAGCTCGAAGTTTTCAAACACTAATGAACTATTAGCACAGAATAGAATAATACTGACTAAAAATAACAAATTTTTAACAAAAAAATAACAAACAAGTTTTTTCCCGATTCTTCATTCTGCTAGGTGTATTTGGCCCTGTCTGTGTGTGTTCTCTCGGATACACATTAAAACCCAAGAAAAATACCACGCTATTTCACTTCAGAAGAGCTCAATAAGTTCTTGCTAAAATTATATTATTTCTTAGAAAAAATTGCCTTTATCTCGACTTGTAGTTCCTCTGGATCTTAACAAATAGATTCAGAATGTTATAATAGCTTAACTGCTCTCGGTTACACTAATTTAGTGGGCAGTGGGTTATATTGTGCTTTCATAAATAAAGTGGTTGCTTTTGATAGGATAGTCCACCTTTCCTGCCTGTAATCTCAGGTTTAATAATTTTTTTTGAGTATTTGTTTTAAACGGAAGTTGCTAATAGGTTTGTAGCCCACCTCTGAACTTTAGTAACCCCACCACGCTTTCGCCCTTCTACACAAGTGTAAGTTCCCTTCATGAGTGTAAACAAGTTTAGCGATGATATATTGCGAAAACACGGGATAGTGGGAGGCCCCTGCCGGGGCGGGCCAGGTTTGACCTGGCCGACTACAAACCATTGCCTAGGTACCCCTAAGCTCCACCCTCGGTCGACTCTCACTACCTTCCTGAATCCACCCGCCTCCTTTAGGCACTCCACACCCTATATCCTTCTCATACATCCTTCAAATGGGGGACTCCCCTTAGTGAAAGGCACTCATCAGCCCAAAATAATTTTCCTTTTATTTTTCCCACATCCTTTTTTTTATAAGTTTAAGAGCTGAGGGGAAAAAAAAAAAAAAAAAAAAATAGTGGGAGCATATAATAGCGAAAAATAACAAGAAAACCAAAACAATGAACGGATCCAAAACTACTATGGGTCTCCCCTAAATCTAGCCACCAAGAACGTATGTCTCTGGAAAACTTGACGCCGGGAACTCATCTTGTCTGCAATAAGTAACGGTCAGGCATAGATATATCTTTACACTGTACCGAAACTATGACCCTCCAGGATAGGTTTATTTAGTTATATTACTTTTGTAATAAAACTCAATCGTCGCCTAAAAAAAAACCCTTTATAATAGCTGATATAAAAAAAAAATAATAGAGATTGTCATTGAATCGACGAAACTACAAACAAAGGCAATACCTAAAAAAAAGTAGTATATTATAAATGAATGGTGACTTTTTATGAGTAAATAGTACTATCGGAAACAGGCCGTAGAAGATATGATCTTTTTTTGTTTTTTTAAATTGGCCAATTAAACTGAAATTGCAGAAATTAACAAAACTAAATAATTGATTTAATGGCTATTAAATGGAACGGTAACGGTCCGATGAGCCAATTTGAATAGAATTTGTGTAAAAGTAGTAATAGATTGAAGTAATTAATGCTATGAATTACAGCTTGCCATTATCAGAGCTTGTAATAACAATGTCTTATATATGGATAAAAAAAGGGGTGAGCTTTCCGTTTATGATATTTGGGAACCTTTACAATTCATCAACTGTTTCTATAAGATACAGAATTTTTCTGAACTTCGTTCTTATTTCGTTTCAACTATTAATCTTTTCACCTCGAAATTTTGGGAATATACGGCAATTTAGTTCTGGATGAAACTTTCTTAAATTTAAACTGAATTTATTTTTTTTAAATCATAATGGAATAAATAAGTAAAATTCTGCTAACACTAAGATGGTATATGTATTGAGATTTTTTTTTTTAAATGAAAATTGTATTGAAATCTCTTTGTAAAGAATGTTATGGACAACATTTTTAAACCGTACCTTATACACTTCCTTGTATGCCATGTAACATATCAACTAATTAAAAAAAAAAGCAGCATTGACTGGAATAATAGTTTACCATTCAACCGGATATAGATCAGAAATCACAAAATTCATAACTAAAGTGATATTTTCTATAAAACAATTTGAGCATTAAAAAACTTATGATCATAAGTTAATTCTCACAAGTTCAACTGTTACTGCTATACTCTTATTGACACAATTTCAAATTGTACTATAGTGTAAATGCAACTGTAGTAGTGAGTAAGTTGTGTATTTAATTTCTTCTAGTCAAATAATTCAATTTATTATAATGCACTAAAGTAATAAATACAATTTAGCAGTTATTTTAAAAATAATGACAACCAAAAAGTTTTACCTTGTATGTGGAATGTAAGGTTTTAATGAAATATTGGCTGTTATTCTGATTGTTATGATTTTTACCAAATAATTTCAAAGTTTTTTCTTGTACTGTGCCAGGAGGAGAAAGAGACAAATCCTACTCTATTTATATATATGGATTGTTTATTCAATAGAAATAAAAGTTTTATAAAGTAAACCCAAGGATTAGGGGATTACCCCTAGCAAAGTCATAGCACTGCACCACTCATCCCTATAATCCTCCCCGGTCACTAAGACGGCAGTGGCCTCGTGACCTGCTAAAAATGCGTATCAGTGGGAGTACTGGCAATGGCCTGAGTGTCCTGAGTGTATGTGGCTTTCAAGCTCTTGGTCAGCCTCCACTGGCTCGTATCCGGTGACGCGGCTGGCGGAGGAGTGTGGGGGACTTCCCAAGACTCTTCTTCCTCTTTCCCATGGGGAGGGAGGTGACAACCATGTGGATTTAGGAGGTCTCTGGGCTGTTTTTAAGTACTGTGTGAATGAGCGAGTGAATGTAAATATGTAAATGGGAACATTTATCACAATAACTTATTGCCTAATAAGGCAGATTGTAATTTTAGTACAATAAAGAAGTATTTTAGTCAATATCATTTCTTCCAATTTTAGTATACTTAGCTATTAATATACAGTCCAGTTAATCATTCATTTCAGTTCTCATTTTTCACATAACTTACCAGCACCTAAAATTCGTTTTTTTTGGATCTTCGAGTAATACCTCTCTAAATTATCAAGATCAAACAGAATGTGCGATGAAAAAAATAATATATTCACTATAACAGTAGAACAAAAATGAAAAAAATAGACGACCTTTTTTTTCCGTTCTCCTGCAATCTTCTTTTATTGACAAAGTATCATTAAACAGTCAACGTTTCACAGTTCAGGCATCATCAAGGACTACAATTTTAAAACAGGATATATACAAATTTTTCCTACTTGAAAAAACATAATACAAAGAAGGTTTTAAACGACTTAATACTGAAATTTGAAAGTGGTATATAATTTATTAAATAAAAATATTCTACAAAAAAAGTAAATACACAATACAAAATAACGTAACAACAAAGCTGATATAGTTATGTTCGAAAATAACATGGCTTACCATTTTATGCACGCACCAAATCGGACTGGTACCTTTACTGTAAACATTCAAAAATGATAATTTGCGAATTTATTTAATATTAATGAACAATAATTAAACATAATCTAGTTTATGAAATTCTCTCTCTCTCTCTCTCTCTCTCTCTCTCTCTCTCTCTCAAATAGTCGCAGAAGGGAATCTGTTTCTTCACTCACACAGACGGAAACGGAAACGGTTTCATTCATAACCTATTATAAAATATAGACACTAAATAATACCTAGCCATCTATTAAAAAATGATAAACGGTAAGAATAAATATTACGAGAATAGTTTCTTTAGTGAGGCCATTGGCACCGACAATGAACTTCACCGCAGAACTAACGGCAGCCTAAAAGATTACCATACTGGGAACAGGCTCAATGGACCTACACTCACCATGGCCGATGGTTTCATCATTCAATTCCTTTTTCAATAACTGACAGCCGTGAATGAATCTCGATTTATGCGATGTTGATGGCGGAGGCTGTCAAGGTTCTTCTGCGTAAAGCTGGGTACTGACTGACCACTGCCGAATGGATAGTACGGGCCCTCCCGGACATATAGGCATCATATGAAATGAAATGGCTGATAGAAGTGCCAAAGAAGCATTGACTCTCCCAGGACAAAGTAACTTACTACGCCTGCTAGTGATATATAAATGATGCAAGTATATGTGCGATGAGAGTCTACCTATTACGCTAAAATGTATGAAGAGAGAGTTCTTAGAATTGGACATTGTTGACTCACACACGGTTACCCTATTTCCCTAGAAGCACCACCAAAATGTCAAATGAAACAGCGATTTCACTATCCTGCATATAATCGAGGAGTTACATTATTGCAGATCCATTTTAAACAGCCTAACAGTTCCACTGATATTACCAGCAGCATGAGAAAATAATAAACAGACTATTAATACCATAATAATAATCTAAAACCTATTTACTGCGCAATATCTGACACTACACCTAATTCATATAATAATCTAATGTAGTTAAATAAATTAGACAACAGATAGAGCTATTACACCTCATTTTTTAAGCTTGTTTAAATTTTATCTTTTCAATTAAACCTAGTTTGTTCAGAGAAACCCGCTAGCACCCTTATAGTAATACAGCTAGAAAATAATGTTACCTGCCACCACTATAAAACCACCATATGTCAACCACTATCTACCAGTAACCACCATCTGACCTGTAGGGCTGGGGTACCTCCTGGGCCTAAGCTCTGCTCTCGTCCTAGTACTGACTCGTGCTCGCAGCGGAGAAAAGTCCAAATTAGTTTAAATATAGCAAACAACGGCGTAGATGACCTACTGATTTTACGCTGAAATAAAACCTACGAACCTACCCCGTCAGCGAATAACCAGACCTGGTCCAAATGCCGCGCAGTCCGAGAAAACATGGACAGCCATTTTATTTGTAGAAAAGTTGCTAACACTCTTTTTTATTTATACTTGTGGTAAAATATGTGCTACAAGGTAGCATTTAGAATAAGTAAATTTTTTTTTGTTTACTAACTCCTGCCGTATATGGGCTTAGGGCTACTAGCAAGCTCCACTAATCAGCTTATCAACTAAATGATCCCCAATAAATGTTTGTAACGTCTTATCCACAATAGTCACTTATATGCAGCCATTTACCTTAGATATCTCGGTCTTGTACCAATGCTGACTTATGGAGATATAATTAAAATTATATGTAATTACAAAACCAACACTATCATCTCCGAGGAGTCACAATCGGACTGGTCATTAAACAGACCATCACAGCATAAAGCACTTCGACCTACATATAAAAAATAATTGATTCCCATGTACCCCATCTGCCCTCCTTTTGTGTTAATAAATGGAAGCTTTCAAGAGATACTAATGACTAAAATACTAATTCAGGTAATTGCGGTAGATGTCAATGAATAAATAAGAAATAAAAAGCAACGTGATTTTCTGACGCACCATGAAGAATATGAATATATTTTACTAAAAAAAATAATTCTCTTTAATATTAAAATAATTGTAAAATAACTAAGAAAATATAACCATGATGTGCCTGAACTAAAAAAACAAAGACTGTACACTTTACGATAACTTCAGCCTGATTTATAACTTGGTCAGTTTTTCGTATTTCCCACATAAGGCAGGCATCTCAACCACAATCGACCAATAGCCCAATCAAGTAAAATGAGAATAAATATTTTGTTGTTTTTGTGGTATGTTTGTTGTGAGGGATAGAACAAAAAAAAAAAAAAATGTAAAAATTGACCGGAATAGTAATTACTTTTGAAGAACTCTAATTGACTATTACGGATTCCTTTTAAAGTAATTCCCTTGTTTTATAGTTGTTAACATTGTTAACAAGAAAACGTTTGCTATCATACATACGTCAGATAAACGGGATTCTAACATGCTATAATGCGAGTATACGCTGGCACAATTGAATCGATTATACGGTTTGAGCAGCAAAAATACAATGATTACTATGTCCGTTGGTAAGCGTTGAAGATTTTCATTTTCTCTGCTGGTCAGAATTTTTGTTATATTTTTTAAATATTTAAATAAAATACAAATTGATTTTTTTTAATACTTCTATAAATCGTTTACCTTCTGCAGCAATTGACAATGAGCTGTGACAAACCGCTCCCTCTCTTAATCCTCAAAGCGTGCCCGTGTTGTGACCCCTTAGGTAGAAAGTCATGACTGACCTAGTCGTGATAACATGTCCCATAAGGTCTGCATAGCAGCGGCGGCACAGGAATGTCGACTCGTAAAACACTTTACAGAAACTCACATATATATTAGAGAGTACTTTCACCGTCCAGAAACATTAGTGTGTGGCCGAATCAGCCACGTTAATTCCATCTGTTTCAAAGTCGGCTTGAATAAATGGCGATGTTTTGGTTATTGTACATCACTAACTGAAGCAATTAAAAAAAATAAGAACTATTAAGGGATATATTGTTTATTTGTATTCAATATATTTATATTTTCTGGAGGTAGCGGACCTATAGCATGTGTGGACAACCAAGAGGCCAATACCATCGACAGTCGGGGAGGACATTAAATAAGTCCAGCCCCTAGGCGAAGGATTATTAAAAATGAACCGGGAGAGGGAAACCAACCACATGGATTTGAGACTTGGTTCGTAGAAGCCTATTAGATATCCTCCATTAGATCAGCACTCTTCAGGGAGGAACGCTCAGAAATTAAATTCACATCAGTTTGTTAAAGGCTGAGAGTAAGAATGAGGGAATAAAGACGATCCGAGCTCCCTCTTTTTAGGAAAGTACGCTGAAATGAATTTTGTGATCACCTGATGAACTCTGGAGCAAGATAGGGTATGATTAATGTCCAGAATCAAGGAGTACAACATTTTGGAGACCGTCTAGCCACCGCTACTGGACACCGAGCCGAATTGCAGCGCATTTTTGCACTTCATCAGCAGATGAAAGAGGCTTCAAGAACCAGACCACCACCAGATTTCCAAAACTGATCGGTCCAAAGCGGAATCCTGTTATTGATGAGGAAAAAACGAAAGAGAAAGAAGATTCTCCTGTAAATGTGGCTTGAGTATTATGCAAATCTTTGGTCAAAACCCATTTGGGTTAGTGATCACAGGAAGGGAGAAACCCAAAAAGTGTCACCAAAAAATATATCAAGTACTCTTCTTATACCAGTACTGGAAATACTGTTCGGAAGGTTATGAAAAAGCGGTGGGAACTGTTTTGTTTACATTTTGAGGAGATACGGTGTTTATTGTTCCAATTTGAAAATACATAGTTTCAGTGTTAATTTTTTTTTCTTATGATTAGTTTTCGTAATATAACCATTGGTAGAAAAACATTCTTCATGTCTCAGAAGACAAGTTGTTTTTTTCTAAGCATACTATCACCCATCACTTGATATAAAATACATAAAAGACGCAGTTCGTATTGTTTGAAATCGAGTCGGTTTATTTAGCTATTGAGCTAAGAGCCGGGGCGCTTCATTTGAGTGTCCTAATTTAGCCAAGAACACATCTTGAGTCGAAAGTTCATTTCCAGCTATTAAGTGGTATTAGAACTATAATTTCCCCACGCTAATATTTGCCAGTCCACCACTAGCTCTCTATTAACCACGGCGAACTGAAAGGAATGACCTTTTATAATTACAGCCATGCTTATTATCTGAGCTAAACAGAATCGTTTTCACATTAATTTCTTTTCAAAGCAACATGAGGAGCAATCTATGACTCGAGGGGAGAAAGAAAATCCAATCAAGACGGTGCCCTGCTGGCTGATTGTCGGTTATAATAAGTAGTCATTATCACGCTCCAACCACCTAGTACTTTATGCTGCAGGTTCTCTTGTCTACGGTGTCATTTCCAACTGACCCCGGAACTCGTCTCGACACAAGTGTACTTAAATCGTGAATCGCGATGTGAGGCTCACATCGTCTGGATATCCTTCTGGAGGTAGGGGCTGCTCACGTTTCACCTGGTGTCTTCTTGAACATAATCCAGCGACTATTCCATTGCATCTGATCTTAGGAAGAATAATTTCAAGAAAAGTGCACAATCGGACTAGCGCAGGTACAGTTAGTTCATGAACCAAATGGCACGACATCCCGGGGGAATAGAACGTTTATTTCGGTATTCTAGACAAGATTCGCTTCTTGGGTATTCAAATTGATGATATACCATCACTAGAAGCTGTAAGACTCCCGTTTCCATATTCTTAATCTGAAAAATCTTTTTCAAACATGAAATGGAACCTCCATAGTTTCTCGATAAATATTCGAAGTTAGAGCATCCGCGTAGTCTAGTACTTAATGTGTTGACTTCTAACTGCAGAGACCGGCTATGAATAATTTGTTATAGTATCGACTTAAATCGATGAAATATATATTAGATTTTCATCCATTCATTCAGTCCATTAATAAATTGGATGAAAATCTAAGATATCTTTTTCATCAGCCAACGCCGAAATCCCAACAAATTCGTCCACTCATTTACAAAGGATTGCCACGTTCGGCGATCGGGGTTTTTTATTAAAATACACTTACTCGCTTATCGATAAACTAATTTATTTGATATACAACTGTATCGGACTACACAAAGTGTAAAGCAATATAAAAGGGGTGTATCTTTTCTAAGGTTACATATATCTTTACCTGACTTATTCACAATCACCAGCCATTATGCTCTAGTTGAATAACTAGAATATTTCATTTACAGGGAATGCCATTAAACTATTTCAATCAACTACTAACAGATCTGATTTCAGTATCAAATCCTGAGCGTATTGCATTAGCATGAAGTTATACCATGTTACACTTCAAATATTCAATTAATTTAATATCGTTCAAACCGTCTATAAACACAAAGTAATTTACTTTGATAAATTAACTTAGTGGTCAAAATGAAAGAATCTTAATTATATCAAAAAGAATATTATACACAATATATTTTATTAACAAAGTTTTAAAATGTTTGGTATATTCCTTACTATTATACCACCATCGCTTCAAAAGATAACTCCAGATGAAGAACTCAGTTCCTCAGGTCTAAGTTTCGTCAAAGAAAGAACCAGATCCGCTATCGAGCATAGTCACAAAAGCGAAGTAACTTTCGCTGCCTCTTCTGACGTTTATATCCTGTACTTTTGGATCTAGTAACTTAGAGAGTCGGTCTTCCTGTCTGATCCTATTATGTTGCGAGAATATTTTTTCACAACAAGTTGCAAATAAGTTAGTACCTACTTAAAACAATTTTCCCGGGCCTCTCTGGTTGCTGAGCCCCATATCCCTTCTGGTACTTTCTCTCGTGACACAAAAAAACTGTTATTATGATGGTCCAAAAGAGTCCGTTCACATCAAGTGGTCATTACTATCTGACAGTTGACTATGATCCTTGGTGTGCTAACCTTCATCTATCCAACCTCTACTACTTAATATTAATTATAATTTTACATTAAATCGCATGCATATATATTATACATATAACAATTTCCTATAACTGTTGGATACACAGCGGGATGAAAAAAATTGATACATGATGTTGGTTGTTTGATTGTTGCACAGTACAGTAGCGCTAAATATCTATTTTTTAAATATTTATGGTGCACATATCAATTCATATTTACGACATTGAAAATAATTCAGATAATTGAATTATAACGCAACAGTATATCAAAAACGAATAATAATAAGAAATAACAAAATAAAGAAATTAAAAAGATTATGCCTTATGTATTCTGCTTATTTTTTCTGAGCTGGGTATTGGTTACACCCTACTGTGCTAGGTCACTTTTGTTTAGGAAATTGCGTCATTATATTTATGGAAATCAGATCTTTTTTTTTGTCAAGTGATTCCCGTATAGGAAAAGCCTATTTTCAGTTGTTCAGTACAATTTGAGAGATAGTTAATACTTTTCTCAGTCCATCCAGAGGTTTAAACCTGAATGTGAGATGCTCGTAAATTTGTTCAAGAATAATTTGGATTGTAATGTAGACGGAATCGGCCCGTGTACTCACCAGCAGCTGCGTCAGACCAACATTTAGGTAAAGATTTCTCTCTTGTACTGTTATTTGTTCAACCCACAACCTGAGAAGTGTAGTAGGCCGACTGTTGGCATGCTATAAAACCCTCTTTTGATGTAGGCCGATGTACCTACCCCATCTGTTGGGATATGGGACTCGGCAGCTTGGGTGGTTCTAAGTGCTAAATTACCCATTCGAATGATGGGGTGAAAAGGCATACACGACCACAAAGGACCCTAAAGAAAACGCCTTCTGTTGAAGAGAGATAGATACGGTCCTAGACAAGAAGATACATAGGTCGGGACGAGAATTGGGCGGAGCTCGCTTAGTCACCTGAAGATATTTCTTGCTTGGCAGCTCATGGCTTTTAGTATGCTTCTACATCAGATTGAAGACATCGATGTAAACTCGTAAGATTTTAGGTTTATTTGTAGGTAGTAAAATAGATGTAAACTAATCATCATTTTAAATAAAAGTAAAATCATTCATTCCCCGTTCAAACACTTCAACATTTTGATGTTCTTGGTCAATAAAACATTTTGTCAATAAAATTCTATTTTACCATTGAATTCCTTCCATTTTTATCATCACGTCAATTATTAAGGTAAACTACATTGTGTTTGGATTCAATTGGGACCAACAGTAATTGAATTAAATATTTAAATAAGGTATAATTTTGTACAACTTTACGCTAATGCAATACGCTCAGAATTTGAGGATTCAAATATGTCAGTAGTTGAGTAGTTAGATGCCATCCCTGAAACTTAAACATTCTAATTTTTCAGCTAAAGCGAAACAGCATGGTGGCATGGTGTTTGTGGGTGTCAGGTAAATATATTTAAATAATATAAGTATCCTTAGAAAAGATACATCCTATATATATTACCTTAGAGTTGTATGTACTCGGATACAGTTTTGAATCAGATAGATTAGTGTATCGGTACGCACAGAGGTATCCAAAAATAATATATAAATAAATAAAAAGAAACCTCACATTCGCAGAACGTAGCAGTACCTACAATTCTGTAAGGTTTTTTTTACCTCGTAGGTCTATAAAGGATCTATAAAGATCCATTTAGTTTACTCACTTATTGTTTATCACAGTGATTACTGTAGTATATTACAGTTCATTTCAGTACTGTAACAGCATGAGTACGGAGAGTTTATTGACCCCACAAATTTTCTTGATGGCTATAAAATTATTTCAGTGCTATACAAAATTAACCACCTAAATCAGCCAAGATCCTCTTATGGTGCTGAGGCGTCCAATGATTTGATAAATGAATACATTTCGAGCCATGGCTTCATGAAACTTTCTAATAGAATCGTAGTTTTTATGTAAAGACTATCATCGTATGAAATAAGATAACGCCAAGCTTGCCTGAAGATTGCAATATTAGTTAGCCTATGGGGGCCAAGAGAGAGGCAGCTAAGTACATACTATTTACACCGATAGGTTAAACGGTGAAAATTTCACTGGAAAATAAGAAACAATTTTTTTTTTGTAATTTGATTTTCGAAAGCGATCTACCATAAGAGCTGTTAATTATATAATTTGAATATTCATTAAATATCAGTAATTTTCTATGGTTTAAATAAGGATAACACATCTACACTAGGATAGTTTTCGTGTACAACTCATGACCACTGTCATATTAAAGTTAAATTGTGCATAGAACGGTGAATAAATAAAAAAACTCAACTTCAGAAGTACCACTCCTAATGTTTAATCGTAATTTCCAAAACTTACAAATTTAAAATGCTTTTTCAGTAAATGTGACTGAATTTCTATAGTACTCAATTATTAAACTTAAACCCATTACTAATTATTATATACTAATTATGGTCAGTGCCCGTTGTTGGAAGGATATAATTAAATAACAAAATTTCCGTCTCTCCAAAATATAGTTTGTTCTCAACTTCAGTTGCCAATTGATGGTATGAAAACTTATAACATTTGGAATTTTTTTATGGAATAAGTCTGTTAAAATAGGTTAGTTATTAGTGCTGACGTCATTCTACGAATCACAATTGAAAACTGAAGATGACAGCTTAGAGCTGCCGAAAATGTTTTTATTAAATACATTTAGTGTGGAGAGACGGGAGATCTGCTATTTCACTACTAATTGTTTGCTTAGTATTGCCGAAAACGATAAAAAAAAATTATTTTGGAATTAAAAAGATGTTTGTGATGCCTCGGGACAATGTGTACCAAAGTACAACAGTATTTTATTTAGAAATTTTTCGGTAGTCAGTTTCAGAGAATAAGTAAAGAATTTTAATTTGAATAGTCGTCATAATTCTCTTAAACCAAATAATGCTCAAATGTTTTGTTCCTCCGTAATAGAAACGAATAGGATATCGGATACACTCACGCGCCTTGATGACCTCTCCTCTGGTCATAGTCCTTTATTATTAGCCATTTCCCTAAGACCAATTCACAAACTGCCTCCTCCTTCATTTATTAGGGGCCCAGTTAACTGGGACCACTTCCGCCAGCTTTTTACAGAGTCCGTAAACCTAAAATTGTCCTTGAAAACATCCCAAGACCTAGACGATGCAGTGCATTCTTTCACCACTCTGGTCCAGAGGTCGGCTTGGGAGGCATCGTCACCCCATCGTCACCCAAAAATCCACAATCATAATCGTTTACCTCAGCATCTCATATATCTAATCCAATCCAAACGCCGCTCTAGAACAGTGTGGCAAAGATCCCGGCATTCTGTTGATCGCCGCACGTACAATCAGTACTGCCGATTGGTAAAGCGGCGATTGGCATCCTTCCGTTCCGATTCTTTCAATTCCTACCTCTCCTCTCTGTCCACCAGGGATAACTCCTTGTGGAATGTAACAAAAAAAAAGCTAAAGTATCAACCT
Organism: Acanthosoma haemorrhoidale; assembly: GCA_930367205.1. Taxonomy (NCBI): domain Eukaryota; kingdom Metazoa; phylum Arthropoda; class Insecta; order Hemiptera; family Acanthosomatidae; genus Acanthosoma; species Acanthosoma haemorrhoidale. Next base: position 47,977,715 of record OV884015.1, on the reverse strand, counting down.
GTTTCACACCCACTCCCTCGTGATGATGGGTCCTGGGCGGCTTCGGATGGGGATAGGTCGGAGGAATTTGCTCTGCATCTTACCCATACTTTCACACCTCACCTTTCTCATCAAAGCCATACTCACAGCACAACTGTGGAAGATTTCCCCACTTCATCACTTTCTCTCTCTCTTCCACCAAAAGCCGTTAACCCCTCTGAGGTTAAATACCTTCTGAAAAACTTACCTTACCGAAAATCCCCTGGATATGATCTCCTTACTCCTCAAATTCTCAAACAACTTCCTCCTAAACCCATAATCTTCCTAACCTACATATATAATTGCATAATCCGAACGACGCACTTTCCTCTCCTCTGGAAACATTCCATTATTGTCCTATTCACCAAACCCGGTAAACCACCCAATGACGCCTCATCTTATCGTCCAATTAGCCTACTCCCTATCCTCTCAAAAATATTTGAGAAACTCCTACTAAAACGTCTACTTCCCATTGTTGAATCCAAAAACCTTTTTCCCACACACCAGTTTGGTTTCCGCCAACGACAGACATTCCACTGCTCAACAAGGCCTTCGCGTTGTTGATCACATCTCCTCAGCCCTTGAAACCAAACAGTATTGCACTGCTGCCTTTCTTGACATAGCTCAAGCTTTTGACAGGGTTTGGCACGCAGGTTTGCTCTACAAGGTCAAAAGATATTTACCACAGACTCTTTTCCTAATGCTACAGTCCTACCTTTCAAACCGCTTCTTCAAAGTCCGCTGTGGTTTAGAATACTCTAACTACTATCCCATAAAAGCAGGAGTTCCACAGGGCAGTGTCCTGGGCCCCATCCTCTATAACATATACACCGCTGATGTCCCCTCTACTCCCAATACCTTCTTGGCGACATTCGCAGATGACACTGCAGTCTTGTCATCCCACCCAGACCCCGACATAGCATCCCATAACCTTCAAAAACACCTTGACGAGATCGAGTATTGGTGTAATCAATGGCGGATCAAAGTTAATGAAGCAAAATGTTCCCACATTACCTTCACCCTTTGTCGCAAGACTTGTCCACTAGTTTATTTTAATTCTATTCCTCTCCCTGTATTCGAGACAGTACGATACTTAGGCTTCCAACTCAACAAACGACTGACCTGGAACCCACATACGAGACTAAAAAGACAAGAACTAAACAGGCACTTTGGACAACTGTACAGACTACTTCAAAGGACATCCCATCTCTCAATAGAAAATAAACTACTAATCTACAAAGTTATACTTAAACCAATCTGGACATACGGAATAGAGCTAGGGGGACAGCAAAAAAGTCGAACATCAAGCGTATCCAATCCTTTCAACCAAAAGTCCTGAGAACAATAGTAAATGCCCCTTATTATGTCAGCAACAAAACCCTTCATAACGACCTTAATATACCCTACATTCTAGAACTCATCCCTTCTAAGTTTATGAAATTCCACAGTAGCCTTTCCAATCACCCTAATCCTGTAGCACAGTCATTGCACTGCGCCACTCATCCCTATAATCCTCCTCGGAGACTGAAACGGCAGTGGCCTCGTGACCTGCTATAAACGCGTGACAGCGGGGGTCCTGGCAATGGCCAGTAACTCCAATCATGTCCTGAGCGTCTGTGGCTCTCGCGCACTTGGTCAGCCTCCACTGGCTAGTATCCGGTGACGCGGCTGACGGAGGAGCGTGGGGGACTTCCCAAGACTCCGCTTTCTCTTCGCATGTGGATTTGGGAGGTCTCTGGGCTGTTTGCCTTATAAAGTATAATTACTATTGCCTTATAAAAGGCAGATTGTAATTATAGCCCAATAAAGAGTATAAAATCGAGTAATTGGATAACTTTATTTTTATATAACTGTATACTTTTATTTATCACGATAGTAACAGACCTGTAATAACGATTCAAGTGCCTTTCTAAATCATAAATTTATATATGCCTTTAACGACTTTTGATAGTTGGTTTCATTTCATAATAAGATCAATTCAATAGTTTATGCGTGTGTTGTATCATAAATATTTATATTCATTAATAATGTTGCCAATTATCAGAAACGATTTAGGCCTGTTGAATAGGACATACATCGGAAAAATTAGAGTCGTATCTCGACAGTTCGAAACCCAAAGGATCACGGAAAAATTTGGAAATTTGAGAGTTTGATATTTAGTAGAAGTTCTAATAGCTATGAAAAAAAAATTCGGGTTAGTTTATATTTTTTACTATTTCAAATTATAATATAAGATTTTATTATAGGAGAATACACTAAACCCACCTCGACGGGGCAGGAAGTTCCAGTCGGAACAAGTTCAAATTAATACTTATTTCACATATTTTTTTTTTATTCAAAGTCTTTATTAGATTTACATGATAATTTACGATTGACACAGTATATTAACCTTAAGCAAATACATGGTCTTAACCGTCGGTGGAGTCGGCTAATTATTTTTTTTATTTATTTCATATAAATTTTTGTGATCCTCACTCGTATTGTTACACAAAGTAATGGTCAAGGGGTCTTTCAACGGTACAAAAACAGATTTTTTTTTTCTGTTTTCGATGCTCACGTTATATTGTAGAGCTGTTTATAATTTAGACTTAACTTCACCAAACCAAGTTATAAATAAAACTGGAAGAAGTTTGTCTGAAAGGTTAGGAGATAATTTCAATTGAATTAAAGGATCCGATTAACCTAAATATTCTATATTTATCCCTTTTCCTGAATTTCTAACTAGAGAGCAAAAAAACAAAACAATTGAACTAACATTTATGGAGAAATTCTCATCGTGAATACTAAATATTTATCTCAATCGATGTTAAGGCTATCGAATAATTCTTTACAGTAGCTAACCAGTCGGTATAAAGAAACCATAATCTTGTTCAATCATTTATAACGTTGCATAAATAAAAGAAGTGTTCATTCTGATGACATGCGTTTGAGAATTTCTTATAACTCACAGTGATGCGGGCTTTCTAAGGCACGGAGAAAGTGAGATGCGCATAAAAAATAAATAAAAATAAAAGTCTGTTTCTGATATTCAAATGGAGAGAGAGAAAAAAAAATATCCCTTTTCACTAAACGAGAGTTTAATGCTTTCTTGCCTGACCACAGTCAGGTGGTTTGACGTTATTACGTACAAATAATATGTTTTTTTTTTCTTTCCTGCTGATCCACTTTATAAGAATAGACGCGAGACCGCACTCAAGACATAAGCCACAGCCCAACGACAATAACCCGCCTGTGAAACGGCGATGTTCAACCACGTGTGTCATCGAGGGTTTAGAACACAGTTATTAACGGTCCACTGAAGAAAGGTTTATTTATTCACCTTTATGAGGTCATATTTGGGTTTCGATGTTTTTCAATTTTCAATTGAGATATCGTAATTTTTTCACTTAAAAAAAAATACATTATGTTGTTTCTAATTTAATTAAGGGTCGCAAACGAAAGCCTTAAAGACCTAGAAAAGTGAATTGATTTAACTGATGACATACTATATATACCAAGGAAATAAATATAGCGATTACACAAAAAAATGATGCTATCATGCAGAGTAAATTAACTAATTAAAGTACACATCCTGGGTAATGAAACAAATTTTTATGAAACTCTTACCTGAAAAAAATTATGTTATTCGCTTAATATAAACATACAAGCTGCGACCTACAATATCACATAGATCATTGTCAACCCTACCATGATAAAAAATAAATAAACCATAAAACATGGTTAAATTAGCAATAAAATTAATAAATAATCAAGTGGTTGGATGCTTAACATATAGAGGCTCTCTTACCCACGGTCGGCGCTAGACGCTTATCATGAGATCGGAGCACCTAGCATGGAAATGTGCTAATTAATTCTTCCTAGCTTCTGCAGATAAACATTTCTTCAGGAAACTTTTCATTAGATTAACAATGTGTTCTCTTACTGTTGAATTAATTGCATAAATAAGTGTGTTTGCCAGCCCGTAATGACTGTTATACCCTGCTCGATTTATGAGAAAATCCTTTTCCACATCTTTAACCCACCGGATATAAGAAAATCATGTTTAGCGACCGCTAACTACATAAGTTAAATCACCCTATACTATGGTGCATATATAATGTAAATCACTGTAAAAGTTTTAAGCAATAAAAAATGCGCTGAAGACGGCAGTCATAAACAAGTCACAAAACTAAAAAAGGGTCGGCAGAGGGCAGCCATAAACAGCAGGTACCACCGGCCTAAAAGCCAGGCCATAAACAGTCCTTTAGGGGACGAGGGGTCACGTACCTCGTCGCAGGTGTGTGCATTTCCTCACGCCGGCCTAGGCTTCCCCCCCCCCAAGCAGGAACAATATTTAAACCAGGGCTCCTGGCCCTGCTAGTCTAGTCTAGTCTCCTCGTCAGCTCCTGAGTCTCCTCATCCGCTTTTACTCGGTGACGCTTTACGCCAGGGCCACTGGCCCTGGAAGTCAGTCTCTCAGTCCCTCCTCATCCGTCTCTTAGTCTCCTCGCAGACTCTCTGGCGACCTGTAACTATGCTTGTTTCGCTGCCGCTCGAACTCTGAAAACTTGACTTATTCTTTATGAAACCTCTGTACCTCTTCTCATGAGCATAGTGCATTGTCGGGGCGCATACCTATCAGAAATGGAGTCAGATATTAACGCCGACATGGAACGATTGTCCAGGTTATAAACTTGAACAATCCGCACTTGTCACCAGGGCTAGGGTGATTAGGCACTCCCCTAGTGACAACCCGACATCATGGTTAACAAAAACTATATTAATAATTTGAAGACAGTTAGGAAACAAATAGGGCAATGAAAAACAGGAAGATTCGAGTATCAGTGGCCTCGCAATGTTATACTTAAGTCATTAAAAATACCTATACAGGCATCGTAATTAAGGATATAGCACCAAAATAAATTGTTTTTGTAGTTGTTCCACAGGGATACGAATTTAGGTGTGGCGAAATTATTTTAATTTCTGAGTTATTATTGTTCTAACTACTTACTACCAATTGTCAGCTGCTTAAGGTCATCGGTGAATTTCACCAAGTAAAAGTCCTCCGCTATATAGTATTATACCCAAAGCAGGGAACATATTACAAAAATGTCTCGCCATTCTGTTTGATAATGAATAATACCGTTAATATATATGTATAATACAACTATAAACAAACCAAATTGACTTAATGGCATAATGATAAATGAAATTTTATTCGCAATGAAAATGTGTAAAAGTTAAAAAGAAAGACACTGCTCATATTGGTGATTTTTATTATAAGCTACCAAAAGTGTAAACATAGAATAACCTCAACTTTTTTCCTTTTTTGGTTAAAGCCTTTAAATCGTTTCAGTACAGCAGTGTCTCCAATTTTAAAAATTTTGAAACTTATCTTTTCCAGAAAAAAAAAAATCTTAAAATATTCAATACATAGGAGAATCTTAAACCAAAGTACACTTGGTATAAAGTGCTTAAACACTCCAAATTAAGGTAAGAGGAATGGTTTTCATAAACATTTTCTACACTTTCCTGGTCAGTGAGAGCGGTTGGAATTGATGTACCAATTTAATTACTATTGTACCGAAACAATTAAAATTTAGCTCAACTATATGGTACAGCAATAAAAATAAAACATAATTGAGGGGCTAATTTATTTATTCATTTGATTATATTGTTGTTATATCAGATGGATTTCAGTTTTTATAACTGTCATTGCCATGGTAAGCAAGAATAAAATAAGAAAGAAAAAAAACATAAAACAATTTATATTGAATGACTATTATTAGAGCATTGAGATCTTTAATTTGATACACAACTTAACATGATAGGAAATTTTTTATTAGAATTATTTGAGCAACGATCGGCCGTTCATTACTTTTCATAAGGTGCTTTCTTCTCTTATATTATAATAGGGGGATATTAAGTGAAACTTTCAAGTAAAATTGTATACCTCTACTCAAAAATGTGGTAGCACAATAATTCTGTACATTTCTCCTACCATTTTTAATGATTTTACATAATTATTTTGACTTTAAGTGACACCTTGATTTTTTCTTTTTAATTCAATTACAGCAACAAATTTTATTGACAGATTTGTCATTTTAATTAACTAATGCCTGAAAAAATATTACCTATTAATAACCAGGGTGTAAAGACTTTTAATTTGAAGTTGTAGGTGCATGGAAGAAATAGATTTTTAATTAAGCAGAAATTATTTTCATGGGACAACAGCATGCCAGACATAATAGTTGCTGGATGTGGGAAAGTCAAGAAACTCTAATAAAATATTACAGGTACCAGTTTTTAATAAGTGTATTATACACTCATGTCAGTTCGTTTTTAGTTTATATGTGAGTAAATAACAGTTGTCATTCCTAATGTTGTTACAGTTATGTTGTTTTTAACGAATAATTTTCAACAATGTTTATGTGAATACATTCCGTTTCCACTGAGTCATGGGAAATTATGTGTGAATTCCGACTACTAAGTGTGACTGGCATTATTGCCGGTTGAATCTTAGTCGAAGTTCTCATAGACACATTATGGGAAGTGAGCAGAAGTAACAAATAACAGAAGAGAAAAAAAAAAAATAAGACATACCCGAGTCAGTGCACTCCTTATCTTTAAATGTGCATAATTAAGGTGAAATGATTAGCTCCAACAAAGCATTAGAGCCCAGCATTTTACCGCTAATTTGTGGCTTGTCTGATGGAAAGCGTGAGAGGGTACAAGAAACTTGTTGATGGCGATGACTTCTTCGGGAAGTCGTCTAAGACTGGTTTTATGATTCATTTATAAATAAATTCCAAGTTCGTTTGATACACTTGAATGGACTGTAGGCTGGAGTACTAATGATCAAATAATAGCGCTTATTTGAAAAAGTGTAGTATATTACATTTTATGTGTATGCTTTGCGTTTGTTATATAAATTAATAAATATAAAATAATTATATTATTTATTTGCTTTGGTACACTCATTTACGTCCTCAAATCGTTCAAAACTATTCTCGTATATATGTGGCATGGGATACCCCACAGAATGGATAATCGTGCCTCCTATAAATAATAACATTAGACAAATAAATAAATACAGATCTGGCCAGCAAAAATATAAACAATAATTTAGAATATGTCATTCGAGAATTACGAAGAAGTACGTAAGGGTGAAGAAGCATGACGTATAGCGAGAGGGGTTCCAGAGAATGGTGAAGCCAGCAAGAAAGGGTACATTATGAATAACCTGTTTTTTTTTTAAAATTATTTCTGATTATCAAATATTAGTATACAACAGGCGAAAATTATTTATTCAACAGAACCTATCCCAGACTTCACTACCACATGTGACTATAAAATCCCATCATTAAACGGATGCTGTGGTTATCGGCCTATGGAGTTTAATGACCCCGACATGGCCGGATCATCAAACTACATCGAGCGTCGTGTTTGCTCTAACTCGTAACTCGTTATAGAGAAATTAAATGGTTCCATAGTGGCCCGATAGATCAATCTATAAATCTTAGCGTTTTAACTGAGGCTATAAAATTATAATCATTTCATATCGGATTGGAATCCATAAAAGGGACTGTATACTCATAAAAACTATAATTGTTTTAATCATCCAACCCCCTTACAAACATAATTGGGTATCTGTTAATTTTAGGCCGTAAAGTATTAATTGCTATTATTATTAGTTGAGGGTGTACCTATTGCTCTAAGAAGTATTTTTAAGGATACTCACTTAAGAAATGCCGAAGTCCGTAACGCATAACATACAAAAAATAAATTGCTAAAAGTACAAAACCTTAGCTGTCGACTACTGTTTGGCGTGGAAAAAAAAATACTGATGATATAACAAAATCATTATATTTTTTTTAACGAGCAAAAACTCGATAAACTTTTAAATTTACATAAAAATTGGGTTAAGGGAGAGTAAAAATTCGATTCATTTGTGATTCATCACATCTGTCATCAGTTCCATCTGCGGTAATGATTTTAATGTCTTTTTGTAATTATAGTCACTAGAAAACATGGTATATATAATTAATCAAGTAATTAAATATGTATGAAACTATTTTTTTCCCAAGTAAATGATCAATTAATGACTCATTATTATTTTTCATGGGCATCATTTTATATGCATGTATTTTTAGCATCTTTGGGCATTGAATAAAACATGCACAATATCACCCATTAGCATGAAACTGAGGTTGAATAAAAATTACAAAGGCAGTTTTTATGACAGGTTTAATGACTTCTAATGTATGACATCAAGATCCTTAATTTCAAATCCTACTCAGAATGATAGGAATATATTTATTTTTATCACTAAATAGTTGATGGCCTTTAATTATTTCTAACGAGATGATTTATTTATATCATAATCGGGCCTACAAAACCCCCTCCCCTAATACTAACAAAATCAAATTTTGAGTTACTGCTCAATTACGATAATACATCGATGGTACAATGTGCTCGATTACTATGTCCATGAAAGTTTTATTGACTTTTGATAACTAACGATAAAAACAATAAATTACAAATTAAATATTGTTAGTTATACCGTCAATATATTTAATTTGATACCCTATCCAAGTTATAACGGTTTTTTTTTATACCGAGTAATTAATTAATTAACGGCATTTAATCGTATTTTTATAGATATAGTCGTCATATGACTCGTGTCCCTATCTTTAACATCGGAATGTATAAAAGCGAGAACATACTCCTAGGCCTCTAAGCATCCAGAAGGACGACCGGGGTCCTCGTGGCACCTACTCAGTAGGTTGGGTCATGAGGACTGATAGTGATGATATTATGATTAATAGGAGCACAATAAAAAAATTGCGTTGTCTAACTAATTGTGTACATTAATTCAAACACTGGGAAAAATACTTTCACTAGAAGAACGGCATCCTGGAAGAAAAAAACAACAACATAAATTAGGTTCCGTGTAGACGTACAATTAAAGAGCTTTAAATTAACAAATAAAAAATAAAACTCCCTAATACTTTGACCCGAATCTTTCGAAACATAAAAGCATATAATTAACCCTTCGGACACTCCTTTTCATTAGATTAAGTTCTTCTTAATGGAAATACATAACAGTTTGTACAGTACTTTGGGGCAAAAAATTCAAAAGGTAAGATGGTGTTCTACTAGCAAATCATGTTTATATTTGTTTTATTAAAGAACTAGTCATATTTAGATCAAGAGATAAAAAATAATCGAAGCTCATAGCCCAGGAGTTGAACATATTGAATCTTTCTTTTTTCTTTTAAAAACTCTTAGTATTATTCGATTCTCTTCAAGGCGAGCAAGATATTTTACAAGCGTTAATTTCGGCGTAGCCACAATAGTTACGCCGCACAGACGGGTATTTGACATGTCTAGCCGGCCAAAAATATTTTATCACCATATTCTACTAATTTTAGACTGCTGATTTTGAAAAAAATATTCTAAAAAATCTAGGACCTCTAGTTTTTGAAATATGGTATGAATCATGCAAATAATAATCAATCCCATTAACTTGGTCTGGGTTTTGCAGCGCAAATGAGTTAATTTAATTACTTTACCAAACATTAAGTTTCTAACAGCTTTTAATCAACATTTATATTGACACCATTTTGTTTTATTTATATTTTGGGTTTAAAAATAAAAATAAATAAAAAGAGATACAATGATTCATCTTATAAATAATTTATTTACGATATACAATAAAATATTGGGCAAACTAGTATAACGCATTTCTTGATTAATCATCTGATGATTCACAACTTTCATCACTCTCCGATTCCTGGAGTCTCTGGTGAGCTATTTGATTGAATGGCTCAGCAGAAAGAAGTAGGGCTAACGTGTCGCTCAAAAATGGCTTGCTTCTTTTCCTCGGTACTGGCCTCATACCAGATAGAAGTGGATCGGAACTTAGAAGCAATCTATTCAAGATATCTATGTTACAAGATTCTCTTGAAAATTTACGAGCGAAATCTGTTCGGTATAGCCTGAAATGCTTGTTCCGAGCCTCTGCAGCTTCTTCAGAAAACTGTCCAATTGGAAGGAGTGCACTTTATATTATTGTCGCACCATGAATTAAAATTTTATGAACAGTAGGAGTCATAGGGTGCCATGAATACAACTCCACATATAGTTTGGCCGTTTCCATCGCGTATTCACCAAATTTCATGGTGTCTATGCTATGTCCACTTGAAATTGCCTCTAAAATCACCTTAAAACGGAAAATTAAATTAATATCTAAACCGGTGATTCCTGCGGCAAGATGTGGATCAGCAAAGAACCTCCGACTGGTGTTTCCGTCATTGGTGTTTCCATATCCAGGTTTGGGAACGTCCACAATTAAACCCATTTTCAGCCTGAAATCTTCCTGGATTCTCTTTTTCTCCTTTTTCACCAATTCTTTCTCCTCCTCCGTCTGAATTCGCCATCTCCTAACAGGCAGCTTGTAAGCTAGATGCAGTAAGCTTTCAAATAGCCTTATTCGTGCGTGGAGTATGGATAGTCCAAACCTCAGTGTTTCCTCTCTTATCTCTTTAGATTGGTCTAAATTGTTGAAATCCTTTGAAGTTGCTCCGCATATGAAGCATCGCAACGTTGACTTTGTATCACTTGCAGCATTGCAAACTTTGCCATCTACCATGGTTAATAACATTTTATGTTTTACATAACACGGATTACCATTTACAACTACATTTGTCGCTTCTAACGAGTTGCAAGCATGGTCAACATACGCAATTTCTTCGTTAATAATGTCGGCAGACTCCTTTACGAACCTTATCCGTATGGGTCGACAGAATCTTGGTGAGGAAGGCGTCGGATTTTGCCAAATAATTTTTTCGTTCGACTGAGAAACCAGTCGAAGAGGTACGAACGAGCTTTGGAAAATGTTGGCATCAGAGTCAGCGTCATTTTTAAACTTTTGTTTGTATTCTCTCTGTTGACAACCGTCACATCCCCATTTGCAAATCAGCAAAAGTGACGTACGTTCTTCATCACTCAATGTTTCTCCTATTTCTTCCAGAGAGTTCAACAGTCTTGTAACAGTATGGTCCATTAAAGCCTGTAACTGTACTTCTGCATGAGAATCCGTGACTCGATAGGAATCCTTATTTGGATAGCAGTTAAGTTTTTCTTTTTGTAGCAAACTATAACATAGATATAATTTTTTACAAGAATATCGTACTAGCTCATACTGTCTTCTAGAGAGATTTGCTTCTACGAACATCGATAACGCCTGCACAGTGGATATTTTCGTACAGGTCTTATCATCCGACAATTGTTCCTTATATTTAGTTGCTTGCCGTGGATCTTGAGTGATTTCTTTACCCACGAGAGAAGCATTTCGATGTCCAGCGGCATAAAGTTGGGATTGGGTTGCATGAGAAAGGATCTGCAAATCTGTTTCTCTGCGCACTTCTTCCGTTTTTCGTCTTTTGCTTCTTTCGCTACATTCCTCGAATGATTTCTGGGGTCGACCTCTAGACATAGCTACTTGAGGTAATTGAAATGTCCCTTCCAACCAAGATGAATTAGCTGTTAAGAATGATTGTTTGAACTTGTTTGCTTTATGCCATCTTCGCCGAAATTCTGACTTAAGCCTTGAAAATTCATGTTTTATATCCTTCTGTTGCTCTTCAGAATAATTTTCTTTACTTACCAGGTAATTTCCCAAAAATTCTAATTTCTGGTCAAAACTGGGCAATTGCTGGCTATCCATCAGGTCAAAAAGGTCTCGTCTTATAAGAATTCTCATTCCAGATGGCCCTAAAATAACATTTGGCCTTAAGTAATTAAAGTACCTAAATGTTTATATAATATTTTTTCAGAATTGCTTTTAAAATTTTGCTTCTTTATTTAGATTTGCAGGAGAAAAAAATCAATATTTTCCAGATTGGCGGCTATTGGCGGCTATTGATTTAATATTTCTTTACTACATAATTTGGACAACCAATCATGTTAAAAAAGTTATCGGGACTCATCAGGAAGTATAACTAAATCCCTATCGAATGTTGAAATTCACAGTAACAAGCAGCAAAAAATAAAGAGCATCTTTCATATTTTTTTTTAATGCCTTATTCTGTATTTTAATTAATAATATTATGCTATAACATAGATACATACCTGGTCTCTCACAATCCATAATGAGTAGGTGTAATAAAAATCTGATCGGTTACAGGTAGCACTGAACTATGCACTCACTAAGTTACTTTTGATATGAAACAAAATAGAAGCAGTTCAACAGACAAGTTTTAACTGTTTTTTCTTCTAATCCGATCAACTAGAGAAACGATATCTGCCCATAACTTGAATCCCCCACTATTCCAATTGAACATTCGATAGGGTTTTCCGACCTCCGCTGCATTTTGCAAAACTGATTTTTGGCCGGCTAGACCAGTCAAATACCCGTCTGTGCGCCGATTCAAGTTCAAATAAATTTATTTCCAGCATTTACATAATAAAAATAATTGTTCGCTAATATGCAATGCATATAGTCTAAAACAAGAAAAAAAATACTTCAATGATGTACATTTCAATTTCCATTAAGAAAAAATATAAAGCTAAAAAACTAAATAGTGGTAGAAAAATATTTGTTGAAAATAGCTCATGCTCCTACGCTCTAACCCCTTATCTTTGAGTAATCATCATCTGATTTTATTTACAATGTAACTAAAATTAAATTTTAATAGTATATGTATATGTGATCTTTATTTGCAAAATTAAAATTTGTTTGCAAAGCACTATTAATTATGACGTGAGAATTCATCACCCTCCCTCTCCTAAGACAATTCCCTCAGCAAGCTATACAGACGCTCTGGGCATAAGCGGGAATGAAGGTATAGGTTTTAGTTTGTTTTGTTTTTTTGTGTTTAGTGTCTGCAACAAGCTGCAGGTGAGCCTCATCACCTAGTGTTGTATATGAGACTATGAACTTTTAACCACAAAAAGAAAGTATTATATTTATGCACTCCTTCAAATGCATCTGTGAATGGCAGGAAGAGGAGAAATTTGTAAATCAATTATTAATTATTATTTATTTTGTTCATCCTATAGTAAAGAGGTTTTGAAATAAAAAAAAATAAAAAATAAAAAAGCGGGAATGATGTTCAGGACCCCACGACTTACAAATCAATTTACAGTAGATCACGATCCCACCACCGTTTTAGGGGAGGAGAAGGATTCTAAGGATGATTGTTATTGGACAAGGAGTTGACCAGCGGATTTGTACGACCGGATAGGTTTTTGTGAAATTTGATAAATCTTGAGAGTATAAGATCAGGGACAGTAGGCACATTGAAATCACTGTAAAGCGTTGTGGTTGGTGTAATTGTTGGTTGTTGTAATGTAAATGAAATGGGAGCGTTTATGACAGTTAAGAGGACTTTGGATTCGTTTGATGTCCGAAAGTTTGACTGTCCCTCATAGGTCTAGTCAACATATTCATTATTTCACGAAGTCGGGAGGCTATATTACTAAGTTAGAAAATCGCCTACAATTATGATGCACTAATTAGATGCGGTGAATTGCTATAGATAATTACAACTATTATCGAGGACCACCTGGAGGGTCACGGTCGCTTATATACTAAAGAATATAGTCTAATTAGACGTTCTTCTTGCTTTCTTTAGTTTTCTGAACATGTTTACGCAACCAAGGAATGGAATTCACATTTTTATGGATGTGATATGTTTCAAAACTAATAAATTTATTATTATTGCCAAATAATGAAATTAAATTTATCAGAAAGGCGATATTTACTAATTATCAATTCAAAAAATTAAAATATTTTAAAGTACTTTTTAAGATCCATTTTATCAAATATTTAATCACAAGGACTCACAGAAGTATTTTTTTTTTTTTTTTTTTTTTTATCGCTTCGTCAGTTTCTAGGTACTTTTTTTAATTTTGGTAAAGTTAAAAATATAATTACCGTCACACCGGGTGAAATGTGAAATCCGTTAATTTTTATATAAAATAACCAAATAATTTTTCTGGTCACTATGCCCTTTTAAGTGATTATTATAAAGGTCCTTGGGAAAAAATCTGTGTAAATGTTAAATTTTTAACACCCTTTCTGTTTCCGGGAAAAATAAATTTCTTCATGACAATTCTCATAGTAAATGATATATTTATTACAGTATTGTCAGAAATTCAAAATGTTTAAAAGTATCTAAAACATGGGTAAATTGCACTTAAGAGAACAAATAAGGTACATAAAGGTTATAAAAACAATATAACTGCTTAGAAAAACTTAAAGCTTATTAAATAAAACTTTTTTTAACCCTCTCAGGCGATTCGGGGAATGTGAATTTGGCCATTTTTTCTTCACAAAAGATACAAGCAGGGACTTCGTCGGGGTCATGAGTTGCTTAAGTTGCATCTTTGGCAGGAAACTATCTTGACAATCCACACCCTAGTTATAGTGATAATTTTGACAGGGACCTAAAAAATTGATTTTACAAGTAAATGAGTAGCATTGCTATAAATATTTAATTACCTATAGCTCCATAGGGAGTTGGCTGAGCACCAGGTAGAGTTGACAAAAAAAAAACGAACACTTAGATAACCATGACAACAGAAGATGTATCAACATAATAAAAATGGTAAAATACAGTGAAAATATTTAGATGGGAAATTCAAAAGAACACTGTCCTTTGTTTAAATATTTCAGACAATCTAATTTTATAAAATTTTAGCGATGAATTCAATTTTCTCAAATTTTGACCTTGTTAGACGGTAGTTCATAATCCATGTAAATAAATTTTAGTCAGTAAAAATAAAAAAATATTTTTTAAATAATTAATGATTAAAAATTTATTGAAAGAAAAATTACAATCTGCCTTCCAGCATTAATAATTGTGCTGAGAGATCATTCATAAAATAATTAGAAAAATTTGGCGAGCTCACTAACCCTTGGATGGACTAGCATTCATCTATACTAGTATCAAACTTGCAACCATTCAATTAATATTCGATTTTGTTAACAAATAGTTGAACATACGCCATTATCAGAGTGATGGCCCTTCACTCAGAGAAGTGTGTTGCGTCTCCCACCTCACGGCATGAAATGCATTAAAAAAACAGTTGAACACATATGAGCGAAAATAAATATTGCGGTTGTCGACAAATGTGGCTGACAGTCGATAGTGAGAATCGATCTCCTCCGTGCTTGCGGGTTCCGTCGGTGGTAAGTTCTGATATACCATGGGATCTAACTGTGTTCTTGTGTCAGTAGAGCAAGTAGGTCCAGTCAAACCTTGCTCGGCAAGTCAAGTTTATATATATTCCTTTATTGTGATAAAATTACAATCTGCCTTATTGGGCAATAAGTAATTGTGATTTTTCACAACAATAATTCACTCGCCCATTCATACAATATTTACAAACAGCCCAGCGACCTCCCAAATCCACATGATTGCCGCCTCCCTCGCATGCGAAAGAGGAAGCGGAGTCTTGGGAAGTCCCCCACGCTCCTCCGTCAGCCGCGTCACTGGATAAAAAAAAATAATTTCATTTTAAAAGGTGAGACGCCAGTGGTCTGTTTAAGGATTAAGTGTTAATTATTTTATACATGTATTATGAAAACGGATTTATAGAGTACTGTCATATGTGACGTATTTAATTAATCATCACAATATTTTATAGTTATTCATCAAATAGTTCAAATAATATTATAAGTAAAGCACGAACGAAGAGGGACTATTTACATTCAAACATCAATAAAACAACAAATATCCAAGGAGCAATTGACTTTTGCCTACACGTTTGTATACCCGTCTGTTTGTATGTTCTGCCCTATATATGTTCTATATGCGATGGCGATCTCAAAACTGATACCAGCAATTTGAAATTTTGGCGGTTTTGGGTTAATTCGGATGAATAAAATTCTCGTCTAGAAACCTTTATAAATGTATAATCAACAGTTGAGCACAATGTACATATTTGGTTTCAGTGACTAAATGGTTGAACAAATGAAATGAAGAATTTTCAGTCATCTGATCTTTGGCAAGAAATAGGGGGAGGCTATACTTTTATTCGGATACGAGACAATCGTCCACCGTCAGTTGATCTGTCTGTACTGCGACAGGTATCGTAAAAATGACTATCGATCTGAAAATTAATAAGTTATAATACAAATTACTGTCGAATAGTGGAACGGTATAATTATAAAACAGTTTTATTTTCTTTCCGCAACTTATAACTTCTTCATTAATTTAGTTAAATAGACAAAAATATACTAGTATATTAGATGAGTTATATATCCCACATAACCAATTGGATGAGTAGCTTTATGATTGATATATAGTTGTGTTTTAAGTAGGTTTTTATAATTTGATGACAACTTGTTGACAATTTTTTATGGTTACTTGATAGTTTTTAATTTTGTTTTTGGATTTTATTTATTTACTACATACGTGTTGTATGTTAGAGTTTTTAATTGCAGAAGGATAGAAGGACAATTTCGAAATAAGTAACCATTATTATGTATAATAATAGTAATTAGTTTGTCTCCATATGAGCAGGTAAAAGTTTTTATCATTTGACTTTTATTTTATTGTAGACATAACTGAAGGTGACGGGGTAGAGCTATCGAAAGCGCTATTACATTAAAGAAGATTTTATAATAAATAAGTTAATTCGTTCCTGGCCGGTTTATAATTTTTGTACTCTATTAATGTTCTATTTACTGTTTTTTTTTTGTCATTGAATATTCAGTGATCGAGACAGCATAACAAAAGTAGTCTTTTTTGCAAAAAAAAAAAAAATATTCCCACAAACATATTTCAATATTTATTCTGTGCTTTCAGGTAATTTATTTCCTTGACATTATAATTAAAAACTACGATTTTTTTCATAACCGATCATTGAACGATTCTAGTACACTCAAATTAAATATTGCTTTGGCCCTAAGTACATAAATATAATAATTAAAGAAATAGGAAATTACACATAAGAGGACCAAACATATTTTATTACAATAGTGTAGCATGCCGAGCTGCAGTATCGATAACCTAATATATTTTAAGATATCATTCTTGCTATTTAAGTAAATTATTATATTGTTATTTAGTTGGTTTTTTGTTATGAGTTTCCAACAAGTAAAAATTTTGTTCTTAAATCACAGCGAATTGGTGGTAAGCTACCGCAGAATGGTATTTATAATAAACAATATTATATATATTTTATTAAAAATTACATATATTTATTATTTAATCCATAGATCAACCAGTATAAAATTGTGAGCAAAGTAAAAATTTCAAGGGATTTTGAAACCATTTATTTGTTCATTTAAATTTATTTCTGAAACACGACTGACCAGGAAGGCAATATTATTCAAACTATCCGAAGTTGATTTGTAGGAATTCTAATGAGTTATTACTTCTCGTTAGGATTTCGGTGGGAAATTTAATCGTTCCGGGATCAATAGCAATTGTGCATTTTTATGGCCAATTACCTGCTCGGCGGTGGAGCCAGGTGAAGAAGTGGAGCGTCGTCAGCAGCCCCCCCAACGGCCGGGGTATATAACCCCCTCCAGAGATTCCGCGCCTCAGTCAGAGTCCAGTGTTCCTGCGGTCACCTCTCAGCTCGAGCCTTCTGGATACAAGGTGAGTAACATCGCAAACTTGGTATCATCGAGCCTGCGAATCTCTTTGTCTAGTCAAGTGTTTGAAAGAATGGTTAAATGGGTAGAAAAACGTGGATAACTTATTATAATCGACCATAAGCTGTCAATTTCTATCGCCATAAATCGTTAGAAGTAATTTTCATTGTAAATAAATCATCGCAAAGTTATAAGAGGGTCCGTATCCTCCATATAGCTTTCTTCACGCCAGATCTTTGTTAAGGAGTATTTTTTATTATAGACTTATCTGCAAATATAATACCATTTTGTTTCATTTTATTAATTATTAATATATTTTAAAGTTATCGTTTTTAATGTATACTTAGTTATGCTGGTTTAATTCCCCTATGTACTTCAAATTAGGGTGGATTGCTTCTATCTAAGACCATGAACAATATCTGCAGATGTCCAAGTTCGTGCAGTAATCTCCGGCCAGTCTTTTAAAAATTTATTAAACTATCTTGAAAAAACAACTCTGAGTTTCATACCAAAATACATCAATTGTATTTTTTTATACTATCAATCGAAATAGTTTTTTTTTTTTAATAAATTAAACTAATTGTAAATAGTTTAAAAACTGGTACGGGCCAGTCATTGTATTTCGACTTATTGGTTTGTACGTTGTATGTTCTGCATTAGCGGTAGTACAAATGGTCCAATCGATCTGAAAAATATACTTAATACGTTTCTGGCCAATTATATTTTTTTATTATTATATTAATATTTTATTTACTTTTTTTTTTTAATGGCTCTAGGAGAAACGCACATTATAAACAATTACCTATTCGGAAATGAACTACTTTTTTTTCAACAAATAACGATAGTAACTAGCAAAGCATTTCCCTTCCAGCTCGGGACTATACTTCAGACGAGTGATTACTGGATCGGAATTGCTTTATTTATGATCTCAATTTACAGAGCCAACCTATCAATAAAAAAAACATGACTTCTTAATTGATCGATTACATCCAAATGTTGCGTGAATTCGTTAGGGATTTTCTAATAAAAAGCTGTAACTTAAAAACAAAATACTCAATTTAACTATATTCTATCGCATTTTATCTATTCTTTTATGTTATGATACAAACGGTTACTTTAAATAGTTGCCACACGAACATAGTGCAACTAAAACTAAAATAAATACGTAATGCTAAAGTGAATCAATGTAGAAAAAAAACAAACAGAAACAAAAAACCTACAACTCATTGAACGGTCAGACTTAAAATAGGAAAATATATTCAGTTATGTCTCATACTAAAGTCAGTATTTATTAGTATTTTGGGATATAACTACGAAATATCCCTTTTCCACAAGCCAAAAGAAATGGTTTTAAGTTCGAAACCTCAATCTTCTTGCAAAGGTAAAATAATTTTCTAAAGCCCTTTAAGCCATGATTCAGTATTTATTCTAGCCTTGCGCTATGTACACCATTCCGTAGGAGTCTACACCCTAAATCCTATTTACAGCCACCCTTAACTCGAAATAAAACTTCTAGCGACCCCTCCGCGGATACCCTTTTATTCTATAAATTTGAATTGAACATATATTTTTTTTAATAAAGAAATACTAAATTTATTTTAACTTTTCTATTTATATTTTCGAATGATTCTCCCAACGGTAGTAAACGGTTGTATTCCACCTTAGGCAGATTTCTGATATGCTTCGATAGCATTGAGTTCAAAACAACGTGAGAATCTACCTCAAGTTATTTTTCAGTGTAGTAGAGCACAAGCAGAGACACTTGTTCGTTTAGTATTTATATTATGTCAGAACGAAGGTTTGAGTCTTTCCCAATATATTATTTTTATTGATATGGCATCCTTATTCTACGTTTCGCCTTTTCAAGCATCCTCCGGAATGCGAATGATACCACCTCTTCAATTTTTATTACTCCATCATTATAAATACAGAATTGGTAACATTTTTAAATAATTCAAAATAGAAAACATAGTTTGCTTATTTTACAAGCAAAACAAACGTCCCTGTTTTTTTATTTGACATTTTACATGCACAGTGTTGAGAATGCCTGAGCAGGCGAAATGTCGAATGAGAATGGTATATCAATAAAAAAGTTTTTTAGTTTTCAAACAATTTTATTAAGATAAAATTACAATCTGCCTTTTATTAGGCAATGAGTAATTGAGATAAATGTCATCATTCATACTATATTTACAATTCATCATTCACTCGCTCATTCATACAATATTTACAAACAGCCCAGAGGCCCCCCAAGTCCACAAGGGTCACCTCCCTCACATGCGAAGGAGGTAATAAAAAAGAAATATATATTCAGAGAGACTGCAGGCTGTTTTTCTAACAATATAAATGCGTGCAGTTTGTCAGTATTTTGTGCAAGGTGTGATGTTATACATATGTTTTATAAATTATAAATATGACTATGTTAATCTAAGCGTCTAAGTGTTCTATTAGGAGTAATCACTAGTAAATCAGCCGCAACTTTATATCTAATCTAAGGAAAAAAAAAAAAAAAAAAAAAAAAAAAAAAAAAAAAAAAAAAAAAAAAAAAAAAAAAAAAAAAAAATTAGTCAAGGATGATTTGAAGGAACGGTGTCGCTCTGCCGCCGGTTAGACCGCAATTGAGACCGTTCAGTATGTATCCTGAAAGCGAGGAGATTCAATTATGTACATGTCACTCGGCGAAACAGCTCCTACTTTCTCCGGCTAAGGGGGAAAAAATAATCAACTAGAGGGAAAGGTTCACAACAGCCAATATACCTTATATTGTAAACCGTGTTTGGGTTAAGAAAATCCATAAAAACGTCTAATTATGTTCAAGGGAAATAATGCATTAAAAATTGCAATGAATTTGCATTTTTTATTCGGGGTTGTAAAACTATCTTAGGGAGAGCAGTGATTAAACAGTTGAAGTGGATACTTTAACAAGTGCAAGGAAGTAGCTTCGAAGTTAAAGAAAATTGCATGGTATACATGTATTAACATAATACACCTCGCAATAATTAAGTAAAATGGTAAATACTTAGCGATATGAAAAAAAGTTCCAAAGTGCAGTTGTTGAAAACAATTGCGCGCCTAATTTCTTCCACGTTTACTATTGTTAAATATCATTACTTATTCAGGCAAGAATTGTCATGTTTTTTTCTAGTATAATATAAAATAATGCCATAGCACAATACCTCGTGATCAGGCACGGCTGATTAGGAAGGTTGTTGCGTAGTTGGTAGTTAGCGCTGAAGAGCGTGGTTGGCACTTGTTACCTCTTGACCATAATTTGGGTTTTTTAAACTGGATTCGATACTTTCTTATTCAAGTAGCTTATTAATTTCGTGAGGCTTGGGATACCCCTACCTGGACCATCCCTCCAATGAAATAATACTTAAAGAAGCCAGGAGTAGAGGGTCTCTACAAAGTCCTCATATTTTTGAAATTTGTAACAAAAGAAAAATATAAGGACTATTTCCCCTCACGTAAGATAATAAACCGAAAATCTATAAAATAATGAAAACCAAATCCTAATGTTCTCATTTTTCCAAACCTTTAGTGAAGTAAAGCCTTCGGGCTCAGAAATTGTTGATTCAATATTTAAAACTCTGAAATCACTTTCACCCAACGCTTAGAGAATGTTCATAGGAGGTTAACGAACTTGAACAATGTCTAGGAAGTGTTTTGAGCAAAATTTAAATAAAATCGGAGAAATTTGAGGCCAGTAGAGCGTGAGAAGGCAAGAACAAACGCACATTTCCATGCTTGCATTGACATGCTACCAGGCAGCACCACTTTTGAAGAAATTTATGTAAAATAAAAAAAACAGGTTAGGGACAAAACCGAGTTAGCGGGTCTTATGACAAAAGGTCCTATTCAAGTTTTCAAATATACTTTATGTTTTCATTCAATATTGCTCTACAGTACATAACCAAGAGTATGGTAATAATTATCCATTATTCACAAAAGGCTTAATATTCATGAATAATTATTAAAATTGAATCATGGGCTCGTTATTCACAAATTCTATCTATAGTCTGATATACAATCAATTGAACCAAGGATGAGTCCTTCGGACTCAGCAACGAAATAAAACTATGTACGCTCCTGAATTATTATCTCCAACCATTTTCTTTTTTATGACCTGACTACTTCCTGCTTCCTGCTGTATTTTCTCCGTCCCTACGGGATGTTATATCCAGTTACATACCAAACATGTTCATGTACCGGAATACTTACAGCCGGGCAGATGATCCTGAGAGTTTCCTGTAACTTATCTTTTCCAACAGTGGGAAAGACGCTGATGACTCTTAATCACAAGCCACTGGTTCATTCAGGACCTTTTACTGTCGGCTCAGAATATCTCCATTCCCATATAAAAGCTAATGAAAGTGCCAAGCGAAACCACTAATGGTTCAGTTTCCACGGAGAAGAATTTACAACCTGCTGATAATAAAACCAGAAATAAGGGGAAAGTTATTTTCTCGAACATAATATAATGAGAACGAGTTAATGCTTAGATTATTTTTTATCTTTATTTTACGGATGGTTGGAAATCATCTATTTCAGATTACTATCCATTAGGTGAAGTTGGAGTACAAATAAATAACATAATGTAGTATGGCTTCTTGAAAAATAATTTTCAAAAAAAGCTATAGTGGCTCAGGCAGACTTCACAATTGTCGGTATATGAGCAATAAAAATATTAAAAAGATCTATAGATCTATACATTGAGGTGTCGAAATGGAAGAGGTCCAAAGCGATTTCCAATTAAAGAATGCTTATGAAAGTAAACAAACATTAGCGTTATTTAAAATCTAAAAAAAAAATTAACTCCAGATAAAAAAAAATATTGACTCCATTTTGCATCTTTAGCATAGGATTACAAAGGGAGAGGATTTTCTTTGAACGGAGCAGAATAACTACGTATTTATGTGCGTTCATGGCAATCGTAATGAAAAAATAAGTAAATAATTAATTTTTAAGATTAATTTTACAACCCCATGTTACTGATTATATTAAAGGTACTGGTTAAAATAACAGCAAATAAATTTTAAAAAAAAGTTCATTTTTTCTAGTTTTAAGGTTTATTAAATCACCGATTTTTACTTATGAGACTAATAAGACCTTTAAGTCAGCTGTCTTTTATCCAATTGTCCTCATCATTTCCGGCCGTTGGATTCCTAGACCCCAATACTCTTCGATGTGTACATCAAGAGTCTATTTCTGTACAAATTATATAGTTGGATATTCTCGTTATTTTGCTTTACAATACCCCCTGAAATGAAATTCTGCTACCCCCATGATTTCTCCATTGACTTGACTTGCGAAAAACTTCATATTATGCATTAATTTTTTTCACATTCTGAATCTTCCATTCTTCCCTCTTCAACTGATGTAGGCCAACTCAAAATGATATTGTAAAAGACAGAATAATCTGTTATTTTTTGAGTCGTCGAACTGGGTGTTTAAAAAAGACGGATAAAAGGGGTTTCTGCCACCAATCGCAGGGTCTACCAATCAGATGACAGAATGGGTCACTTATGGGTTTTCTGCAACAAGATAGTAAATTGAAGCCAGGTAGGCCGGACAGTACAGTTGAGAAGTCACACACACGCTACTTCTGGCGAATTTAATTCGGGGGGTCCCCGGCAGAACTAATAGCAAGGAAGGGACGGGACACGAAATGCTGGGACCGAACCATGATTGAGACCTCCGAGGCCTTAGTAGACCGTAGCAGGCACTGGCTCAGTTTATACGGTCGATCATGCATCATGGGCTGTCCTTCTTCACCATTCCCCAGCCAGGAGAATTTTTTCGTAACGCTCCAACGTTCTGATTAATAATATGCATTATGTCTTGAGGGGTTTAGTCACTTAAACTGCTAATACAGCCTTATATTGCCAAAATTAAGTTCTGTGGGGGGGGGGGAATTGAAAAATATTAAATGTTAGTAATACGGTTCAGACTTATTTTTCGATTAATTTTGACCATACTTCCCTAAATGGTACTCTGACAATAAAAAAACCGTTGAGAAAAAGCTCCGGACCCAATGGAAGGCGCGTTGAGAGGTTGTAAAAAATGGAACAACTAATTTAAGACAGACGGTAAGTTTAGAAGTCATGGGAACACCCCATTTTTTTCTTTGAATAAAGGGACTAGAATAGAGAATAAAAATAGAGCAGCATACTTATGTATTCTGTATATAAGTTCAATGGACATTTGCACAGATTTGTTGACTACAAATTAAGAATTGCGTAAATAACGGCGTCATGTTACAAAATCATACATTCTAGACAAGATATATGTTATGGACGATGCGGAATATATCTAATTACATATTATAATGTAACCAAATACTAGAATAAAATTAGAGTTTCTGCTTTCGGTCTCGGCGATAAATCTATAACTCAAAAGAACGAGCTTAGTAAAACTGTGCAAAACATCAATTATAAAATTTATCCCTACCCCACCAGCTGAATCTAAATAACACACTAAATCGTGCAGACATGCCGTTGTCGAAATAATATATTGTCGATTGAAGTAACTTTAATGAAACCTAAAATCATAAACACATATAATTTTCAGGGTAACAATAATATAGAATTAAGTTACGATATAAGTAAAGTTAGGTAGGTGATAACGGAATACGATTTACAAAACGGAGAAAATATAGTTTAGAGGAAACAGTTAGTGCTGGAGCCTAACTATACCACTCCGCAGATAGGAGGTAGTTAAGGGTAACCCCATTCTCAAGGTACAAAACATCGGTCGATTGTCAGTTAATTACTGAGGAAATGCCAACGAACTGTTCCCTAAGCACCGATTCGGACAAATCTCTCAAGATAGTTTTGTTTTAACTGAAGTTGTGTTTAAGGAGAGAAAATGACAATCGCCAGCCTAGTTGAGACACTCGAATTTAAAATAATGGTGTTAGAAGAAAAGTTATATACGTGACAAAGTTTTGTTCAAGTCTAACCAATGTACAAATCTAAACAAAAACTCCTCAGCATCTCCACAACGAGAACAGTCATCACTCTCTGATAATAGTTTTATGTAAGGAAGGAGAGGATTAGTGTACGGAGCTAGGAATCCGATGACAGTAAAAGATAACCAACGGTTGTATTATTTCGCTTACTGCAAGGTAAAATAGGGGGAGAGAACTGGTGTTTATTTCGACGAAAAGCTTTTATTTCATAAAAGCCGAAAGTTTGCATATTCAAACTAATTTGCCAAACCCACTAATGTGATCATTTCAGTAATGCCCCAGGAGCCCCCCTAGACCCAGATGTAAGGCTGCGGTTAGAACAAGTAGTCCAACCAGACTGTTTTGGAAAAATACTGTTGAGAAAAAGCTCCTAACCCAAAGGAAGGCGCGTTGAGAGGTTGTAAAAAAGTTTAGAAGTCATGGGAGCACCCCATTCTTTTCTTTGAATAAAGGGACTAGAATAGAGAATAAAAATAGAGCAGCATACTTATGTATTCTGTATATAAGTTCAATGGACATTTGCACAGATTTGTTGACTACAAATTAAGAATTGGGTAAATAACGGCATGTTACAAAATTATACATTCTAGAAAACAATGCGGTTATTTCTCGCTTGGAAAAGTTATGACAGTCGATAAAAACGTATTCATGTGACATCTGCATCCATGCCTACTTGCAAATAAAACACTATTTTCTCGGTTCAGTAATTTTTTTTTTAAAACCCCTTTTATTAAAATTTCTTTACAATATATGATCAAAAATACAATGAACAAGATTAACAATAAAGTACTCCTTGTGCTACATACGCAGATTCATTTGAAGGAGGTTAGATTTACAAAATCAAAATTTCTTTTTGAAGTAAAAGATCAATATACAAATATACAGGACTAGGTGAAGGGGCTCACCTTCGGATCACAAAGAGGGAAACTTAAAAACCAAAACCTAAAAACTAAAACCTAAAGACTAAAGCGTTCCTGCCTCAACAGCGTCCTTCCATCGATAGGGGAAAGGGGCGGGGTTATCGTGTTAAACACCGGGTTTGTCAAGTACTGTAGTGAGTCGAAAAATTTGATAGGTTTACGTTGAATGAATTCATCCACCGTAGGCAGATCAAAGACCTCGTGAAGCTCACTGTTCCTCCATTGCTCGAATGAAGCATGTCTGACCACTTTGATCAGTATACTGTTTTGGAATTGTTGGAGTCGCCGAGCTGTCGTATACGTCAGATGACGAAAACGCGGTGCACCATACAGCAGAGCAGGCCTGAGTACACTTTTATATATCATGAGCTTGAGACGCAGTGATAGATTGGGGGAAGTCAATAAATGCGTAAGCCGGTAAGACTTCGTGCGGGTTTGCTTCAACTTCCTCGCAAAATGGTAACTAAAACGGAGGTGTCCATTTTAATGCCCAGATATACTAGGTTGTTGGCTGGTGATTTTTGCTGCGTTCCTATTGTGTATGTAGTAGGCAGCGGACTTTTTCCCTTTTGGAAAAAGAATATTACACAGTCAGTCTTAGCCGCGTTTACAGAGATATTGAGTCTCCCCAATCTCTCACTGATCTGGTTACATGCTACTTCAGCCTGTCTAAGAGCCTGTCTAAGCTACCTTGGCGCTCATGATCAGTAATTTTTTTTTTTTCTCCATAGCCCCTTTAAATTTCTAGATAATTATATAAAAATTATAGATCCTCAGGTGAATCTATTTACAATTTATTTTGTATTTCCTGTAGCATCACTACATTATATACAGGTTTTGTTATTTTATGGAAATTATATAATGAATAAACAAGTATAATGATATACATTATACGTGACTGGACTAAACTGACTAATAAAGGTGATGGGGCTCACCTTTTTGATCAACGATCAGTAATTTCATTCGCGACTTGGCAAATAAGTCGGTAATTGCAAAATACATTTCCTAGAGTCGTTAAGAAATTAGTTCACTGTAATTTGTATAAGAGAAATAATCATATTAGAGTAGTCATATTGGTCCACCCTTCGACGTGGTCAAATGACCTGTAAATTTTGACAACCAACCTTTGACACAAACTGATATAGTTAAATACTTAGGACTTTCATTCGATAAGAGAGTGATTAGGAAACCGTACACGAAAATGAAACGAATAATACTTAGTCCCAGGCTAAACCTATTGAACCATTTACGGGACCAATGTTTCAAAGTTCGGTTGTCCCAGTAACTATTGTAACACACACCTTTACTTAAACCAATTTGGACATATTGAGCCCAAATTTATGGATGAGCTTTGAAAACATCATCAGAACCCTACACATGTTCCTTGAGAATTATAACAGGTGGACCGTTTTACGTGCGAAGTCAAAATCTTCACACTGGCCTAAAAAAATGCTTACGTTCAAGACTGGATAATAACATTATAAAGAAACTTTCATGACAAACGGTACGGACACCCCAACCCACTAATACAAGGACTGCCTGTCTACACCTGACCTGGTACCTGGTAGACTGAGAAGACGTTGGAAAAGAGATGTTCTAAATTAAGAAAACAAAGATATCTTCAAACTTAGCTTCAGCAATATAGGGGAGGTATCACTGGATACCCCAGCATGCCTTAACGTCAGACATGCCATTTTATCATCACCTTTACCACACATCCACTGGTTGTGACGATGTCACAGTTGTGCATTAATAAATAAATACTTGCAAACAATCATGACTCTCCTTTTTTTTAACTACTGCCTGAGATAACAATGGAGCATTAGATGCGGTTGCTCACTTGTTCTGGTAGAGTTTTTGCCAATAATTCGAAAAAGATCATTGGCCCGTGATCATCTATATTTTTCTGTATTTGCAAATTCCTATACTATTATGTTTCGGGAGAAAACACAATAGTTTCGAACAATGTTTTTTTTCTCGGTATATCATGTGTTAAAAATGTACTGATGTTACTTATCTCTTTGGTCGAGTTAAATACAATAACAACCGTTAAACAGATATTGTAATTCATTCCATGTACGACCCCTTGCATGTAAGGAGCGAGCTTTGAATTCTAAATGTGCCATTCCAAAACGATCTTCCCGTGGAATTCCTTATTAGGAAGTAGTAAACATTAACCCTTGTAATTTTTTTGGAAAGTACAAACGGACGAAAAGATTGAATTAATTGATGAATAAAAACAATGATTATCCGGTTATTAACAGAAGTTGGAAGGCGGTTTCAGTTTAATTTATGGTTCAATTACCGCCAGGGCTTGCAGAGCTAAAACATTTTGTCACTACACCGATGTAAGGCACTGAACTATTCTTTTGGATGGCACAACCAAGTCTTGCAACAAGATGAAGAGATACATTAAAACAATACATGGGCTCTCACCTACCACCAAACGATACAGGTATCCTATGCGATTCGACTGGAAATATGCATCATAACCAAGGCCTTCAGCAAAAATATTCAGGTGAGAGGGGAATAAAGTTGAATTTTGGAAAAACGAAATGGGTAGTAGTACATAATATTTATGAGAATGCGAAAGTTGGTCATGTTTAAAAGATGCGCATGCTATCCTTCTGAAACTTATTTTCATCAATGATTTGTTGCTATCTTTTGGACTGTCATCGGTCCATTTTTGTTTGTAAATTAAATGAAACAATGAAACCCATAATCACACCACCTTCAAGCAGGTCCTCCTAGTACAAGGATCCGATCACCCTAAATATTTTATATTTCTCCCTCATTCTAAAATTCTAACTAGAGAGCTTAGAAAAAAAAAAAAAATGTATTAATAGATAATAAATAAAAAAATAATTAATAGATTAAAAATATCTTTATTTTTTGCCATTTCGTTAAACATTGAAATGTAAATAGTTTTCCTTGCTATCGGATACACAGATATCAAGGAGCAAGTCAATGCTTAGTGTGCAAGACATTTTCACCTACGTTCTGCGGGCGTGGCCGACAAGATGCATGTCAGGCGTAAACGGTAGAAAGGAATTCCCAATCTTACCATACATATACTTAATGTTAGCGACTATATTAGAAATCGTGTATTTTTTTTAATAGTCCTTGTTATTATTATGTGATGTCCTAATGAAACAGGCAGTGGGAGCTATTATCTTATTAAATTAGAAATTAAAGAAGGTTTTCTTATCGTATTCATATCAGGAATTAGGAAATAAAGTAGATATTCTTCATTCGGGCTAGCCAATTAAAGCAAGGCCATGTAATTGAAGAGGCCTGCGAATGTTGCCACCTTGTTTTGTATATGGTAAATACATATTACCTTAAGATGCAACTCACAAGCCCGTCAGAGATACTCTTTCGGGTCAACGCCTAGTTTGAAGTAAGTGAGTTGGAAATGATTGGTGTTATAGCCGTGTAATAATTAACAACTTGGTTATACTTTCCACGAACTATTTTAATTGTGGGTAGTGGTAAACGTTAAACGTTGACCAGGTAGTGAAGAAAAAGGAAAAATAAAGCACAAAACTATAATTACATAAAAAACTGAAAATTGCTTTTAGAAATAGATTTAAAAAAAAAAGCACCATCTTGAACGATGAGTTCTCCCTCGTAATTACCTCTCTCCCGTACTTTATGTCCTGAACGCAAGCATCTGCCTCATTTCAACGTTGCAGTGAAACCTAATGTTAACATCGTGGGGCACCAGCCTACATCAGAAGACATCTGATCCCTTGGCGTAATATTATAAATAAAATATGGAAATAATATAAATTAAATACAATATTAATGCACTAATATAACACAAAAGTGAAAAAAATAATAAAACACTAGTGTGACGCGTGGACTGTCAAACCTGGTTTGTGACCATTTTGTCACCGTGGAAACGCAAATATCTACCATGGTTCGTGGTAGCCTGTCCTTTCCCATGAAATCCTTAGGACATCAAAGACTTCTGCTTACGGTGCACAACAAGCTACCCGTCCCCACGACATGTTAGAGTTTGTCGCAGTTTGTTGTCAAGTAGTTCATAATGGAGTTTTTGGATTTGTAAGAGATAGAACCTATTATACGGAATCCACAACATCATGGGCATAAATATAGGAACCAGGTGTGTGATTCTTGGAAACGTATTAAAAATAACGTTAGTTTAAAGTGTTTGTTAACTTAAAAAGAAGGAAGAACTTATGATGGCTACTTTCAGGATGTTGTCGATGAATGAGTTTTATTCAATGACAACATCCACCAAAGGCTTTTGCGTTTCACCGTTTTCTTCTTCATAAACACGCCAGCCACATTAGCCACAGCGGCACAAGTCACAAGATTCATAAACTTCATTCATTTTGAACAAAAAAACCAATGAAACTGAAGAAGGGACGTCAGGCAATGGCGTGTTGACGAGAAAGGGACTATTGGAGACTTGTCAAACCACGCGCCGTGGGAATGTTTTCCAGAATGGACTACAAGCACCTCAAGGTTCACGAATCCTCACGTCATGGGTACGGGGTCTTAAGCGCACGCATATTTTAGTGACCTGTTGGCTTTAATAACTACAGATGTGTTTTGCCTGAAGTCTCTTATGTCATAATTCGTCTTTATAATACTAACTACACCATTTGAAAGATTGAAAAAAATGAATAAAATTATATTTTTTCTCTTTTCTAAAAAAAGATAATTAATTAACATGTACGAGAAAAAATATTAAACTCAAAGTTGCTAGAAACGAACGACATATCAAATCGCGTTTAATCACACTAGGTGCAATCATGAGAAACGGTATTTGAACTGCAATTATGAGCTTTCTAGCAATTTTCCTCTGGACTATTATAATCTAATCGTGTAAAAATTCATTAACTTTAATAGATTGGATGGAAAAAAAAAAAATCTGAAATTGTGGGAAAAGAAATGAGAAATTGTTGAAAGGAAATGACACCAGGTCATTATGAGGCCCCATTAACTGATACAGTATAACTGCGCTCAAAATACTAAAACCGACTAATTGCAAAAAGGTTTTCAGCACCGGTTTAAAAAATAACGCTTTCCGAACTACCTACTACCTACTACGAACTACGAACTACTCAGCATCACTAGTGTGGCCAAAACATAGAATAGAACAGAAAATCTTTTTTATGCTTGGACATAATAACAAAACACAAATAAATAAAAATAGCTCTGGCCAAGATACATCATGTAGGGGAAGAAATAAGATAATAATAAAGAGATTTCCTGAAGGAATACCTCAAATAAAAAATATCATTCAATAATTTGTTTAAATACAAAATAAGATAAGTTTAACACAATTAAATCAAAAGAAAAAAAAATATGTGGTAAAATAATAATAAAAAAATTAAATACATAAATATTGGTAATTACTCTTAGCGATGGGTCACGAACAGTTAAATGGTAGTAGTCGTATTTAGTTAAAAAAATTATAAAATGAGATAATAATAGTCAAAAAGAAAGTAAAGAGCCTAGATTAGCAAGCGACTGTCTGAGTAGGAAGGAGGTGTTGGAATATGGAGGTCTTAAAATTACGTAAGGATAAAGCATGACGGAGAGAATTCCAGAAAGTTGTGGAGCAAGCAATAATGCAGATTGAATGGGAAGAGATATAAAGGTCAAAAACACGGGATCTTGTGTTCAAAGAGTAGACTGGGGATTTAAAGCGTAAGATATTGCAATTATAAGGGAGGTTATACGATTAGATATTGTGGAAAATTTATGAACCAAGAAAATATTGTCTGTAGAGGGATGGAAAAAGCGACATTAACTCGGTGTAGATATGCGATACTAGGGAGTTTCATAGTCAAGGAGTCCCAAAGAGCTGAGTTTCATAGTCAAATCTAACTAAATACTTCATGACTCGCTTTAACCTGTCCCCTAGCCCTACCGGAAGACCCCATATACCACACAGCCAAGTGAAGGAAATTGAGGGAACATACTGTAGAAAGCCAACCCTTTATATCCCTATAGCGTAAAATCCCGATATCTAGTAGAATCAAATATCAATAATGGAAATTTAAAGATTTTATCATTATCACAGAAATTTATCAATTTTATTATTTATGTATAAACGATTAAAATTTGAATCGATAAAATACTGTTTAGGAGAGCTATAACGTTGATAGGTTTTGTTGTGGATGAAGTAATTGTAGATAGATACCCAAAACCGATGAAGTAAAGTAACTTAAGCCGACACCCGATAAATGCATTCCGTGGAAGCCACACACTCGATTAAAAAGGCGAACTTGGAGATAAAACCACTAAAGTAGTGGTTTTAGCTCCAAGTATCTATTCAGGTATCTAACTCCTAACACTCTAAAAACGCTCCATCAATTCCAAAACAGAATTCTCCGCACCTCCCTCAAACATACCCCGTTCGACCGAATGAAGGCAGACGAGATCCACGAAAAATTTGAAGAGCTCACCATCCAAGATTTTATGAAGAGACGACACATCAAATTTTTCGATTCACTTCGACACAGCCACAACCCACTATTCTCCGACCTTCAACCACCACCAATGCCCGTCCGATGGAAGCACTGCTGGACCGCCGAAGCCTGGAGACATATAGACCTCATAGAACCCTGACTAGTACCCCTAGGCTCCACCATAGGTAAACTCTCACTACCTTCCCGAACCCACTCGCCTCCTTTAGGTATCCCACACCCCATATCCTTCTCATACATCCTTCAAATAGGACTCCCCTTAGTGAAAGGCACCCATCAATCCAAAATAATTCTCCTTTTATTTTTCCCACATCCTATTTTTTATAAGTTTGAGAGCTATGAAAAAAAAACCTAAAAAAAAAACCCACTTGGTAAACGCACGACCACGGATAGCTCTTGCACAAGAAATGAAAACATACATTTGGAACATTCAATTCGTTTGGACATATGGAGAACTGATTTACGGGACAACTAACACAAATAGTAGAAAGATTTCAATCAAAACTACTTTTCACTGGTTTCCCAGAAACCACTGAAGTAGTGAGTGAGTGAGAAATCACTCAGTATCCCAGAAATATGACCCTAAAGTCAGACTTACGAATTACACACGTACATATATCAAGAGTGTTTTGGTGCCTCTACGTGATATTTATAAAAAATATCATCAAAATAACACAGGTCAAGAGGTTTTTTGGTGCCGGAGTATTAGGAGCTCATTTCATATGAATTTGATGCCATGAATTCATGCAATTATGGCATTAGTTTTTGCGTAGGAGCTCAAATTTCTAAGATATAACATTTAAATGAAATATACGTTACACTATATTAAGTAAAATTCATGGGTCAAATAAAAAACCTAAACACGGAATTTTTATTATTTTACTATACAGATATTATCATATACAAAGATAGAGATAAAAGTCACCGATGAAACCAACTAGTCACTGAAGACTTTGGTGGTGATTTGAAACTGTTAAGCATCTCATTTACTGTTCAACATAGTTTTTTATCTTTGCGTCTGCCCAGGGAATTTCCAACAACTGCAATAAATGAAGTCCAGGCTTTTCGCTAAGCCTCAATCACCAAATTTACGAAGGCAGATCCTTATTAAGTCGTTTTATTTGTGGGACGACAAATATTTCTGCTTTCATTTTCCCCCTATATAAGCAAAGCATGATCTGTACTTATCAAGAGCCTTAAGAAACTGCTTCATAATATAACTTTATATGCAGGGGAGGAAAGATGATAGCATCTCGTTCAACTAAGGGGACGTTTTTTATATCTATAACCGACTTATATCTTATAACTAACTAGACAACAGAACGACAGTAGGGTAAATATGCAGGAACCAATCCTTATATATGTGATTTAGAACTGCACAAAATTTAAAAAGTCTGATCTAAAAAAAAAGTAGAGTATATAGAGAAAGACTGATTTCATATTTAGATTCAGTACCCCCAATATAGCTAAAATCAGTTTTAAAATGCTAGGCATAAAAAAATTTATTTTTCTTGTCACACTGTGTCTTACTGTATGTTCTTTCCCCCATGACATTATCACTATTATTCATTCTCCATCGCATTCACTGGTTGTATCATTTATTAGCTGTTTACAGTTGCGAATAAAACATAAATAAATGACAAAAAGTTAGCCAGTAATTTAGAAGACGTTACTTCGGCTATCTTCAAGTTTTAGACCTTTTTAAACTTGAGCAATAGCTCTTGGAGATAATTCTATCATGAAACATAACTGAAAATATATTTGGTTGATACATGCGGCACGAAAGGGTTTTCTTCGGGCTCTGGCGAAGAGAGTTCGGTCCACCGTATCGCCTTAGAGCCCAAAACGTTTTCAATTTTTTTGTTTTTTTTCTTTGAGTGGTTAGGGTGCCGTTAACGCCACCGATTGCCCTCACTCCGACAACCGCTATTTCGTCAACAGTTGGAGTCGTTAATACCCGATTCACGGTTCAAGCGAGGAAGCTCTCGGGCAGTGCTCACTAAAAACGTAAATACGAAGTCGACACATTATTGTACGAAATTGGTTAAGCATTTGAGATGTTTTGTTAGAAACTGTTCTTGTTCTTTAATTATTGATAATAATGCAATAACTCTATTGAGCCTCTATGAACTGTAATATAGTTTATAAATTAGTTACTCCTAATTGAGACTTTTCACCGCTCGAAACTTTTCTAGTTTAAACAAGGACTGTTTTACACTGTAGGTTTTACCTTAAGGTTTGCGTATTATTTCATGCTGTAAAGAGCCTGGTTTGAAAGAGAACCAAAAACTATCTTCAATTTACCAGTGACATATTAGTTATTTTGGTAGTTTCTTGGCAGATACCGTTTCTGATTAAATAACAATTTAGAAGCCATAATATAATCAGGTTCGGTACAGTACTTTTCTGAATTTATGATATTCGGTAGTTCCTCTTCATATACAACCAGGCGTTAGAATGTAAGAGATGGTATAATTTAGACCAGGTCTGTCCTCCATAGGTTTATTGGTGCAATGACCGCTGTGTTGGCTGAGTGTGAGAAACGAACATTAGTGATATTTAAAAACTTAAAGCTTCGGATACTCATAAATAGAGGAGATGGAGTTATTTCTTTACGGGAGGCTTAAGACCTAGAACTAGTTGGGGGGGGGGCATTATTAAACTAAACGCTGGGAAATCACATTTTAAACTATTCAGGTACTT
Source organism: Acanthosoma haemorrhoidale (assembly GCA_930367205.1). Classification (NCBI taxonomy): domain Eukaryota; kingdom Metazoa; phylum Arthropoda; class Insecta; order Hemiptera; family Acanthosomatidae; genus Acanthosoma; species Acanthosoma haemorrhoidale. The sequence continues at coordinate 47,943,044 of OV884015.1, read as the reverse complement.
TAACTCCAGAGGCAAGTTTTCTTAATAAAAACATTTTTCTTTTCTTTGTTCCATTATGACCTATTAGAACTGAAGATTACTCAAGATCACTTTAACTAAACTTTCTTCTACTTCAATACACCTGTTGTAAACATTCAGGGAAAATAAAACGAATAGAAATTATTATATAAAACATTCGGGCATTCTCGGTATCCCCCTCCCCCCATACAACAAAAGGACAAATCCTAGCTGGCCCCCTTTCAGGCCTCTTTTGGCAGAGCCCCCCGCCTTGCGAGGTTTTGCGGTACCTAGATCCTAGACCGCGGATACTAACCCACTTAAAAGCTTAAAAACATTATCAATCGAAAATATACAATTTTGTTCAAGTTTTGAAGCAGCAGTAGTCTTTCCATAGAACTCGTCTTCAACAACCTAACAATAACATGGTTATGATACTTACCTCCTTCTTAAACTTAACTGAAGAAACCACAGCCTCGTTAAAGTAAATATCAGTTATTGAGGAGTGGGTGTGACGACAAAGCACCTGCCTCGCTGAACTGGCAATCTTCGCATCCAGCAAGCAATACTAGTTTCGTCGACGGCCGTCCCCTTTCTTTCTTGTGACTAAATGATCCGACATGCTTGGGCTGCCCGCCCTCAGTCGGTCACTAACCATCTTCTTCCTACTCTGAACTGACACAGTTTCATCCAATAAAACTTTTTATGGTATCATTTTAGAAGCATTATTGAGGGAGACCGTCTATTTTCATAAATCATCATTCATGGGTTTTTTTTTTAACAAGCAGCGAGCAGTACGGTACATTTTAGTCAGCCATGTGAAGAAACAATACAAACCCATCCACCCTGAAATTAATCTTCAAAACTTGATCACATCACTGTAGCAATTCTGAATGTCATAATCATAAATATAAATATCTTAAATAAAAAAAATATATATATAAAAATGATATGGTGTAGCTTTTTATTGAAATTCTCACAGGTTTTATTAATTTTCAGGAAAATGAAGATACATTCGTCTGTGCTGTTGGTGCTATTAGGAGTATGCCGCATATCGGCGTTTTCATCAGGGGACGATAAATTCTTAAAAAAATATGCTATGATGAAGGTAAACCTTTTTTTATTAATATATGCTAATTTTATGATCATACTAATTTTTATAGCGTACCAACGTAAAAGAAAAACATTCACAAATTTATAAACTCAACCAAATCATGAACCTATCCCAACATTAAATTTGAATGAGTAGTCTGATTTAAATCTGGCTTAAATAGAACATTAAATAATCAATAAATTTAATAACGGACCCTATTTTTTTTTAAATATTACCTATGAGGCAAAAACTCTACAAAAAGGTATACTAAAAAAAATATTTAAAACGTAGCTTCATATAAGAATATGATAAACTTTTTTTTTAAATAAAATTACAATCTGTCTTATTGGGCATTGAGTAATTGTGATAAATGTTCTCATTCATACCATATTAACAATTTTCATTTACTCTCTCATTCATACAGTATTTACAAACAGCCCACAGACCTCCCAAATCCACATGGAAGTCACCTTCCACACATCGAAAGTGGAAGCGGAGTCTTGGGAAGTCCCCACGCTCCTCCGACAGCCACACGTCATCGGGTACGAGCCAGTGGGAGACTTACCGAGGGCGCGAGATCCACAGACGCTCAGGACATGGTTGGAGAAACTGGCCATTGCCAGGACTCCCACGGATAAACTATTTAGGAAAATCTGTAAACGCATTGTTTGTAAAGTCTTCTTTTGGTAAGACTGATTCTAAGAATATTCTAGATTAGCGTCGAATCTTAAGTTTAGGTGCCACTGTTATAGTGAGAAACTGGCATATTTTGCTATAAAGATCAAAGTGAATTTTTTTCGGTCCAAAATGTTTTTAAAGAGATAGAACCCACCAATAGCAATACAAAACAAGCGGAAGCTTTTATATTTGGAAACTTTGGGTACTAGCACGGTAACAGAATGCTTTATTTTTAAACTGAGTAATTTCGATAATTTCGAAAGGAAAATTCGGACTTGTTCCAATCTGAACGGTCTCTTGTATTGGTCTTGAACTTTCAAATAATGATGTTGCCTAATTGATTAATTTGAGATTGTCCGCATCCTTCAAGTTATAATTACTGTCGTGAATTTACAAACATGTAAACTAGGAGACCTCTCACCGGGCCCGCCTATATTTCCCTTCCCTAGTTTGGATGCAAACTTCGCCATTTAATTTCCTCCCACCAAATTACTCCTTACAAATACTACAAAATATATACGTACAATTTTTTTTTTGCCACATTCATTCTCCGATCGCTTCTCTTATATTATCATTCCGATCTAAAAATATAATCAATGTTAATGTACAACTCAAACGAACCCACTGAATGGGCACTAACAACCTTCACGACGTCATGACATTACCAGCAAGATTTTCCAACGAATAAGTATATATTCTACGTTAGTGATAGAGGTCTAAGAAATTTCATAATCAACACACGAAAGTATGAATTATCTCAATTCACATGTAATTAATAAATGACCGTTGATTAATAAAAAGCGAATTAGCAATATTGTTCTTCAGAAAATTATTATTATTATTAGAAAATTATTTTAATAGCTTGAAGTATCTCGCGTAATATCTTTTATTAATGAACATTACATTAATGTTTGCATGTTCAGGCATACTCGGGACTACTATTCAGATAAATACATAAATTTACATATACAGAATATAAACCATTCGGAACACTTAAAATAATAAATAACAATATCCAAAGAAAAAACGATACTTTTCATTAAATCTGTGAATAACATTATCTTTAAACTCATATTCATTCAAATAAATGAAAGTGTATGGAAAATTTATTTAGAATGGAAAACATTTGTAGTATACTTCAAAAGAAAAACAAACCTTAATCTGTGGGTGGAGGTTATATAAACTTGGGAAGAAATGTTAACCCTCAGCCCTCAAAAATGTTACGACAAACTATGTTTACCTCAAAAAGAAATCCCCAATATTTTTTATGAAAAGGCTAATCCCTAAAAAAAATGTACAAATATCACATCCTTAAATACTACAAACGAAGAAAACCCTTTAGTTTGGTCTTTAAAATTTCAGCATAAAAAAAGGTATAGTTAACTTCAAAATTCAAATTTTGTGTAATTTCAAGAGCTTCCTTCAAGCCTTCTTTTAGATTCGTTGGATTCTTTTTCTTCAATATGTACTTTGTCGAAGTCAAATCCATGTGATCCTAAAAGTAATGATTTTTCTATTTGCATATCTGTTTAATTTTTTTGATAGCGGAAATGCCATCCGGTATCATTGCCCCCGGCAGGGAAACAGAAGCCCAACCTTAATTCCACCGTCCTGGAGCCATTGATCATGATGCTAGATAAAAATAAATAAAATAAATACAATAATGGTCAGATCCAGAGATCGTAATAGCGGATAGCACGCACGGCAATTTCCGCTTTTTTTTTTTTTCGTTGAGGGGCAATGTATCATTGAACGATATTCGTCTGTAGACAGTAAACAATTTTAATATGCGGTGTAATGAATGAATGAACGTAATTTGTCTTCATTCAAGTTTTACGGATGATGACTAGTTTTAGGTATACTAAGTTATCAATCAATAAATTTAATTTAATTTCAAAAACTTTAAAATGTAATAAATACAAAAACATTTGTACATAGATTAACGTACGATATTGCTGCGACTATAAAGTTTAAACTAAGTCCCTTAATTCGGTTTATCGCGACTACCGCTAATGTGCATCATTTACCGCACCTTTAGACGTAATTATAGGTAAAACCGCCCAGATGTCATAAAATCAGGTAAAAGTTTTACTATTAAATAACTGTAACAATGTTAAAGCTCCTAAATAATATACGAATAAAGTTTAAACATAAAAATCAATGAAACCATAATATATATACCATAATATTTAACACTCACTCGTCGGTACACAATTTTACGCTGGACAGTTTTATTTATTTTCCTACAGGATAACGGGAAGTACGTTAAAAGTAAAGAATGAAAAAGTTGGGATTTTTTTTCCACTTCTTGGTCAGGTCTTACAAGCACGTGGCACAAAACCTGTCGGGGCTAAAGTTTTTGTCTTTCTCAAGAATTGTTAAGCAAAGAAAACTTTTTACGTTTCCCACAACAAATCAGTTATAGGTTTAACCCAGCTGGAAATAAATAATTAGATGAATAAATGAATGTTTATAAACAAGGATTCAATGGTGAAGATTTAGCCCTTCAACAGTAAAGCTGGGTACTTGATTATCTTAGACTCGCTTAATGTTATTACTAACTGAGTGGTACCTAGTAATTTTTAGATTGTTTTTTTTTTTAGTTCTTCTGGGTTAGTACATCAGCTCTTAGTTATTTATATTAATATGTTCGTATATTTCTCGTATTTTAAAATGAGTGTAAGCAACACTGTTTTTTAGCTTTTAAACTTGATAAAAACTATTGAACACTTGATAGAAAATCATAAATGATCGATGTTTTTATAATACACGAGTAATAATTAATTACTAATTAACTGAATTTTTTTTATTATTTCTAATAATGCTTTCGATGACTTAAACCATCATCCTCAGGTTCAAGCCATCTTACATCTTAGGATGATGACTTAAGCCATCTAAAGCGTTAGAAGTAATAAAAAACTGCGTGCAGACAAAAGTCGTATCACTTAATTAACTATCAAGGTTCAATCCGCACCGGTAAATATTCCAAAGAATCAATTATTAGGTAATAAAAATACATCAATCAAAACGAGTCAGGTGTAAAAAATAAAGATCTCGGCGTCATGAGCAATAACATGTAATTTAAAATTTTCACTAAAATCGAGTTACAAAAATGAACTCAAACCGTGTTTGGCATACAGGCTATGTTAATTTGAATTGTAGACCTATTTGATAAAAATAAAAACAGTCCCGTGAAAATTAAAATAGCTTTTACAACGTTTACGCAGCCGTAACAAAATCCTTAATTATGTTATATGCACACCGATCTTGACTTGAATTTTTTTTATACTAATGACTGATTGTAATGAGTTCATTCATAACTTGTTGTAGGGTTAAATTTTAAGGTATTATACTTGAGACCGAATCTTTAATTGACATTTTTTTTTAACAATAAAAATAGAATGCCCTTCAGATTTGGTGGTTGCTCTAATCACAAAAATGTTTTTAAAGCAATAACATTGCAGAATGATTTACTTTACTTCGACATGTTTTTACACTAAATACCATCAATGATGATTGCCTGTTTACTAAAGGCTGATCTTCCGCTTTTTCCGCTCTATTGTAGCAGGTTTTCTTCACACCATCTGACAAGTGAAAGCAAAACAAAACAGAACACATCCTTTCCTCTCGGCTGACTTCTTCTTTTTTCTCTCTTCAAACAGCGATTCCTGTTTGTCCCATTAATCAGCTGAAACACATTTTCCCATTGTCAGACTTCTTTGAGCGAGGAGTCGGGCGATTTCACCCTTGATATATAAGCTCCTCCTGTCGACGGACTTTCTACCCCTTCCCCCCGTACCCGCCTACCGCGGACTAATGGGGACTAAGTGGTGCAATTATAACCGTGGCATTGGACGTTTCAGGTGTACGAGTCCTGCTTCGGCCAGGACGTGGTCAAGGAGGTCAGGATGGAGATGAAAGTTGCCGCATCCAAGTGCGCTGGCATTACCCCGAGTGCTCCTGGCGCCATGGCACCACCTATCAAGCTCCATGGGCCCCCTATGCAGCTTCAGCAACAGCAGCCTCACCAGTCTGCTGTTCAGCACCAGTCACAGGTAAAGTAAAGTAATAATTGTAGCTATAGTAATAGCAAAGGTCTATCCGCTCAGGGAAAAATTAGAACTAATCACCAAAAAATTGTTGAAATTCAAGTAAACAATATGACGGTTTAAACCGTGTTTAGGGGTGCCAAAAATATCTCACATGGTTATGCAACAGAACCTATTCTGCCCTTGTTTTACAATAATTACAATTATTCAAAAAAAACAATTAGTGACCAAACCAATTGGTATGAGAATGACACTCAACTTGTGCAGAAAGAATCCATGTGGAGGGTCTCTGATTTCCTTTATTCCTGGGACTTACAGGAGTGGACTGGTTGCAGATCTCCTTTTTACAATCATGTCTTTTTTCTGTTCTTTAGCTAAGAGATGAGACAAGATTAGGTGTGGTTACACAAAGCAGATAGGTCCATGGTCCTATAAGTTATAGCTTTAGTGTTCAACTTTTTTTTTTCATTGCGATAAATCTGATCAATGTTAGTATACCTTCTTTTAGGTTATTACAACTAATGAGAAAATGTGTTACTTTTGATAGGCTCATCATGTAGATGGACGCATACCTGCCACTCACGGTGAACATCAACAGCCACAAAAAATAAAAGATAGACTTTCTGAAACTGTTAGCTTGCATGAAAGCGAATCACCCCAGAAACAGCCAGGTACTTTAGACTTGGAAAAACTACAACAAGCTATAATGGCCGGTTACAACAAGCAGACTGCAGTAAGGATAACTTAATCTTTCCATTAATACACATTTGAGTTCATGTGTATACCTAAAATCTACTTTTTTTTATGTATAACAAAATTTCCAGCCCCAAACCTATGTACAACATCAGCCATACATCCCACAGCCGCAACAGCACTTGCGACCTTACCAACCAGTACAGCCATACCAACCAGCACCTGTCCATAATGTTTACTATCCAGGCTATCAACCGCAACCACCGTACATGCAAAACCCGTATCCAGCATATCCACAACCGATGTACCAACCAGGAGTGTACCCAACATATTATCAAGGGCGGTCATCAGTGAGTATAGCAATTATTTGTTTATTATTGCTAAAAAGGTCCAAACATTGACTGCTTTCATTTCATTTGAATCAATCTCATCTGATTGAGACTATAAATCGTTCAAACCATTTTCCTGGTAGGACATTAAAATGATATGGCTAAGTTCCATTAATAACATTTGAAATGTAATGTCACTAAGTAATATACTGTAATTGAAAAGTTTATTTAATGCTTAGACATGTCATAAAACCTATTTAAATTTAAACAAATTTTAATGAAATAATCATTAATTTAGCACTAAATTGCTGTAAGCATAACTTCTGGTATGAAAAAAATTGTTTACAGGATTATCAACAGTGCAGCATTGATAGTAATGTATTAAATTAAAACAAATTACATTGTTTCATGTTAAAATCAAAAGAACTTATCAAAAGAATCACTTCAAATCATATTATTTGATTAAATAAATTTGAAATGGCGGATTACAGTGTAATGTGGGTCAGCTACACAATGGCAAATTACAGGCAATTTGTAATCGTGGTTGATTAAATTATAGTTTGATTGTAATTTGCCTGACGCAGAAATTGTGATTCTCAATAGTTTAATTTATCATTTTAAGTTATATATAGTGATATCTTATAAAGTGAATAACATTTTACTCTAGTCATAAAAACACATATCTATCATATGAACTGAATAAACTGGAATGGATACTTTTTATATTATTAAAGTTAAATGTAAATTTTAATACTGGCAGTACTTATCTAATAATAAAATTTTTGCTTTCAGAGGGACTTAGATGTGAGAGGACAATTAGAGACATTATCAAATAGGGTTTCTGGAAGAATCAGGAATGTGACATGTGTAATGCAAGAACTTGGATACGTAAGTACCATAAATGTTTAAAAGTTCTAATATCAAACATTTGTTAAATTATTATAAAAATTTAATATTAATCATACATAATATGAAAATAAACAGTAATACAAAGGGAATTAATAACAAAATGTAATGTTATCATTTTTGCAGCTTGACGCCAATTTAGATCCTGATTATGGCCGAATGATTGAAAGAATAGGAAGGCTCCCAGTTTCTGAAGAGTTGAAAAAAGATATGGCTGAAGGAGTTGACTTCTGTAGACAATTTTCGGTGATTAACTATTCTTACTAATAATTTTCAATAGATCCTACTTGCCTAACAGATTAAACTTTAATTACTTTAATGAAACATGATCACCTCCGCTTGGGTGTTTACTTATTATAAAATTCATAATTAAAATTACTGATAATGTTTTAAGAGATATATGAGCATATTTGTACAATATTTTTAAAAGTTCTAATTTAGCTAATACTGTCGGTCTTCCTATACCAATAAACTTTTTCATAACAAGGCAAGGCTGAAAATCAATATTTACAAGGGATTTACAAGGGATGAGGGGTAACAATTTAAAAAGCGTTTTTCTACTTTTCTTGGCTCATATTTAGGAAAAGATTTGTTTCAAAAAATTATTTTGGAATATTTTTTTACTTATGTACTTTCTTACTTTATTAAACGTAGAATAGAACCTGCTATCTTCCACTCTAATGGCGACAATACAGGGGAGCCATATCATCTCATAAAAATCTGAAAAGAATTATTTTTTTTAATGACCACAAAAAACTTTAGCCACAAATGATTGATTATCAAAATATTTCTTTGTAATTTCACATAACAGGCATACAATAATAGAATTCATCTATAATTTAATTAATAGTATCTGAATTATTTGTTTGTTAATATTCCAGCAATGTGTTCCTGATGACAGAAAAGATAAATTTATTCAAGAAATGGTACGGCCAATGTTTTTCTTCCGTTGCTACAAGGTAAACTAATGCCTAAATACTAATATAATATTTATTTTTCAATTTCAAACAAAAAGTAATATTTTTCTTAATACAGCACAAAAAATTGGAGGCTTGCATAATGAAGGATGTTCGAGAAAGATATAACAGCTCTGAGGACTTAACAGAAGACAATTTGGCTACAGACAGCAGAGCGGCAAAGGAATTCCCTGAAGAAAACATGGCGACAGCTATTTATGAATTTTTATATGGTGGCGACAATATTGACATTGATACTCTTCTCTAAATGACATGAGGCATGACAATCTTCCATGAAAACAATGCCATGTTAATAATAAGATAGCAAAAGTACTGAATTTGAACTTACTATAAAAAAAAACTACTTGTTGCACCTACTGTCTTTATTCAATCAAAACTCTTTTGTAATATGTATTCAGAAGTTGCTAGTGGCTAGCTATCGAGAAGGTGCATACATAGTAATGTGAATAACACAAGCAATACCTTTTTTTCATCGTGATTGAACATTTCAATCAGAAGTTGAGCGATTATAAGGCTTATTGCTTTAGTTTTAAGTACCCATTTTGAAACTGTAACAGTACAAGTGACTATAGCTCCCTGTTCAAGGGGAGAACCTGGATGTAAATATTAGTGGTTTATCTTAGCAAAGTGATGTTTGTATTGTTATAGTTTTGAATAAAAAATATTTATTTATTTGCAATTATATACCTTTGATATCTTTATTTCCCATTAACCCCTACCTCTAGGTTAGTTGTTTTAACCAGCCAAGGTCACATTGGCTAAAAAGGAAGAGGTACTTCTTCTATCTAATGAAACCACTGGAGGCATCATTTATGGCTACATGTTTATTGAATTTTCTTCACCCAGCTCTCCTTATTTATCCTCTAGATATCTTCAACAATATTCAGAAGATGGTAGTTGAATAATGAGATAAGAATTTTCGACTCCCAAGGGGTAATAATATTTATATGTATTGTCAGGTATGAATTCCTTTGCAAGCAATATCATTATTCCACAGAATTGAATAGGTTCAATTGGGATCATATCAAAACCTAGCTTGGCCTAGTTTTTTATTTCCTGGTATGCCTTTATGCCCTGGCATCCAGCGAATTGACATCTTATTCTGAGTGGCTATTTTTCTAAGCCTTTCTAGTTATTCTTCAGTAATTTTTAATACTGTGATTATCCATCCTGTTTTAAAAATAATCCTTTTGTGTTTTTTTCAAGGAGTAGGAATCCTTAGATTTCAGTCAGAAGACTGCCTTCAATTCGATAAAAATTCTTTTTCCTTTTGAGCCTTCCCTTTATACATTATAGTACTATATCCACATGCTATGTCTATTTGGCATTCGTCTGAATATTTGTAGAAACCTTTTGGGGGTTAAGCTCGTGTTTTATTTTGGTTCTGCATATCTCATATATTCAACTAATTTTAAATTTAAATCAATATGTGCTCAAATATTCTAGAAATAGAGGATCCTGTAATAATCAAGGGTTATTTTTAATACTGTAATAAACCCTTATCCTATTTTCAATATTGCAGAGGAATTTCTTTATTTCGGAATATTAATAGAAAAATTATAAATCAAATCATAGAATTAAAATAAGTACATGGAGTACCCAACTATTGAAAAATTCAGTGGAAGGGGATGAATTGAAATGAAATTTTAAAACAATTTAAATACATGAGGATATCATACCAGATTAACAATGAGCCCCAATGGGAAGCTTGGTACAATAGTGTATCTCCAGTTTCCACACTGGAGCACCGAGTACAAATCTCACCCAGATAGATGATTTTATTAGGCAATATAATTACGTTCTAATGTCAATAATGATAGAAAAGTGTGACGAGCTATAGATAGCCACCCTTGATTAATGTAGCCTCCCTCAATGATTCCCAAATAAAAATTGTACCACACAACCAGCCATTGTAAAGTTAGGTCTATAGAACCAAAGCCAACAACTTGAATACTTCAACATAATTTGTAAATGAAAATTTGTTAAACAAAACAAACACAATTAGTATACAGAAATATAACAATTAGGAAACAATTTTTACTAATAATTAAATTAGATAGATAGCAATTATTTTGAATACAACTAAGAAGATAAAATATCAATGACAAGACAATTATTCTTAAATGTTATGGTTTTAGGCGTTTCTATAACCCATTTCATATTATATGGAATGTTATAAATTAGGAAATATTTTATATACTAACAAAGAAAACTACAGTAGTTTCCATAGTAACAAATCAACAGATTTCCAACGTGCATAAGAGCAAGAAGTTCAAAGTTTTTTTTTTACATTTATGGCCAATCTAATTAGAGCAGAAAAAGTGGAGTATCAATAATTTACAGAACTGGAAGAGGCAAAAAAAAGTCACTGCATCCCTAGGAATTTTTGGGCTTCAAATCCATCATATCTATGGAACTTAAACCACTCACTAATACACAAGAGAACCCCTTAAGAGTTTCATCCTTTCTCTATTTTCACAGTTCTTTGTCACCTCAATACAATATACCACACAATATGGCTGATAAATGACGAATTTGGTTATAATATACAATGTAGAGATTTGTAAATTTATATATCTCTATCAATGATTTCCTGGATTAATAAAAAAAATATTAAATATATTTAAGTCAAACCCATGGTCATTCCCACCAAAAGAAGGGAAAGGTTAATATATCCTTCTTAAACACAATCTTTAAGATTTAAAACCCCTTCTGCTGGAAAATATAGCTTTAAATTAAAAATAATTATACGTAATGATATCCCTAAACTCTAGGTCTGTTGGCTAAATTAAATAAACTCACACATTCAAATATATATATTTTATTGAACAAAAAATGATTGTTAAATTGGATACAGATGCAATATGAAATGAAAATGATCTTTGATTACATTATGGATTTAGAAATAAGTATGATAGAAAAACTATCTTATATATTGATAGTATATTGTAGAGTGCCAGAAGTGAGTTAGCAGTAATTGCTGTACTATTTTGTTTATGTCAACCTCACTAAATGTAGCTCGGAGCTTCGTGAGTCTCAAACTAGTAAAATACTGAAATCCTTCCAGAAGATAAGTCCTTCTTTCCCTCTCTCTTCTATCCAGTTCCCTGTACCAATACTGACTGCCTTCTTCACCCCATATGTTTGTTTTTATCTACCTACCCCCTTTTCTATATTTTGAATTCCCCCTGTCCAAACATATAGAAATCCTTTACCATGTCTACTTTATTGCCTGAACCAGAGGTGGTTGTGAAATCCCTAATGTCTAGGAAAACCGTAGGGGGTTCGTAAATTTTCCCAGTTGGTCCCGTATACCTCAGGGTTTTCACACTTCCTTTCTTTCCTGCAGACAAAATACCTAGTTTTGGGCCGATCTGACCATAACCCCTGACTGCTTTCACATTATACTGTGTAGTTTTGTACAGGATTTTCATACATTACAAGTATAACAATAAATCTGAATAGGGGTGGTCAAATTTCTAGATCATAAATCCCACAAGATTTCACATTTATGCCAAATGTTTTATTTTTTGGAGCTAATATGACAATGTATAGAAATTAAAGGGATGCATACATTTTGAAGTTGCAACTAAAGCAGTTCTTTACATATTTAACATTATCCATACCAAAATTTTAATAATAAATAGAAAAAGTAGGACGGTGACCAAGCCTTATTATATTTTTTTAATTACTGAGGACAATGTTACTGGTACATAACTATACATTAAACATAAAATGTGGGAAGGGTTGAAATGTAGAGGTTTAAACCCCCACAGAATTCATCCCCATATGATACAAGCATCTTTATGAATTGAGTGTGAATCAGAAAATTGGAAGAGGGGTAAAATATGACCCCCCTGTTTTACATGTGTTTTGGCTGGTATAATGAATTTCTAGACCACTGCTTGGACCATCTAGTCACTATTATTCCCAATTAGGGTGGTTGAAAAATTTTGCCTATTGATAATACTTTATTTCAATAAATCTTTTGAATATATAATTTCCACCTTTTAATCTTTGATTGCCCAACACACCTGACACTTTCAAGTAGACATTTTCTGTGTACCATTATTTAATATTCTCAGTATTGTTAATTTTTTGTAATTTTGTTTAAGGTAACAGTATATTTGTTTTCCAGATTTTATTTCCAACTGTTCATTCATTTTGTTCTTCTTCCTTCAAGGAAGAAGGTAATATGTTTGAAAACATAATAGTACTTAATATTTTTTAGAAAACTGGTTCCATAAGTCTTGAATCATTATTCTTTACTCGCAATCTAAAATTACTCACTAAGAAAGGCATATAATATCTTACCAGCTACTTGAGATAAAGAGAGATCTGTTACTGCAATGAGTTTTATCACATATTGGCATAAAAGGGAACGAAAAATAACCTCACTGCACATGATGAAAGACCAAGTAAGGCCAACAAAATTAGTTTAATAGTCTGGCCTAACCCACAGCTAGAAAATTAAGTTATGAACATCTGGAAAGAAATTTGGGAATCTAAGGGACTGGCAAATAAACTCAAACCTATAAAGTGATTAATTCTAAACAAAATCAGAAAGAAAGTAAAAAATGGAAGAAAGTACATCACGTCATACTTAGTCTATGGTGCTGGGTGGCGTAATAAAATAAGGTGACAATGTCCCAAGATCTTATAAAGAAATAAATCTCAAAAATAAATTATAGTTTTACAACTTCTACAGGTAATGTATTTTATTATTATTTCATATTTTTAATCTTTATGAGTTGGGGTAGGTTAGCATCCATGGCTTTTTAAAGGTGGATACTGAGGTCTCGGGAAGTACTTCAGGTACCACATAGTTCTCATCGCCTGCTTTGAGGACTGAGTGGATTTGGCCTTTTCCGTGAATATAGCAACTATGTAAACATTGGTGGGCTGTTGTTGCAGAGTTAGATATGAATTAGTTAATCGGAATTCACAGCACTTAACATAAAAATAATTTAAAACTGTTTGAAATCATTTCATATGAAAACAGATGACCACAAAAAAATATCTTTGCCATGGATCTACAAACTTGGCTGCTAGACATTGTTTCACAGAAACACCACAACCTGCGCATAATTAAAAAAAAATCGATTAACTATTATTTACAAAACGTTATCTGATGATGAAGTGATCAAGCTGAAGATGAAATCATTCATACAGTAAGAAAAAAATGTTCTCCAGTAAGATTGTATTGTTTATAATATACTTAAATAATCATAAAAATAGATATTCTTCCATATTAGAAAAACAGTGGGTACAGCCAGATGACATTATTTAAATTATAAGGATATATTTAAATACGACTAGGCAATTAGTCAGATTCATCCTAAAAAGGTATTAAACATAAGGAATGTAAAAAGTTTATAATATTGATACAATTATTTTTTATTCCTGGGGTTTTGTTCCTTCATAATAATTATGTAAGAAATATTAAATAATTCCATTTATTTATAGTTATATATACACATAAACAATTTGTATATATTAAAATAACAATTCCTCTGTATCTCCACAATAAGGTTTATTTAACAAAAATGTTTTTGACAGCTCTAAGCTGTCATTTTCATTAGTTAAAATAAAAATTCATATGATAACAACATTGATCCTGCATACAGAGACAAAAAAATCAATCATCAAAAGTAACAATAAATAAAACCTACATATAAAATTTATTAAGGCAGAAATGGGCCATACATTTTATATTTTATGCTATAGAAAATTCCATAAATAAAATAACACACAATAATACATCAATCCTATGGCTACTCACCAAATTTATGGCTTAAAAACATTTAAAACATGCAAAATTCATAGTGTGAAGTAGAATGGTTAAAAAAGGATAGTTAGCTAATTGTACTGACTTCACTCTACGACTGGCTTTATTTACGAAGTATAGCAGAGGTTGGGTTTCTTAGCATTGTTATAGCTACTATTTCCTCTTTCCAATTGCTATTGTCCATTGTCAGGGAATATATGACTTCTATGCTTTTCAGGCTGTGTATAAATAGTTTATCATGTGTATGTATGGTGTAGCAAGGCGTCTCTGATGCTTTTCCTCTTGTAGATGCTGGAAGATTTTCTTTGCATCTAATAAATAACTTTCTATTTGTTCTACCAACATAAGATTTATTACATTCTTCACACTACATTCTGTGTACACCCAATCCATCGGGTCTTTTGTGTTTAGAAACTAGATGCTATCTTAGAGATGTCAAACAAATTTTTGCTAAATAAACTTTATTAAGGAGAGACAGAGAAATAGTTATTTTATAAAATCCTTCCTCCTTTGGAACCAACCATATAATATATGTTTGTATCAAGTACCCGCCCTTTTTGCCATTTTGCCTGTAGGCTTTTCTAAGGAAAAAAACCCTGTGTTATTTTTAAATAGAGCTAGGGAAGTCATGTTACTTTGATGGGTGGCCTCCTGTAGGTTAAATGCTCCCATGATGAATGCAGTCAGAACTTAACAGTATAAGGAGGACAGTCGCCTGTTCAAGTACTTGATTTAAATGGAGTCTTGTTAAATGCCAACAATACTGAATGACAGAGTAGGTGTTCAAAGGGTATAACTAAGTGGGTGGATGGTCTAAATTGGAGCGAATAACTAAGTAGATAACGAATATTCAGTGATACTAGAAAGGACAGGAAGGAAGGAGCCACTTTAAATCCATGAAATATCTATTCATTCAAAATATAAATTAGGAAACAAAGTTCATAAATTATTTGAGTTTGGTTTCGACATCTCCACACACCATCAAGCACAAATCAATCATAGCCGAAGTAGGAGATTATTAAGGAAGAACTAAAAGGCGTATTAAATAATATTATAGTTCAATAACACTCAAGAACAAAATGTCATTCCGGAGCACTCGCATTTCACACAAATTCTAATTATGATGAAAATTATTATCAATAAATTGATAAAGAGTTTCATGATCCAGATATAAAAAATCCGAACAAAAGCTAGACAAGAAAGGAAGTTTCTTGTCACCAGAGTGGGGTGAGAGCAAAGTATCAGTTTATCAAACAAACAATTTTCTTTGATAACCGTAATAAAAAAAACATGCCTGAATTGAAATCTAGGACCATGAAAGATATCCTTCAGAAGAATATCTCAACAGATGGCTTTGTAAACAATAAATTTAATAGGAAACGGGCTGCTAACACCTTGGCAGTTTGACATTGAGATAGTAGCTTACATTTTGTAATATCAACTAATAATTAAAGGAATATCTGTGGACTTGAAGACAAAAAAGAAGAGTTAACACACTTCAATTGATCTCAATTCTCCTTTTTGGCTCATATATAAAACCAAGACATCAACATTTGCCACTACCTTAATCATCATTTAAAAGGTGATATTAAAGAAATGTTATAGCTTAGAGATTCTTTGAATTCAATCAGTAACATTATTCTTAAATATAATTGATTGTTTTCAACCCCAATGAATAAGCTATTGACAAAGAACAATGTAAAGGTTATTACAATCACAAATAATAAATTTTGTAATTAAACATACAGCTAAAAAATTTAATTCTAATTTATTAGGTCTTTACTTTTTAACACATCAGGAACTAGATATTATCTGTAGTTGAGACGAAACCTCATAAATCTTTGACAAGATTCATAACTTTAC
The DNA here is from genome assembly GCA_930367205.1 of Acanthosoma haemorrhoidale. NCBI lineage: Eukaryota > Metazoa > Arthropoda > Insecta > Hemiptera > Acanthosomatidae > Acanthosoma > Acanthosoma haemorrhoidale. The sequence continues at coordinate 47,926,671 of OV884015.1, read as the reverse complement.
CGCTTTATTGTATTGATTACGAGTGTCAGCCTTCACAATATACCCGGGGTTAGGATTTTATAAGTTTTTAATTATTCTTTCCCTCGTTTAAATAATAACTTTATTCATTCAAATCTGTTGGAATTATTTATTGTTAAGACAGCAGCTGTTTGAAATGTTTAGAAAAAATTCTTTGCCGTTATTAGTAATTATACAAAACTTAATTGTCTAAGATTCGTTAATTGTTACGTTTTTATTATACAAATAATCATTAAAATCAGAACTAATGAGTTTTCCCAAGCTCTGTCACCGGGGCTCTGATAAGAAAAATACTGTTATTGTCATATTCAACTTATTCTCGGGGTAAATATCAACGATAAAATAAAGTATTAGTGGATTTTTATTATTCTGTGAGATGGAATAGTTTCATACGATCGCAATTGAACAATACAATGGAAGAATTCAGAGAGAGAGAGATTTGAATTGACCCGGATTGGGGGGGAGACACGCAGGGAGGAACAGCCTTGTCAGTAGTCAACTAGTCGCTATTGCAGTTCAGTTCGAGGTCTTGGGTGTGTTGTGCTTCGTCGGAGGCTCACCCGTGAATATCTTCTCATCTCAAAGGATACAGATCCGCATGAGCCAATAATTTTAGGTAAGGTTTTACGTTTAACACTACATTTCTGATATTTTTGAATGAAGTAATCAGAATTTGGCATTTTCGTATTAAATTAGGTTATTACAGTGTACTGTAAATCGGTTGTCAGTTTAATCAGCAATATTTCTATTCATTTTTGATAAAAGAATATTTCTTTAATTATAATTTTTGTTTATTTAAATCACTGAGCAATATTTGCCAGTCACTGATTAGGAATTTGTTTCTTAAAAAAAAATCATTCACTTTTTTTTCACATAATGTAACATTTAGAAACTATAATTCAGCATGAAACCTTTCAGAGCAACTAATCAATGAATAAGAACTATTAGATTAAATTGTAGGTTAGTTTACACTTCTGTCATACCAAATTTGAATAATGAACTATCATTATTGTTGTGCTATGGCATATTAAATGGTGCAGAAATTAGGATTCAAATGATAATTGAAGAAACCCTTGGCTTTTGGTATATCTAACCTGCATTCTTTAACTTCATCATCCATTGATTAATTTAACTGACTGAATTGTTTGTCAAACTAAGTGTTTGATTTCTTTATTTATTGTGTGATTGATTTATTTCCGACTTTCATGTGATCATAAAATTAGTTGTTTTAGCTTTATGCTATACTGAATTGCGACATAAAAAAATTGCTGTCTACCTTGGGATTGAAATATTTATCATGAAGCAGTTTCGCTACCCACTATAACATATGAGAACCCTCTTTAATGATTGATTTAGAGTTATGAGAATTATTGCAATTTGCAACAAATTTGTAGAGCTTATTATAATACATTGTGTACGATGGTTTAATTCATTATGAAAATTTCCATGAATATTCTAAAAGTTCATTTTTCTCTCATGCTTTAATAAATAGGGAAATAGGTTAGACAATAGCAGAGAACCATTGACTCGATCACAAACTAACTTATTATTTTTCATGGATTTTATTATGTTGCAGACACAAAGAATACATTCAACATTGTGGGGCTAAAAAAGGGTGATAATGTATTGATAAACCACCTTTCCTGCTCTTAATTAAGCTGGAGAGCATAAGTGCATTAAACCCAATAAAAAAAAAACAATTTACAGATGTATGTTATGCTTAAATATTAAGCAGAAAATAATTAATTTTCCTTGTTATACATGATAATGAAAAAAAACCCCACCTATTTAGTCATTTTGACAAATAAATAAATATGTTAACAATGTCTTTTAAATGTATAGGAAATTTGCACATTTGCGGGTTTTTTTTAGTTAATTTTTTTTATATTTCTTGGTTTAACCAAATAGCTGCCAATTTCACTCTATTAACACTCCCCCCAAAATCTTCGAATAAGTATATTAGGTTAATATACTTAACAAACATAACATTCATAAATGACATTATCCCCTATATTTTAAATGTAGCTTTTATTTACAAAATGACTGCATTCCATTCCTTTTCGGAATTCATTCTATTAAATCATTATACCTGAACAAATATTTCCTGCTTACTTATTAAACTAAAAAATTATCTTAATGTTATTTGTAAAGTTTTTCCTTTTTATATTAACCTATTGGAAAGGTTTTTAATTTTTTTTTAATAATACAACATACTGGGAAAAGACAATGAACATATTTGTTGAGTGGGATAATTAAAAATGTTCATGAGTTCTTCAGCGGCTGTTTCCATTGAACTTATACTAAGATGCTTAAAAAAGAAAATATGCTATATTTTACAAATTTTAATTTTAAAAGAGTTCTCATATGCTTTAGAAGTCAGCATATGACTTCATGATGTGATGAAGTATTCATAAAGAGTTCATGAAATCTCTAAATGGCCATGTGAAACTTAAGTAATTAGAATTGGGTGGCTCCCAATGGTTAGCTCTTCTTCCTTCCCCTAATCCTGGAATCCTAATCAGAACAAAATTATACTTTAATAAGTGAAATGCTGTTTGTTTTTGTTTTTTACCTTTTGTCCCCCCCCATATTTTCATAGAGGTTTTTCGTTAGTAGGTCAAACTTTTAAGTTTATTTACTCGGTTAACAGAAGCTGATTTAGGAAAGGATAAGGGCGCAGACCCGCCGGCTGGAGATAAGAGTGCTTCGGTCTATAAGCGGCGGCTGAGAAGCCCAAGTGGCGTTAAGAGGCCCTCGAACAATTGAGGTTACGTCGAAAATGAATATTAAGTCACTTACAGGGCCAAAAAAAAGCTAAGGTCCGAAGCTCTATACAAATTCGTTCAATATTCATCCGGGGTTCATTTTGAAAAAAAAAAAAAAAAAAAAAAGGCTTAAAAGTTTCCCTGTAGTGTGTAAATATTTGGGCCGTTTGCTCGTCTATTTTTCGCGATGTTTGTTTAACGTTTTCACATCTGACAAGTTTATTCACTAGGTTTATTGTTCAGGGAGTTGTTTCATCCAACGTTCTGTTTAGCTCGGTGCCTGTTTGATAGGCCAAGTCATTTTATTGCATTCCCAACTTAATCTAAGCTTTCTACAACGTAATTATAGGGAGGCGAATCACACATTTAAGCTGACCTCCCGTACCTTCTCAAAGAGGGCCTTTTCCGTTACGGTCATGCCTGTGACTTTGTAGTAGAGTGTATCCACACCAGTGGTTTCACCCATTCGCAATAAATGTCAGGCCCCCACCATAATTTTTCACCGACTAGAATTTAGTTACAACGGTAATGAACTAAATCGTATATTTTTAAATACACATGTACACAGTTAAGGACGAAAAAGGTGAAGGAACGTAACGGAAATGGCACGAGGGGGGAGGGAATCTTGAGTTATTAAATGATCGTGGAAAAATGCAAAAAAAAAAAACTATGCGAAATAAACATTTAATTTGTTAAATCGTCTTATAGACTATAGGCAATAAAAATTGGTAAAGTATTTAACAAAAAAAATCTTACTGAAATCTGATTACATTATGAACGATTTATATTTTTATTTCCCCTGTAATGTGTCCATAACCATTGGAAAAATATCAGAACTTCAAATCTTTAATGGGCTGTCATTTGAGAAAGCTTAAAATCCAACTTATTCACTTCATTTTTTTTTTAGTGTTATTGTATTTGATGTATATTCTATGTTATTGTGGATGGCGTGGATCATTGACACAATTTGTTGGAGTTAACCTTTAAAACATTTGGTTGTATCTTGTTTGCTACTTTGTGCATACAGTCAGATACAAGGCCTACGTATAGCCCCTTACTTTTTTTAAAAGTAAGCATTCGGCTAGGCAATTAAAAGGGACCTTAATTTAATGATAATTAAATAAAATGCGTTTAACGTTTTGTAAATTTTTTGGCTCAATCGGTTATTTGCCGAACGCCTAATTACACACACGGACTCAAAAATAACAAATGATTTTTGCAACTGTGGGAGGCTGTTACAAAATCACAGTTGTAATATAAACGACATGGGTATACTAGTAAATACCACTCAAAAAAGAGATTTCAACTTTCTATTTGCGTTCCGTAGAAGTAATGATGTGCTAGTGGTATGTGATGTCACTAGATTCACATTTCTAGTCTTAGAAAGCTATAGAGTCCAATGTTTGAATCACGGCCGCAGAACCACTTTTACATTTTTTCCCCATCCCGAAGGTCGAGTCTTCATTTTAAAACAGGGACAGGGGATAGTCTTTAAACAGCTCTGTGGTAGTGATAGTAGATAAGATATACTCCATTAAATGTTTAGAATTTATAGGCACACACACCCCGTAGGGTTCGCAAGGGCAGGAAGCGTGCTGCATTTTTTGGGTTGGGCAATCTTTTGTACAAGATAAATTCACCCGGGTCCTCGAACCCGCGGCACCAGCCCAGGTAACGAGCTCGTTATAAATTTTCGACGCCTTCTCCAAAACTTATATATTCTACACCCTCTTTCGCTTTCGGTTTAAATGAAGGTGAACAATGAGATATAGAAAGCAAAATGGATTCATTCATTGGATTTAAAAGTGAAACTTCGTCCTTTATTCACGTCTCATGTATGTATTTGACACTGGCAGAGATATGGTGGTAAGTGATATACCCAAGTAAGTATGGTTCTGTAATATGGTCGCGAGGCACTTATAATGAGGGTAGAACTCTACCGATCCGAGTACGTCATGGTTATGACTTTTCATAACTAATCGGCTTATAGTGAGACTATACTTAGCTATAGAGTGACTTATAGTTAAAGGGACTTATAATTGATGGATATTCCAGGTAACAAGGCCGGCCTAGTAGGAAGTTATCTAAATGATAACAGGGTAGCCACCAGAAGGGAGTCGAAATTGAGGAATGACCCTCCTAGATAACGGATTGCCCGCAGTTACCTAGGCAGCGATCGTTGTAATGGATACTACATAAGAGGGAACATAAGCACTAGAAAAGGACTGGTAAAAGAACATGACGATGTCCGATGTTCAGGGCAGAAAAGATAATATACAGCGAGGTCTTATCCCAATCGGACTAGAACAGCTAGGTTAGGCATAATGATTGGGACAGACAAAGAAAAACCTTGAAGGCAGAGATTGCTTTTCGAGGAATAAGTATTCTCTTATAAATTTATTTGATGGATTTGGTCTATTCTCTTCGAAGGACTGCTAACTTTATTTTTGTGCGCTCAACTGAAAATTTAAATCTAATTGGACATGGTATCGCGAGAATATCTGGAAACACTGTCTTTATCCCTCTAAATGACTGTCAACTCTTTCTTTTGACCATTAAATTTTACGAGTCACTGTGTAAATCCTGCTAGGTAATAAACAAGATATTATTACTGTCGGGTTGCCACTAGGGGATTGCCTAATCACCCTAGCCCTGGTGACAAGTGCAGATTGTTGTAGTTTATAACATGGACCATGTTCCATGTCGGCGTTATTATCTGACTCCATTTTATGATAGGGATGTGTCCCGACAATACACTGTGTTCAGGAGAAGAGGTACAGAGGTTTCATAAAGAATAAGACCAGTTTTCAGAGTTCGGGCGGGAGACCGGCAGCGTAATAGATACAAGTCGTCAGAGGGTCTGCTAGGAGGCTGAGTGACAGGGTGACAGGCTCATAGGTGCTGCAGAGAAAGTAGACTAGTAGAAGACTGAGTGGACTTACTTCCAGGGCCCCGGGGCCCTGGCGTAAAGCACCCGAGTGATAGCGGCTGTGGAGATGAGGAGACTGAGAAAGAGTAGGCCTATAGGGCGAAACCCCCTGGTTTAAATATTATTTCCCCTACCTACCGGAAGGCGGAGCCTGGCTTGAAAGGGGTAAAGGCCCCTCCATGATGTATTGCTTAAAACTTTAAACATGATTTACATTAATTACAATATATTATATATGCACTAGAGGATAGGGTGATTTAACACTTATGTAGTTAGGATCGCTACAACTACTATAAATCCATGTTTATTTTTAGATAAAAAAAAATTCAATTTAGTTCATATTTTTTATAGCAAAATTTTAGTAGTGGAAAAAAAAAGTTTATTGCCCTTTTTAACGATATACAGTTTAGATATAATGTAATGTAGTGTCTTGCTTTCGAACAAAATTGACATTGGACGACTGTTTATAAGACAAATAAAAAGTGAACTTCGTATTTACCCTCGTGAATATTGAGACCCACTGGGGCAATTTTAACTCCGTTAGAACTGTTTTAACGTTTGAACCTTCCGCTTTCAAACGAAACGAAATATTACGATATGTTAAATAGTTTAAAAAATTGTAAATGGATACGCTTAAGCCGAAACACCTCTTGCGAATTTTCGCCTGGATGTATTGTACCCATATATGATAGAATGAATTCTTCATCTAAAGTCATTAGCTTTGTCGAGGGGACTCCGCGGTACTCGAATGTATCACATTACCCTACCCCCAGTTAAATTTGCTATCCCCCTTCTTCCTTAGACTGTTCAAACTATTCAGTCTCATAGCCCCTTCACATTTACAATATTCTACAGTTTTTATCCTCAGCCTATCCCACGAGACAAAAGATCCGTGTTTCCGACCTTACTATTCCCGAATGCGGCATTCGATCGCTCCTTTCTTGCTTGATCCTCAACTCTGTGAAATTTTCTCTTCTCAATTTCCGCCTAGCTTCATAACTTATTTTCCAACATGTAGAAAATAGAAGCTTGGGAACTATTCATTTATTTTAACTAATCAGCTTTTTATTTATTGCATATACACAGATGTTTGACTGGTACCTTTTTATTCATAATTTTTGGTACTGTTTATGAGCATAACTTGACTATAGCATTTGAATGTGCGGATAGCTTTTCATGGAATTTGGTAGATCTTGAAAAAAGATCAAAGACAGCAGGTGAATGGAGATCATTATGATATACTGATGTATACTTTCAAGGATTTCTTTAATAAAATCGTTCCTTCTATGAATTTATTTACCGGAATGCTTCTAGATATTTTTTTATTTCTTGATTGTTGCTTACACTTTATTGTAAACACAACTTTTCAGGCTAGAAACTCTAATTTCTCTCGTTTTTAAAAGCAACATTTATACAAAAAGTTATTTAAACATTCCAATCCAAAGTCCTCAGAACTACACTCAACGCTCCCTTCTACCTCACAGACTCATCCCTTCACAATGATCTCCATTCACCTACTGTCTTTGATCTTATTTCAAGATGTACCAAATTCCATGAAAAGCTATCCGCACATTCAAATGCTACAGTCAAGTTATCCTTATGTCTTGAGTTTCTGTGGCTCTCTTGCCCTCTTTTTGGTCTTCGCCACTCAGTGAAACGGACGTAAAGCGAAGTGGGGGAGGAGCTTCTTTGCCATCGAGTTCTTCGCCGATTTCACTGAAGGAATCCTTGGAGTCTGCTCCTGGGCAGATGTCTGTACATATTGTATTAGTGTGAAGAGTGCTAGGTATGAATGGGCTCATAAATCTCAATTGAATAAGAAAATTATAATTTTACAAATAAAAAACCTTTTAGATAAATATAATCTATCCATTTAATAGTCATCGTACAGGGTAATACCAAATTTTTAATTTGGATTCAGTGCTGTGTTCCGTAATGAATCAGGGTTGGCTGACAGTGGACAGTTCCATTAGCGGCCTGGGTTGTGCCTGCTGCGGACTGACCCTTCGGTGCCATCTAGGTTCGAGAGGGCGTCCCTTGTGGAAGAGGCAGCAGTGCTGGGTACAGATAGTGGAGGCTGAATAGGACAGATAAGAACCCTTTCATGTCAGATGTCATCGTCGCGGCTATACCGCCGATACGCGGCAGATTCGTTTCGGACCTTCCATCACACTCTCCCTCTTTCTCTCTGCCCTCACATTTTGTAAAGCAATTTTGTTTCGTGTTTAGCATTTTTGTAACGGAGAAAACACACTTTCTTGTGGTTATAGATTTATGACATAAATTGAGGAACGAATAATTGTTTATGTTTATTTTTTTATATTCATTTATTCACAACACTGTACAGAAAATCAGTGATACAATCAGAGATTAAGATGTTGAGTGAATAAACGTGAATGTCTTGTAGGAATGGACATCCAGTGACTCCTCCTCGTATGAAGTATTATGTTGATTGAATTTTATTTTAATAAACCCTTACTCCAGTTCCGTGGCTTGTCAATATTGTGTTTGCTTTTCCAAGGATATTCATGGGTCTGTATAGTTTTTGATGGAATCGTAATGTACAGAATCTTAAAGTAGATATGTGGAATACCTGTTGAGTTCGTAATTTTATATGTAGGATCGTATCTCTGACATACTGAGGCGAGTAATAAGTCGAAGTATTTTTTGGTTATCCCGTAAATCTGTGCTCCATATGGCCAAAGGGTTCTTAGTTGGTAAGTGAATGTCTTCATTTTTTGTTTAAGAGGTAGCCGCGATCGTCTACTTGTCTGTGGCCTAGCAGTTTTAAATACCCACACGATCAATAAGATTACTGAAGATGCACTGAAGACAGCTTAAAGTGCATTTGGAAAAAGAATAACTGTTCTGGAATGTCTGGTTTCCTCGTCCAAAAATCAACGTCACTAAATCATTACAAATAACATTTCCTCCGTCGTAGGCATCCCCCCCCCCCTGTTTTTGTAGATAATCATCCTCTACCTCCAACCGATAGAGTAAAGTATATTACGTTGACGAAGGACTTTAGCATTATAAGGACTTGAAAATGAGTGTGAGCTGGTTAATGCGCTTGTGCATAAATATACTTATGTTACAATCATGGGTATGACGTCTTGGAAAAATCAATTATTTCTTTATACTAAAAGTAGGTAGTACTAAAAGTGGTACAGTCGGATTGGAATTTGCCAGAGCATTTTCCTTAATGTCCTTTCTACATGATTATAAAATACAATTTTGTTCCTAATTGATGTACAAATGTTTTAATGAGTAAAAAAAAAATTCTTTTGAAGAATGGAACAAATGAGCGGAAGGTTTGTAGCGTCCTAAATATGTCATCCGTGGAAAATAAAATTCAGAAGTTAATCTTAAATAGCTTGAAAACATCAAATTAGCGAACAGTGAATGAGATTCTTTATACCCCCTGCAATTATATTTATTGCATTTTGACTAGCGTGAATGCATCATAACCCGAGAGATGTCAAAACAAATACAGTTTACTCTCGATTGTACGAAACCTAAGGGACCCCAGAAAAAATTCGAAATATTCTGAGCTTTTTTTATCGAGAATTTCAAATAAGTAAAATGAAAAAAAAAATCGCATTACTGTTACTTATAAATGTGAAAAGAATGAAAAACTGCAAAAACAACTAATTACGTATTAATGAATTATGTATTTTAGTACTATGTATGTTTATCTCAGTCTGACCGGTGTACATAAAGAACTGATTGAAAAGTGAAGAAACTAAGTTGTGAATGAAATTATAACAGAAACTGCATCCCTCTCTCCCCTTGTTTTGAAAACGGCTTCATACAACGGAGTGTAAAATACACTGGATTTTTCTTGATTTACCAAAGTAACCAACTATGGAGTTCGATTTCTCAATTCGGATTATGGAGATTCGAACTATCAAGAGCCAACTGGATTTCTTTCGTTACGTTATGGGCAGTGTTTTAGCTCAATATGGAGGGCGTGGGTTGATTTTTAACGGTCGACTTTCAGTAAAGTCAATTTTTCTCAACATATCAGGTGTCAAGGGATTGTGGATATGTAAAAATGACGGAGCAACTATATTTTCTGTTTAGCCGATATTCAAGATACTTGATGGATGTATTACATTGTTTTCCGACTCACACTTTATCTTAAGATCAGTTTCTTTAAACATCATTGCTTTTTATCGTTACCTTTTCTCTTCAATCCATTATATAACGATTTTATTATTTTGTGTTATTACGTTTTTAAAAAGTTCATAACATTTATAGTTATTTTTATTTTAAATTTGATTATGTTGTGGCAGTGATAATTAGCTATTTGTAATAACGCGAAGAGATGAATTGGCTGATTATAGAAAATGAATAATACTGATATACCGTATAAAATGAGCTGCGCGTGTAAATTTTCATGTTCGATAAGCTTTAGAAAAAAATACACAATACATTTGCTGTTTAGTAATATCTTTCTTACTGCATTCCGGTTCTCAAATTTACCATATCATTGTCGAATGCTCTTGAAAAACAAATGATAATCGTTATGAATTTTTAATTTATTATCTTTGAATTAAGTGGTTTCATTTTTCTTCGTTTGAATTGATGAGAAAGAAATACTTCAAGCTTAGTAACACGAATGTTACATTATACAGTTTCAGTAAAACACAGTAAGGAATTAACTATTTAGATTATAATTTGTTTATTGCAGCCAGAGCAACATAATAAAAAATGTATGTAAGCATAATTTTTTTTTTGTTTCATAACCCCTTGTTAAAAAATTAATATATGTTACAACATATAGATTCTACTAACGAATCTATTTACAATTATATTTCCTGTAGCATGGCTGCATTTTATACAAATTCTTTTTTCTACTAATAGCTATCTGGATTTTACAAAATTATAATGATGTACATTATACATTATTGGACTGAATTCATTAAAAGTTATGGGGCTCACCTTATTTCACATAGACTTAAAACTAACTTACATCTAACAATAAAAACCTAAACTAAATCTAAGAATTTTCTCCGACCATCTGTTGCCATCGATGTGGGAAGGGTGGTGGGGTGTTAAACACTGGGTTTGTGAGGTGCTGCAACGAGTCAAAACACTTTTGTCTCCGGTGGATGAACTCACCCACCGACGGCACACCAGTAAGTGGAATTAGTCTGAGTGATTTTATTTATTCGCTTTGGGTACATATCCCATTTGTTCAATAAAGAAAATGTTACGGCCTTCTCCCGTAGATACAATGACATTCTTAGTAGTCTTGCTGAAAGTATTTCAATCTATTCGAAGAAAGATCTGATTTTCCTCGTTTATCTGTGGAATAATAAAAGTTCATGCCGATTTGTATAATAAAACAGTTTCAGTAAAATAACTATCGACTCATTCGTGATGTTTTCGAAGACACCAGATGCTGATTATTCTGAAACAACAAAGAAAACACCTGTTCCGTCCAGAATGCACGAAAAAATACTTTGCCCGTGCTTCTGTTAGTATTTCCGTTCTCATGTTCTAGTCCCCTTTTTCATTAAATTTTACATAGAAGATTATTATATATATATGCATTAGCGTTAGGAAGAAATGGAAAATATAGTAATTCCCTTAATTGACCTTAATAGTTGAGAGTTAATTAGTTGGTATTGATAAAAAAAAAAAATGTTTTTACCCGTCTGTTTTGATCTTTGTCAATACTTACAGACAGCCCAGAGACCTCCCAAATCCACTTGCGAAGAGAAAGCGGAGACTTGGGAAGTCCCCCACGCTCCTCGGTCAGCTGCGTCACCGGATACTAGCCAGTGTTGGCTGACCAAGAGCGCGAAAGCCACAGACGCTCAGGACATGATTGGAGAAACTGGCCATTGCCAGGACTCCCACTGTCACTCGTTTATAACAGGTCACGAGGCCACTGCCGTTTCAGTCTCCGAGGAGGATTATAGGGATGAGTGGAACAGTTCAATGACTGTGCTAAAGGATTAGGGTGGTTGGAAAGGCTACTGTAGAATTTCATAAACTTGGAAGGGATGAGTTCTAGAATGTAGGGTATATTAAGGTAGTTATGAAGGAAGGTCTCTGGGCTGTCTGTAAATATTGTATGAATGAGCGAGTGAATGATGAACTGTAAATATGGTATGAATGAGATCATTTATCTGTATTATTATTGCCTTATAAAAGGCAGATTGTAATTATTGCACAATAAAGGAATCTGATCTTTGTCAGTCCTCTATTCGACCTAAATATCAAAAATATCATTGTTGTTGCGACACAATGATAAGTATTTTCAACCCTGTAAAACAGGATTAATTGTTAATAATTAGATAATATTGGAAAAAAATACTAATATTTAGTAAGGTGTCGAATTAAAGATCTCGGCGTCGTGATTGACCAAATACCTTTGATTTTAGACTTTAGAATTATAATAGTTACTTAAATTATCATTTATAGTGTTGGCATGTGTCTGAACTGAACATGTACTAAGTGAATGGGACATTGTACAAGGTATGCTAAGCTTTAAACCTAAGCCCTGAAGTCGCAATTATTAATTCAGGATGGAAAAGCATTTTTTATAGCATAGTTTCCATGTTATTTATATTTTATGTCACCATGAAGCTAAAAAGAACCCTAAAAATAATGATGTTTTATTGATTGGCAAAAACGATGCTCATGTGTTTGTTGTTTAATGTACTGTAATCGCAAATAGTCATTAAAACCTGCGTCTAAAGTTGGGAACAAATTTTTATTTTTATTAAAATATTAGAGGTTAAAAGGTTAGTGTGAAGAACGTGGATGTATTAAACATCACTAAAAGTTGAAAATGTTATTATTGTGTTAGGTGATTTAAATATCCCTCAAAATCAATCGGAGATAGCTGAAGATAGCTTGGAGCTGTCGAAATCGTTTTATTCAAAAAATATATTATCAGTTGAGAAAAGGCAGAAAAGCTGTTTTATAATTTTATTTTTATGTTTATTAGTACATATTGAACAAAGGAAACGCTTCACCAGCTAGCACATCAGTTTATTATATTTAGAAGGCTGTTGTGATCCGCTGACAAAATGGAAATCCGGGCGCGTTGGCAGGATCTCAGGCAGAATATACTAGAACATGCTCGGTTATCTAAGATGGGAGATTGCGGCTGGTGGCGGAAGTTGATCCTGAAGGCCTGGGTTGGTAATGGGCTGTGCGCCGCTGAAGAAGAAAATGAGTCCTCTTCTATTAAACTTAATATGCTTCCCTTGCAATGCTGAAGAATCATATTGGAATAAAATAATTTATGACATTTGAGTAACATCATTTTGATGTGAAGAAGCAAAACAATCACATCTTCCATTTGATAAAACACCCCAAAAATTTCATCTTGTAACACCTCATGAAGAAGAGGGCCGACCGAAAGTGGTGGGTGGCTTTAAGGTGATGGTGTTGTCTTCTCACAATCTTGAATTTGTTTTTCTTTATCTGATTCGCTGTTCGTTTTATTCATATTCATTCATCTTCAAAAGATAAATAAACCACGATCGCAACCATCCCCTCAAAAAATCATTCGGCCAGCCGGGGATGGAACCCAGTAAGAAGTAAGCATGGTAACCACTAGAATACGAGAGTGGTCTAGCATTTTTATTTTGCCTGTTCTAAAATATAGAACACATTAATAATAAATCATCAAATATATATTATATTCCTTTATTGTGCTATAATTACAATCTGCCTTTTATAAGGCAATAAGTAATTAAGATAAATGCTCTCATTCATACCATATTTACAGTTCATCATTCACTCGCTCATTCATACAATATTTACAGACAGCCCAGAGACCTCCCAAATCCACTTGCGAAGAGAAAGCGGAGACTTGGGAAGTCCCCCACGCTCCTCGGTCAGCTGCGTCACCGGATACTAGCCAGTGTTGGCTGACCAAGAGCGCGAAAGCCACAGACGCTCAGGACATGATTGGAGAAACTGGCCATTGCCAGGACTCCCACTGTCACTCGTTTATAACAGGTCACGAGGCCACTGCCGTTTCAGTCTCCGAGGAGGATTATAGGGATGAGTGGCGCAGTGCAATGACTGTGCTACAGGATTAGGGTGGTTGGAAAGGCTACTGTGTAATTTCATAAACTTGGAAGGGATGAGTTCTAGAATGTAGGGTATATTAAGGTCGTTATGAAGGGCTTGTTGCTGACATAATAAGGGGCATTTACTATTGTTCTCAGGACTTTTTATTGAAAGGATTGGATACGCTTGATGTTCGACTTTTTTTGCTGTCCCCCATAGCTCTATTCCGTATGTCCAGATTGGTTTAAGTATAACTTTGTAGATTAGTAGTTTATTTTCTATTGAGAGATGGGTTGTCCTTTGAAGTAGTCTGTACAGTTGTCCAAAGCGTCTGTTTAGTTCTTGTCTTTTTAGTCTCGTATGTTGGTTCCAGGTCAGTCGTTTGTCAAGATGGAAGCCTAAGTACCGTACTGTCTCGGATACAGGGAGAGGAAGAGAATTAAAATAAACTAGTGGACAAGACTTGCGACAAAGGGTGAAGGTAATGTGGGAGCATTTTGCTTCATTAACTTTGATCCGCCATTGATTGCACCAATACTCGATCTCGTCAAGGTGTTTTTGAAGGTTATGGGATGCTATGTCGGGGTCTGGGTGGGATGACAAGACTGCAGTGAATCATCAAATGAAAATTATAATCATTGTTTACGGGAGATGATCGGCTCGGTTCTTTAGGTCCTTTAAAATAAACAATTCGATTTAATACTAATATACTTCGAATCTGCATCGTCTTTCGTTGCAACGTTATTTAACAAATTAAATGAATTTCCATCGTAAATAATGGATCCTCAGATCCATAATGGATAAATCAGATCCTTCGAAATATTATATAATACTGGTTTTTTGTACTTTGCCTGGTTTTCTTGGAAAAAATGAAAATTTAGTTTGCTCACATTAATTTGCTAGTCTTGAAATTTATTTATGGTGGTAGGATATTATCCACACATTTTAACCGGAGCGTACCACGAAAATATACGAAATCGACTACATTTATATTTTTAGCGCTATTGCAGTTTTGAATTTCCTATAAGCATTATTCCTTTTTTTTTTTTTTTTAATGTATTCAAAAGAAGTTAGGAGGATGATCTTTTAGCTTGGAGTTGGTCCAAGAAATCAACTTGTGATTGTCTGCGCTGTATTCTCTCTGTCTCGTAGCTTAAAATATCCTAAATGTGTCTGGATTGGAAAGGCATATGTTTATTTTGTAAATATTAGTGCTCTACGCTTTGTGTATTTGTGTTGTACATGTTCTAAATTACACATGAGCACAACGGTGGCTGAGTAGGACACATTTGGCACCCCATCCCTACTTGTATGTTTAAGTTTTCTAACGGCAGTGGTCACAGAGGAACCAGGAACAGAAGGAAATTAGAGACTGTGACGATAAAGAGCTTCAAAGATTTGTTAGGTACTTGTGCATTAATTATAATTGAACAAAAGAAATTTCATTAACAAATGAGGCCTTTGGGCTCGGCTATCATGCGCGGAAATTCGATGAAATATTTTTTCTTCTCTAGTTAATCGTACGGTGTAAGCTTGGTTAGGACAGGGACCATGGAACATGAGACTGAAGCACTGAAGGAGCCAGGCTGGTCTGAGGAGGAGATGCACAGATGCGGGATAAAAACGCCCGTGACTCCAACCAGATGGCCACTACCTGGACCTTGGAGGCCGTCCAACGGGATATCGCCTCCTAGACAGACCGGCAACTCATCCTGCCCCTCCTTGTCTCTCCTATTTCACATTTGCAGCTGACCCGTTCTGTTTCGGTGTCAATGCCTTTTATTGCCGAGACCTGAGAAGCTTTACTTTCAAACGTTGGGTACGTCAGTCACATCAGTCGCGAAAATGATACAATATAGCCTAAATTTCATTCGTATATTTCTCGACCAATCTTGATACTCTGATCAAATCTGAGGGATGACGGAAGCATCATAACGTGGAGATCAATGGCTAACTCAGGAACTGGCAGTACGTTTTAAACAATCGTGTTCCGTCTTTAATTTTTAATAATTTTAAGATGCCAAGAGGAAGGTCCCAACATTAAAATGGCTTAACACACGGCGTGTGGCAATAAAATTGGACTATTGTGTATCAAACTACAAAGGGTCTTTCTTCCCTTTTTCTCTTTTAAACAATGCATTAAAAAATCTCGCTGAACTTGAAAGTTAGATAGCTTCATATTAATGTTAAATATAAAGTATATTGCCAGATGGTTCGTTGGGAATAATACAATATACTGGGAATATTATTAGCAATGTATTGTCCGATACCTGGTGTGTCCAGGTGGCACCTCCATTTATTTTAAAAATTATAATCACACGTAGGTGTGAATGTAACACGTTGCGGGTCTAAAGGTCGGGTGAAACGTGATTTATAAAATAAAATATGCAAACCTACGCTTTATTTTCTCCTATACGACTTGGCTATTGCTAGCACAGAATATTTTCGGCAAGTAAACTCTCACAACAGCCGCCTGCGTGGACTGTATGAATCTGCGATAATAAATAATTATACTTTGTTCCTAACTAATGAAAAATGATTAGGATGATACTTCAAAAGGATGCAATTTATGTTTGTCAGTATGCATTTAATTTCAACAACGACCTAGGCCCTCGGTCGTGATTATCCTATTGTCGAACAATTCATGCTGCTGAATAATTTATTCACAAGGACACTTTCAATTCGTTGCCTGCAAACATAATAATTGGGTGGAAATGCTATAACAATTCTTCACCACCAAAGTAGTGTAATACCAATGTCGAAACAATTATAATTAGCCGTGGAATTTATTGCAATTAGAATTTTTTTTTTTTCAAATTTTAAAATCTTTTGAGTACTAAGGTTTTAGTTTGACTTATACTGGTTGCCACTCTTTCTTGTTAGGAACAGGAAATGTCCAGTAGAGAGATCAAAGGGACCTTATACGAATGCATGCTAGTTTAAAAAATGTTTGTATCCTTGATTCCATTCCTCTTCAGACAACCGTCGCCACTCGTCAGAGAAACCTCGAATTCTCAAACAGTTGTGTTCCTTGTTTTGATTATCTCGTCCCTGTGGACTAGATGCCATCTGTCCTCCATTAATTACGCCATTAAAAATAAAGTGGTTCTAAACCATTTTACCTTGAATGGTGTGCTACAAGTTCAAATATCGGTCGCTCACAAAGTCTGAACAAAGTCTGTACATGTACAGAAAATCTGCTTTCGTCAACATGTTTTTTTATTTACAATGGTGTTATGATTGGGGAATATATCCAATTTAGTTGAAAGTTCAAATCAAAAACAGCAGGAAGTTTAGTCAACTCAAATTCAGCTATCAAATTAAAACAAAAAATTCTTTTCTATTTTTTTGAGATTCTTTTGTATATTTATATTTTTTCGGTTTTTAACTCCGGTTAACAGTGTAGGTTCAGAGACTGATTTGGCTAAGAAATATATTATATATTTCTGACTTTGTAAGTATTTAAAAAAAAAATTTAGCTCGTAATAAATTAGAGAAATTTAATATATATCATTCTTTTATAATACTAAATAAATGTTGTTGAGGCTCATCCTTGATTCTACTACTAAAGAACGTGACTGGTTGAAAGCCTGATTATGTTTATCTATGCGGCTTTTTGAATGCTTCTAAACTTCAACCTATGGCATGATAAAACAACAAATCAATGATACAACAAACAATAACAAAGGATGAATAAGGCATGATAAAAAAGGAAAAATAGAAAATAAATTATGTAGTTTCTGATTTTTGATACAGTTTTTTGGGGGTGAGTGTCCTGTATAACATACTAGAAGGGGGGCTGGCGCGAATGGGTGGGGTTAAAAGGTTGGTTTTTTCAAATAGCTCGCAAACTTTAGTCATTTTAGCAAAATGTACTTTATATTCAAAATTAAAGCACACAAAAATTTTATATTTAATAACTATACTATTACAATTCAATATTATAAAAATTGATTCATTTTTTCCGTTGAGTCAATGGTTTAGGAGTTAGCTAGGGTTAAAAAACAGGAATTTTCACAATTTTTTCGAAAACGGTTTATTCATGAGAAAAAAATTAATATCGAACAAAGCAAAATATTTTTTATGAAACCCCAACAATAGATAAACTAAATAAAGTTTTATACATATAACATAGAAGCATACAACAACATCAGTAACTACTATTTTATATACATTACGAATTAAATATTTTGTTTACTCACCGGCCATCATCGTCAAACGTAATCTTCTTGAATCAATCTAAAATTCTTCAACTTCGAGAGGTGGACCCATGACGCATGTTCGATGGAAGTTGCCACAAACAGGTGAGCATGGAATCACTGCTTTCCAGCATCCAGACCTTCCACCGCATCGAGTTGAACAGTGACAAAAAATCGATTTTAGGATTGTGTCATGAGCAAGTGGATTCTCCGTTGTAAGTTGGTACAATAATTTGTCACCTCCTTGGTCCCTCCCCCCACTGCTCTGGTTACAAGTGGTTGGTTATTAAGCCTCTCTTGGACTTGGACACTATCTTGAACGAGTGTTGTACTGCCGAGCCTTTTGTCGTAATCAGTGATGCAAGATCGTTCTTCATCTTGGTCGATGGATGGATGGATGGATAGAAAAATGAAAAATACCGGTGGTTGTACAGATCATGTTAATTGGCAAGGGCTCTATAGATTGTAAGGAGCATTTTTTGTTCTGGCAGAGAAACTTTATGAGGCGTTGTTGGAGGTTTATAAAATACTATATCAGTCAACGACTTCCCTCATCACGGGTTTTTGGTTGGTGGTGTAAATAGCCGAAGTGGTATCACATCCAATAAAATTATGCAAGAAAGCATACTTCTTGAAAAAGATAGTTGCTTGACTAATGTTCGAGTTGAAAACTTTTTTGATTCAACATTTCCTTTCCCAGGGTTTATGAAATAAATGTTGTACTCTCGAGGTGTTAAAGCCACAGTAAGTCCAATGCCTTTCCCTATTACTGCAACTTTAAGAAGAGAAGTTGCTTTTTCTATTCTACATCTGACAATAATTGCATCCGCATCGCCTGTAGTCACCCCTGTTTATATTCCTATAGCAGGCATTTGCTAGGAGAGCAGCTGAATAAGCCTTATTTAATTTTTCTTCGTTGCTTAGAAAGTTTTCCAGTTTAACAATAACTTTCATATTTTATTCAAACCTTATGTCAACAGAACTTTTTGGGTAGCTCTCCATTTCTGTTCTGCACTTGGTTTTGATCTACATACCCATTCAAAACCACTGTGGATCTCTGACCAAAAGGTTTGAGCAGATAGGTAATCTATTGGTCACAAGTGGTGGAAAAAGTGTGAGTTAGGATTTCACTTCTCACGGTGCGGGGTGAATCAACCATTCACAATATTACAATTTTACAATATTGGTATTGGTACTTGATTGGAGATCAATAATTGTACCGCTCACTGTTGAAAATACATGTTCATATGTATAAAGAAGTTACTAATGTTGTTATATTCTTCTATGTTATGTGTATATAACGTTTTCCCCTTTATTAGTATTTATTAAAAAATCTTTTACTTTGTTCATTCTTCAAAATCTTTTTTTCTCTCATGAATTAACTGCTTTAACGTGAAAATTCCTGATTTTTAGCCTTTGCTATCTCCTTTTTTTTTTCATAGCCCCTTAAAATTTACAGATAATTATAGATCCTCAGGCGAATCTATTTACAAATTATTTTTGTATTTCCTGTAGCATCGCTACATTATATTCAGGTTTTGTTATTTTATAAAAAATATATAATGAATAAACAAGTATAATGATATACATTGTACGTGACTGGACTAAACTGACTAATAAAGGTGATGGGGCTCACCTTTTTGATCTGCTATCTCCTATACTCAACGGGAAACAATGAATGAAATTTTTATGCAATTTAATTTTTTATATTAAGAAAGTTTTGCTAAAATTACTAGTTTGCGAGAAAGTTGAGAAAAACAAAACAAAATTACCTTTAAACCCCGCTCGTGCTCATCCCACTATATAAAATACAGGCAACTAACTCTCCGCTGTATAAACAACTGTAGCAAAAATGAGAACTACATTTATTTTTGTAATCGTCATATTTTGGCTTTCGTTGATGCATGGACTACTATAATAGGAGGCATATGCGGTGGGGGCCCCTCTCCAGCCGACCCTGGCCGAGAAAAGGAAGAGTTATTAATTTTAGTTAAAGCTGTTGATTTACGAGCTCTTCGGGCCTTGCCAGCCCAACCGTTCATTAGTTCTGACTTCCCTTTTCTCATACTTTGTTGGTTTTAAGTCGTCCGTACTAGGTGTTTTATTACTCCTTATTTATATTTTAGCCGTTTACAATGGTTATTTGCAGTGGTTTTGAGGCGACGAACTCTGCAGGTCTTTATTGCTTTATGAACTCTCATGGCAGATCTAGTTTTTATAGAATCAAATATTGTCTGTATGTTCACGTACCCGTATGATGAATTGAGGAGGTTCGGATTGGGTTTATTTCGGCGTAAAGCCCACAGTTCATTAACGCTGTTGTTTGTGAAGTTTTAACTCATATGTAGAGCCCTCCAAGGTGAGCAGTCCCTCATGTCGGATTATAGTTGTAAATATAGTTTATTAGGACACGAGTTCTGATCGGAGGATGTAGATAAAGACCATAAAATAAACCACCTAACTTAGATACACCAATGATCACATTTTCATGGAAAAGTTCAAATTCCTCGAATACCTTGGAGCTAATATGAGACCAGCGTAGCCTGGGGGCTACCCATTGGCCCTATGGAAACTGCCCCATGACGTGAATGCCCATCGTGCACCCAAAAAACAGGAATAATTTTAATCCTCCTTATAGCGTCAGGTTTGAACAAGCTCGGTCTGATTGGGAAAAAAAAAATTATGAGCTCTGTTTACTTACTAATATGCTCACTGTGTTCAACTAAACTAAGTAATTATACGGAGTAAATAAGTTGTAATTAAGTAACAGTAATTAGTTTAGTGGAAGTAACGGTCGGTTCATCATTTCGTAGTTCTGTTGGACGTTTTAAGTTATTTAAATGTATCTATAATATTGCCAGTTCTCGAATACATGAATAATATTGAAATCATTGTTACATTTTGGAGGTACTTCTAGGATCATAAAGCAAGCATGGATGAATCCATTAAGTTCTATCCTGATGCGGAACAACGGTATAACTACTTCACGACGATTTGGATGTACTCCAATTTATCGCCTCTCTTTTAGTGTACTCCATTTAACTATGTGGGCTCTCATCTCACATCGAATGCCACCATTTAGCTATTATTTCAATGGGCGTACAATTTATGACAAGTAAGTAACTATTCTTCGAACTGGAAGGGTTAATGAAGAGTTACTGGTCCCATAAGTATAATCGAAAAGTCCTGGGTTTTCCCTTACCTTAACGTCTATTTATAATCAAACATTTTCAAAAATAAATTTTGGTGTACTAAAAACTATAATGTAATATTTAGATAAGAACACTTCTATCCCAAAAAAGTTCGTAATATGTAATGTAATTACCTGAAGCCTTTTCGTTAATTACTTTAAAGTTTTTTTTAAACTTGCAGTGTGATCTGTGGTGATTAAAGGATTTTTTATGGTTGTGATCACGGTTTTAATGACTTAAGCAACTACAGTTTTAAAAGACAGTATAGATCAGAACAGCAAAATCTTTGATTTGATATCTTACGCAATGTGGCAGAAAAATAGGTCTTGTTATGGTTTCTTCTCAAATGGTGTTCATTTCCTTCTTATGTTTCGTCTCCCGTTGCGGAAAACAGAGGCTCTAAACCGTAGCTAACCCCCCCCCCTCCACACACATACTGGAGAAGCCATAAGATAATGACAACTTATGAAATGACTTTAAAAACAACCCTATTTATGTTTTGATCACCAACTTATAAATTATAGACATTTAATACAATATATAACTATTTATGAGACCGACTGAAAATGAAAAAGGTGAAAACGTAATGGTTTCCCGTTTTGAAAAAAAAAAAAGACCAATATTGAGAGTGTTATAATAGATTAAAATATACGAAATGCAATACAGCATTAGATATAAATAGATCAAAATTACTAAGATTTTCATCGTAGCAGTTACCACACTGCCTAAGGCAATTTACTGGACCAGTTTGAAACTAATGACTTGCCTTTCGGCCTCGCTATTAAAAAGAAGTCGGCCACCAAAGCAAATGCCACGGAAAAAAAAGTAAATTATGGCGGGCAGTTTCATTGATTTCGATATTTAATAAAATTTCATTTTAAAAAAAAATGTAGCCTTATAAGACTTAAGGTATATTTTTATTACTAAGGATGCAGGTAGCTAATTAAAATTTGCCTAGCCAGTCAATCATTAAGAAAAAACAGATAGTGGAATAAAATACTTAATATACGCAATATATAAATCGAAAAGTAGATAACACCTAGACATTGGAAGTAACTAGTTTTGGACAACTCATAGTCTGATTCAAAGGACATCCCATCTCTCAATAAAATGCAAACTGCTAATTTTAAAAGTCAAAGTAATGGGACAAAGCGAAACGATCACACGTCAAGCGCACCCGATGCTTACCATCATAAGTTCTGAGAAGAATAGTTAAACCCTTTATTACGTCAGAAACAACACATTTCAAAGATGGCAACTGTGGATTACTGCCACCCA
The DNA here is from genome assembly GCA_930367205.1 of Acanthosoma haemorrhoidale. Classification (NCBI taxonomy): domain Eukaryota; kingdom Metazoa; phylum Arthropoda; class Insecta; order Hemiptera; family Acanthosomatidae; genus Acanthosoma; species Acanthosoma haemorrhoidale. Next base: position 47,904,251 of record OV884015.1, on the reverse strand, counting down.
CAATTTTTTGTTTCATTTAATATATCCCAATGTAACTTTTAGCTTCTTGAGGCCTTTACTTGTCTAAATTAAAAATTTTCGATTGGAATGAAATGATATTGGCTAACTCAAAGATCGGGGCAGCGAAGGGAATAAAAAAACAAAAATAACGTTTTTAAAATACTTTGCATCCTTGGTTTCATATCTTCTAAGTTAAAGAAATTTCACCAAAACCTCTTTAATTACCCTTTATTCAGTCACCATGCAGCTCTCCGTATCCCTATAATCCATTTCGAAGCTCAGTATCAGTGGCGATTCATGAAAATGGGATTCCTGGTAAATTCTAGTATCTGCTCTAATGTACTGAGCATCTGAGGCTCTTCTGTTCTTGTTCAGTCTATACTGACGGTGGGATTGTGCGCCGTAGATTCATCTGAACGTATGATGTTCATCATGCCTCAATTTCGTACAAAATATGATTGTCATCAATCCGTGTGGCATTAGTTTGCTTTGACAGTTAGATGCATGGAGCTTCTATATGAACTGCCGATCTTAATATTGTATCAGCTGCTGACGGTTTTCGTATCTGATCCAACCTCACTTCATGCCTAAGGTAAATACAAAATTATGTTCGCATCCCCTTTAAAGCAAAGTGCTCAGAACATATCTTAGCGGCAACACTGGAAGGCCTAAAAGAGACAAACTGGGGTTTAAGGAAACGGCACCCCAGGGTGGCTGGCTGGGTTAAGTCCCGGCACAATCCTAATTTCCTCTTGACTAGACTTTTCCGCCGCACTGCGGACGTTTAGGCGTTTTGTGAACTCTGTGGCACTTCCGTGTCCCTCGGAAACTACATCTTGAACCTATGGGTTTTGATAGTATTTATGCTCACTTTGATGGAGGTAAAGTTGATAGTAATATCAAATAGTGATAATTGATATTTCCCATTAGATTCCAATCGTTTATTGAATGAATTTACAAGTTCTCGGACTTGTAAGTATAACAAAAGTTTTAATAAACAAGTTTACTCGCTTGATATACCTGCCACGAGTTTATAGTATTTGATTAACGATATGGGTTGTGCCAAAGTAAATATTCAAAAATATTAATAATTGTTAGTTTCGGTTTACTGGTGTGAAATTTTAATAATTATTGACTAATGATACAAATTTCGGATATAAGAAATTCTATCATGAACACAAACAAATGGGCGCGGTGGCAAAATAGATCATTAAAAGTTTTTCATGAGTAGCTCAAAAACTAGGCATAGAGTTACAAATTATCAACGCAGTGAAACATTGTATTATGTTCGAAATAAGTCCCGAATCTGCTAGATAGAAGAGTTTCATGGATTTGATTTTCTAATTCTTCTTATTTTTTTTTTTGTTATGTTTGACTCATTTGGAGTGCATGCGATTTGAAACGAGGTAATTTTTAATAATAGAATAGTTGTGAGTTTTTATTGTAACTCATCAATTTTCAAATGTGTTGCTAACATTAAATTAAATAGGAGTTTTATTCAGCTAGCTCTAATTTCATAGCACCAAAAATTGCGCTTCATCGTTTGTTATAAATATGTTTTATTTCGTACGCTGTGCACTTTCCCTAATAGTAGCATTATTGGGTAGTTTCATTATAAGAAGAAAAAAAATTGGTTCGTTTTTTTTATCAACCTTACATTTGCCATCATTTACCACATTTTGGCTGTTCACTTGGATGCGCTACAGGTGGTTGTTAACATCTTCGTTGCTGAAACGAAATGGAGAGGAGTGAAAGTAAACAAGAATATAGAAAATAATAAAAAGTATTTTAGTCGGTAAATCGCTAATTCATACTTCGTTCGGTATTATGCTAATGGTTCGCTGTGGTAGGGCACTTAAGTACTGTAAAGAGATGTTTAAATGGGGCGCTCGGTATTATCGGGTTAGGAAAGGCTGTCTTTACGCGTTAAATGTTCCGACGATCTCAAGTTATCTGTCAGTCAATATATATCACCTATATTAACGTTGTAATATATCTCATTCAACATTTATCAAATAATAGTCTAGTATACTAGACATTATTACTTTGATACTTGTGAAGTTTCCTGCATTTCTGATTAGCATTAGCAGTATAGATTAGAGAAGTTCATTGAACCTGATCAAGATCTTTTGATGCGTTCCGCAGTTACGGCGATGCTAAGATACAGGAAGGGGGGAGTCTCACTTCAAAAATATTTCGGAATAATTTACTTACTACTTTTTAGGTGTTTTCATAGAAATTATTTAAGTATTCGCCACTCACTTCCTGTCTCAGTTTGAATAAAAGTATTTCTGTGTAGTTGATAAATTTAAGCTGTCAGTACTGTCGAAGATGACTATGGTAACTAGGGAAGCTCGATCAGTAAATTGTATGTAGCCCAACGTCAATTGAATAATAGCGATTTCACCACTTAAACTATATCCTAACCCTCGAGGAGGGTTCGAGTGGTTTAATGCAACAGTAGTATGATAAAGTGAGTTGTATTGAGCATTCTCTAGAGTACAGCAAGATGTTGCACTTCTTCTAGTTGTTAACTTTTGCCGGAGTATTATCCTGGCCTATATTAATAAATCTTAATAATACCGCACTGAGAAAATTTTCATCAATTTAATGACTTTGGTGTGTATGAACGAACTAGAGTGGAAGCGTGTGTGATGACGTTAAAGCCATCCAGAATACGCTCCACTGTTCCAAATATTTCGTTAAACCTCAAAGGCGTCTGCTCCCCGCTGGTCAATATCATATTTTATTGCCGGTCATGTCAAGGAGGGGTTACCTTTGTATATAACAAAAAAAAAAAAAAACGATTCTCCATCGTACCTATCAAGTCTGATGCCACTTTAACGAATACACTTTTTGAACAAATGTTTATTGTTAGTATTCTTGGATTTTTTTTTTGACTAAAAAATGTGTTAGATATCCAGAATATTTTTTAGTGGAGAACATTAAAACGCACTGCTTCTGCATTCTTCAAGATTTTCTAGAAGCGTACTCGAACATCGTATAAAAAATTAAAGCAAATACATAACGAGTATGTTGAAACATTGTTCACTAATTAACGAATGTGATGAAAATTTATGATTTTTTAGCTGGTTCCCCATAACATCACCCACTCATCAACTTAAAATTTTACTCGGCAGCAGATTGTAGTCCAATATTGTAGCGTAGCGCATTACATTTTCTATGAGACGACTATTCGAAAGTTACACTGCGCAAAGCTCACTAGGTATTTTTTTTGTTAAATTATTTACATTCTCGTGTACCTTTGGGACTAAGTGGTGGATTATCTACTTAGATTTATGAAAATTAAATAAATTCTTGAATTGAAATCCAGTACCTTTAATTTAATCACAATTTCAGAGCACCAGGCATAGCTGGATTGAGTCTCATTTATAAGCAATGGTCACTGCGGTTGCGCACTAGGTCCGTAGGTCAACTCGTGTGTGATGGGAATCCATTATGGTTTTAATTTAAATAAATAAGACGGATTTAAATTGTAAGACGGAGCATTATTAATTTTAACCCTTGACTCGAACCACGGTATTGTTCTAATCCGCAATAACAAACTTTTTATTTTTCACTTTCTTATGTTGTAGCCACTAGATGATGACATAGCATAGTCGAAAGCACATGTGCTATAAGTATTGTAGAAGCCTGCGGGTATACACCGATTAATTTTATTATTATTATCGTAATTAATGGAATAACGCTCTGAGTCCCGCGCTTACACAGACAGTGTTCGTTGAAAGGAGGTCATGTGGTAAACTTTAGTGGGTTTCTGTATTCAACGAGTACGTTTTTACTTTAAAATTGGCGTGTACTCTGGTCAGAATGAATAATTATGAATTATATTTTTCCCCTTATTTTAGTTTACAAGCGATTTTAAAATTTGATGCCTTAGCTTCCTATGTTTTTAGCAACTATATAATGAAACATGGAAAACGATATAGCTTCAGGTAGGTACTCTGTTATACATTGAATACTCTAATTTGGAGCGGCAACCAAAAACCTTTAGCCGAAGACCTGAACGAGGTTAGGAAATTCCCCATTACCGCTGAGAACCGCCGCGGTGGTAAATTCATTAAACTTCATCGATCTACCGCTCCTTTGGCTCGATTCAATATAAATTGGGCTTCGTTAGCTACCGGGGTTTTTTTTTGCTTATATTTTTTCCAGCCCAGGCTTTGGAGGAATTTTTTATATATATTTTCTGAAAATAATAAAAATCTTTAACTTTTTTAAATTGTTATAAAATAAGTGATTATCGGCAGGTTGTAACTTAGGGTAACAATTAGAACAGTTATTATCAAACTGACTTCTAATTTACGGATTTGCAAGTTCATGGTGGGCTTTTAAAATTGGGACATACGCATTAGACAAAATGAACTGAACAAACTATAAATGGTGGTTTTACATATCCTCGGGCTGATCTTCACTTTCTTTTCAGTCTTCGATGATAGACCATGACCCATAGTTCATCATTCACCAAAACGGTGATGTACCGAGTACCGTACCGTACCGCCTGTAGCCCATATTACTTACCTATGAAACGGCAATACGTTTTTGTGAAGTCTCGCTAGACATTAATTTAATACATTTTTAAGTTTTTAATACACCTTTTAAAATCCTTTCAAGTTCATTAATGGTAAAGGTTGAAAATCAATTCTGGCTGTGCTCTGATATCAGTAAACATTAACAGCTGAAGCTCTACTAATGCCCTACCGTTGGGCTGCCACAAGTATCGGCTATGTCACCGCATCTATTCAATGTTATTAATTAAATCAATATGGAATTTGTCTTCTCTGTCCTAGTATATACAAATCCGATGGAAATTATAAATAAATATTGAAAAACACCGAAGAAATTCTATTCACTTAGCGTAATCCGAAATTTATTTAGGAAATATTGAACTTAAATGGTCCCTGAGTGTCAAGCACTTAAATTATAATAATAACGCTCTGAGTCCCGCGCTTACACAGACAGTGTTCGTTGAAAGGAGGTCATGTGGTATACTTTAGTGGGTTTCTGTATTCAACGAGTACGTTTTTACTTTAAAATTGGCGTGTACTCTGGTCAGAATGAATAATTATGAATTATATTTTCCCCTTATTTTAGTTTACAAGCGATTTTAAAATTTGATGCCTTTGCTTCCTATGTTTTTAGCAACTATATAATGAAACATGGAAAACGATATAGCTTCAGGTAGGTACTCTGTTATACATTGAATACTCTAATTTGGAGCGGCAACCAAAAACCACGTATAATTTTCGATGTAGTACTGAAACACAAAATGAAATAGAGAAATTATTATTCTCTCCCTTTCTTTAAAAAAAAAAAAAATTGTTTATTTAGTCTTCTTGATTGATCTTTCTTAGTGATTTCAACATCATGCAGTTACAAGTTGGTTTTGATAATGAGGTCTTATTTTTAACTAGCCCGAAGCAGATCTAATTAAGGAAGGATTTTAAAAAATACATTTAAATCTTGGTCGTGTGACCTTTGTAAAAATGATATTTTTAACCCGGGACACATTCTTTAGAAAAATTATCCATTAAAAAATGTATGTAATAAACGAAACATGGAATAGATTTTTTTCTAAACCTCCTATACTAAGAAAAAATACAATTTGCTTTCACTGCAGTGATGATAAAGTAGAACAATAAACAATTAAACAAGACTTGTTAAAAAAATAATTAAGTGATAATTAGACTAGCTGCCAAAACATCATGTTTATGTATTTTATCTGTTAGATACTTGAGCGGAATAAACTTTGTTTCTTGAGTAAAGAGAGGCATTTGATAATTTTATCGTTTATCTCAATCGCCTTTTTTTTTTTTGTATGTTTGAACATCTTTAAAAGGAACAATTAGATTAGAGTTTGCCAATGGGACGTTCCCCATCTCTCAGTCGAATCTAATTATTTGGTCAAACGCCTTTTAAATTTCTCATGATTGCTTTTGGGAATCTCGTAACAAAATATTTTCTTAAGCCACTAATTATCCCATGGTTATGCGGCCAAGATAAGTTTTTTTTTTTTTTTATTTGGTCATTGTAAGTTTCAACAAAGTTTTAATTATATTATTTTGTTCTGAACGAATTATACATCTTACCCCTTCCTTGGAAAGGTGCCTAAGGGTGAAAGTAATCGGTCAAACGACACTATTTAGAGGTGAAGGACCGACCTCATTAGTCAAAGCACTTTCTATGGCAGATTGTAATTTGATTGGAATAAAATATATGTATATTTAATTTTCTACTATTGATTGTTTGATTTACTCTTTTAAATTAATTAACGGCTTTTTGTTTTTTAATGAAGAAATTCGTTGCTATTCGCTTATTTCTAATTATGTATTCTATTGAACAATAAAAAAAAGTAAAATATATGTTTGATTTTAAATCTTGTTCTACATCATTGTAAGTTGTAATAGATATTCGTGCGTTTAGGATTTGAGATTGCCACACTTATATATTCTGATATATCAATTAATAAAAAAGGTTTACAAACTATCATAAATAGGGATTAAACAATCAAAATTATTTGAAATATAATAGTCAGTTACTTGAACTATTGTTTAAAAATGTTTAACCTTTCTCTTAGTTATGCACATATATATGGATGTTGTTGCGTAGGTTCCAGTGCAATCCTCGAATGAAATAATCCAAATTTGGTACAGATTTGAACGTTATTGAGGGACTAAAACACCCCTAGCACCAATGGAGGAGGGTGGGGAGTTAACTCGTAAAAAAAATTAAAACGACCCTTCTTAGTTTTCCGGGTCGCTGAGAATTGATACTCTTGATAACTTAAGTCCAAGTATTAACCCTGATGGGAGTGAGAAGTGGTGAACAATAAAATGTTCAAAATGACAGACTTTGGTTCCCGGAGGCACTAAGCACTAAGCTGAAGAAGCCAGTCTAGATGACAATTAATCCTCAAATCAATCCACATCCAAGTTTAGGATTTGAGATTGCCACATTTTCCCCACTTTATGTTGCTTGTATACTTAATTTCGGAGGTGAAACCAAAATGTTATTTATAATCGATTTTGAGTTAAATTAATTTTACCTAATAATTGACTTTTTTATATCTTCAGAATTGGGGAAATTCTCAGGAACTGCTAAATGCATTTTGAAAATTATGATATGTTTCATACAATGTCCGTTAACATTCCGCTTCACGAGAATTGCTTTAGTGTTTTAGGTAGTGAAGATAAATTGAAGATGTATGCAATGAATATTAAGAATCAAGATATTATTATGTTAAGATTTCCTCGCGGGTAAAAATCCAGTAAAGATTGTTTTTCGAATATGATCTTGATTTATCGGAAATAGTTATAGAAAAATGTTTTATTTTATCGTATTTTTTTTTATTTGTATAGGTTTTTTTCATAACTAATAACCCCTATTTTACTGAACATTTATATGTTGTATGCATGATGTTTTATTCTCCTGTTTGAAGTCAAGTTGAAACCCTATTTGTACTTTCCACATGATATGATTTGCTCTGACAACCCATTATAAAATAATTGACTACTTGTTATCATGCTAAAGGTGACATTTTCTATTAGTAATAAGTTTTTTTTTCATACTCTAGTAGAAAGCAATTACAAAAAATTGTCAGCATTTGAGAATCGCCCATATTTATCCTAAAGACATCTACTCATAATAACCCAATAATAATAAACCCATAAACCCAATCATAATTACTTGTAGGTTATTCGACGATTTATTTCTACGAAATTCTAACACAGTGGAACGATTAGATATTCACCGTTACGTAAGTCTTTAGATTACATCACGTATGATAAATTAATTTTTTTTTTTGCATTTTCTGTTGCCAGTCAGTTACCAGTCAGGTATAGATTTCACTCCTTAAATTCCGGCGTAAAGTCATTCCTTTTATATGAAGATATACATATTCATTACAAGGTTCAATACAAGGTATATGAAAAAAATACGATTAATTGGTATGTGAGAATTTATTCATACTAAAAGTAAAATTATAGTATTTTAATTTTGGTGCCTAAACCGCTCATTGGTGCAATTTTGGGATCCTTTTGGTTTTGTTTGTTCTGACTTGGTGTGATCTAGTTTTGAAGATATTTATTAACATGTTGGTTTCTCATGGCCAACTTGTCCAGATTCCTCTGCCTGACATTTGAGTCGAACTTCTTCCTTCTGGTATAGTATTTTTTTCTTCTTTAAATATTCTGTTTGTAAGTCTTATATCGTTTATAAAGCTTAGTCATAAAACAGTACAATTCTGTATTGTTCAGAGAGGGAATCGGTAAAATAACAGCAATAGACATGCTATAGGTAATTATAAGCTAATTATTACTTTATTACATACACTTTATATAATACAACGGTATGAACTGAAGCATTCATTGAACTCAAAAATGATGTAGATGTTGCTTATATTTCTGTAATCCATTGTGTATGAATTACATCATGTTGATCTATGACGTTGTATATTGTGTATTAGAATGAAAAAAACAATTTTTATCTACGGTGTGGAAAGACTTTTCAACTTTTTTTATACACTGAAATATTTAAATAAAGAGTATAAAGAAACGTAGCTAAAATGATTGGATCACTTTATGTTTTTTGCAAGTTGTACAAGACCAATACTGTTGGAGAGGTTTCATGTTTGTTCCTGTTTATATTTTTCATCTGACAATTATGCATTTACAAAATTAAAATTGTTATAACTTCATGACATTTAATAAAGTACAAGCTTTAAAATATTAACTTTGAAATGCCAAAACCTTCAAAATAATAATTGTTGTTTATCGCTTCTAATAACAAAGAATTAACAATTATGTGCTATTAACACAATCATAATTTTAAGAAGATGACTGTTGTCACACATTTTTTTGAAAACTAGTTATGGAATGCATGGTTGCTGCAGTGATATAGAGAATTAAATCAAAAACATTTTTTTTGGTTAATCAAAAAATAGTTATGTTACTTTTTACTATTAGGTTGCTTTATATTTCTCCAAAATCGATTGAGCTTTTTCACATTTTATGCATTTATCAATAAATACGGGTGTCTCTCAAAACTCGACCGTACTAATTAGATTGTAGGTTGTATGAAGAAAATTTCAATCAATAGGCCCAAGGTTCCTACAAAGAGTATAATTTTTATAATTGATATGTACACCAGACGTCCGCATTTCACGTTTTTGGATAATTTTCAAACCAAAAATTAACAATCTATCATCATGAATAAATTGAACTGTAACATCAACACTAACCTTGGAACGATAAGAAAAAAAAAATATTCATAAAGTATAAAATTATATTTTATTTGATAATTTAGAACTGGTCACTATTCCGTATTACAAAAAAAAATTGTTCATCGGAATATTTAATAAAAAACATAACTATCGCAAAAATATTTGAGTGGAAATAATTTCCAGTTCTAAACCAACACTTTTTAGTACGATTTGAAATCGTACACTTAAGTAAGACTTAGGTCTTTATGTTATTTGAAAAAGTCTTATTTGTGATCTAACGTTGTCTCTATTGGGATTATAACTCAGAATAATTTGAATTTTGTATCAAGGATTCCCATCTGTACTTATTAGATGATAAAAACAGCTAAGTTGATTAGTTTTGGCTATTGATCGGTTTTTTTTAGGTTTATTATACGTTTGTGCTGGCAACTTAGGGTGGGATATCTGCAAGTTCTAACCCTTTTTGGCTAGGGTGGAAACGTTTGAGTTAATTCTGCGAGATTGCCCTGAAAATAATTCTACGCTTCCAGATGAGAATTGAACTATTGACGTTCTGTTGCAAGCTAAATTTATGCTACTCTCCAGCACTGAAAGGCAACTGTAAATAGGAATTGGTTGGGTCGAAGGGTCAGATGTGACGTCGTTCCTGGGGTAGTATTTGCTCTGGGGTACTAAACATAACATAGTGAACATAGAATCAGTCAATCAATCAATTTTATTAAGATAAAATTACAATCTGCCTTTTATTAGGCAATGAGTAATTGAGATAAATGTCATCATTCATACCATATTTACAATTCATCATTCACTCGCTCATTCATAAAATATTTACAAACAGCCCAGAGGCCCCCCAAGTCCACATGGTTGTCCCCTCCCTCGCATGCGAAGGAGGAAGCGGAGTCTTGGGGAGTCCCCCACGCCCCTACGTCAGCCGCGTCACTGGATAAGAGCCAGCGGAGGCTGACCAAGAGCGCGAGAGCCACAGACGCTTAGGACATGATTAGAGAAACTGGCCATTGCTAGAACTCCCACTATCACTTAGTTATAGCAGGTCACGAGGCCACTGCCGTTTTAATTCCTGAAGAGGATTATAGGGGTGAGTGGTGCAGTGCAATGACTGTGCTAGGGAATTAGGGTGGTTGGATAGGTTACTATGGAATTTTATGAACTTGGAAGGGATGAGTTCAAGAATATAGGGTTTATTCAGATCATTGTGAAGGGTTTTGTTGCTGACGTAATAAGGGGCATTTACTATTGTTCTGAGGACTTTTGATTGAAAGGATTGGATGCGCTTGATGTTCGACTTTTTTCCTGTCCCCCATAGCTCTATTCCGTATGTCCAGATTGGCTTGAGTATAACCTTGTAAATAAGTAGTTTGTTTTCTATTGAGAGGTGGGATGTCCTTCGAAGTAGTCTGTACAGTTGTCCAAAGCGTCTGTTTAGTTCTTGTCTTTTTAGCCTCGTGTGTGGGTTCCATGTCAGTCTTTTGTCGAGATGGAAGCCTAAATACCGTACTGTCTCAGACACAGGGAGAGGAATTTGATGTTAAAGAGGTCATTGAGCACTCTCTCGTTGGCAACCCCAAAAACGGCTCAATCTCTAAGCACGGCGACACATACCGCCAACTAGGTTAAAGATGGTTAATTAGACATGTTCCCTGACGTAATAATTTTTTTACCGTAAGGAATATAACTGTTATTCCTCGCGAATAAATCCGTCTTTCCAGCGTGAACGCTTGCCTGTTATTTTACCTCACACCCTAATACAACAATGTCATGTAATCCTGCGAGGTGATAGATAGTATTAATGGAGAAATGAATTTATGGCTTAAAGATTTCGGGAAATCCACATGCATATTATCTTAGTTTTCTAATTTCTTTCCGAGCCCAATAAATATAACTTAAGTGAAGAAACTTTCAATCGTCTTATCTTCTGTTTGTTCTTATTATTTTATAACAGTCATAAATACCATCGAAACCATAAAAATTTTCTAATTAATCTGAAATTCTATCAATGAACGTATATTTCTCAACATCTCAGAGTATACATGTTTGTTAGGGCGCAATAACAAAATTATTTCGCACCCAGCTGAGGAATTGAAATTCTTCTGTTAGATTTTTTTAAATAGATGTTTATGACCCACATACTACGCTTTATTAACTGTGTAGTTATAATTATTAATTGTAGTTTATGTTACAATTAAGTTGTTCATACTACAAATCAGGCGTGATAGTGCCGAAAACTTAAAATTATCATGAATGTGGGAAAGAATGTTGAATGCTATCATTGGCTTTTGCAAGGCATAATCAAGATAATCCTTGAAGCAACCTTTTCCTAGTATACCATTTTCAAAATTAGTTTAACCACATTAGTTCATTGTTTGAGACCAAAAATCAATCTAAATTTCTCCTTGAAATAGTATGAATCGACCTTTTCCTTACCTTGAACTCTGCGACTGAGTCATTCTAGGTATCCAGTATTCTAATTACAAGACAGTGGTATCAAATCTAAACAATGTTATCTAATAATTATTAAAAAAAAGGTTTGTTTTCATAACCTATGTATGGTTCAAAGACGTTAATTTTATAAAACCACATTTCTTAATTTCATTCATACATCATTAACGAAAGATCACTTTCGTTTAGTAAATAATGTTTTTGTTGTAATATTATAACATAATAATTAAAGAAAAGAGAATTAATCTACATGATCCAATAGTTATAGGCAATTGTTATAGGTGGTAATTTGGAATTTTCTGTTATTGCTGAGCACGGATGCTCACTATCACACACTATCATTGAGGTACGGAGTGATTGTATTTCGACTGTTTGAGGGCGTACCAAAAAAAAAAACCGAAATATTTTGTACAAAGTAATTTATTTAATTTTTTTTTTACAATAAAACTTTAATCTAAAATAAAAACCTCTTCAATACACTTGTCCAATATTTTATTCAACTGTTCGAAATATTTTTTATGTTTCTCTTTTGTGATGCCAGACAGGCCCTTCGTCGTTTGTATCACTACTTCTTCATCGTCCTCAAAACAGTTTCCTTTCGTGTACCTTTTCATTCGGGGGAATAAAAAGAAGCCGCAGGGGGCTAGATCGGGTAAACAGAACAGAACCTTGTCCAGTGATGGCACTTGGCATACTGACTGGTGAAAGGTTGCACGGTCCTACCGTTGAAACCCGGTTTCTACAAACTCCGCCACTTTTCGGTTTCTTTTGGGTACGTCCTCGTATGTTCTATGATATAATGAGACGGCCTAACTAAAATTTTAATGAAGTACTTCAACTACTTGGTACATGTGTAGAAATTTGGACACCTATGCTTATTTGTAGAATTTCTCAATTCCCAGCTCATAAGCTGTTTGAGATTCAAATATCTGATAAGGGGCTGGAAAGGGTTTTTACTCACATCGTCCGGACAGGTTGCCCGGTTGGCCTGAGGGGTGCATGCGGCTTTTTTCTTGCTATCAAGCTCCCTCGGATCCATTAGATATATATTTGCGGTGTTCAGTGGAAAACTCCCAGAACACGTTAACAAATATCTTTCCAAACACTGCAAATTATTAATAACAGTTAAAAGAATTAAATTATCGATGTTTTAATAGCTATTTATTTTATTTTTACCCTACCACGTATCCGTGCCCCAGACTGGGTTTCCTAATGGGTCTTGCTCAATGTTGATAGGACCATGGGGCATGCTGTTGTAATACCTAAATCAAGAAAATGACCATATGTATCCATGTGTCAATGACCCTTGTGATTGACATGCCCTTAAGAAAGGTTTGTTTTATTGTTTTTATCTCCCCCCTCTCCTGCTGCTAAGGATACATTAAATATTAATGTCGCCAAACCATATTTTAACTTAGTAATTTTGCATTCTAAATAAGAAAAAAAAATTAAATTGTGGAAGGTGTTGACTGGTTCAGTCATACCTTAGATAAACTTGGTATAGAGACTGGGTGGGACATAGCGGGGGGAGGCGGGGTATAGCGGTTGGCCATGGCCTCACTTTCCACTGCCATCTGATCGTCCGTAGCCGGACTCAGGGCTGTAGATTTACCTCCGACCATATACCATGCTCCATGCATACAACCTGTGTTATACATATGTAATCACTCATTAACACACATGCCGCTGACAAACAATAACAGCGCTCTGCCGGGCGTCATTTTCATGTGAATTAATCATGCCCTGTTTAGATGATATTCAAATATATTCAATTTTTTTTCAATGAGGGGAAATCAAACCACTAACTATATGCAAATATCCCGCGAGCCCTCATAATAAATCAATTCCACTATAATTTTTAGAACTATCTTTTTACGTTTATTTCAGTTCGAAGCAAGTAACAATCATTTTGAAATCGTCAAGCAAGCGTTAATGATATGGTTTTGAAAAAATCAAGTCATAGTGATTTTTGAAATAATCCATTAACATACGCTATAACCTTATTGACGTATGCTTTACTTATTTGCTCCATTAAGCGGTATGAATTAACTTTTGGATGTTCGAATCATTTCTATATATTTATGAGAAAGCGTCCCCTGCGTTATTTAAATAAAAATATACACTTTTTTAGGGAACTGGTTTAGATCTAAAAATTAGAATACTTGGTGCGCCACGAATATTGATGGGAATAGTTGGAATTAGTTGGAGTTCCAAAGGTTTGCGGCATCGATAAGGAAATAACGATGAAAAGAAGCAGATTTGTAGGATGGGGAATACTATTGCTAGATTTAATAGCTGATTTAAATTGGAGGTGGTTGTAAAAATATGGAGGGTCTTTTAGTCATGGTAATTCTGAAGAAGTTATCACAAGGAAGTATTGTCGACGGGCAGAAAGGTGAAACCATTCCAACTCGGGAGTTGTGCTGTGAAAAGTGGAGATCTTGAGTGTAAGTCATTGGAAACTATCAGGAGCTTAGCCTCGAGATCCTCAGAGTGACCAACATAAACCACACTATCGTTGATAAAGAGGAGCACAACCAGAAAGGAAGGAGGGAGGAGAAGGAGTTGCGTTTGTAACGTGAGTGGATGACCGGGATATCTTTAACCGTTTTGACCGCAACAAACTCTATGTATATTTAATTATTATGCCAAGACCCTTTTAACCATTATCATTGTGGACCAAGATATTGTTCTTCTAATCACCAAATAATCGCTTAATTAATGAACGGTTCGTTTAAAAAACGCAACGTAAGTCATACCGAGCGAGCAACCTCTGCTGACTCTTTTTGTCACTCATAAATTATTTACTAGACTCTTCTATCCGGTGAAGAAGAGAGGAAGAAGCCAGCACTGCTAGAAAATAACACTTATGCTTGGATCCATCTACAAATCCTCACCCGATAAGACCATTAAATTAAATTGTCATTGCATATAATGTCCCCCGTAATTATTTCGATTACTTTCATCTATTGTAGACAGTCCACTTCACTTTGATTATTATAACCATACCATTAATTAACAAAAGAATGCCGCATCGTACCCCCTCCCATAAGGGAGTAGGGAGAGTTATAGCCGAAACAATGATCCTTAATTATTCTTTTGAGTGCAGCACCATGTTGGCTGGACATCTAGGTTAACGTCCTGATTGTTTCAAGTTTCTCGGTCAAACTTTAATTTCGTCCATAAGTCCATCACCAATTTAGCCCTTAAAAAAAAGATCTTCGAGTCTCTTTTTCACTACAGTTATAAAAGGTCAATGATTCATGCACAAACAGCGATTCTTCTGAAGTTTTATCTGTACTATAAAACCATCTGCGACTGACACGACAGAAACCCCCTTCGTAGGAATGAGTCATACCATTTCTGAGTAGTCATTCTATTTATCTGTAAATAGTCACCAACGGTTATTTGATTATGCATACATATTTTCTGAGGTAAACTGTTTATGCTATTCAACTTTTGAACTGTTGTTGTCTGTGATAGTTCATTGGCTTCGTTTTATTCTTTCCGCATTGGAGTTTGAGACCTTTCAAAGTAAAGTAGATATATCATTGTTTGCTACATGTTCCATAATAATCTTATTTCAGTTTACAACGAACAGACATATACACTTGAGAAAGTAATACTTTTTTTTTTTTTTTTTTTTCTTAGCTCTCTAATTTTAAGATTAAGGATGTGGGAAAAATAAAGGGATATTTGGGTTGAGCGGATCCTTGTACTAGGAGTACCTGCTTGAAGGTGGTGTGAGGGAATTAAGGAGTGTGGGAAGCCTCGGTAGAGGTTGATAGTTTAATACTAATAACTTTTTTTTTTTTTTTTTTTTTTTTTTTTTTTTTTTTTTTTTTTTTTTTTTTTTTTTTTTTTTTTTTTTTTTCTTAGCTCTCAAACTTATAAAATAGGATGTGGGAAAAATAAAGGATAAGCCATACTAATAACTAAATAAAACTTACTAAATAATAAATAATAGTGAATCGTTTCATTGGGAGGAAAACTTTGAATAGAGCTCTACAAAAGGATTGTCGGAAACAAATATTTAACACTAAACACTTGTGTCTCTTCTGTAATAAATGAATTAGGTCGACGTTTTGCCAAAGTCGGGTGTCATCAGGACTTCACAGACGGCCAAGATAAGTTATATAATCGCTATGCCTAGTAAATAGAAACTTTAAAAAGCGTTAAATTGCCAAACATCAGATAGTCAAACGATGTAATTGATAGCATATTATTATATTGAAATCTCCATGGATAATGCAAGTTACCCCCAATTACATAGTTTAAAGATTTGACAATCCAATGTTATTCAAAGCTTCTTATCAATTGGTAAAATAGTTTTATAATCAAATTGGTTTTATAATAACTTGAATGATTTCTTCTCTATTTGCTGGCTTTTTATGAATTATCAATTTCAAAACATTTTAAGACTAATACATAGTTCTTGGCAATATCAACTTCAAAAATTGGGAAAGCGAAAGTACAATTCGACATTGAAAATTGAAAAATTTTATAATTAGATCTGTTTGATTTGAAATATTTAGGTAAGAAATACCTAGGGGTATGTACCAAGTAGTTAATATTTACAATTATTAAATGAACGTTTGAAAAAGTTACACGGATGTACAAGGTAATCTATCAATATTGCTCCATCACATTATTTTATGTAGATTTTGAAAGATGCAAGTTAATAATTGATAAAACGAAATTTTACGTTTTATTACGTTAAGCCATTGATGAGCTTTCATCAGCTTGTTTCGTGCTCCATCAAGTAATGTCCAGTGATCACGGTCTTGTTGTTCGTTGGCCTTATAAAAAAAACTTAATGATTGTTATTCAATATTTATTGATTGTTCAAAGGTTAGTAATCGTTAGCTAATATCCTGAATTCCCTTTGTGAGCTAAGAAATGGTGACAGAATATCCCAGTGTCATCAGAAGACGGGTGAAAGGCTGTCCAGTTAGTAAAGTTGAGACCAAGTCTTTGCAAGGGTTAAAAGATCCAGAAGTTGAAAATTTAAGCACCCTTGTTCCCTCTAATAGCTTAGGACCTCTTCTCCTAAGTTGGGCGTTAAACCTGTGAACTTTGTAGCGAGATCAAAAGAGGTTGAACGCATAAAGGGCTCAGTTTGAAAGACTTAAAATCTGTTGAAAAATGTATTAAAGCTGCAAGAGCAGTGTAGTTAGCTGAAAACGTTAAAAATAATTGCGCCTGAGATTAATGCTCACGTACTTTTCTTAGTTGATGATGTTTGGGTTCCAACTGCTTTTGTAAAATATTTAAATTCAACCGTAGATAAAACACTGCCCTTGTCAAAACTTACGAGCGGTACAAACAATGATACAAATTACAATTTTTATTATTGTATTATCTTATGTACAATTTATATTCATACAAAATTTACACATACATTCTGCTCAGGAGGCAGCCCCCCTACCAAGGCAGTTCCCTCAGCAACCTGGTTGAAGGGCCGGGCCTCCCCCAAGGGTAAGCAGTGGATCCCCCAGCCTCTCTCCGACAGTTTTGCCACGAGACTTAAGACCACACAGAGGGCAAGAGAACCATAGACGCTCAGGACATGAGTGGAGATGATATCCAGTACCAAGACCCCATGACATATTTTACTTAGGTTATTACTGGATACGAAGTTGGCAAGGTTTGAATTTGGAGAATCGTGAGGGAATTAGTTCAAGTGCTGTTGACTACAATTCAGTGTAAACGCAGGGAAGACTGACTGCGTAATCTTCTCCCTCCAAAAGGAGAAAAAATCCTTCCCAAAATCATATTGTGTAGGAGGGCAAGAGAACTCACCAGCTTTCTCAAGGGGTATGAAAATGGATAGGTATCTCCATTTCTCTACTCATTTTAGTAATAAAATAGAAAAAGTACGACACAGGTCTTACCGGCTATCGCACTTGCAAACTGCACCTAACCTGTCGCTTCGTCTCAAATTGATGATATATAAATGTGTCCTCCGGCCAGCTCTGCTGTACGGTGCCCCGCTATTTACCCACTTGACCGACAATACAGCCAAATGTCTCCAACACTTCTAGAATGGAATCATGCGAAAAGTGGTCCGGCATATTTCTCTCGAGAGGTTAAAGAACGCTGACCTGCACCCGTTGCTTGGTTCCGTCGGTAGGTGAGTTCATCCGCCGGAGACACATCAAGTTTTTTGACTCGTAGCACCTAACCAACCCAGTGTTTAACACTATGACCCCTCCACCCCTCCCGCGGATTGGAATGTTTTGATACGCTTGATGTCCGAAGTTCTGGTTGTCCTTCACAGTTCTAATCCGTAAGTTCAAATTGGTATTAGCAACCATTTCTATGTGTGCAGTTTTTTTTTTAGGGTGAGGTCGTTGCATATATAACTCTGTCCAAACCGCCTGTTCAATACTCCCTTGAAGCCCTATATGAGGGTTATAAGTCAGCCTTTTGTCTAGATGAAAACCTAGCTAACAGTATTGAATGTGTGAACCGGTATCGAATTGAGTGTTACGGATTTAAAAAAAAAAAATAATAATAATAATAAATTTATATGGATAAACTCGTCATAAGGTGTCTTCGTTTTAATTGTTTTGTTTTTTTCCTAGGTTAACATAAAGAATTTGTGAAAAATAACTTGTTGATTAATTCGGGCTTGCTCTGTCCCCATATCCAGCATCGTACTACATCGTCACACACACGCGCTTCCCACAGCTTCTCCAATGTGTCTGTCGTAATTTGTTAAGTGGGATAGTGGCAGATGGCAGGCATTTTTCTACGAAATTAGTGGTTGCTGAGTAAACATGTGATCTACACAATATAGTCATCATGCCATCATGGATGGCTGAATTTGTTTTTAAATAAAAATATTTTTTGTCACATAAATAAGTAATGCATATAATCAATAGTTAAAATCCATTCAGGCTTTGTGTAAATTTTTCATTTTATATTTTAATCTAATTTGGTCCCGAGTGTTAAATGATGGAATGGGTATCTTTGTATGTGAGGTTTTGGCATAATTTTTGCCTTTTTTTATAAATTATATAAATTATAAATTACATTATGAATTCAAATCAATTTATTTATAATATTTACACTTTAAAAATAATCTTATAATAACATGAGACGCATCTGGTATAAAAACAAAGGACTAACATCATCGTTCTTGATTATGAAAAATAATCAAAAGAAACCCTTATTACAATTCATTACCTACTTATATATTGCGTGTTATAGTTCATATTATTTAAAGAATTACTTAATACTGTGTTAAAAAAACCTTCTAAAATAATTTTCTATTAAATAACATTCTAAAATAAAAGTTTTTTTTTCCAATTAATTTATAACTCCTTGCTAAATTCCGCTAAAACATATGCTGCCACTAAATATACCTTTCGAATTTTGCTTTGAAACGTCAGATAAATATTTCGGTATTTTCTCTCTATCATAGTTCATAAAAACTTGATATAATACATCATTTATATTGTAATAAATCAACTAACTAAATGATCTCATTTGTACCGTTGCACGGTCACTGCGTTGGCCAACTGTTGAGTGTTACAGGCCTGACAAAGATCTGGGAAGCTTCCAACAGATGCCTCCTGAAATGTTGCCAGCTATTAATCAGGCCTATTTACAACAATTAAACATTCTGTCGTTGAGTTTTATCAGCCATGAACTTTAAATTACATTCAATAATTTATTTTCTATATGGCTCACTAAATATTTTTATAAATAAAACCTTAAATGTCAAAGATTTATTATTGCTTAAGAAATTTTACTCCACTAACTTTTTTTTCTAAATAGCAAGTCTGAACAATATGTAGAAACAAATAAAATGTAATTTATTTAATACGTAATATAATTAAACTGGTTTCACTGTTTCTACTGGCCATGTAGAAACAAGGGTTTCAAAGTAAATTCTTAAGACAAAATAAAATAAAAATACATTAAGATCCACTATAATATTTAATAAATGAAATCAATGACCACCTTGTTGAGTTGAACGGATTCGTTGACCCCTAAAGGTCACAGTTGTTTACCCGATGTTTTACACCATGACTGCAAAGACCACCCTTCCCGAAACTTAGGTTAAGTTAGTTTTAGTCTACAACCTTTCTGGAGGGTGTGCCCCCACACCTTCAAATTTCAAAATATTTGCATTTTATTATATTAATACGTCAGTCAGTTATGTATCTTTACATTGCAAAAAATTTAGCATAGCTAGTAGGCGAATCAGGCACTTTATTTAGTTTTTACAGCTTCTAAATATTGTAATTCGCAACGTGTCAAAATCAAGGGGTTTTGAAACAAAAACAAATTATTAGTGACAGAAAATATAAGGTTGAACTGTGCCTTAATTGTTTTTGTATTTTTTTATTTCTTCTTTATTGCTTACAATTCACTAATACAACATGATTAATATTATAAATAAAGTGAAGCTCGGATTCGGCCCTGTTCAGTATTTTACAAACCAAGAGTTCTCGAAGTGAGGTCGATCGGAAAGAAGTGTAATCGTAGGACGGGTATTAGGAAATCAGATGTGTCTTGTCCTTGATTGATTACTCAACGAACCTGTACTCACCGTATAATAAATATTTATTTTATTTTTTTTGCTTAGGGTAGTTGTTGTTTTTTGTATTTGTTAAACGAACATAAAACGGCTTCCACGAATAGAAAACCCCGAGAGTTGTTGAGAGGGAGTTCTAATTATGCGGAAAGGCGAGAGAGATGAGGCAGTCGAGAGGCTCACAGCAGCCCTCGCATCCCCGCGCTCATTAAACGACAAGAAAAGTAACATCTTGCTGTATGGAGCATACAATTCTGCTGATGAACTTCTTTGCCTATTCCCTGGGCCACGTTATGGTCCAAATCAGGCTCCTAGTGGACTGCCCTTAGTATTCAGCAGATAAATGGAAACGCAAAATTGGTTCAAAACAGTAGTTTGTCCCCGAAAATAAACACGAGAATGTAAAAAAAACAAGACAGTATTAGCCAAAGAGTGTGATTAGTGACTCGTCCGGGATTCGAACCACGACCTTGTCTTTTTTTTTGTCTGTTTTAGGTCATGTCAACAAGGCCCGTTAATACCCGCTTATAATCGACCATTTCATTTTTTAAAATTATGCTACAGGAATTGTTTTAATTATTTAACTTTTATTTCTTTGAGCGATAACACGAGATGTTGTATACTATTAAAACTGCAATTACATATCTTACCGATCCGAGCGAGCACGATAACGATAACAAAGCCCCTGAGGCTGACAGGGGTGCAGACGCCACCCAAGCCTGTTCGGTAGACTGGATGTATTCTCATTTTAATTACACGAGAATTGAATGGAGGATTTGGGTAAATATTTCGCCCCACAAAGAAATATTTGTGTCGCCTACAAATATTTCTGACGTCAAAACAATCCACTGTAAACAATTTACATAGTTGTTTTTGTTCTTGAAAAAAACCCTAATCAACCCAAGTTCTCGGATCCAATAGTTTGGAGGAACCCGAAGTGTCAACCAAAGCTCACTTTGGTAGAATTTACTGTACTAGATCTTTATCGGGGGTAGTTCTATAAGTTTAAATTTGCTTGGCACGTTTCGATATGGATAGCTATGTTGGAAGGGCATCTTACATTGGAATTACATATACCGATTATTAATGTAAAGTCATCATACATGTTCCATAAATTTAAATGTTATAGCAAATAATGCCGTCAAAGGAAAATTATTAACTTTCGGTACATTCAAAGCTAAAGGAATACATTGTAGACACCTTAGAAATAATTCTCTCAGAAGATGTTATTATTTATTTTGAATAAATCGGTTTTTAAAAAGAAAATAGCTTAAACCCTCTCCCAAGCTATCTTTTGTTATTGATATTACATCTACGCTTCGTTTGTCTTCAGGACTATAATTTGGATAAAATCTTAAATTTACATACCTAGTTCATTGCATACGAAACCTTAAATTAATGAAGAAGAATAACATTTTTATAATGTAGATATAATTAATAATGGGAGAGGAGCTAAAGAGATTCGATATAGATGGCTCAGTGGAAAATACGCCTGACTGGGATTCAGGTTCCTGGTTCGAGCCATATCTCTATTATCTATGATATTTATTCAATAAACGGATATGAAACAATACAGAAAATATGTACCTGAAGGAAAGTGGACCTTTCTGTCATACAAAAGATGCCATCTTTGGAGCCAGTGTTCACCCTTATGTAAAGAAAAAAGTTATTTTTTCAAGAATGGTTCTTTCACTTGGAGCTGGCAAGAGCGTTAAAACTAGTTGGTTATAAACCATATATAGTGGTGTGTAATAGTAGGTCGGACCACCCAATAGTAACAAATATGAAAGTGGTAGTAGCTTTTTTTATTATATGTATTTATATCTATGTGTAGATATAATAAATATTCTTAAAACAAGTGACTGAATCCGGTGGTTAGTGAGCGAAGCCAGGGGGTGGAACCCCTGCATTAGTAATTAATGCAAGAAAAAAAAGTTTTCCCTTAAGAAATCAAAGTATAAGTAATATCATTCCTTACTGTACTAATGATATCTGGCACCTATATCATATTATATTTAGTATAAAAATTAAGTCAACATTTTTTTTTTTTTTTTACGGACGTTCTGTTCTGGCTCTCTTCGCAGATAAGTTGAGGTAATCAATGCATATTTTTTATCGTTATACATTCCTCGAGTAAAAAATTACTTGGCAGGGTTTTATTTCAGTTTTTCAGCACGTATTTACTTTGATCCACACAGTTATATTACCGTCAAACAAAATATTTTACTAGCTAACTAAGGAAAAAAAAGAACTTTATAAAAATTGCCTCCGACAAGTAGAATAGGTGGTTTCTATAATTACTAGTTTCTATGAAAATTATAATTGCCCTAGACGAGTAATAAATTCTTCTTTTAAATAATTTCATTCATACGATAGTTACAAAGTTACAAATATTTCTTGTGTTATATTTAATCTGGTGAATGTAGTTCGTAAAGAGTCTTCTCGGAATTATAATAAAAAGGTCTTTCATTCATATTTTCCTTATCGCAATGCAAATTGAACCCTATCTTTTAATTATCAACCGCACATATGAATCACAGCACGTTGACCAGAGTCCATTGAATGATACGAGTAGATCTGTGAGCTTCTTGGGAATTGTTCAGCATCAATCGCTATCGCTTGGTTTTCCCGTTTGGTTTATTAATTACTATTATTGTACAATAAACTTAGTCAGAAGATAATTTATATCTATAGTTTGTGACCTAATTACGTCTTAGGCATTTTATAGTTCTAACTCTCAGTCAAAATATCGACATTAGCTGATGACCTGATAACCCACCATTGTTTTCTTCTCTGTCTAAAGTTGTCACCTATGACACTTATAATTTTTCATGGTTTCAGGGACTACACTCGCTCACGATATATTCACTATGTGTATTATGGTTAAAATAATTGTTTATTGAAAAAAAAAAAAAAAAGAAAAGTTCAATGGTTGTTACTTGCCTACAACTATGGTTCTACACATTCTCTTAGTGGGTAGTGTTAATTCTCTGAATACATGGAAAATATCCCCGTTTTCCACATCTTGCTACAATGTTGTGATTATGTAATTTATTTTATATTACAAAAAAAAATTTTGAGACCACGTTTGCTTTTAACGTAGTAAATGTTCAACATACGTTAATAATTAATACTTGTAGTATGTAATCGCAATAATGTAAATAATAATAATTTTAATGAACCATTGAATGGTATTCAGAAATCGTTGACTTCTAATCGAACTCCGTTTTTTTTGTTTTTTTAATCTAATAATTATTGAAGTTTAAACCGATTGTAGCACATTACAGAACTGACAATTAGTTAGTAACCATTATAAAACTGTTTTATCATACAAAAAATTGTATGTCTTTCGAATTAATTTCATTTCACAGTAAGTGGAGAGACCTCGATAACTTTTTTTTCTATAATAAATCTTTATTTGAAGCAAATGCCAATCTGCCCAAGAAGGACAGTAGGCATGTATACCATATTTAAAATGTTACACCTGTTCCTTCGTTCATACCGTATTTACAATATACATTCGTACAATATAGGCTTATATACAGGACGGGGGATAACCTAATTTGCCCACAGTATTGTCACTTTCTCTCCTTGATGAGAGTGATCTTGGAAATTTGGATGGCCAGATAAATTCTGATGGAACTTTAAGAATTTTTAGAAAATGTGAATAGAATAGCGGGGATTTCATAGTCAATACGGACGGTTTTATTCGTGATATGAAAATGTTGAATGATTGATCTTAGGACTCTTGGTTGGATTGAATGCGCTTGATGTTTGAAGGCTTTGCTGATATGTGCTTGGATAAATCTATATGTGAAATAAAAACTTATTTCCGCTTTTTGCAGTAACTTACTGAGATTTTTTTTTATCTTCAAGAGATACATCAAGGTAATTCGTAACCTTGGCCCTCAGAGAATAGTTAGACCGGTATTAAATTATTCGAATGAAGGCAATAGTAGGATTATTCAAGCAGTGAAGGCCATAAACTTTACACACCTAGGAATGGCAACGCAATGATTGACCTTGTAATTAAACTGAATGAATTTTTGAGGCAGGCAGTTTTAAGTTTTTTGGCTCATCGAAAACGGGTAATCACTGATACAGATCGGCTCACTTATCAAATTTTTGATTTAGTGCGTCTTATCATCGCTGTCCCACGGTTTCGGGTTTACATTTCTTATCGGCTCGCGTCAGCTTGACAAATAATATATTCGGATTTCCCTTACCGAATGTTATGATGCCATTATACTCTCCTGACATGATAACACGATATCTATTTTTTTTAATCATTTAAATACAATACCCTTATTGTATATTTTGCCTTTTAATTATAGCGCACATTCCTGGCATTTTCGAAACAATACTGGCACCTCTATAATGACAATTATTTGTTCACACTAGCTGAATCGCGGATGAGTTGCCTCCCTATTTGGCCCCTTTGATTATTTTTTTTTTACGGATTGGTATTGTAGATACAGGCATTATCATAAAGATAAGATTGCTCTTGTAATCGATTCGGACACCAAGTGCGTTATATCTCTGTTTAGTTTACTTATTTTGGGTGTTCGCATCCCCTTTATAAATATCTTATATATCGAATAATAAATTAATTTTATTATATTATTTCATAATCAGTCGAAAAATGTTTACGTGCCATCTTGCTGAGGAATTAGTCATAGGCTGATTGATCTTATAAGCGAACTGCTGTGAATATTTAGTTAACTTTATAATTTAAAAACATCCGTTTTGACGAATCACAAATTCAACTAATTAAAAATTGAATTCTAGAGTCATGAGACGTCTGTCATAGGTTAGTGGATAGTTCTTCCGAAATCGGGTTGATACGAAAAAAAAAATGAGTAAAAAATACTAGCAGACCCATGGAAATCACCTCGCCACTTTGTTTTCTTATATAGATGTTTTGTTTAAGCCATAGCTCATAGTTAATAGAGGGGAGAAAAGAAAAAAGAATATTTCCCTGCTTTCAAAAACTTTCAAATGTGCATTTAACAATGTAGAAGAAAATAAACTACAGTATTGTGGGGGTGTAATCCGAGGGCTTTGAGAGCTTAGAGTGGTATTATTATTATTATTATAACAGTTGTTCATTTCTTGACTCTTATTGCAGTAAAATTACTATAAGATTAGACTAGAGTATGTTAACAAAAAACACCTATACGAAACCTAACCCATACAAATGTTAGAAATAAACACCTTATCTCTCTCTTAATTGATTTCTACAGGAACGTTATCGACGGAATATTCCTTCATTTTCAAGGATTCTAGCTGATGGTATAGCACTTGCCGAATTGGCAACGATTACATATTAAATAACGCCTGCGTTGGGATCAAATTTAAAATAACGAAAAGTCCTTGGTTTTTTCGTTTAATTTGTTTGATTATCCGAGTTGCGCAGTATACCTTTGAAATTTCGGATCGATCGAAGCAGTTTTACACCCGGCATCGTAGAACGTAAGTACTGATTGCCCCGTACTTGAATGAAAGTAGAGCCTATCCCTTTAGGCTCAACATTTAAATTATTTTTATAATTTGAACCCCCACATATCACCTTATATACAATTGAGTTTAGCTATACCAAGGACAAGTCACATTTTTAGTTAGCGTGAATTTCAATATCACCACAATCCGCTAGACACAATGCTGTCAAATATCTCTGAATGATTCATTGCTAACGTTACTCATCATTCAGCTCGAATCTTTTCGCTTGAAGCGTTCTTCTCTATTGCAGTGTGTCCTTCTGAGCAACAGTTAAAACAAATTGTTTATGAGATGAAATTGGTAAATTGCTTCTTAAAAGAGGTATTCTCGTACCAGTAATTGGCCCGTTGCCCAAGGATACTGACTTGAGTGAAAATGAGTAAGTGCAAAATTAGTATGTCTTAGTTAATCGAGGTGGCAACAATGATATATGGCTGTCTCTAGCTTCTAAGAGCTAAGCACGTTAAACACTGGATCTTGTCAAAAAGACCTTCATGGCTACAGTTTGCCTTTTTATTGCATGGACTCAGTAAATTTACGGTGTCATTTTCATTTTCTGCCTGTTTATTTCTGGGAGCTTATGTCTGCGCATGAACTTATTGCACTTAATATTTGATGATGTTGCTGTTAAACGTTTTGGTATAATTTATAGAATCGAGTTGTTCAAGAGAAACGCCGGTAAATTACTGCATAGTCTCTGTCGGGTTGTCACTAAGAAGTGCCTGATCACCTAGCCCTGGTGACAAGTGCGGATTGTTCGAGTTAATAACCTGGACAATCGTTCCAGGACGGCGTTACTATCTGACTCCATTTTATGATAGGTATGTGCCCCGACAATGCACTATGTTCAAGAGAAGATGTACAGAGGTTTGATTAAGAATAAGCCAAGTTTTCAGAGTTCGAGCGGAAGCGAAACAAGCATAGTTACTGGTTGCCAGAGAGTCTGCGAGGAGACTAAAGAAAGGGTGAGAGACTCAGAGGTGGACGAGGAGACTAGAGACTAGACTAGGTGTCTAAGAGACTGACTTACAGGGCCAGGGGCCCTGGCGTAAGGCGTCACCGAGTAAAGGGGGATGAGGAGACTCAGAGGCTGATGAGGAGACTAGACTTGACTACTTTTCAGGGCCAAACGCCCTGGTTTAAATATCGTTCCTGCTTGGGGGGGGGGGGAGGCCTAAGCCGTCGTGAGGAAATGCGACCGCCGCCCGATTACGTGACCCCTCGTCCCCTAATGGACTGTTTATGGCTGCCAGGTGGCTAACCCTTTCAGGTTTATGGCTGACGGCTGGCGACCCTCTTACGTTTATGACTTGTTTATGACTACCGGCTTCCTCGCATTTATTGCTAAAAACTTTTACAATGATTTACATACATTTAGTTCCTGTTATTTTACTTTTGCTTACAATGTATGTGCACCAGAGTATAGGGTGATTTAACTCATGTAGTTAGCGGTCGCTTCAGTCTCGTTCAAAATCACGCTTTTATCGACCATATTGTGGGGGCTTGACTTCGCTACCTCTTTTGCATGCGAGGTAGGTGACAACCATGTGGATTTGGGAGGGCTGTTTGTAAATACTGTATAAATTAGCGAGTGAATCAAGAATTGTATATATGGTATGAATCAGAACATTGACTCAAATACTTATTGCCTAAGAAGGCAGATTGTTATTTTATCACAATAAAGATTTGACGTATATATATAATATTGAATAACTCTACAAGCAAAAAAAAAATTTAATTTAAAGCTTATTTTCTTAAACTTTTTTTTTTTTAATTGGTATCATTTTACATTCGGTAGTAATGGAAGAAATCCATCACAATAATAAATTCCTTATATTGTTATAACGTATAATTTTATCCTTGGACACTTGTTTTCTATTCCTGGCACCCTAAGGGTTGATCTGAAGGTTTAGAGGGAACATCCTTGCGCTGTCAACCAACAACACTATAACATACCATAGTCGTGCCGTGGAGTTCAAAATTTTCACAGTGTATGAAATCACCCTGGAGTTGACATTAACTTCATTTCAGAATTCGTCATTTCCGAATCAGTATTTCTGTTCCAATTGTTATTTCAAAAAAATAATGGTTTCGTTAACGTTTAATAGCTACCTAAACAGTGATGAAATGATGTTAAATAGTAAAATTTAAAGGTAATGAAGATAAGATTAAGTTGGCCGCTTTAATGTTTTGGGTCCAGGATCAAGAAGAAGCTAAGCCTTATGAAAAAATAAGAATAATGCTTTTTGATTCTATTCTGTGAAAATACGTTTTTCAATAAAAGCTCTAAGTCTCTCCTAAAACATATTTTATTATTTAGTTGAAGTTTCATTTATCCAGGTTTCGTCAAAACTACAAGTGAGACAAAAACAGTACTAAAAGCAGTCCACGGGATTCCTAAAAAGGCAGACGAAACGTTGACTGTTGATGCAATTTCGATAATTCATGCTTGTTTTGTAAAAATAATTTTCACGCAAGATAATTATCAGTATACTGGTTTCTCATTTTGGGTGTGCTCGTAATAATAATAATTTAGTCAGTTTCCTCTCATCGTGTGGTCTAGTCAAAAGATGTAGCTGCCAGAATTTGATCTATTTCCTCAAGGATGATCCTGGTCTGGTACAAGTTGACGCCGGTGTTGAAGCAAGTAAATGTTTGCCCGAAGCGGTGGAGGATCTCATGGCCCAGTTATAAATAGGTACATGTGTGTGGCTGCGAGGTGCACCCCTGTGGCGGCTGGCGGAGCGAAGATCCGGGAAGTCTTGCAGGGGCCGTTCACTCACTTGCTTGTGGCAATTCCCGCTGTCTCATTGTTGTCCGTCAGTCTGTCGGCTACGGGGGTGTGGTCCAGGACTCTTGCACTGATGGGCAGAACGGCTCTATCCGTCTTGGCGCCATTATGTCTCATTTGATCCATTTATCTCACAAACGGCGTCCTTTCCTCGCGATTCATCCGATCACGTGGGCGTCATCGTGTTAGTACGGATTAAATCGAGTGGGGAAAATAATTCCCCGGCCTTGGCTTGGTTAGTTATAACCGCACCGTAGCAGATGTCATACATGACCTTTTTAATTAATATAAGATACGTCTGAAGCCCTGAAATCTGGTAATATTAATAAGAAATTTCATGAAACATTGTTCATTATTGTCTAATGGTGGCGAAGTAGTAAGAAGAAGGTTGAACGATAAGGGACAAATGATTAAAAGATTACCATTATGAGCCATTTATTTAAGAAAGAATACAATCGTCCCTAACAGGGCACTGGTTCGATAAGCACATTATATTTTCGATATAATATCCACTTTTATACATACAATAAAAACATGCATCCATGGCCCGAAACCCCCAAAAATCACCAGCCATCGATGTCACGTCTCCAGTAAAGGAGTAGGAAGCAAGGATCAGGAGTTCCCCGACGCTACTTACTCCTGTAGCCACTTCACAGCTAAAGATAAAGAAAATAATTTGAAGTACCCGTGAGCACGAAAAGGGCCTGAAGAAATGCCTTGTGACTAAATAAACCTGTTCAGGGCAAAATATGAGTTAAAAGTGGACACCCCTGAAGAGGAAGCCTAAAATAATAAAAATGAATTGAATAGCCTAGCATATTTAAGTGATAAATAAGTTCTCCTTTTCGTGAAATTTTCATATTTGAATCACATCTCATATCAGATCCAAAATGTATGATTAAAATTGTTGTAGTTGTATTTATATCCGAAACTCAATAAATGCCCTCCCACCATTTGTTGTAAAATGCTGATTACCCAACAAACATTATTTTACTATTTGCGCAAAGTTTAATGCCCGCTAGGCCGATCTATTTCAATTATCACTAAGTGCAATTACAAAGAGTAATTAAGAATTGAAATCAACTCTAAAATCTCCTCTAGTCACCTCAACGACCCCAAACAAAACTCTTCGACTTTTGCAAATAGGCAGGTGCTTGAATTTAGACTAGAACCTAAACAACTGGTGAACTAATTATTTCACTACTAACACTAATTAGTGTCAGTCGGTCCGGTTTAACTCTCCGAAGCTGACAAACAATACGACAATAGCCTGGGTATTACTTAATTGTAGTATTTTTCGAAGCTTAACCATTCTCTCTGGTTTTAAGTAGTGCGAGTGATGCCTCTAGTCGTTTTGATAAATATTTAGGCAAAGCTGGAAGCAAAAATAAGTGGGCTAAGCTATTTAAAAAGTATGTCTACACCATAGACCAAAAAATCGTTTTTCAGTTGAAAATCCCCAGATCAGACCAAGTTAATAATAACAATATCTTTATAATCATGGGAGTATGTCCCTTCAGAACAAACATTTATTTAACATAATGTGGGATCATTGATGCTCACTCCCCGCTAATATTTACAATGTGGAGAGAAATAATATATGTATATATATGAATGAAATAATAAAAGATAAAATAAACAATATGAAGAAATTAAACTAGGACTTACATACTACTGAACAATAGCCCCCTCCATTATATATTTATAGTGTTATTATCACAATCAATCACACTCTTTCTTTAGTTAGCACTATAGGCAACTACTTATTTGATTGTGGAGGCAATTAACTAAATAATCTTGTGTAAGTACGAGGATTTGCCTCTCCAACTTCAAAGGATTTCGATTGAGAGAACGATGGTCGAGAAGGTGGCTTACTTTCTAGTATGCAAATTATTTAAACCGCGTTTGGGAAGCACGTATGGGCACACTTTCTACTTCACATAGTTTGCAGACATCATTAAACCCTTTTTAAATCAATTACCAAAAACTTCCTTATAGGTCTAATAACTCCATGGTAAGAAACTTTAATTGCTGAATACTGAATAATAATGGCACCGAGAGCATATTAAAATGTACCAAATGTGTCGAATAGACAAGTTAATCCCATTGATTAAGTGTTATTACCAGCAAAATAAACAAATGATGCTCAGTCGAATGAATTTCAAAACATGACTGATTACTTTTTGGTAATTATTTTTAATTACCTTCATCCCCAGAGTCAATTTATCTGAAGACTGAACATTGAAGCAATTGGTATTATGTAGCAGATGGTTTAAGCAGATTTAGCTTACCAAATTTTCCTTTAAATAATTTATTAAGAAACACAAATGATTTTGCCTCGCTCTGGTATTGACTAAGATTATATTTTTATTTTACGTGATAATTTTTCTCAGATCTATTCCTTGATTTATTGAGTTCATTTATGTTTTCCACCTATTATACCTGTTAGCCAGGAATAAATATAAGATACATTTACATATTCTCTCCTTTTTTTCAGTTTCTGGTCTGCTTTTGATAGTACCCAAAACATTAAAAGGGTGTTATATACTATGCTTGACGTCTTTCTGTGTCATAAACAAGACATATTTATTTATTTTGACTGTGAATTGTTTTAAGAATCGTCGCCTGGTTCTTTTAATTGCGTAATTAATCCAGAATTTAACTTCTTGCATGATTAAACGAAAACAATGTTAATAACACTTACTGATCTATTTTTATTTTATCATGGAGTACTCTCACAAAAAAATTTTTGAAAAATACTTATGTGTGTACATAAAAATAAGTATACATTAAAATTCAGACATAAATCTCTCGCAAGAGTCAAAGAACACCTGTTTCACCGGAGACACACAGTTTTTTTTTTCTCGTTGCAGCATCTGACGAACCCGGCGTTGAACGCCATGACTTCACCATTCCCACATCGATGGCAGCAGACTGTCGGGAAAACTTAGTTTTTGTATACATTCCTTCTGGAGGCTGTCCTATTACCTTCAAATTTTGCATCAAATCAGTTCATTATATTAAATGCAGATGTTTTATTAGAATGAAATTTCACAAACTTGGTTATCTTTTAGTTATTTATAATCTATATAAGTTTTAATTATGTATATGTTTTCATCAAACATATTGCGTAAATGCACGAAGCTCCTGCCTGTCATTGGAAAGGAAACTAGTGGATGAATAGATCATGGCTTTAGGAAGTGCAATGTGATTATAATGTTCAAGGTGAGGTTTGCTGCTGCATTCTCAATCTCTTAGGTGTCCATTGAATATATTATTAAAGCCTTCTATTTCAAGTATTCTATAGAGCATCACTAGAATATTTTCAGACTTACATTGCTGTCATCCTAACTGCACTAATTATTATATATTAATAATATATAATATAATATAATATATTAATAATTATGTATATATTATTATAATATTCTATTCTAGCCAGTAAATCGAGACCAATTCAGGCGCAATATACATGTAGATATTGATGGATACGTTTTGTTTAAATGTAAGGGTGGTAATAGTTCGTTTAGACCTGACTGCCAAAATCAATAATATTTACTTCTGTATAGTTCAGTTATTTATTATATGCATTATGTATGAATGCATCAATACTTTTTAAAATTAAATTAAAACCAGTAATCTCTGCAATCCATTTTTTAGGAGAAATAATACTTTTAACGCGTGTACTTCAAACGGTCGCTTAAAATTTCGAAAATAGGTTTGCCCAGTAAAAAATAGGCGTTTTTTTGGTCTGCTTCGAGGTCAAATATCCATTACAAAAGAGCATTGGTTGCAAAAACCAAATAATTATTTTTTAGTAGCAATATTGTTGGCCTAAATTCGATACATAAATAAATGGGATGTGTAGTTTGGGTCATTGAAAAAGAACATATGGGAGTACATATGGGAATAGCAACTTGATGAAAGTTATAGTATCGAAAAAGCTATCAGATAAATTGCATGTTAGGAAAGTTCAAGGTTCAAATCCCTATGTAGCAAACGAATTTATTTCATCCCCCCCCCTCTTAAATGGTTGGTTTCCGTTAGGATGGCTTCTGGTGCCAGTTAAAAGAATTCATTTAAGCTCTTTTGAGATATGAAGGTTTTGGGCAACTCGAACCCAAGAAAAAATACTGTTAAGTTATTCCACTTCCATTTGTTGCTTGTTGTTAGGATAGCCCACATTTCCTTGCCTTAATGGGAACACTTAGGGATTTTAAATTATAATTAATTTAAGGTGTATACAATGGCCTATTATTTGGCGCTACAGACTATCCTTTGCTTTAAGTAATTGATCTACTCGACTTAATAAGCACTGACTTTATCACTTTGTTGATTCTTTTGGCTTAAGTGAGCAGACACTAGTGGTTCCCCCACGTCCACCTCCTGGAACCGGTTAGAAGAGAAAAGTTACGCCCACGGGTATTATATCCGAGATTTGAGTCAGGGTGACGATGATATTCACATCTCAAAATTTGCATAAAGTAGCGTCATCTTATCAATGTTATTGTTTACGTAGGTAAAGTATATGTTAGAAACCTGGCGTATCTTATATTATTCATAAAAGCACGATTAAAGTCCTTGATGCGAAACTGCTTTCCGTTTTTTAACGTTTTTTTTTTTTTCAACGGTCAGAGTTCACCCCTGCGACTGTCCACTGGCCTGATTTTTTTTATTGATAGTCTCCTTTTCAACTTAAAGACAAGATATTTTACGTGGAATTTTCATTTAATGACCTGAAGACATGAAAAAATCTACCAACTCTATCGTAATAAGTGTCATTAATTATTTTATTAGTAAGATACTAAATATTCCTGACATAGGCTAGAATTAGGT
Organism: Acanthosoma haemorrhoidale; assembly: GCA_930367205.1. Taxonomy (NCBI): domain Eukaryota; kingdom Metazoa; phylum Arthropoda; class Insecta; order Hemiptera; family Acanthosomatidae; genus Acanthosoma; species Acanthosoma haemorrhoidale. The sequence goes on along the minus strand of OV884015.1, from coordinate 47,870,879 downwards.
TGGATATCAAATCAATTATTTCGTCTCCCTGAGTAATTTATTTAATTAATTACAGTCGTTACAGTATTCAAGACTGAACAGAATATTTTTATTGGTGTTCATGTTGGTGAATCATGAAATATAAACCAATGGGATGGCAAATTATCGATCTATTTGCAAAAGGGGGCCCATTTTGCATTAATGTTATGGTCTTGAACTATGCTTTGTGTTTATTTTATCTGAACGGGCATCATAATTTTCTTCGCTTAGCCACTCAACAGTTTCATTTCCATGCTCATCTAGAATAACACACATTGACGTCATCATAACTCCTCTTAACAAAATCTGGAGTTGAGAGGTTTTCTTATGACGATGACGGTATGCTGCGGTACGCTTCGAGATGCTATACGTTTCGCATCATTTAGCTGCATGATTCTCAAGCACTAGTTTTTTAAGTCAGTCAGTGTAGAGAGTGTTAGAATGTTGTTACGCTCCTTACGATAAGACGTTGTGTTGTAAGGTAAATGCTAAATTTGCTTTTCTAATGATCGAAACATAGATTTATATTAATTTTTAAGCTTAAGGTCTCCAAGACTTACTGTTTTTGAAGTACGTCGTTCTTGTGCACCAGTTGTATCTTTCTATTTAGAGGGAGGGTTGAGTTTATTTTTATCTATTGAACCAAACCCTAAAAAATCAAAAAAGGAGCAAATGACAGCTACGAAAAATTACAGATGTCTCCTCTTGTATTTTGTTTTACGGTTTTATGGCCTGTTGTGGTTAAGTCTTTTCTCAACCCATGTTTAAGAATTCTTTTAATAACGCAGTTGGTGTAAATAAACGTTTGACAATATTTATTGAGCGATTATAATTTAAATTTTCTTCAAACAGCTTTGTGCATAACAATACATAAAAAATGCATTTTTAGGTTCGGGAACTGAAATTTCTTTCTAAAGCAACATGAGTCTTATCTCAAAGCCCAGTGTAAGTTACAGATTAACATTATTCCCCAACAATATTAATTGCTTAGACATGTTTTATTAATGTAGCTGTAATTGTAATTGTATTAATACACCTTTTCGCAACTCTTACTTCATGTCTTAGTGATGATAAATAACAATGATACTTCGATTTTGATGTTAAATTGAACAAAATCGGGACCTTATTCTGATGTAAACATGAGGCATCGTACAGAACCAACATTAACGCTTGATAATCAATAATCAATGTGGGAAAGTTACACGACAGTATTTGCTTGAAGTCTTAAACTAGTTCTCTGTATCAGCAACACAAGTATAATAAAACTACTGGATTATGGAATGGTATAATTTTAAAACAGTTTTATTGTCTTTCCACAATTTATAACCTCTTCTTTAATGAAATAGCGCTTTCGACAGCTATAAGCTGCCATCTTCACTTATTTCGAATCGGTTACATGATATATATATATATATATAACTCATCTAAAACACTACGCGACACTCGTCGACACTATAGTCGTAAAGTGAGGAGCTTGGATGTACTAACCTTAATTAAATAAATAAAAAAATATACTAGTCTTTGAAATAAGTTATATTAGCCACATAAACAATTTGAAATAACTGGCACCTTTGAGCTGCCGAAAGCGCTATTACATTAAAGAAAAAGTTATCGAAAGTTGCGAAAAGACTATAAAACTGTTTTATAAGAACGCAAGTATAAATTGCTGAAATTCCTCAAAAAATAAGAATTTCCTCGAATGACCATTAAGAATGTTCAATTAGTTACTTGTCGGCTTAACTCGTGGTCCTCACTCTCACTGAATGACGTGGATACCAACTTATATTTCTGACCGGCATATGTGAATTGCTTAAAGGGGACAAGAAGAAATTATCTGTGGAAGAGATTAGTCAATTCTATTTTATTTTTTTTAATAATACTTTATTGGAAGAAAATCACAATCTGGCTTGGAAGGCCAATAAATAATTGATAAAATATTTCATTCATATCATATTTACATTTTCTCTCTCATTCATGCCATATACATTCACAAAATATAAGCATATATTTTAGAGAAAATAAGAGACCCCCCAATTTTTTCAAGCCTTTAATTTCTTCAGGAATACAAATGTATACATAATATATTAAAAATGTATACATTTTTTAGTTATGAATTTATAAATAATCATTTTCATTCGATTTGCCATTTGGACATCAATGACCCAAGTTGTTTAACTGTCCTTCAAACCAATAAATTGTTGTCTGTTCAAACATCTACCACTCATTAGAGTTTTATATAATATAGGTATAATATTCTGACTTTCTGTTAGAATTGAATGAACAGCTGTGCACAGTTTTGCCAGTTAGTTCAATGGTTGGCCAAGAAATGTTTTCTTCAGCAATTGTCGCCTTGAGCGATCTTCAATGAGTACGCTATTAGATTCACATTAGGAAAGCGTTCAAGGTGGTGGATGGTCCCGACGTCTACGTTATCACTCCGAGATTAGCCCCATTCTGATTTTTTTCCTTCTCATACTCGATGTGAAATATATATATTTTCCCCTCCTTTAGATGATCTGTAACGACTCCTCATTAGGCGGTCATAAAGGCGGGAGCTGACGCAACGAGAGAATGTTTCTCCCCGTTATACCATTCACGCAGAGCGTTCACTATTACAGTAAGTGACTGCGGGTGGACCAATAAAAAGATAGAACATAATTTTATTTGCAAAATTATATAAATTGACGGCCACAGTCACAAATAAACTCTATCCTCTGCAACTAAATTTTGTTGTACATAGCCTATTAAAATCTTATAAGTAATTAGGAAAAACATTTAAAAAAACCAAAACAAAACCTAAAGCTTTCCAATCTAAATGCAACATTCGAGGTTTGATGAAAAAGCAACGACAATTTTATAATTCCACTTTTTTCGATTTCAATGGCGTAGTGCATCATGGGTTCCTGCCAGAAAGTCGTACGGTCAATGAAGTATATTACTTAGAAGTAATGCGACGTATACGTGAAGCGATCCGATGTGGCAAAAAAAAGTCGTGGCATCACGATAACGCTCCCACTCACACCTCACTGATTTTTTGTAATTTGTTAGGAAAAAAACAACATTGTTGTGTTACCGTATTCGCCGGATATGGCTGGATATATTTTTATTCCAGAAGTTGAAAACCTTGAAAGGACAACGTTTTGGCACCATTGATGAGGTAAAAGAAGAATCGCTGAAGGAGCTATATCGAAAAGTGAGTTTGAAAAGTTCTTCGAAGATTGGAAAAAGCGCTGGCACAGGGTATTATATCTGAGGTGGAGTACTTTGAAGGGATAAAATTGATAAAAAAAAATCATTTACGCTTTTCTCCTATCATAATATGCTCAACATCTTGTAATGTACTGATTTTGGTGTTCCTAAGGGATTCTGTTACTGAACTAAAGGTGGATCGGTGTGTTCTTTTGTGGGGAAATTTCACTCCTTCGGAAAGTTCGCCTTCGCGTTCGCCAGTGGATTCGATTTCGATTGTTACAAGTCAGAGCCCTGCTTTAGAGGACACATCGCCTGTTCTGTTCGCTGTTAATTATCACTCAATCCGGTCTGACATTCACGTCTCAATACACTCCTGCCTCGAGTGCTACTGGCAGGTTTATCAACACTCGTCCCTGATTAATTGTTTTCGAGTAAACTCCGGCAAACAATCCTTGGAATTCTTTTAAAGAACCAAGATCGGCCTACGTTTCAACGATCGACGGCCTTGCCGTTTAATTCTTTCTTAATAATAGTTACTATACTCTTCTTCGGAGTAATAATTATAAATGATCCATTGTATTTGTGGTAATATTATGTTTGAACAAAATAATTTCCTTAGAATATATCTTTTTTCATCTGTCTGCGATTCAATTATTCAGGGCCTATTTTAAGACATCCTCAGGAATGTAAATTATATTTTATTTCAACCTTTGTCAATCCATTTTCCATTTTCAAAATGTTGACTGATGATGTCTTATTATTTATTGGGTGAGAGCTATCCGAGCTAATTTTTTCTAATATAATATTAATTCATTTTATTTGTTGAAACCATCTTAGCCTCTGAAAATCGTTTTAAAATAAAATATGTAATAATAATTTACAGAAATACTTACCGAAAAAAAAGAACGATGCATAGACGGAATTTTTGTTGATTCTCTGAACTAGGTTTTATGGGATATCTTGAAATTTCTCTTTTTACGATATCTTCTTTTATATACACTTTATTCTATGGGTTCTTAGATATGAATTGAGAAAGCTTAGAAGTCAGAGAGGTTTAGTTAACATTTTCAAGGCCTGTAATTTTCGCTAATAATATGTCATCATAGCTCCTGTCATTACACCTTAACTAAAACTTATACATAATGATGCAGGTTTTTTTAAATACAAGTATTGAATTTATTTCTAGGAATGTTCTGCTAAGCGTTCCATATTTATTCATCAAAAGTGCCACTCTCCAAATGTGTATTTTTAAAATTATTATTAAATAGATTAGATAAGTTTTATGGCCGCTATACTAAAGTATTGATGATAACGAAAAACGATTCCCTCTTGAATGTTTGCGAATGATCCTCTTCTTTTGGGCTTGGCGAGAGAGTTGTTGGTAATCTAGTGTTTAATATTACTATATATTATTCTGGTAGTATTCGAACAGAGAAAAATTATCACAAAAAAAACAAATCTTTTTTATTGATATAACATCCTCCGACGTAGTGCCAATTGTGGCATCATCAGGGCTACAATTAAGAACAAGGTAAATACATTCACATCTTTGGAAGAATAACATAATACTATAACACTTAATTAATTAAATGAAGGGCTCGCCCGACTAATGGTCTATGTTACACTTTAAGTTTTTTAGTTAAGGTAATTAAGTTCCTACAGAAAGTAACATTTTGTTGCTATGCCACTTTACACAGCTGGGGTGGTTAGTTGGATATAATTGGAACAAGGGTCTATGTCGCAGTTCCGTAAGGAACATGTAAGGGAAGCTACAAAGCTCGTTATTCAATTAAAAACCCGATTTCGAAAATATAACGTAGACCGGCCCGGCCGTACACTTGAAAAAATAAAATAGAAAAACAATAAAAAAAGTTTAAAAACAGACATTTGAATGATATTATATTTTTTTTCTATTGATGTTTTTTTGCAATATTTATAAGTAATTTTTAATGCTAAAGCTTTTTTTGATATACTGGGATCTTGGTGATGTTACATTACTTGTAATAATTGGATCCATGGATATTTTTGCGTTTCCGTTGTTTTCCACAGAGGCTTTGCACGAATCAGTAGACTTATAAGACCCTCCAGAAGCATTCCCACAAACGCGACCACACACGTCGGCGCTTAGACAACCGCTCGGTCTAGGACTGACTGAACCACATGGCTTAATAGCTTAATGAGCTGTGGTCCCACAGTACAGTTCCTACCATTAACAATGGTTAACCAACGTACGAGATGATAAGAATATCAACTACATGCTCTTTGTAACTTGAATACAAACGACGATAGTCTCCGTTTCATTCATGTTTGTCTCATGTAAAGCTGAAATGAGAATAAGATGACACGATGAAGATAAAATACCGGAGAAGTCAGTTATATTGTTTTGAATAATGCTAGAAATAAACAGAGTTTTTGTGTTTATTTACTCATAATGTAATACAAATATTATTTCATTGATGTTAATTTGGTTTTATATTGATCGATCTCTTGCGGAATTGAAATAAATTGTGTGCCCGTCAAGGAATTGTAACCCAGAAGCTTTATATCATCCGATTTTTAAGTTTGTTTAGTGTATTCAAATAATCGAGTCCTTAGTAGACTATTAGACTAGTAGACCGACGGCAGTCCAACTTTTGGTAATTGTTAACACAACAAACGTTATGAATTTGTAATACATAAAACCTTATATAAACATAAACAAATCTGCTGTATGTACTAATTGGGTGTTGCATACTGAAAATATAAACTGTCTGACTATTAATGACATAATAATCTATTATGTAAATTGTTAAATTGTTAACCGAAATTAGTAACCTTTGAAATATTCTTCACTCGACATAAAATTGTTTTTTTCTGTTGATTTTTTTAATTGACCTTATCCAAGGATGTTCTTGAAGATTAAAATGAAAACAGATAATTGTTTACGTTTATAAACACGAATATAAAACGAGTTTTACCCTTCAGGTTGTAATGTAGAACTATTCATCTGTTTTTATTTGATACATAATTTTGCCAATATTGCACTTATTGACAAAATTATATTTTGATAATATTGGAATATTTGCATCCTAAGAAATTTAGGCTAAATGTTCCATTTTGATGCACCTGGTGAGTCACAGTCACCTGAATGATTGTTTTGTCAGATTAAGGAATTAGTTTCCACTGAGGGTTAGATAATGAATTGTAGAAATAGTTAAAAAATGGAAGAAACTATATTTTCGGAAATCTATCGAAGTAAAGCTTTCACATAACTGAAAGTAAAACAGTTGCATATTGCTGTGTACAAAACGCAATAAATCTCTATCAAATCTCAGAAATCCGTTTAGTTATTTAGCTTCATCTTTTCTCCAACTTTTTCCGCTTGGCACTTTGGAATTGGAGGTATTTCATGTAGATTTAAAAAAATAGCGAACAGTACATGTGAAGTAAGGAGATACGCGGTCTCTGCTTCAGCTCTTCGTGAAGATACATAAAGGGAATTTTATTTGTCGTATATTTAATCATGCCGCCCGCAACGGAAAAAAAAAAACCAAGATGTTTAAAATTTGTGAAAGGGCATCTCTCGAAAGATTCTTATCTACAACTAAACTGTCAAGACCACACTTCTCCTTTTGAGTTGGGGTTTGCCTACAATTTAGAAGAAATGTTGAGTTGAAACTCAATAAAAAACCTTGAACAACGCAACTCATAATTTCCCGGCTTACCGAAAACCGACTCAAAACAACTTTTCTCAAAACTGTTCAGATGTTCCCCCGTATATTTAAACGGGGAATATCTCCCGTAAGCCGGATGGATTTCATTTTGAAAAATATCTTACACAGGCTCCCTCAAGGGTTTGGGCCAGAGAGATTCATCAAAACGGCTGAATTATCTTGAATAATAATGGGATCCTGAGGCCATTGTAATTGTTATTGAGGGGATCCTCCATTGAAAGGTTTTGTGCTTCATTGATGCCTCTTCCGATAGCCTCCAAAGATAAACCCGCTATAATTTCATCGTTTATTGCTCTTGCTGTATTCATCTTCTCTTCACGCTTAACAATAAGCCTGAGTATGATTGTCTGTCCATAAGCATTTCTTAATACTAGGTTGATTCAAACATGTGCATGACTACATTGTTACTTTAATCTAACGTATTAAATCCTTTTTCGTTTGCATAATTTAAATCATGGCTTACATCTAAGCATTATTCAAGTATGTATCCCAACGATCTTTGCGTTTAGTTTAGTGTAACTATATTTAATGTATATGTTGCAACGAGACTATTGGACAAAAAATGTCCGTCCGTAACCATTTCTGAGCTTAGCAACATTGTTGACTTTAATCTAACATATAAAATCCTTTTGTGACTCTTTTGCTTACATAATTTGAACCAATGCTTATATCTACTGATGGATTGATCAATTATGTTGATTATTATAATCACCCAACCATAACTACCAGCGTTTGATTTACTATCAGTAGGTATATTTATTGTATAATATGTACATATATTTTGAACGAGAATGTCTGATGCAAAATTTGTGATGGGCATTTGTTTGGTGGAATGTGAAGTGAGACTCCATTGATAAGAAACAGCGTATTTGATCTAACGCATCAATAGTGTTAATACCAACCAACCAGGTCTCTCTTTGCGACGTGTCGAAAATGATGAATTACGACGGAGTAAGTCAGAAACAGGATTCATATGTGACCACTCGAGGATTAGTGTTTATTTAGTAAAGGGAACATTTCTAGAAATAAATAAGGGCCTTGTAGAGTGTCTTCAAATACCATTGTTAATAAACTAGTTTATAAGAAAATTCTAGTGTTGAAAATTTATAAGAAATAATAAGAAAATTGGTTCCTATGTTCCTACTATGTTGGACAACATAGTTTAAAAGTATTACATAGTTGAACTCAGCTGCAAAATTGTAGATATGTTTAGAACAAAACCAAAACCTTCACAACATGTTATATCTTATTTTACATGTTTGTATTTCCTGACCAAGAAACTGGCGTCGGCCATCTAATTCATAGTTATATGTAATAATAAAAGCCTTAAGGATATTAGGAAATAAAATCAATAATAAAAATATAGAAGTACTAATCCAACAATTGTATAATACATTCCACTTCAATTTTCAATTTTTCAATAAATCCCATAACAACGATGCAACTTCATGCCATACAATGACGTCATTTGTAAATGGTTGTAGAGCCAAGAGGCTATTAAAAAATAATTCATACTCACCCCTCTCATAATTAGAACAATTTACAAGGAACTAAATCGAGGCACACAATAGGCATGATAATTACTGCCAGGCCAAGGATACATTCTCTCTTTTGCCCCTTTATGAATTCTAATCTGTATTTTACTGTGTATTGCGCTATAACGGAAAATCAAAAATAGCTAGTTGATCAAAAGACTCACGCCTTGTGAGAGGAACACTGGCCGACACACAGACATACAAAAGACGTACGAGGCTTTTGGATTAACAATCTGCCTTTCAAAGGTTCTGGTAATCATCTGTAGTCGCCTAGTTTCAACTTTGGGAAACAACATAATTAGAAACGATTCCCGAACAAATAAAAATTATTTTTGACAAACAGAAGGCATTCGACATGAGATGGAGACCATGATTAAATTTGCAGTGGATGGAGGCAACATAGGCCTTGGGAAAATGAAAAGTACAACACAGAATAGTCCAACAATATCGTGGGCGGAGATTTTTAACACATCTTTTCACTTCAGATGTCGATACTCCCCAAAATGAAGACCCTCCATTAGCGCTTGATCTCCAGCTAGACTTGTTCGGAACCAAATTCGTCCAAATTAGTCGGAACCAACGGAAGAAGAACCAGATTTAATTCTTAAAAAACATATGATTATAAATTTCTTTCAGTTTCTTTGTAAATTCAAACTAATTAAGGCTAAAAGGTTTGATTCTTAATTGTGGATATTTACTACCTACTTTTTTTTCTTCTATCTACCCGAATTAGATTTGATGAACGAAGTTGGGCTATATTATCAGCCTCGGACATATTTTCTTTTGATATAACTTCTAATCTATTACCAAATTTTATTAAGGGCTGAATGCATCATAATGCTGATGGCTAAGTAAGGGTCAGTAGGCCCTTCTATCGTGCCCACGAGAGGAGCTTAGGTTCCTTTACGACACAAAGCCTAGGCTCCGAATTTTTTTATTCAAATTAAGCTACACGATTCTCTCACAAATTTACAATATATACGTGAAAGATTTATATGGTTTCTCCTTATTGAAAATTAGAACTAAAGTTATCTGCTGTTTTTGAGAGAAAGCAGAGCTGTTTTCTTAATCCATAATTTCAAATGTTTGACAACATTATTTTGACGATTGCATGCGATGGAATTATTGTATTTTCTGTAAACTTCTAGGAGTCGCTTAGAACCGTCAACCGCCATTGTAAACCGAAGGGTATTTGTGACTGGATATTTGTTTAAATATGAGCAACATACCATATCACATCACTGTTTCTCAGCATTTCCAGTCCAATGATAGCAGTGTGAATGATACAAACCTACAAATATATGGGAAGTTTTCTGGGGATTTGCTACATTATAAAAAGCACATGACTATTACAGTACACCTGAGTATAGCGCAGTTACAGAAATAGAATGCCGTACTTGAAAATTTGCAAGGTAGGGTAGGTATCACCTTTACTGCAGCTGAAGGGGCAACCGCCAAGTCAATGGGGTCCTTGGATTGTGACAGAGCTTGACTATCAGACCTTTGATAAATCAACTTTATATAAATTCCTTTATTGTGCTATAATTACAATCTGCATTTTATAAGGCAATAAGTAATTAAGATAAATGCTCTCATTCATACCATATTTACAGTTCATCATTCACTCGCTCATTCATACAATATTTACAGACAGCCCAGAGACCCCCCAAATCCACCACGAAGAGAAAGCGGAGTCTTGGGAAGTCCCCCACGCTCCTCCGTCAGCCGCGTCACCGGATACCAGCCAGTGGAGGAATCAACTTTAAACAACCACAATTAAACCATGTCTACTTGCCCGAACGGATTCCTACAAGGCAGTCATGAGTGGTCACAAAGTCCTTGAGTGTCTTGAGTTTACACGTAACAGACATCCAAAAGAACAGAATAAACCCAAGGATTTTGAATCACTAAGCTCTATATCTGCCTATGTAGCAGCACTCCGGGATGACCCACCTTTGTGCAGTTTGTATTAGCTATACACTGTGAAACACCTAACGGAGTGGTCGAAATACGACAATGCTATAGAACATTTGAATACTTGGAAGTCATCAGATAATAAAGACGCTATCAAGAATCGGCATTGTTGTCGAAACTACTTCAGAGAACCTGGACTGGCGGAATTCATTAAAGTGGTCCGTGAATCAAAAACAATTGTCAAATCTACTAACAATGTGAGGTAGATCGCTCCAAGGCCCAGTTAACTACTACAGAAAAACCTGTCTCAGCCTAAAATATTGGGTATGTACCGAATATTAAGTATGACATGCAACAGCACGACGGCCATTTCAGCTAAGTGAAAGTTGTCATAGTCATCGAAGATAAACGTTTGAAAACACAGGAAACATCTTGATTGACCTGTGAAGAAACCTGAAACATTGCAGGACGGAGTAATTCTGATCTAAGTTTTAATGGAGTGCTTGGATGGAAGTGGAAGCTCCAATTGCTCTACTGGTAGGGAGTTGGCAGCAAGGTCAGTCTTATCATTGCCTGTCAAATATAAATAGGGGAGGCCACTCATGGCAGAAATAGTATTTCTCTGTTGGTAAAATATTTTTGTCGTTTGTTTTGCATGCGTACATATTGATTATCTGGCATGATCATCCGTTATCTCAAAAAAAATTCACCGTTGTTTTTTTTTATCTCCCTTCCTAAAATTTACTATTGAGACGTTGATTTCCAAAAGGTACTAGAGGACAATTTTTTTTAAATCAATATTTTGACCTATTTGTAATCTAATGGCTTGGTTTTGTCGAAATCCATCATCCGTTTATATAAAAAAAAAATACAAAAGTCCTTTAAAATTACAGTTCATTCTAAAAAGTACTAAGTACATTTTCATTTCATTCCAAAGCATACTAAAGAGGTCTCGTTCCAAAATTGACTGTATAGTTCTTCGTGAAACGATATCCTTATAGTCCGTATACTTTCAAAAAGTAATATATTCTATTTAGTTTTCCAAAAAGTACTATATTTATATTATACTGTTAAAATTCAAGGGAAAAGTGCAATAAACTGAAAAAGAAAATTTGATTAAAAATGTCAAAAAAAAATCTAGGTTTTTCTGATAAAAAGAATCAGGTAAATTGTTTCAATACCAAATTAAGGACAAGAATTAGCGTTTTCTGTCAAAACTCAATAAACGGATTTCCCTTTTGGAAATCAGCTTCTTAATTCTGGAAGAGTCTATGACTTATTCGCAATGTTTTTTGTTATATGGGGTCATTAACTGCTACAAACTATAGTAGTTTTGAAACCGCTAACTGCTACAATCATTCAAAGGGGGTACTAACTACAATATAGTCTATTCATAGTCACTATGAATCCTGTGGTTTTTAAAACATCATATATATATATATGTAAGTTAAGGTCCGGGGAGCTTCAGTATCCAACCTTAATCCCCGATCTTCGGGATGTAAACATCCCGAATGTATATATACAGGATTATGGACTTGAAATAAACTGTCTTGTTCTAATTTTCATGCGTGTTGCTTCTTAGTACCTTGTTTCCTAGCCGACAAACATTAACTTATATATGTATGTAAGACAATTATTGAAAGTGGGGTGAACAAACTGAAACCAGTTTATCTGTAAACAAAGTTAGCAATTTTATTCACTACATTTTATATTATAACAATCATTTACACTATTTACACAATATTACCTGTAAACAAAGAAACGACAATTACAGTTTGTAATTATCACTTCTCTATTCACACTTTTTACAACTTTAATTACTTTTAGTATCTCTTATCAATGTAACCTTTCTCTATCTTGTCACTTTTAGAAATCTTCCTGATAGCTCCATCTAGTGGTGATCAGTAAAATAGCGCGCGAAGTAGAAGCAGCGTGGCAAATTCAAATTAAAGAAAGTGTACTTTCCTTATGTATATATATCTTAACAGTTAAAAAATATAATGTCATAAAGCAAACTATTTTTGGTAACTTTAAATAAACTGCATTGTGGCCTCCGGTCGTTTTAACTTCTTATTTACCGTATTGCGTTCAACACCATGCTAAAATGCCCTTCTTTTGTTTTGTATTTATTTTTTTGCCTTGGCTAGAAGATAAGATGCCATCACATCCCACGGCAAAGATTTATTGTTAGATAAGAATGTTGCTGGGCTGGTGTTGTGGTCAGGTAGGTAGGAACTTACTTATCAGAGCCAAAAGGGACTTCCGCCCTACTCAGAATTGGGAGTGCTCTTCGATACTTACTGGTTGATTGGGAAAAAATGCTCTTTATGTTTGTTTATAAATACTTGATGTTATTTTTTGATGTCTGAAATACACATTTACATTAAATTTTAAAATAATTGTCAATAGTTTAAAAAAAAAAAAAATGAAATCTCGTAAAATGACATATAAAACGCAATTTATACTGTTTGCTCCCATAACATTTTTTTTTCTAATAATTAAATAATAATCGATTCTTTATAAACCGCCTCTAACGTGCACTGTGTATTTAATATGTCATATTCTTCTTCTGAGTAACTCTATAAAAAGACTACAATCTGTGAAAATTAGTTTTATAAAAAAGCTTGAAGCCTCTCCCAAAACATCTTTGATTATTGATATTACACCTACAGTCGACGTTTCACCGATTAAAGCATCCTCAGGACTACAGTTCAGACAAAAAACATAATTTTACAAACATAGCTGTAACAAGTCTAAAAGAAGACAGCGCTTGAAATTAGATAAAATTTTATTTTTGGTGTTAATTATAAGACCATTTTTAGGTCCTCAACAATCATAATGTTCATCATACTTTATCTTTTCCAATACCAAATCTATGATTTATTCTTTCATTTTCGTTGAGTGAGCTATTGGTGTTATTTATTCCCATTGTATAGAAAGAGACATTTCAATCTTCGCTGTCAATCAATAGGCGCCAATCATCTGGAAAATAGTCGGGAAGTCCCAGAAGTCTTCTAGTTTCATGACAAAATACAATATTGTCTTCTTGCGAGTAAAAGGATAACTGACTACCTAGACAGGAGACTGACAATAGTGCAAATATACAGTAACCAATCCTTGTGTGTGTGATTTAGAACTGCACAAAATGGAGTTGGGTGGAGAACTACACATTAAAAAAAAAAGAGCAGATAGAGAAAAACTAATTTCATATTTAGATTTAGCACCCCAATAATGCTAAAATCACTTCTAAAATGCTAGTCATCAAATAATTTTTTTTTCTGGTAGGCATGTGTGATCCATCCTAGAAAATTTTGAGAGATCTCAATATTTCGTATTGAATAGCTTACTGGAAGTTAACGATAAGAATGTTTATAGGACCGTGAACTGTGCATAGCTGATCTAAAGACTGGTTTTTCTTGCCAGTCTTCTATCTTGTTGGATGGCCTTGACGTCGAATATTTTAGGAAAATCCACTACCTTTTCATATGGATGATCGTAGCTCCGCCATGAGATAAGACACTGCTACTAAACCCGGTGTGCTCTAGATAACTGAACAGAGCCGACAATGGAACTAGATTAGAGCGGAAGCCCTGAGGTTATTTACGTTTGAGTGGTTAGCGCAGCGCGGCGTCTGGCTGCCAGAGGTCCTTCACTTTGGCCTATATACCTCTCCCTCCAAGGGCGACCGCTGATCTGGACCAGGGTCTTGTGTCTGTCAACTGCGGAGGTCAAAAAGCAGTATAGAAAGAGCGATACTGTTAATATTGTGTACAACTCATGAAATGGTACTCAATTCCAGGAATGACTTGTTTCTTGCACTTTTATTATCCGATGAAATATTTATGTCAATTGTGATGCGTGATACAATGACATTGTTTATGGCTGGCTAAACTTGAAACAAATATTACATGTTTTCTTATCAGGAAGTCGGGATCTTAAAAAACAAAAAGCCACGCACTTAAAGCTATTTATGTCAATTGTAGCTTCCCCCTTATGCTATTGTTGACATATTTTTTCGGTGTTATTATATGAAAAGAACAACAAATTAAACTGGACGGCGATATAATGTAATTTATGTTATCATTTATAAAAACTCAAAGTACAAAATCAAGTCCAATGTAATGCATCTCACAAATAATGGCCGAATCAAATCGCTGTCAAGTCGCATCAAAGAACGAAATCGCCATACCCCTAATGCAATGAGGTATGCTCACTACATGTTTCGTTCAGGTCAGGGCAAGCCAGGTTCTTAAGATCCGCGACAGATCAACAACGGCCAATGAACGGAGCTCTCCTGACTTGATTTGTAAATTCAACATGGACGACGAACTTCTCATAGATTTTGCTCGGGATTTTATTGAATCGTATGATTTTATTTATTTAAAAAAGTGTGATTCGTCTCCCAAGACTACACTGTATTGGTAAAAATTTGTTATCGACCTTACATTATGTTATTCGTCCAAAATCGGTTTAATGTTTAAATGAGTGAGCAATTGAAATGAGATGGTACCTTCTATGACTTGATCTGACCTGACCGCGGTTGGGGGTGCTATTGACGCAATCCTGGTTCGTGAACTCATCTGCCTGAACGCTCTATGATATGTAATCAAGAATTTGCATTAAGAGTTACGGCTGTGAAAAAGTTGTCCTCAATTGTATTACATTTTTTTTTAGCTTTTGGTTTAAAAAAATTTAACAAAACCCGGATAATGATCGGTTATGGAACTCTAAAAACAGTACCACTTGTAATTTGTAAGGTAAGGAAGGATAGGTTGTTGGTGAAACAAGAGCAAACTACAATTGCTTTGCGAAAACAATGATCAGAACATAATTATAGGAAATATTCCTTGGTTTAGTTATTTTGAAAATTGTATAACTTGTATTATAAATTTTATGGCAAATAAAAAATGTATAATATTTCATAGTTTAAACAATTTTACCATCAAAATTTCGTAAAGCAAAGGTCTGGACTAAAGTAGAGAGAGTAGTCAACTTTGCCAAGTCGTAACAGCTAATACAAATTAAAATAGAAAACAATGCGGACACTCTCTTAATAGCTCATATTACATAGGTATATAACCCATAGTTTTTGATGAAATGAAATGAAAACAATGGCCTCCCTGTCTGACACAGTTCTGTAAATGCTATTATTATTTTTAAACAAAGTTTGATAAGCTACTCAATATAATTTGAAATATTTTTTAACTAATTAGTTAATTGTTTTACTTAGTTGTCAGTATTTCTGTTGTTTTTCGTCATCGAATTGAGCCTCCAAGTATAATTTCTGGTCAAACAAGATGCTTAACTGACACACTGGTGATAACTGTAGTTTATTAGTTAAAAAAACAACAATTAAGATAATATACAAAAAGCATTCGCAGTGATTTCTTAACGAAACGTTTGTAATAAGTGATCTGCAGTTAGTATCATTCATTTTCCCGAGCTGTTAGCCTGATTATCAACACTCAAAAGAGTTTAAGTGATGGGAAAAATTTCTCATCATATATCTTCCTTAGAGGGGGATGAATTGATCAGACCAGCAGAGCTCACAGAATGAGCTGTCCTACTTTCTGAAGGAAGACCTTTTTTTTTTTTATATCCTCCCACTTTTTCCTTAAATGTGCCATAGCTGAAGAGGGTGGGGTTCGAGGCCTGATGGGCAGAGCTTGGTCAGCGTTTGTCATTCACCACATCCCCTCCATTAGGTGAGCTCGCCCCACGGCTTCATGTTTTCAAGATGACGTACGAGACGTGTGGCTGGCATGTGAAATCTACTATGTCGCAAAAAAAAAAAACAGATGCAAGTAACATGAAGATTTATTTGAGTCAAGTTCTTACAAATAATGCAATTCATTCTTTAGTTTTGTTCGAAAGAAAACTGAAAAATCGAAAATCGGAATATTTTTTTTTTGTTTTAATTTAACGATATATTTTACTTATCGAACTCAGGTATACTACGCATTACCGGTATCGTTCTAGTAAACGGACCAATATGTTACATAAAATGTAAAAAAAAAATTCTAATGAGACCAAAAATCACTTTTTCGTTTAAATTATGAAAAATTTATGAAATCATATTCATGTCAACGTTTCCCCATTTAGGCATCTTTCGGACTAAAATTAAACAAATCTTAACCGTAAATAACATACAAAAAAATAACCCAACAAACCTATGCATAATAAAATCATTACGTAATTCACTACATAATTTGTTTGTCAACTCCAAATTGGCAAATATATAACTGTAAAAAATAAAGAAACTCTGTAAAAAAGAGCTTTAACAACTAAAAATTATTTTACAATGCATTTATACTCAAAAAGAGATGTCTAAATATGTATATTTACACTTTGGGTTTTTCATACAATCTTTAGACTCTTTTATTGATAATATATCATTTAACATCGTTTCGCCTCAGGCATCACCAAGACTACAACTAACTTTACTTCGTAAATAAAATTGATGTATAATTTGTCCACTATGTAATGTTCTTGAGTGTGGAAAATTTATCCTTTCCATCTGTATAATATTATTTTCCATAGTATCGATACTTGAAAAGGGGCGTTTACATGTGCATTTTTTTATTTGTGTTTACATGTGTAAGTTGTTAAATAAAACTTTAAGTCTCTTAAATTATACACATTTATCTACGAATTAAAGATAGTCACAGTCCTGACGATGGTTTAACATGCAATTGGAGCTAATAGTGTAAAAATAATTTTAAACTCCAATTTTTTTTTTTTTAATTTTTTCGTTCTTCGACTCCAAACTTCTCTTTAAAAATAACTGGCATGTGCCTTCGCTTACACTGACATGCCAGTGGTTACTTTTAAACAGATATTTTAATCTGAAGGCTCTTCGATATTTTAGATTAAAATAAATTGACTAATATAATCCTTGGATTTTTAATTATTAATAATAATTTAAATTTTAAACAAAAAGGATCGAATTACTCGAAATTTCATAATTTTTAAAATGATATACAAACAGACATTACAGCCTTACATTTTAAAGAGTTACATTGACCTACCCGGGACAGCATTGTAATTAAAAAAACATATATCTTCATGTTGAAGTAGGTGGCATCATAAAAGGACTTCAAGAAGGCCAACCTTTTAGCTTGATTTACAAGAAAAGATGGAAAAATTCTTTGATAGGCTTTTTCTTGAAATAGGATACCCCCTTTCATATTTTTAAAATATGTATGTTATATTATATATAATTATAGTTGTCAATTGTTCTACTATATGTTTATTGATAATTGATTTTATCTTTTTTTTCAGGTAGTCCAGAATAACGAAACGTCGGGCTTGTTCTGATAAGAAGAAGGTAAATTTTTGTTCTTAATGTATGAATTAAATTTGTTTCTATTCATTTTTACTTCAGCGTTCTGCCCTTCAGTAACAACAACCGGTAGGGTGCAGCAAGAGTGAGGGCAGCCCTTAATGGAACCTCCCCCTGATATGCTGAACTAATTACTGAAAAGACTTCATTTTATGATTTTTTATTTCAATTTCCCGTATTACTTTGTTTTAATTTTAATATTGACTATTTATCGCTCTCATAATCAAGTAATTAGTATTTTATACCATCTATGTTAAAGGAACCTAGTAATTTTTGGCATTGGAGAAATGGAGAAAAATAATACCAATGAATTCATCATATCCGTTTTCTATTATTATTTTGGCTCTGTTCTCCAGTGGTTTCTCTCTCTCGTTTTCTTGTAGTGGAACGGTCACGCGCCTTGATTTGTTGAGTAAGAAACCATCAAAGCATCAATGTCGTGCAAAAGTTAAGGATGGGGTCTTGAAAGCACGAAAAATGCTTTTGAAATAAGTATTTTCTTTGGTCGCCAATATTAAGGCTTTTTGAGTTCCTCGGTTCTTAAGGATTAACGAGTTATGGAAAATAACAACGTCCACGAAATTTGAATATTTACACTGGATTCCCGCGGCTATTTGGTTGTTAGTCATGATTATTTATTAATGAGATGACTCTTTATATGTTAAACTGGAGGCTGAAAATGAAAAGTTTAAGCTATGAAGCTGATGCTTTAGTAGTGGCAGAATTTTTTGAAAAATAAACGTCTTTCAACTGATATAATTTTTGACGAGTTGAAGATTTTTTGGGAGACCGGTTTGAATTGATGAAATAGAATCATTATGTTTTCATCAACCCCAACAAACTCTTCAACAAATGAATATGCTCACGGCTAACTATGAACTCACAATATAATTATCATGTTGAGGACATTTGTAATTTAATTGCAATATAATTGTAATACAATTGAATTGGTTCATGGAAGAAGGGCATCCAGTAGGCACTTCGTTTTGGAAAATTTAAAAAAAAAACTTCAGGGTCCTTTAGTCAAGTCTAAGTGATGCAAGAAATACATCGAGCTTATAATACTCCTTGAATAAAATGTGTCAGGCTGGTCATTTATAAATTATTTGTAGTCGTCAAATTTTGATGAATTTTAAAAATGTGTGGACTCTTTTTCCATGAAAGAGTTAAAGAAGCCAATACGAATGTGTTAAAATCGAGTAAAGCTCTTTGTGGAAATACTTTATTTTACACATAAGAAATTAAAAAAAAGAGCATAATTAAAACCGGTCACTCCCCGTCGGCGTCGATTTTATGACCCTTGCTCCCCAATAGTCACCCATAAAATCAGCTACAGGAAAAAAAGTCCTTCAATCAGTCCAGGGAAACCCTTCTTACATAAGACTTCCCCATACCATCCATAATTTTACTTCGAAGGAGAGTAAGGACTAATCCACCTCATAACGTGAATAGATGTATTACATATTCTAATCGAAAAGGGATTTCGGTAAAAATTGTAATGAAGCCCTTCTTCCACGAAACCATTCAATCAATAGATTTGTATAATAAAAATCTCATTATAGTTAGTGTTAAAAATTCTGAAGTGATATCAGTCAATTAGTTCAGCTATAACTTTCGAAAAAGTCTTATCTGTGTCAAGTATTGCACAAAATTTTTTTATCAGTCTTATGTAATTCTATCACAATACACTGGTAGGTAAAGTTTATTATCTTACAAGACAGAAAATCATCCATGGAAAATAAAAATAATAAATATATGTGATAAAGTTTTTTTTTTTTGTTTTTTTTCCCTTAGCTCTCAAACTTATAAAATAGGATGTGGGAAAAATAAAGGAAAATTATTTTGGGCTAATGAGTGCCTTTCACTAAGGGGAGTCCCCCATTTGAAGGATGTATGAGAAGGATATAGGGTGTGGAATGCCTAAAGGAGGCGGGTGGAATCAGGAATTTCAGAAATTCTTGCTGAAATTCAATGTTGAAAAATATCATAAACTATTGATCCACGAGAGTGGAGATAGCTACTATAATTAAATGTATTGAACCATATTTTACGTATAATTACTAATAAATAATTAATATTTAATCTTTTAGTATAGCTGAGTTATGACAGTGATGGGAATTTTACTCATAGTAATCAATATTTTTTTATGACCGTATTTTCTACAATCTACGGTTGTATGGTTGTGCCATATATCATGGCGAGAGCAAAATGTTCCACTTTACTTGATTGGACCCAACACGGGGTAAGTCTTGGGAGGGATGCGTGCGTACCTTATTCAGGACGCTCATACCTAATACCCCACTAAAGTTGTATTTGGTTCTTTCTGAAAAATTTATTTGATGTCGGCTACAACTATTTGTCCCTGCTTTCGGAAATAAACTACCAGGCTGAATAGATCCAGTCCATTGAAATTATTTCCCAGACAAATCTTTTTTGTTTAGGATTAGAAAATATTTTTATTGAAATAAAAATACTATTAAGAAATAAGCAATTGTCACCAATGTTCTCAGTCATATCGTGTATATTGTTTAGCATTTACTCAGCATAGAAATACACGCATTAACGTTAACTTCTTTGCATTTAAAAGATGAATTAGCTTTTCCACTCAGCTCATTATTGGATACGAGCCAGTAGACTCTGACCAAGAACGCGAGTGCCACAAACCCTCAGGAAATGTTTATAGAAACTGGCCTGGGACTCCGTCATGAATTAAGGTTGCTAGGCAACTGCTAAATAATCTTAGAGGATTGTAGGGATGTGTGAAACTGTATAATGATCGTGCTAGGGTATTAAGGCGATTTTAAATTTCGTGAACTTAGAAGGGATGAGATGAAAGATGTGTTGTCTGTATGTTCAAATTGGCAATTCTAGTCTGTATGCATTGGACTCTTGTCAAGTTTGTTTAAAATGAGAATATGTTTGAAAAATATTGAAACATAAAAGAGTTGTGTTATCATTTGTAAGGTGAAACGGGTTCTTCCAGACGGCAGACTCGATCCATTCAAAATATTATTATGATACCATTGAAGTGTGACATTGAACGGACCGGTAATGCAAATCTGTGATGTGGTAATCGGTATGAAAAAGTAGGTTATCTGAATGTAATAATAAACGTTAAATACGCCAGACATGTCGTCGTTTAAATGCCAGTGCATAAAACAACCTGTTATTAGACTTTTGACTTTTGTAAATAACGATTGGATTCTCTCAGTGGAACGTATGATTGCCCACTAATTCTGTGATAGGCCTGATTCATGCCGCTAATATCCGCTTCATAAATCACACGGGGGCAAAGAAGCTTTTAGTGCTACGTGTACACATGTGATGGATGGTTCCATTTCAGTCTCGCCGGAGTGTTTTTTGCCATTCGGCGCTTGCTGCGGGCATAATATTTATTTCTACTCATCAAATAGCTTTTATTATTCGTAATAACCCAGTTCGCAAAGCTTTCTTCCTTGTTTAAAAAAAAATAATATAAAATAAATTACAAATCAAGTGTGATACACAATTTTGGATACGTTTGCTACAAAAGTGCGAAAACAGTCTGTCTTCAATTACAGTCCTTTTAAATATTGTCTGACAAACTTTACGCTCACGTTACATCTTATCAACGTTATCTCTTAGTATGCATAGATTATATTATCGTGTTACATATGATGTCAGCATTTCATTATTATTATTTATTTATTTATTATATAATTTTCTTATCCCTATGTAAATTGAGCCCATAAAAAATAAACTACTTAGGCCTTCTATGCACAATATTTTCCTTTCCTAATCGCTTCATAAATAACATAGTATAAAATTACCTATATAGAGAATACTACATAGATACATTATTTTCGTAATAACATGAGTTATTTTCGTCCTTTACTTAATTTAACTACGAAAATACATTGTTTACAATATTAAACCAATTTAAGATTAAAACGTTTGTTATAGCTACTAGGCAGGAGAGAAAAATATACCAATGAATAAAAAATTCACAAATTCGTCTTACCACGCTCCTATATACATAAATATATAAGTTATGGCTAGTGGTACGGCAATGTTAAACCTAATACCACATAGCCTAAGGTAAACAAACCCATTACGTGTGTATAGAGGATCAGGAGGAGAATAAAGCCAGTTATAAACCAAACCTTTGCGTTGCATCATTAACCTCCTTCATTCTTGTTTTTGATCGTCTACAGCCGGGAGACGATAACTTATACCCACATACGTATGCACAAATACATATATACTTTAATTGTAAACATTTTTGTTGCATCGAGTGCGACGTCCATGAAAAATATCCTCCCTGTACTATGAAACTATTTCTATTTGATGGCACTAAATGGTGCTTCAGAGAGTTTGCAGTATTTTCCATGTCGGCTCGTCCAAAAAACAACCGCCATGTAAAATTACATATCTCCAATTCGTACAGAAGACACAAAATCACCATGGCAGAAAGAGTAGCACTGGGTTGAAAATATATTAAGGATCCCTTGTTTCGAGGGGGGGGGGGGAAAGACACAGAGCCACTAAAAATCAACTCATCAGTTTTGGAAATATATATATATTTAACATGGGCCTATTGATATCAAGCCAACGCAATCGTGGAACCGTTCCTAATGCTGATGTAGTATCTGAGAGGAAAGGCTACGAAACTGAATTGCCTCGAAGGCGCAACAGCACTTAAAAGATACAAGAAAAGAAAACTAAGACGGCATCGAGTTGGAACTTTCTCTAGACTTTTCTTTCACTCGGTATAAATAAAAACGATCTAGCCCCTCGTTTATAGATCCTGTACTACTATGAGGTTAAATATCCTT
Organism: Acanthosoma haemorrhoidale; assembly: GCA_930367205.1. NCBI lineage: Eukaryota > Metazoa > Arthropoda > Insecta > Hemiptera > Acanthosomatidae > Acanthosoma > Acanthosoma haemorrhoidale. The sequence continues at coordinate 47,848,351 of OV884015.1, read as the reverse complement.
AAAGTTCTGGAAAAAAATGAATAAACACGATGATAAACAAAATTAATAAAATCTGATGTGACAAGTTTAGTTAAGTGGTTTAATTTTATGATGTATTTATTTATTTACAATCCCTCTCCCGAGAAAAAATACTCATAACCGCCCCCCTGGAAAAAATGTTAAGTTATTGGTCCCCAATCATCAATGAGTTCAATATTGATGATGAAGGAATTTATTTAGAAAAAATAAAAATACGTAATGTAGAAATCTCCATGAATAATCCTTATATAATAATTAAAGAGATTTAATGATTGGGAGAGCTGATGAAAGGTGAATATCAATGAGAATTGAGTTCCAAAGGTTTGTGGCAAGGATAAGAAAAGAACACTCAAAAGAAGCAGATTTGTATGAAAGGAATTTCTAGTTGGAAGGGGGGGGGAGGGATGCTTTGGTTCTTCAGCGTTCTCGCGAGGAGACAACATTTAGCTGTTACATTCTAGCCTTCGCAAATAATCTCTTCACGTACGTTACAATCTACTTAAATGCTATTTATATTGATAAATCACGCGTATTAAGATCGCGCGAGTTTTTTTCTCAAAACACCAGTTTACAATTTTAATTTCACGTCCAAGCCTTTTATCACTACTTTGTTGCACTTTTTTTTCAGCCAGGCGCAATATACTGAATGAAATTTACCAACAGCCACCTTCAATTCAGTACCGCTTTCCACCTCCAACAGTGTTTGATACCTAGGCTTTCACCTGGATAAAAACCTAACACCGAACCCCCATATAAGACTTAAAGAGATAAGCATAGAAACTATAATCTCACTCTTATTAACAAACTGCTCATGTACAAACACTTATAACCGATTTGGACACACGGAGTAGAAGTCTGGTAGAAATCTTCCTTCTACCATGTATATATAAATATATATTATATATATACTTATACATATATATATATATACTCCAAGTATATACTTGGAATTCAAACATTCCAAACCGAAATCCTCAGAACTATATAAATACAATGCTCCCTTCTACATCACAAACCTTTCCCTTCACAATATCAATATTGATCCAGTTATTGATCTTATAACCTCATTACCAAATTCCATTTAAACTTATCCTCACGTCCAAATCCTCCTTCCTGGCCTTCACCACGTTGCCAAAAAAAAAAAACGGTTGGAGATCGAGGTCGGTGGAGCTTCATTCCCCCAACTTCCCCACCACCTCCACTGGGACATGGGTGGGAGCCTCCTCGGCTTTTTTGTACGTACGTACTTAATGAGTGAGTGGTATTGTGTTAACGTATAAATGAGATCTTAAATCTCAATTATTAATGCTGAATAAGCAAATTGTAATTTCCTCAGAGATGAAATCTCTTATTAAAACAGTGTTATATTGGTTAGAAAACTCAGTTGATATAACCCGCTTAATGAGAATAGATAGAAGATTGGAACAGACAAGGGCACCTTGAAAGATTAAAGACCCGGTGGAGGGATGGGGGGGGGGGGGTTGAAATCTGACGGTACCCTATAAATTGGCAATGCTCTCTCTTCCGAGCTTGATTTACTGTCTCTTTAACTCTTCTCTCGGTCTGGCTACAATTTTTATTACGTTCCGCTGACGTTAGTCTGTGAAAATCAACTTTACAGCAGTGATATGTGAAACACAAAAGTTGATCGTTCCTGATTTCGGTGAGTCTTGCTGATCGTCCGAACTCGGAGACACTCCTGTACCCTCAGATTTCTTACAATGCTTCGCAGGAAATTACACGACGCACACAAGAATATACCGGGACTTATACTGAAAAATGAAATAAAAATTATTAAAACAATTAGTTAATAAATCATGAACCACCCAGCCAGCATTAATGACCAAATTAGCGCTTATGATTTCTATGATCTTGAAGAATAGTTCAATAATATAAACCACAATAATAACATTCACTTAACTTCTTAACATAAGTGAAATTTTCCTATTATTATTTTATTGGGGAATTACAAAAGCGGCAGTATTTGTACCCCGTTTTTTCCCCGTTGGTTTGATATTTCCATTGTTTCTCACATAAACTGTTTTTTTTTTTTTATTTAGCTGGCTTAATTAATAAAAACTATGCGTTTTTTCCAAGGAAAAGAATGGAGTATTTCTAATTATGAATCTAAAGTAGAACAGCCAGAGTTGACCCTAGGTTTAGACGGTGATACTGTCGCTAGATATGTCCATCTTCCCATTCATGATGACCCTCTCATTCATCTAACCGAACTACTAACACGCAAGAAAACTACATCGCTCTTCTACCCAGTTGTACATAATTCATTAATGTAGCTCTTTTTTTTTTCCTTCATAGCCCCTTCAAATTCACATATAATTATAGATCCTCAGGCGAATCTATTTACAAATTATTTTTGTATTTTCTGTAGCATCACTACATTATATACAGGTTTTGTTATTTTATAAAAATTATATAATGAATAAACAAGTATAATGATATACTTTATACATGACTGGACTAAAATTACTAATAAAGGTGATGGGGCTCACCTTTTTGATCAACCTTAAAACTAACTTACATACTAATTCTCAACCTAATTTTTCCCCGACAGTCTGTTGCCATCGATGTGGGAGGGGTGGTGGGGTAATAGAGTTAAACACTGGGTTTGTCAGGTGTTGAAATGAGTCAAAAAACTTTATGTGTCTCCGGCGGATGAACCCACCGACGTCACACCACGCAACGGGTGCAGGTCAGCGTTCTTCCTTAAAGTGTCGGTATAGTCCGTCGTAAGTACTAGTTCTAGAATACATTTGTGATCATTGACTCGATACTCTATTGAATATGAAAATTGTTATATTTTATTTACAGAGGAATTAATTATTTAATAACTCTTGATTACGTTTTATGAATGTTGCACTATATTTTAGGTTGTCGGTTCATCAAATGAAATCCCCCGTACACACAGGTGGTCTGAAAAGTTTCCGACCTCAACATGAAGATGATAATAAAATAAATAAAAGCTAGTGAAATAAAAGCTTTGTTAGGTCGGAAACTTAGGCCGCCCTCGTATACGATAACTTTCATATTTTTGGTCATACAACAACGATTTTTTAATTATTTAACTTTTATTGATGTTTGTAGCGCTTGGAAAAATATTTCAGAAATTTGTTTTGTGGTTTTCATACCATAAAAAACATCAAGTATATCCGATAGAGTAAGGATCCAAATGAGCACGATAGCGATAACGAAGCCCTAGGTATCCCTAAAGCCTACCGGAAGTGCACACCAGCCCTACCTGTCTGGTAGGAAGAACATGTATTCTTATTTCCAGGACATGAGGCCTGATTAAGGATTCAGGTAAAAACTAAGTTGCCTACATATATTTCATACATTAGGACAGTCCACTGCCATTCACTTAGTTACTGTGATTGTTTATAAAAAAGTTTACCTGTGTTTAATGTAAAATTATTATTGGGATTATTCGTTGCTACAACCCCCCGGTTGTGTTCACCCTGACTTGCGATACCCCGATCCCGATCAGCCGAAGACAGAGGGGAGCTACCTACATACGAACGACACGGCCACAGACATCCAGTTAAGCTCACGACCGGTAATTACTAGACAGATGAGGCAAGGGGTAGAGTAGAGTACAGGTGAGCTGGGCGTTGACCCAGAGGCCACACCCGCTAGCGGTACTGTTCCCATTCATCCTATGCCATTGATCCAGTCCTCGTCCTCGCTCCTTCATCAGCCTCTGATTGCTTCTGTGCTTCTTCTGCCAGGCCTGCCCCCGGGCCATCTCCGAGGAAGAGAGGCTACAGCGCAATATCTCCCTTAGAGTGGCTTTCAGTGTGGGAGGAGAAAAAAAAAAAACATTTCGGCAGGCTCATTTCACCAAGAACCGTATTTAATCTCGTTTATTTTTTGTCTCTTGCTTCCTACCAATTTTTGTATTAAATAACGAAGCTAGTTTAAAAATAGCTGGTAATTCAAAACAAAATGACTAATAGCAATTGGGGGACTTCCCGTGACTCCACTTCATATTTCTCATGCGAGGGGGGGTGACAATCATGTGGATTTGGGAGGTATCTGGGCTGTTTGTAAATACTGTGTGAAGGAATAATAGTAAATACGGTATGAATGAGAACATTGAACACAATTACTTATTGCCCAATCAGGCGGCAGATTGTAATTTTATCACATTAAAGATTTGATTTGGAATTATTCTAAGATTTATGGCTCTGGGCTACAATCTGCGGCCAAATAGCCAAGGTGTCTGTACAATCAAGCTAAGCGGTTTCTAACTCTTAATGTGGTGGAACTTCTTGAAGAAGTATCAAGAAGCAGGCAGGAAAGATATCAATCAGAACAGACACAAGTAAAATGTAACAGTTAAACAGAACTGTTTCCGTTTCTTTGCCTTAAGGGAATTTCAAGGATTCCTCCACTGGCATCGTTGGAGGAAGGTTGGTTGTTCTAGAAGTTTGAGATAAGGGGTTAAAACGAAACAATACCTCCCCACAGTTTCCTCAAGACTCTGAACAAAACATGTTCTGCTCAAATCCTGTACCCCTAAATTGCCAAACGACAGCTCACAATACACGTTTGATGACTGTTCCCATAGATCATCTGATCTGTAAGCAGGAAGAAAGTGCATCTATCTTTGCAGTTTTGTTGGCCTCCAGGTAAACAAGGATTTCGGAAAAAGATGAAGCATCTTGAGCCTTTTCAACATTTGATGAAATTGTTTTTCGAGGTCAGTTCAAAATGTACGATTATGCATTTTGTGTTTGCAGTATATTCATATAAATATATCACATTCTGGAAGAATTCCTGTCGAAAGGATATACAAAATAAAGTATTTATATTATATCTTTATATATGTTGTGTGTATAAACTAATTCTTATAAAAAAAAAGTTCATTTATCTCGTGTTTTTAAAGAATCTAGTGTTGGTGATGTTTGAATCAACTTAATAAGGAAATAGACTCTGGAAATAAAACTGGCAATAAAAATTATTATAAACAAATTTCTAATTAAGTAATTTCAATGTTAAAATTTGTAGTCTTTTCAAAACTTGCGTGGACCAAATAGGATTTTCATTTTGTTAACGAAACAAAGTTGGCTAAGGGTTTTATATTTTAATTTACTCTCAAATAACAAACAACAAAATTTAAAAAAAAAATTAACCATCCAGTTGAATTTAAATAGTTCAGGCATTGATGAGATTTCAGATTTTTTTTAAAATAAAAACTTTTTTTATAAAATCAAGTGTCTGCTAACTTTGTTATTCAATGTTAATTAGTCAAATTAAGAATTAACGATTTGTATTTTTGTCATACAATTTAACTGTCATCAACATCTTGCTTAAATCTTTAGCCCAACCAATGTTTTCGTTTTTATTTAGAGGGATAATATTTCGTACGGTAGTGGCGTTCGTACCCCGATAATACTCAAGAATTAATTGCAACCCCACGAAAAATAAGGGAGGTTCATGATTAAATTAATTAGTAATTAAAAAATAAATATCCTACCTGCATATCCACATGCAGGCATTGATGAGCTTTCAGATATATAAGTACCTTGGGTATTAAATTAAAGGTCTCGGCGCCCTTATTAATGATATGTGTTCAGGTTGAAGTGAACTATAATTACAAAAAGTAATTAAAACCGTTTACCTTAACGAAACCATTTTTATAATGTTTTTTAAGCTTAGCACATGACTCATTTTTATTTTCTTTTAGTGTTAGAAAAAATGTGAAAAGAAATGTTTTTCTATTTAATCGTAAAGAGTATTGTCTTTTGACGATGGTAGAATCTCGTTTGTAAAAGTAATTTAGTCCTATCTGAAGTGACTGTCCACCAGTGAGCACACGGGCTGGTCGATTCTCAGACCTGCCTAAATTGGATTTTTCCCCTTGTGACTTAATTTAAAGTTTAAAGTGATGTCTGTAGAGGGCAAAAACGTGTACCTAGCAAGATCTGACTATGGGGCAACCAATCACGGAAGCTGTTGGAAATGTTACTCAATATGTAAGCTTAGCATGGAGCATTCACTCCAAAAAAAGACCTGCGTAAAATATACACTGTATTATTAACATTTTTTTCAAAAAAGGCTTTATTTTTATTATTACATTGCTAGTAACGTTTATACCTGTTCAGGCATCTTCAGGAATAAAATTCAAACTTATTTCATGCAAAACAACAACATTTAAATATTTTTAAAATAATAAAATTCGTAACGACCCAAAGAATAGAACAACAGACGTATGAAGATGTAATTTTTGAAAAGCATTGTTCTAGTCAAGTGCTGCATACCTAATCTGTAAAAACTTTGCAAAATTTAATGTAAGTTTAAAGTAATAACTTATATTACATTGATTGAAAGGTAACTTCGTTAAATATACTAATCATTTTTAAACCCGAGATATATAAAATTTCTTTTTATTAGGAACTGCAGTTTGGTGTCTATTTCTTAAAGTTTTAGAGATTTTACCAATTCAGTATACATTAGTAGAACAATATGTTTGAAAAATTATATCATTCATACGTCTGGTTGATACTTTGGATTGTTATCAATTTTATTATTAGCAGGCCTTGTTACCTGCTATAAATACGTGACAGTGGGAGTCCTGGCAATGGCCAGTTTCTCCAATCATGTCCTGAGAGTCTGTGGCTCATGCGTTCTTGATCAGACTCAACTGGCTCGTATCCAGTGCCGCAGCTGGCGTAGGAGCGTGGGGGACTTCCCAAGGCTCCTGTTTCGCATGCGAGGCAGGTTACTGGGTTGTTTACATGTACTGTATGAATAAGAGAGTGAATGGAAATTGGAAATATAGTAAGAATGAGAACATTTATCATAATTATTTATTGCCCAATAAGGCAGATTGTTATTTTTTCACAATAAAGAAGTTTCTATTACTAAAATCAAAACTATTTCGACTTGTCTTGTCACTGTTGTGTACCTCCCTTACACAACAAATACGACCTTACACTCATACACATACTTATATACACACATTCATACCTAATTCAATACCCTCTGTTCAGGTATTTCAATAAAACCAACTAGACTGAAACGCCTTGACTCCCAAGGAGTATTGTAAGGAGTTATTAAACTAACTTAACTGCCATCAATCGAAGACCTGTCGAAAGGTTTTTTTTTGGTTTTTTTATATGATTAATGTCCTGCGCATTTCATTAATAGTAATTAACAGCCGTGATCAAAAAGTTATTGGTAACATCTAATAATCTTGATGACTCGAACCAGGACCTCCCAAATATATTTTATTATACACGAATGTATTGTTGGGGTCTCTCATGAAACAGAGATGTTAGATTTTCATAAATTTGATTAATATCGTAAAATGTATTATTATTATTATTAATAGGACCTGATGCAGACATACGTAGCATGTAGAATCGTTTCGTTGTCGTTTACCCACAAATTTGCTTTATTATACAAACCATTTTGAAGGCTACCCCTCCATTCTCTTATCTTAGTCGTTTTATGGTTTAATTTAATTATATAGGAAATCATTTTTGTCGTAATAACATCTACAACATCCTGTTTTACCTGGAACTTGTATCCTGAGTATACTGATTAGGGTCAATAAAATGTCCCTATTTAAATATTCATAGGGTATCCCTGTAGTACATTTACCCCTCCCCCTTCCGATATATGTCCTATTTAAATTGCAATAAAGGTGGAGCGTTGAGGAATCTGCTATGATGGCTTACATAAGTATTCCGTTTGCGGTGTCGGTGGCTTTGAATATTAAGTGCTACTGGGTATAATAATAATATGTATAATTAGCAATCCCAATGTTAATGACGCCAGTGGGATAATGGCATTGCCCGCTGTGCCGTGTTCCATCCCCGGGCTCGGTTTCACCGCTCGACAACTCACTTGGCATATTAATTAACACAGTCAACCTCATTCCTCCTCGTTTAGAAAACCATTTTCATAGATTAGCTCTGACTCGTATTAAGTTAGAATGTACTCCGGTCGCTTTGATGTTCAATATGTCTTTGAGGCGGCATGTATGTTATAGAGTAATCCAATGTGATAGACGGATGCGTGGAATTCACATCAGCTCGTACACATATTCCTTTAACATTAGTTTTAATATTTTAGTCTTAATAAAGCGCCTTCCTTTAGTGATTTTATTGCAAACTGAGGAAATTGTAAAATTATAGTGATTAGTTTAATAGAAGTTAACAACAGCTATTAGAGGACGTATTTTAGTCTAATTTGCTAGGGACGAAACGGAACAGCATAGGTTTAATCCTCAGCAAAAATTAAAAAAAGCTAAATTTAATCTCTGGCGGCCCAAAAAAATGATAGTGACTTCCAAAATGCGCTGAAAACTCGAAAAGTTTGATTAATTTTAACCATTCGGTTAGTTTACTATATTAGCAATTATAATAATATATGAGTAAAATATTATGTTGGGAATCTGCTTAAGTTATTAATTAGGCTATGTTTTTATGTCTTCCTGTTTGTGACCTTCATTTAAATTTCTCACACAATTATCCTTATCAAAAATTTAATGACTGCAATATTACGGAGGTCGAAGGTACTAATTGCTGATTTTTTTCCATGGATTTGATGGCCAATTCCTGATGTCCTGTATTTAATGTGGTCCCAGCCGTTTTTGTTATTATTATTATTTTTTCAGCAATATTTAGCTTATTTTATTTTTGTTGGTAAGGCATAAAGATGAACTATTTTGGTCCAAAATGTTTTTGTTATAATTGCTGAGACCGAACTTTCTGTTCTACTCTACTTTCTTTCAGGTATATTTCGTCTGTCTGACTGTCTTTGTTCTATAATAGCGGCCGTAAAAATCTGTGCCAAATGTGATGCATCTTACACCATTAAGGGTTACGGTTGCGAAAACAATTTTAATACTTTATCAAATGTTTTTAATAATACTACTATTATTAATTGTAGTGCACCAGTGCAAAAAACACAACACATGCTATTAATGAAGATGTCGAGGTGTTCAATTTGATACCTTGTTCAATGTGATAGGAAAATATTAATTATTACACCTAATTGATTTTCGTGTAATTTTAGGTTATATGGGATCCAATTTCTTTAAGTAGCTTATACAACGATCAGCCATTATTTACCATTATTTAATTCTTTATTTTTACAGGCTAAAATCGATTATAAACTGAATTTTATTCATTTTAAGTAAAATGATATACACAAAATAAAGGATTTGTTTAACCACAGGCTCGAACCACAGACCTTTTCAACAAACAAAATTCAGATGATTGAAATATTAACAAAAAAAATAATATATGATGATCAGTTTGAGAAATATTATACATGCAATTTCCGTTACTGAGCCTTAACAACCGCGTGGAAAAGGCATATTGATCTTGAATCCCTCATAGTTAGAACATGAGAACAATTTTGAATTAGTGAAATGATCCCAGTTACGTGTTTATTTTTCGTATACTTCAACCAAAAATCTTTTAACTTTAAAATTTCAGATAAATTAAATAATTTTTACTACCGCTTTCGTTGTAGAATACGCAGCAAGACCGAACATGGGTGCTTGAAAGTAGAGAGAGAGGGAAAGATATTTAGTGGAATTTATTTCCATACATTTATGTGCAGTGATAAGAACATATCAAATACATCATTCATTCTCTTTTTATTAGCTTTTATATTAGATATAATAAAATTATTTAAACTTGGAGGGGAAAAAAACCAAAAAAAAAAACCTCTATCATAATGATAAAATAGAGTAACAGACTTTGTATTCTCTAATAGCACAATCTATAGGTTAGGCAATTTTATGTTTACATGAATATTTGTTTATCCTTTTTTGAACATATGGGTTCAATGTATCTTTTTTGTAGTATCCTCTTTTGTTTATTTGAGGGTATCTAAGTGTGGACATTTTTGAAAATATAAAAATGATAAATGTTCGATACATCTATCTATAGTTGTCTGTAATTTTTTTGAAATTTGAAGCTGAGCTCCAAACCAGGTAGTTCGTGTATGCTGCATTATTGGTTGGATCAGCTGTTTGTATATTTTGAGTTTATTTATGGTATTTAAAGTTGATTTTTTCTGTTAGTAGAGCCACTCCCTTGTGGCTTGATAATATTTAGTTCCGTTTCGGTCGGTCTTAGCTCCGGTTGGTATTTTATTTTGATGAAAGGGAGCGTTGGCGGCTGAAAGCAGTGTGGAAGCTGTGACCCGACGCGGTAGGTTCCTCTACGGCAGGTTATATCGATTGCTATCCCTGTTCAGCCCTCTCTCCTCCCGTACTTATCCTCTTATGCCTCATAGTCCCTCTTTCACCTGCAGAGCCCGCCGAGTTTATCAATAAATCACGTTATTCATCCGTTTTATTAGTAGAAAATATTTATATTAGACATAAAAAAAAAAAGTACGGGTATTTGTCGAGATGTAAGCTTTGGTTCACGGAAAAAAGATGCTAAGAATTTCATCGAATTAAATACAGAGGGGTCCAAAAAAATGTATCCACTGGTTAACAGTCCATAACTTGCAAACTAATTGACGGAGCTGTCTCATTTTTGGTGAAAGTGTAGCTTAAAGTCCAACTTAAAGATATCAAAATTCGCCGAACACTTGAGCGACTCACTCCAGTTTCACGGGCACACTGTCTCACAGACTTCTGTGGTGAGCGAGTGAATTGTTATAATACAAGATGGGAGTTAAATGGACTTGTTACTGTTACAGGTCGTCCAGATCGTTGTTTGTGTACATCTTTAACACAGCCTTCGGCTTCAAATTTGTCTCGAATGCGACGAATCGTTAAACGTGTCGGTGGCTCTGTTTGATGCACATTTCGCCATTGCCGTTGAACCTCATTAATGTTTTTGTACTTAAAATACCACTTTAAAACATACTTACTTTCATCAAATGTAAGCGTTACGCCAGCCATGTTTACTTGAGTAACAAGGTACAACTAACAATAAAACACTAACTATTTGGCGACTGTCATCTGACAAAACAAAACAACGCAATGCAACGCTTGTATGGCGATGGCCGGAACTACGAACTATTACACTACCAAAAATGAGACAACTCCGTCAATTAGTTTGCAAGTTTGGGACTTTTAAACGGTGGATACATTTTTTTGGACCCCTCTGTATAATAGTGTGGCTATTGTTATACTAGCAATAATGCAAATAAGATGAAGATATAAATAAAACATGGACCTGTTGGTCAGTTTGAATCTAAAGAGTAATTTTACTTATATATCAACGCTTGGTGAACAGTTCTTTACAATAATGTCGATGCATGGGTTGTTTATCAATCATTAGTCTCTTCACAATTATTTTATTGGCACAATACCATTGAACAGCTAACGTCTAAGGTTGATCAACGACCCACAGTGCAAATATCCATACGTATATATCTCTTAAGCATCAATACCTTGGGAAATAATATCATGCAAACTGAAGGGTGGATTTTTCCACATTCAAGAACGTCAATGTACACAGATTTTATTTACGAATCAAAGTTTGTTACAGTCCTTGATGATGATGCCTGAACAGACGAAATGTTGGCTGTTTAATGATATTTTGTCATTAAATAATAAAAGAATGGTGAAGATACTGAAGCTTGGTGCAATTATTTATATCTAAATGTCTCATTGTGCAATAACAGTTAGGGATGTATAATAAATAAAAATCTATACGAGTTAATCTAAGTAGTAATCAAGTAGTTACTTCTCCAATGTTATATTTTATGCGTTATATCGAGAATTTCATTTTTTTTTATTTATTTCTAGGAATAAACAATTCTTCTATACAATTAATTTTTTGTAATTTTCAAAACGTTTTTGAATGTTTATACAGTGATACTTATGCAGGCTAAAATTAACTAAGGCTTGATAACCATAAATACAATACAAAGATATATCCAAATTAGTAATTAGTTATACTGTTTAGTTTTTATAACGACCTAATGTTCATAATAAACTTACAATAGGCTAACAGCATAAACATATTATACATATTAGAGGGACACATATATGATGTATAAATAAATTAATTGCAATGGTTTTTCCATTTGTTTTTCTGTTTTAATTGTTACCGAAAAACGTTTTGTTTCATAAATTTTGATCTTAACTATGTTTTTTAAATATATATATATTTATAATAACTATATATATAACAGAAATAAAGGGAGGAGAAAGTGAAGTAACTGCGACGAGAGATAATCGTGGGACTCTGCATGAAATATAATAAAAACAATTGTAATGAAATTGCCTTTTGTAAGAAATTCAGTGAGTCATCGTATGTTCTCGCTTCGAGGATTAATTTGTCTCATGAAAAAGCATCCAACAAAACATTTATCAACCCGCCTGCCGGAGTCACTTTCTGGATTCCCTAATAATGTATTCGGTCATTTTTTCGAAATCCAAAGTCATTTACAACTAGTGAAATATGACATCGAAGTATAAAACGTTTGTCGATAATTCGAATTTCTCCAATGATTTGCACTCCTCGGCTGGTCACGTTGGAAAATCCTGTGCATTTTATCCGTTTTCGAAAAGGGGAAAAAAAGGCAATTTATATTTTGAAACAGAGGCGCTTCCTTTCCTTATAATTGGACGTAATGTTTACTTTCACCTTCCGCATAATGTTTACATCCTCGCAATGCAGTTTCTGCCCATTTCACTCAGTTGATTATGTACACCACACGATTACATCAATTTCCCTCATTCGCTGTATTAATCACTTCCATAACCCAATGTTTCAAAACTGAATGGCGTCCTGATATCTTGCTGCCTAGAAATTTTTTAAATTGAAGCTTGAAGCTGAAATCCACAGCCTCCTTGCTGACTTGTGACGAACGCACGATCCCATACGGTTATTGGCATTCCATAATTTCCGGTGTCAGGAATCAAGTGCCTGATGAAATGAAATGCTCGCTTCTGCCGTCCCGCCTTCAAACACACGAGGAGGGATTCATTCCTCATTTCCAAGCTCGAAAAGAGCTACCTTACTTTCTTAAGAGTTCTCAACAATCGGCTCTTGTTTGTATGTCTACCTTGATGTGTATTCTACACGTAACCTACATTTGACATACACATGAAATATTCCACATCACATTGAACTATGATAAGATCAACTAAAGGTGGAAAGCAGTAGGGCCTTTTTCCCTCAAGCCTTGTCCTCGTTGTGTGTGACATGCCTCGAGGTGCTCGAGAATCGTACTTGCCGACTTGTGGTCTGGAGACGAATTCCCTTCTCACTGCTCGTGGTTACGCATTCCTTCCTCAGTTTAATTTGTTTCGTTATTCGAAATGAATGAAGAAGTTTATGAATCAGACAGTGTCGTTGAAGTAGCGTGTGCCGCTATGGCTTATATACTGTACAGTGGTGAGATTTTTATATAAGAAAACAGTGAAACGCAAAAGGCGTTGATGAATGGTGTCATTGAATATAAGTCGAAGAACGTCATTATTATATACCTAAATATAATTCCGAAACCAAAAAAAAAGTATAAATTAAATTAGGTCTTGAATATAATGCTAGGGTGATGGGGCTCACCTTCAGTTTGAAAATGTGGCAGAAAAACTTACAAACTAAAACCTAAACCTAGAACCTAAGACTAAAGCGTTCCATCGATGGGGGAACGGAGCGCGGGTTATCGTGTTTAACACCGGGTTTGTCAAGTATTGCAGGGAGTCGAAAAATTTGATATGTCTACGTTGGATGAATTCATCCACCGTAGGCAGCTCAAAGATATCGTGAAGCTCACTGAAATTAGGCCGATGAAACAAACTGCAGCCATATGAATTCCGATTTATTTGTTTGCCGGTACAATGCTAGTGACAAAAGAACTCTCTGGAAAATTAGTAAACTTTTTGCCAATGTTAGCTACTGATTTTAAATGGTTATTGATTAGAATCAGATCATTTATAGCTCATGGCCACTTTAACTTAATTTTTCCACTCCATTATAAACTACTTGAAAATTACTTCTACAAAACCAAACATGTCGTGGGGACGGGTGCACGTGCCGCACTGGCTTGTCATCCGTCGGATGTATAAGCCTTTGATGTCCAAAGCATTTACCGATATTTCACGGGAAAGGACGAGTCTGTACTTTTCTACGTTGCGAGGTAAGACTAATTTCAGACTAGGCTCACCTAGCCACGCGACCTGGGAACAAGGCTTTAACATTTAAGATTTCTCCCAAATCTGCTCAGAATTTTTAGGGTTTTTTGGTTCTTTAAAACCCCAAAAACCTTGTTTTCACTCGAGAGGCCTGCCTGACCTAGATTTGTGAATCCCTGTTAAAGCTGGAGACATGAAATTTTACATAGAAGATTTTGGGAAGACATGAAAAATATATTCATACCAACTAACTAATTGGTATTAAATAAACAAAATTATTAAGTGTTATGCATCACAATCAACTTTAATTATTTCAGATTACAAGTTCTATCCCCCCCAAGGTTAATCATATATTAAAAACGACTAATGAAATTCAAAGTTATGTCAACCAGTAACTTTTTGTGAGCTAACGATAAAAATCTCTTATCCTCACAATTTTATTAGTTTTTGTATGGTGAGTTCATTGTCGGCCGTGAATATATGTGTATATATATAGTGGAAGAGTTTGTTAGGAAATCAGCTTAGGGTCTTGCAAAAAAAAAGAAAAAGATTATATTAATAAATCTGATGAAAATCTAACAAATCTCATTCATCAATCTAAGCCGATTTTCCAACAAACTCTTCCACTTATTTAAAAGTTTTAGTTTTGTCAATATTATTCTACAGTTTATTTTTCGAAACAAAACAATTTTCAGTGTACCAAAATGTTTGACAAATTAAATAAACTACGTTTCGTATCGCGGGGGGGGGGAGTCTATAACGGATTTTTATTGCTGATATGGTTCCGTTTGAATAACATGGAAGATAAGAGCCGTTGGAGCGCAAACCATTGTACAAACCTTTTGATTCTAAACGTGTTACCTAGCAAGACCTATCTACAACTCGTTTGATGTATAAGGTAAGCAACAAAACAAACTATTTCGATAAAATTCAATTTAAACAATTTTTGAGTTTACTTTACAAAGTAGTTGGGGATATTTAGATTTTGAGGCAGCTTGATGTTTGAGTGCTTAACTCTGCTTCCTCCCCCCTTGAGTTCAAGTCAGCTCAGAGTCCGGTTTTCAGATGGTTTCGTAAATCAATATTTTGTTTTCTACTGAACCGGGTGGATCCCCACCTTTTACTTCGTAGATTTTATACCTCGTTATTTGCCTGTTTGTTGTTTGTGATTTGCCTAGTTGTTTGTTTTTGCCTCACTAGTTATTAAATATTATTCCTTTATTTGCATGATACTATAACCCTTACGAACAAACATCTTTTAGTTCATCTTCTTTTAGTTAACATGGGTTGATCTTCGACAGTATCGGTCCACACTAAAGATGCTTGATGGGGCTCGGGGGAGTTTAATAAATACTTATTAAATGATTGTGAAAAAAACTACTCGGCATCTCTGTTAAAAAAATGCTTCATTTATTTTGTTAAACCTTTTTATTTTTCGTCCCTTCGTGGAATCGGTATCCCAAACGGGGTTTCCCCACGAGTCCGCATAACGGGCACATGGGTATTTATTTATTCCGTCGCATATGTGCATGTATACCAGTCCAGCTGGAACTACTGCATCGTTCAACGGTTATTTTCCAAAACATTTCATTCAAAGAAAATCGCCTTCACAACAAATATAAAAAAAATCCAAATATCTAACATAATAATAAATAAAAAAAGGTATTGAAAACAGCTTGAAAGTCATTAAATATTTACACCATTTTTATGGTTGGTTCTCAAAACTTTCTTTGTTCGAATAACTTTAATTTATGTTCCCATTACCGCCTCTAATGTTTAAGCTACGATTTGGGAGAGCTTAAAGTTGACCAAGAAATATATTATTTTTTTTTTACGTTTCCCATCATTATGTTTTAACCGACTGAGAATTTTTAGAACTATTATTGCAGTACATTCACACTTTGACCTCTAAATCGTTCCTTAAATTTGTTCTCATACTTTGATGTTTGCCTCGTTTTCTTCATAAAATTAAGTATTTTTTTTTCACAATCATTTAATAAAGTATTTAAGAAACTCACCCCGAGCCCAATCATGCATCTTTAGTGTGGGCTGATACCAACGTTATCTAAAAGAAATGTTTGTTCGTAAGGGGTATAGTATCATGCAAATAAAGGAATATTATTTAATAACTAGTGATCCAAATAACAAAAAAGAGACAGGCAAAAAAATGAGGTATAAAATCTACGAAGCAAAAGGTGGGGGGACCACCCGGTTCAATTGTAAACAAAATATTGACTGCTTCCAGTTCATTGAAAAATCTGTTGCTTAAGTTGTTCTTTTGGTTCGTATCTCACGTTTTTTTTTTTTTTGCATATCCAAACCCGCATATTTCTCTCTTCTTATTTCTCTAACAGGTTTAGTATGGCATGGTCTCTTCTGCAGCGAAGCCTTGTTCGAAAATACGCACCTGGCTTCTCAGCTCAGTTGACAAAGTGCTATTACATTACCAAGCTTTTGAATGTGAAATTTTACACTTATTAGTTTTCAACCTTATGAATCTTACGACCTATACTTCAATCTCCGAGGAGGATCGTAAAGTTACGTGGAGCTGGGCAGCGATGCTTATCTTGCAGTGGGATTATGAAAAAAAAATCAAAAAGAATGTGTTCAAGGATAGTGACTATATTAAGGTCAATCTGGAAGGTTTTATTGATGACGTTGAACGCGACATTTTCCATTATTCTAAGGGCTTGGGATTGGAAAGCTTGAGGTTTGAGGCTGTCCCCCACAGTTGCTAACTTGTTAGTAAGTCCAGTTTTCAGATTTTTTTTTAAATTAGGATTTTGTTTTCTATTTAGGAGTATGATTTTCTGTTTGCCAGTATACGAGTATATAGTTATCTGAAACGTAGATTGAGCTCTTGTCTTTTGACGAGTCATGCAATTAATTGGGTTCTAATTCAGTCTTTTGTCGTAGTGGGATAGAAGGGATTGTACTGTTTCAGATGACGGGGGAGATAGATCGTTAAAGAGAATGGTGGACTATGTCTACGTTGAAGGTAACAGTAGCGTGATTGTACTCAATTTTGGAGAGGTTTGTTTCGTTCCTAACTATATAACCAGTATTTTCAATTTTGCTGAGGCTCAGAATCATAAACTACTTTCCATTCAAAGCCGGAGTTCCTCAGGGTAGTATTCTGACCCATCTCCGGTATACGTCTAAACCACAGACATTCCTGCTACTGCTGTCATCTTTCTTGGTACCCTACCTGATGACAGACAGCAATTTTTCAGCCCACTTAGGTCTTGATACAGCATCCTATAACCTCCGAATAATTGTTAATAGAAAACATTATTAGTAATGAATTTCTTTAAAAAAACAAATATTTTCTCAAACTCCCTTTCATCTAACCTGTCCTTAGTAATAAGATGAATGGTCCGAACCAAGTTGAAACTATTTGTGGAACTAACATATTACATCAAAAATGCTTGCATATCTCCATCCGGCATCCACCCTCATATTTTTCGAAGTGTCTGAAGGTATCATAACAGTTTTGACTACTGGAAGTACTACTGCTATAAAATCAAAATATAAATTATCATTACTTATCAAACATTTTATTAGGTTACAACTCACAACCGGATTATAAACAACATATTTTTTTATTTACTTTTTGAGTCAAAATTTTTATCCAGAATATTATTTTAATTTTATATTTTACTACTAATGACATTATTTTGAAAATAAATTGAATGACCTTTATACGTAATAATCAAAACCAATATTAAGGTAAAGCCTTATAATTGAAATCTCTTTTTTATTGTGGATTTATACTTTTATACTTCTTATGTTTATAAAATCTTGAGGCTATTTTAATAATGATTTCTTCCATTTTGCTCAAATTGATTTCAGATCTGTTCGAGTAGTGAGCCTCAATGTAGATTGAAGAATAGTTGCTTGAATGATCCAAAACAATACAAGTGAAAAAAGGCTTATTAAAATCAACAAAATACAGGAAATCTCTCCCAAAACGTGTTTTCCTCAAGTTATATTCATGGGAAAATGATATTCAGCGTCAGTTATGAAGGGTCAGGAGGAAGAAAAAGAGACGAGGAAACATAGGTTATAGCTTAGAGGGTATGTATAAATTTGTAAATTGAAATGGTATATATATATTTTTTTAATGGCAATGAATCCTGAAAAAAAGTGATAACTAAACCAATTATTGTAATCATAAAATATGAAGTATATCAATCATTATTCTTGATGATACCGTCATGGGCATCTGCTTTTGATTGCCTTTGTAAGTAGATGAACCTGACAGCAGTTAAAACTCCATTATCTTCTACATTTTCTAATGGATTTTAAGGTTAAATAGAATTATTTGATTGCTAGGAGAAAAAAAATTCTTGAACATTTACGTGGAGACGAAGAACCTATAATATTATAAGACAGTTACCCCAAAGAGTGATTCACTTGTCAAATGCATACAAGACAAAAACGAACCACAAGTGACAACCGGGACCTGTCAGGACTGTACTTGACAAATACTCTGCTTTATTTGGTGTTCTCTTTAGAAAATAAATTATAACTTTAAAACTCTATTTAAACAAAAATTTGATTTTCAGAAGGAAGTATGGTTGACTGCGAAGGAGTTTCTTTGGGTTCATCATGTGCAAAATTGCCACACTCCCATTCTGCAGAAATATCAAAGACCCCTCCACCAGGAGGGCCAAAGAACCCGGGCAAGATGCTTGCCCTGCGTGTACATATGCTAGATGACAATGTTACCCTCTTCCAAGTACAGGTACTCATTGCTTAGTTGTTGAACTATCGTATTGTTATGAACTGAATCAAGGTTAAACAATTTATGACATCTTTTCAGAAAATATGAATTTTATTCTGAGAATGATAGTGATAAGTGAAGTTAAGGTTTTTAAAGACATGTAACGGAAAGGTTTGGGAAAGATCTTTTTAGTAGCCCATTTTGTTTAGAGGTCTAGAAAGATAGTAGTAATAGCTTATCTTACCATCAAACTTGAGTACAATAAATAAATACTGAAAAAAAATAGTCATTTTGTGAAATATTTTCACTTACTTCTTCAATTGGTTTTTGCTGGCCACGGTGAACCTTAACCTGCTTCTCCAGTAGCTGCTAGACTAATTTATCTTTGATAAGCTGGATCCCTGCCTCCCTTATCTCCTCAAGGTTGCCTTTCCACCATATTCCAGTTTCTTTACCTATATGCTTTCTGCCTTTATATTTGCAGGTCTGTTATATTTTAACTTAAGCACAAATATCAAGACCCCATATAGATTCCAAATTTTTTTTCTATTTCTCGTTATTTTCCCAAGAAATGTCAAATACATCAAAATCTGTCACCTAGTCACATGTAGTTTTCTTCAAGGTTCAAGATTCATTTTCGTGTGGTATAACTATAACAGGCTTGTCCTGGTTTTGTCGGTCATTGTGGTCAATATTATTACTCCTTGTAATCTCGGTTAGACAGAAGTAGATCATCTTCCTCGCCACATGATATCTTCTCTTTCAGTTGTCATATCTTTTAAGGAATGGTATGTAATTTATTTATCAACCGCCATTAACTTAAACTCTGTGAAAGTTTTTTATTATTAATTTTTTGAAATAATCCTTTCAAAGAACATTAAGAATTACACAATTAATTAATTTATCGAACTAGTTTATTGCGTAACAATGACCACATAATGGCAGCATATGCATAATCTAATATTTTACTTAATAAAGTAATGATTGGTCTTAAAAAAAAAATAACTTGATTTTATTCTGTTTCACTTTCTAGCCAACTTCTCTAGTTATATACTTTTTGAAGTGGTCTGCCTTGTCCGTCCAACTATTACTGCATCATCCCCATAGGGATACATGCAGAGGCTTTTTATTTACTCTTCTGTAATTCCCCAGGCCTTATATATTTATTTATTGTAATTTTCTTTTATTTTGTTTATAAATTTTTGTTCTTTTATTATGTTAGTGTCATCAATGATTTTTTTTTAATAGGCCAAAGCTCTGGGCCGGGTACTCTTTGAACAAGTTTGTAAACAGCTAAACTTGTTAGAAGCCGATTACTTCGGCTTAGAGTACCAGGATCACAACAGCACTAAGGTAAAATGATGAATTTTACTTTTGTGTACTGTCATTTTTAGGTTTATTTTCAAATAAAAGTAACTTAAATATTTCTATTTCCTGTGTAGTATTGGTTGGACACAGAGAAACCTTTATCGCGCCAAGTTGGGCTTTCTCTGATCGAACCGACACTTTACTTTTGTGTCAAATTTTACACCCCTGATCCGGCTCAATTGGAAGAGGAGTATACCAGATATCTCTTTTGCTTGCAAATCAAGAGGGATCTTGCACAAGGTCATATCCAGTGCAATGATAACACTTCTGCTCTTATGGCTTCATACATTGTACAAGGTAATTTTGATTTTATAATAATATTCCAATCAATTCTAATAATAAAAAAAGAAAAAACAAGACTCTAGATCTAGATGACTAGATCAAAAGTACAATAGTCACCATCAAAAAATTAGAGGCTTGGGATGAAGGGGCTACTTGGCAAGGTGTTGCCACATATGGGCACACAGGGGACAAATCACTAATTTGCTTATTGCTTAATGATTGGCATTATCAAAGTAAAGGGATCAGGTGAATAGAAGAGAAGTAGTGCACAGAGCAGCAACAGGGCTTGCCTTGTATTTCAAGTTCTCACACTTCTAATTTCATGACGGAAACTATAGTATATGCACCAATCTGTTCCATAAAATATACCATATACTTATGAAAAGATATATGTACTGTAAAAAACTGGACCAAAGTAAACACATTGAGTTTACTTTTTTCATCCCTACTCACTGAGATCGGGAACTAGGAGTCTGAAGTATTCCATAACATATCAAAATTTTATGGGGTGAGATCACACATACCACCTCCTACCTCTCTTAATGCAATGATCAAGATTTATGAAAGATAGCATCAATCATACTAATTCACCTTAGTATGTTAACATGTATTTATTATTCAAATTCAACATTTATTATTGTTTCAATCTTTGTTGCAGCTGAATGTGGGGACTTCGTGGCAGAGGATTATCCAGATTCCTCTTATTTGTCAACCTACAAGTTTGTTCAACATCAAGACAGAGAATTGGAAAAAAAAATTATGGAGAATCATAAAAAACATGCGTGAGCTCATTTATTTTTTAGAAACAGTCTTTAGGTTGAATTATGTCTGCTTTAAAAGTTTCAATATACATATTTTTCAGTGGCCAATCTCCTGCAGAAGCGGATCTAAATCTTCTCGAAACAGCCAGACGATGTGAACTCTACGGAATGAAAATGCATTCAGTTAAAGTAAGTTTTTAAATGTTTGTTTATGCTTGGTTGATTTCTTTAATTAACAATATATAAATTATATTTAATATTTCTCTCAATTGACACAAAGCCTTCTTTTTTACTTCCAATATTTAATCTCTGATCATGGGAACTTTTGGTTTGGCCTCTTGTATGTTCCTCAGTGGAAGTTTTCTTCAGAAAAGACAAGTGAACAACAAGCAAATTTGGCATGAAAAATCTGACCAGTTGGAGAATTAGAGAAAAAGGATGTAGTTTGAGAACAGATAATTATAGATTAATTTTTTGTTTATTTTTAGGATCATGAAGGTGTACCTTTAAATCTTGCGGTCGCACATATGGGTATTGTAGTTTTCCAAAGTTACACAAAAATCTACACTTTTTCTTGGGCGAAAATAAGGAAAATATCATTTAAAAGGAAAAAATTTCTTATAAAGCTCCATCCAGATGGATACGTAAGTTCTTCACTTAATATTTACTATTACTATTGTCATGTTTATATATATGTATTTCTTGATAGACATAAATCTGACTCCATCCATTATTTTGTTAAAGATTTACATTCAAAGAAGTCTTAAAGAAAAACTGACTAAGATTAGGCATTTTATTTACAAAAGTTGTCTAATGTTCAGTCAAGGGTACAAATTTATTTTCTAAAGAATATAATAGAGTTCCATTTAGACAAATCATGATCTTGTGGAATTGCCCAGTTGGTCTCACAAAATATTAACTATATTGAAGCACTAACTGTAGCAAGGGGATTCACGATGGTAAAAATTTCTAGATTCAGTAGTATTGGCTAGTTGAGTATAGATAGGAATTCTATTTAGTATAAATATAATAAAAATTTATATATAATATAATATTAATATATTATATAAATATTATTAACAAAATCAGTTGACTCAAACTGTAACATCTAATTCAAACGTAGTCATGTTAATGTTACTTTTTAATTTCAAAAAATATTAATTTTATTTAGTTTAATGAAATAGTATTCAACAAAAAAGTTGTTTGGTTAGTGTCACACTCGGCAGAAAAAACCGTTTTCTGAAAAGAGGAAAGGTCACATAGCCCGTGACATAGAGGAAATGCCACATAAACTTGGGAAACAATTATAAAAGGAGGTCGAATCGGATAATGCACTCTGTCTTGTACTGGAGCCGAGCAAGGACGGGAGACATGGCTGAGGAGATCATGAGGTAGACATTCACATGTAGGACATGAAAGGATCGAGAGATGACTTTGTGTGAGAAGTTTTCATCTTACTTTCCTGAAAAATGTTGAGCAATGTGTGTTAGTTGAAGAGGATCCAGGAGCAGAACATCGAAAGCGTTCTATAATTCTATTCAAAAACTATATTACTCATAAATAGGTACCTACTGTAACAGTGAAAGACTGAGAAATAAATTGAGAAGACTTGAAGGAATTGATCAAAAAATGAGTGTCGTTGAATGCCTGGGTGAGTTAGCTGTGGGTTGGGCAACCCTAGCTGTGGGTTGGGCAACCCTGCTTTATACCAAGGGTGGGGAACCTTGTCTGTTTTAAAGGTTTAAAAATACAAAAGGGAATGCTTGAATTCTAGGTGAAAAGAGGGGAATACATGAGTGTATTATTGATTTTCAGAAAACATAAGAGGGTGTGGTTCTTTAGTTTTTGCCACCTGAATCATGGACTGAGAGATCAAGAAGAGCGGTGTCAGACGCTTCCCTATGTTATCAAATTGCCCCTTTCTTCTTAGCACTTGCTGACACTTACCACTTTCCCTAAAAGTTTAGTAAATTACATGTTTGTGGGTCTATTACATGTTGAATAGATAAACTTAAAAAAAAAAAAAGCCTGGGTGAGTTAGCTGTGGGTTGGCCACCCCTGCTTTATACCAAGGGGAATTTTGTCTGTTTTAAGGTTCAAAAATACAAAAGGCAATTATGATAAAATTATTAGAAAGTTAATCAATTTAAAAGTTTCCAAAAAATTGTTAATCTATTATATGTATTTTAGCTGCCCAAAAATAAATTCACCAAAAACTATTTATTGGGTTTTGATTAAATTATTTAATGTTAATAAATCTTCCATTTGTTATTAGTACATAAATTATTATGTTCTACTATGTGATAATATAATTGTATGAAGTGGTCTCATAATGCTGCACCTAACTTAATGCAGCTGCAGTTGATCCACCCTTGTTTTGTCAGAAAAAAACATCTCAAGTGCTTCATCTGTTTGGTGCTTAATATTACATATATATATATATATATATATATATATATATATATATATATTTATATATAATTAACTAAAATAAGTATTATATAATCTCCTTGTAAAAAATATTCCTTTATCATCCATTTTTTTTTCTGATTGATTATTGTTTTATTGTCATTAAATTACATATTTATTATTTACTTTGTACCAAATATTTTGTGAATTTTCACATTTTTAATTATTTTCGGTTTTTCTTAATTTCAGGGTTACTACAAAGATACAGTTGAATTTTTTTTTGATAGTCGAAATGAATGTAAAAATCTATGGAAGAAATGTGTTGAAAACCATGGATTTTTTCGGTGTAATTCAATTAAAAGGGTACCAAGGCAAAGAACCAGAGTACTGAGCAGGGGAAGTTCATTTAGGTACCATTCATTTTGTTTTTTTGTGTAGAAATAATTTAATCTAAGATGTTAAAATTTAGTTAAATATATAATTATTTGAATTTATACAGCCCAACAGCCCATTTAGTCAATTGTAAACAATTACTGACTGAGGTAAAGTTCTGGAATAATAATTCTATTCATTTTGAGATTTATAACTTTTGTTGTGTTTGTTTTGTTTTTTTACCAGACTCCTAATTTTCTTCTCATTCATCCTAATATCTAACTAAATAAATAAGAAAAACAAAAAAGTAGTTTCTTATTATATTGATTTATTCTTTTTTATTTCATATTAGGTATAGTGGTAAAACCCAAAAACAAATGGTGGAATTCGTTAGAGAAAACTATGTGAAGCGACAAAATTTTCAGAGGTGAGTTAATTAGAGTTTTTAGCTTTATTTTCTTTTCTTTTCGAATTAAAACTTAAATTTAAATGCTTCATGTGTTTCTTTCAGTTGTTTCTATCTCTTCATCTAATTATTCTTTACTTGTTTTCACAAAATGCTTTGGCTTTGCTGACCCTTTTCTATACGAATTGTGGATTTGATTAGAGTGGCTATGTTTGTGGAGTTCTTGAGCAGCGTAGATATTTGTTGATAATCGTAGTTTATAATTACGACATATATATTTTAATAAATCTTTTTCTATTTTATTTCTCATTAATTTAATTATTGAAGTAGCTGAAACATCATTATTGTAGATTACATTTTACCTGATATCTCATTAATTAAGAGTTAGGTGTTGTTAAATTTTTCTTTTCACTAAAGATGCTCATTTCCTGCCTGGAGGGAAAGTTTCAAAAATCATAAATTCCTTAAAAATATATTTTGTTGCATTGACTTCTAAAAATCATGAAATTTTTGTTTTTCGAATTGAAATTATTAGATCTATTCTGATATAAAATGCATAAAGCACAAAAGTAGTTGTAGACTATGTTTTTACATATTTATTTTATTGATCAGTTGGTTTTTAAAAAATGGTTTTTGAAAAAGCTTATTTTTTTTGAGTGTAGATACATTTTAATTTTATATTTTGATTCTTTCATTCATCTGCTAGACAAATTACTAACCACTAACTGGGACACAGACTTGACTGTACAATAATTTTGTTTATGAACAAATGTACTATTGTCATTAAGTAAATTAGAATGATCAGCAATCACAGATACTGAATATATCGACTTATTTTTTGCAGGGACTGTCCAATATCTAGGTACGTACTGAAAAAAAAGTGTCATTATTATTTTATTTAAGGGAATAATATTTTTTTCTTGAGTGCGATAATAGATTTTTCTTATCTGAAATTAATCATCATGGATTCACTTTCTGATTAAATTATTTAAATGATAAAAATGAAAATATTTTCATAAAATGTATCAATTTGTGCACGTTGCTATCCTTGCAATGAAGACTAATTTTGTATCCCTTTTCATTAAATTCTGTTGTCTTTAATTTTTTTCTTTCTCAGAATTATTAGGGAGCTATTTGCTCGAAATGCATGGTTGGTTATTATTAAATGGGTTTACGCAGTTCATGTTTCTTCTTAAAAGACAAATTTCACTATTTAATCACTATTAGACTTCAAAGTTGATAATTGTCAAATATATGTTCGTTGCTTGTTTATGTCTTTCTTTCATCTTTGTACATATTTGTAATACTATCTCGTATTAATTTATCTTCTCTTCCACTTTTTTGTAATATTTTTACCATTTTGATACTCGAAGTTTAATAAACCTAAGTATAAGAACATCTATGTATTCGTTTTTTTTTGCGCCGTGAGGGTAAATGTCAATTTAAATTAATAACTTGCATTTTGCTATTTAAAAAGGAGAAACCCCGTCATTTATTAGTTCAATTGGAGGCAACCTAATAATGTTTAACATGTACATGCTAACAATTTTTTTTCCAGGTCACAATCTTTCCGCCAATCTAGTTCGGTTCATTCCTCAGTTGCCACCAATGTTGGTGGCAGTATTTCTGCACATCCCCTCATTCCCCTGGGAGACAACAGCATAGGTAGGTGTCTGAAGCTGAAGCATGGCATGCTGCATGAGTTTTTTACATATATAGATAAGTGAATGTCTTAAATATTTTATGGCTTTTTTGAATATTTACTTATAATAGATATACTTTCTAAAGTAACTATTTATCTAGTTGTTAATACATATTTAATTTTTATTTTTTGAAAAGTAGTATAATAGGCATTTGAGATAACACAAGAGACTAAGTATAGTAAAATAACTGGCTATTGAAAGCTAAATTTCTATATCTCATTTTAAACAGCAAACAAATTAATTAAATAAAAGCCACTGTCAATGCAACAAAATTGGTTTTTATGATGCCCATTTTAAATAATATTGTTTTTGGAAAAAAATAAAACTATTTTAATGGCATTTCCTTGATTATCTTTTCCTCTTTTAAAATTGTTTAACTATGATTAAAATGGGAGCTATAAAAAAATAATAAATTAATATTAATTATGAATGGCGGCATAGATGTGGAAGTGTAAAGAGCATTTGTAATTAATTACGAATTATTTTTTCATTACACATCAATAATCTTTTTACCTCATATGTTGGTGTAACAATATTTAATTTAACTGTACTATTAATGGCTCTTATATACATGTTATATCAATTATATAACAGATAAATTTATTGAAAACAGGCTTTTTGGTCAAAGAAAGAGAAAGCCTAAGAATAAATTTTCCAAAAATAAAAATATGATATTTTTGGAAAATGTATTCTGTTACAATATTATACATAATGAAAATATGAGAACTTTATATATCCCCCCCTTTACTTATCTAGCCAGTCCAAATTTTACTTTTTATTCACTTGCTTATTACATTTTTCTTTACGGGATAGAGTTATTAAATCATGGTTTTGTTATTAAATTTTTCAAGATTCTTATTTTAATAATACGAGGGTGGTCTGAAAAGTTTCCGACCTAACAAAGATACAAGACGTTTTTTCAGAAATTTTTTTTTTCATTTTTCAACATAGTCTCTTTGTAACTCTACACACTTCTCCCAGCGATGCTCCCATCTCTGTAACCCATCCAAATAGTACTCGACATTTTTCTCTGCAAAATAATCGTTGACGAAGGTGATTGCCTCTTCATTTGACGAAAATCTCTGTCCTCCGAGCGCAATTTTTAGATGAGGGAACAAAAAGAAGTTGCTTGGGGCTAGATCTGGTGAGTAAGGCGGATGGTCAAGCAGTTCTAACCGTAATTCATGGATTTTCGCCATGGCAACCGCTGAGGTGTGAGACGGTGCGTTGTCTTGGTGAAATAGGATTATCTTTTTTCTCCAAATGTGGCCGTTTTTCCGCAAGTTCTGCCTTCAGCTTGTCAAGTTATGATGCGTAGTATGCTCCTGTAATGGTTTTTCTTTTCGCCATCACTTTCCCAGCCGAAAGTGAGCCGGTTCCCCCTTTGCAGTCCACTGTTTGGACTGTATTTTTGTTTCGGGCGTATAATGGTGTATCCAAGTTTCATCCACAGTAATTAATCGGCGCCAAAACTCGGAAATATTGCGCCTAAACTGCGCCAACAGAGCGTTGGAAATGTTCATTCGAACACGTTTTTGGTCTAGCGTGAGCAAACGCGGCACCCAACGCGCAGACAGCTTTCTCTTCTCTAAATGTTGATTTAATATGTGACAAACACATTCTTTTGACATGCTCATAACCTCTGCTATCTCTCTCACTTTAATTCGGCGGTCGTCTAGCACCATTTGGCGATGTTTTCGTCGGTAGTTGCAGTTTTTGGACGTCCCGAACGTTGAACGTTCATCGTCTCCCAAGCTCTTACGATCACGTTTAAATTCAGCTGCCCAAAATTTCACTGTGGTAAATGATGGTGCAGAGTCCCCATACACAGAATCCAACTCATCTTTGATTTGTGTAGGCTTATTGCCTTTGAAAAACAAATATTTAATGACAGCTCGATACTCGATTTTGTCCATTTTCATAAAAACACTCAAACGACTGTTACACAACAACTGCGCGTCCAAAATGGCTGAAACTTTGGTGAGTAACTGTCAACAGATGAACAACGAAATTCACTAGCTTTTATTTACGACTGCTGCTATCTTCATGTTGAGGTCGGAAACTTTTCAGACCACCCTCGTAGATAATATTGGCTATAGTTATGGGTGATTCTATGGAGGAGGGCAAAAAATATGCTCTTGGTGGACACTTTCCAAGAATTGTTTATTATTGCAGTGAAACATGAAAAAAACAATTTTCTATCAGATAGTTTAATAAACAAAATTGATCATTACTGCCATGACCTCTCCTAATCATTACTCTTCACATTTTTGAATGGTTAATAATTCAAGACATCTTGTTTGTCAATTCCGAACTTTAGTGCCATTAACTAGGGTGTCTAATCTACGAAAAGCTCTGCTCTTTATTTTTCTATGGTAAAATTTTGAAACTGTTACTGAGTTTATAACTTTTATTGCCTACGTTTATGTTTCATATTTTTCATTTGGCTGAATGACTTAAAAAAAATTGAAGTTAGTATAACATCTAGCTGGGGAAATGAACTATGTTTATAGGGATGGGTATTATTGACTCAAACTCTTAAAGATCATACATGAACAACTTATCCTGGAGTTTTCATCTTCACTGAAAAGGTCATTTAATAACATTTCCTCATTCTTGGTGTGGGAGCCTGTTTTCTCATTGCAAAGTCAAGAATTTTCGCTGTCATTGTATGAGTTATCACTGTTGTGATATGAATTCTCACTGTCAAATTTTAAGCAAAGTACAAACAGTTATTTTGAGTTTTGCTACATAATGGAAGTTGATGGAAGGTGTTGTTTCCAAAAAAAAAAACTACTCTTCTCCATAAAATCAGCATTTATTAATCAATATATAATAAAATTTGCTGTCTAATTATAAAAAGAATTATTTAAAGAAGAAAAAGAAATAATGGTTTCGATTTCTTTCCCGACCAAACTAAACCATGAAGATTTCATAAACAAAAGAGAAATGTGAAAATTTGGAATATTTCTAGGGTTAAAATAGAAAAACTTGATAATTTCAATATGCATACTTACTCTAATTAAGTATAGGGTATTGACAATAAACAGTGATTGTATATCTGCCAATACAAACCAAGTATATGATATATTGTACCTTAGTGAATAAAATGGCTATCATAACTTGAAAATAACATTTTGTCTGTTTAATTTAATATTATCATAATAAATATTGTAATAATAAGGTTAGTCTATTACAATAAATATGATATGTAATAGCATACACTATTACATTTTCAAATCTATGCCTTTTTTTTGTTGAGGATATAAAAGACAATATTTTAACAATTTAAAATATTGCATTCAGATTTCATAGTTCATGCTAGTCTCTTTGTAGCTTACAGCAGATTAATCTATTAAGTTTTTGTTAACTGCTAACTTTAATTTAATTTTATGGTTATTTTTTTATTTATTTATATTTTATGGAAAGGACTTTAAGTTGCAGCAGTGAAAGTAAATAGTTTCTAATACATGTACAAAATACGTTTCTTTTTTATTATGTTTTGATAATGGATATTGATAATTATTTAAAAAATACTATTACCTAAATTGTTCCTTAAATTTATTTGAAGTGTTTAAATCAAAGTATTTATTTCTCTCTTTCTTAACTATTTAGTACTTTTGGAAAATAAGTTATAATTTAAAAAAATAGCTGTTTCTTATTACAGTCACTTTCTTTTTGTTGCTAGGTATGCGTTCCTTAGTGATCGGTGAAATACAAAAATCATGTATCCAATATATTATCTATGAAAATACATTTAAAAATGTGCTTTCATAATGTCTATATTTTTTCTGGACCAATTTTGGTCTGTAGATGCTCCATCAATATGATGTAAGGCTTAGTTAAATTAAAGGGAATAAAAAAACTAAGTAAAGGTATTCACAATACCTTGTGAATATTTTGCTTTTGAACAAACAAAATAAGTATGAATTGCTATTAGTGATTTTCACTGCATTGATCACATATATGACTGCTTTCATTGATTTCACAATGTTGCACAAGTTGAGGTTCCTTCACTGGTTTACCTGGTTAAATGGTATCAATTTATCTTGGTTTTTTTTTAAATTGTAGTGACCCTATGATGAACCCTTGATGAATAAAACTACATTCTTAACCGATTTGTATAAAGTGATGTTGACAAATGTTAAGCATAAATTTTCCTGTATCAAGTGCAATTATACAATGATTTTTTTGTTTTACATATTTTTATTTTAAACAAATCTGAAAAAAAAAAACCTCTTTATTACAATTGTTTGCTAACTAGGGGTAAGGTAAATGTAGTATGACTATATTTTTACTTTCGAATTGTAGATTTAATTAGAACTTTTTTTTTCTGGGTTGTCAGTTTCATTCAGTTGGTTGTTTTTTTCTGACTTCTCCATGGGTGGCGTAATAGTTCGACCTTAGTTGGAAGGGAAGTCTTTGAAGAAGTTCCCAACAACTAAGGACAATGTGTTAGAACAGTATGGACACCACCTGGAGAAGAAACCCAAATACATTAAAATGTTATTACTACTTATAATATCGACTTTGAATTTTGGCAATGCTATGAAATGTGTTCCTTAAAAAGTAAAATCTGAGAAAATTCATCAGGCGTGTGCTCTTCCGTATATTTGACTTTTTAAAATGTTTTTATCATTTTAGTGGGCTTTTATTTCAGAATTGATAAATATAAAAATATTTACACATGTAACAAATTTTTAATTTGTAACTTAAAAATCTTAAATGATATAGATAAAATAAAAATAGCCTAAATTAGCTGGAACTGAACAGTGTAGAAGATTTTTTCTATGATGATAAACCAATAATTTACTCTCAAAGGGCCAGCAACGGGTTATCAAAAAGAAATGTGGTGGTTATTGGTCAGTTTAAGTCAATTCATATTAATGAAGAAATATTTTGAATTACCTGCTCTTTTTTCATTAGTCACTCGAAGAAAAGATAAACCAAGACCAGCTCTCTTTGGTGTTTTAATATATGTGAATTTGTTCTTACTACATTCTACTTGAAGGCTTTTACTTCCACTTTATTCTGTTAAATAGTGTTGGTAAAATTAAAGATTGTCCACATTACTATGAATGGCTTAACTATGATTCATCTATAGATGTCAATTTAAAACTTAATAAATGCTGCCTGTCTTTATGATTTGGAGAAATAACCTGTTTTTCCTGCTAAACTAAATGAATCTCTCGAGAGTTGTCTATGAAATAAATTTCTCACTTATTGTATTTAAGTATCAGTTATGAGTTCTTTGTCTCTAATGGTGTAGGCACGTGTTACCAATCAGAAAGTATTTCAGCACTACTTACTAATTCACAAAGAGCTCTTCATACCATTGTGGTATTAACACATGTTAATGAACTGATTTTATTCATAATTTTAGCAATTACCAGGATTGGTAATTTAACACTTTAGAGAGGGCTGAAATTCTTAGTTTTTGTAAGTTTTGTGAGTGGAGCTTTGGGTAGCATGTTTGTGCATCCTAATTCCACACAAAAGTTTTGCAACTACACTTGGTTCTACCACTTAGTTGTTGTATTGAAACCAGTGCACAAACCTTGCATATCTTATTACTTATTCCCTTGTTTTCAAGCTAATGCATTTTGGGCTTTCCTTGTTCCAGGGAGCACCTAGCCTCCTATAGAGTATTATATTTAATGAGCTCTGAGGGGCTCACCCTCTCCACATACCTGGATCAGGACAAGCTGCCCAGTTTTTATATCTCACATATTAGGCTCTACATCTAACTTCTCCAGCCTCCAGATTAACCTCAGCCATTCTCCTCCTTTCTTTGGGTACATTCCTTTCCTGTATCCCCAGGGTACTCTGATTCTCCTTTGACAAGAACCAGCTTTCTCCAGAATGGTGACTTTTTTTTTTTCATGGAAAGGAGCTACGATATAAGTCGTATGAATGATCCCCTGCTCTTGGGATCTTTCGTCCTCTATTACATTCTTCATCCCCAATATACAAGATTCAACTCCTCATATTCATGCCATTTTTTGAAGGGAGAATTTACCTTGTTTTATTTTAATTGACCCTTGAGGTCCAGCTATGTGATTTATGACAACCAGAAATCAATAATTTACCAAAGTAGTCAACATGACAAATAACCAAAAACAAAATAGTAGATTAGATTAGATAAGTGAATAGGGGACCCATATAGGTTTAATGGTCTGACAAATAGACCCATAGACCCTTTTTGTCTGCCCGTATTATGGAGATTTCCATGCTAATGTTCCTCTTGGAATCTACTTGCCCTTTTGATAATGTTAAGGATTAATTTCTATTTGGTGGAATTATGATCCTTTAATGAAATCTTGTCGCAGCTTAGGCTATAAACTGTAGTTTTCTGAATGTTTCGCATTATCCTATAGTCAAAATAAATAGTAACCCCTTCCAGTTTTTGTGGTTACAAACTAAAATTTACACCAAGCTTCCACCAAACATAAAGTTATATTTTAAGTGTACCAATCAGTTTCAGAATAATAAAGTTTAATAATTGTTTTTCCTTTCAGTGACCTTATTATAGAATGCTATGTGTCGTTCATAATAGGCATCTGTAACAAACTTTAGATTTGATTAGTGCAATCATTAGCGTGTAATAAGTTATTTGGACTTTTGTTTGCCCTTATTGCATTTACCTTATTTAGTCATAATTTTATCAATAAGGTTGTTTAGTCATAATGACCCAATCTGCTGTTAATCAGTTGGCAATATCAAATAGTAAAGCAAATATGATAAATTGTGTTGTTTTTTTCTTACAGTTAGTTAACCTTCTGGTTTATTTTTTAAATGTTACCATGTACACCTCTAATTTTCAAATTAAAAAAACTGAAATAAAATGAATTATTACACTTCATTTATAATGAAATTTTTTTAAAACCAAGCCATCTGATTATTAAAATCAAAAAGGAATGTTTTATTTATATTATTATTATTTAACTGATTTATGATAATTAACAGTTTCTCTCCAAAAAAAGAAATAAGAATATATATTATTCTTATTACAATACAATTCATAGAATAATTAAGTTATTTTTAAACATTTCTTTTTCATGCTTTGAAGAGTTATATTAAAAAAAGGTAGACATAACGGGCAATGGGTGAGTTTTATGAGTATACTTTCAAATAATTGAAGCCATTGAAATTGACCCTATGTAAACAACCATTATTGCAAATGTCCTGGATGTTAATTGATTTGTTACCTTGAATTGACTGTTAATACCTTAGTAATGATTCCTATTACATGTTTATATATTCCTTAGATTTTGTTTATATGTCCTCTTTTTACTAGTTGTTCATTGTTTAGTCAAGTTGCAGAAATTACAGCCCTTAATTATGAAAATCTAATAAACTTTTAACGTGAACTTAAAACAAAAAAAAATGTTGTAATAAATAGCTTTGGGCTCCTTTGAAATGTAGGTTTTCCTCTTCAGAGACAGATTATATAATCAATACTATGATACATCAGTTTACAGGATCATCATCAAAAATTAAAAGCGACAGAAAAATTTATAAAACAGAACATGCTTATTTGTTGTAAAACACACCAACTATATCAAGGCATTTGTACAAAGTTTAAAACTGTACTACAGTGAACTCTGGTGTATTTTCAAGTGACCAGATGAATTATGAAAATGTTTTGTGTCCTGAGGCTACTGTGTAGTTTAGTGACATCCTCACACAACACTTAATTCTTTACGTCAACTCTATACTTTGGACTTTTATCACAATCTGACATGGATTGAATCATTTTCCCATTGCTAATGTATAATAAATCTTTCAAAGGATGCTATGCTGCAGTATTTTTTTTTTTTTTCTTAAAGCTACCCAAAATTGTTTACTTTTTTCGGCATTATAAGAATTAAATATTTATCTTATAACAATATTAGTTTCTCACAAATTAGTCTTTAGATACATAGTGTCTTAACTAACTTGGTTCTCACTCCTTTGCCATTTTCAAAATTCGCAAAGGAATGAGGGTTTGTGGCCTAGTAAAATTAAGAATAGCCCTTTTATTTAATGGTTTTGCCATTTATTAAACCTGAATAACAATACAAGATTTCCAAAAATATTAGGGCTATCAAACAGTTTATTACAATTCAGCCACTTATCATTGCAGGTATTATTTCTTTCTTCCTTACAGTATTTCTCACTTCCTCAACTTGATCATTCTAGAATAAATTTTTAACTAAGAATCATTATATTGCAAGATTTGTAATACTAGAGACTATGTTATTGACCAAAGGTATAAACATTGAAAATAAAATTAACGTGTACAATGCTGCAAATAACAGATCAGGACATATTAAAATATAAAATACAGTATTCACATTCCAGTATCTTTCTCAGAACATTCCTATTTTTCACACTCATCAGCTGTTTTATATTTGTAGCATTTTTTTTTATTCAGCTGACGAGATAAATTCTTCCACTGATGATGGTTCTGTGGGTGTTGTAGTATTCCTTCTCTATGATACCT
The DNA here is from genome assembly GCA_930367205.1 of Acanthosoma haemorrhoidale. Lineage (NCBI taxonomy): Eukaryota > Metazoa > Arthropoda > Insecta > Hemiptera > Acanthosomatidae > Acanthosoma > Acanthosoma haemorrhoidale. The sequence goes on along the minus strand of OV884015.1, from coordinate 47,813,738 downwards.
GGAGAGAGATTAACAATCATTCATCCCTAATTCAGATTAATTAAATCATAATTCGCCATGGAGTCTCTATTTAGTTACATTTTCAATTATTCGGATATTGTTTTAGTATCCACTTCTTCTATCTCTATGCCTCATCATTTTTTTTAATTCTTCTAGCAATTTTTTTTTTTTTCGCTTTATTAATTTGAATTAAAAAAAAACTATCCTTTTTGTAATGGCAGATTAAATAAAATAAAAAATGAAACTTGAAATATTGTTTCTATGTAATGAAATTTATATTCATAATACTAACAGCAGTTTATCCCCTCCCTTGGTTTAGCTTACATATATTCTGAAAATGTTATGTAAATCTCATTTTGCGAACTTATTTTTTATCAAAAAGTGTTGACTCCTGATGAAAGTGGATTGTGGATTCTCTTTTCGATTCTTTATTAACCTACATAGTTAGAAAATTGTTCTAAATTAAAAAGTAATGTATTCTTGTTGGCAATGAACCGGTCAGCAAAACTCCATTAATTTTTACATTTTAATTGCAGACGTTTTTTTGAATTAAGATTGTTCACCTTGCTTTATGTAGCAAATATACGTATGTAAGGAATTAAGCTTTTTTTAACTGAGAATACAAATTATAATTGTTTATGGTGGACATTTTGTGTGATTCATAACACTAAGGATATATAACTGCGCAAGCAATTAGTTAATGTTGAGATTGATGGAATGTACACAATTTTTATAATACTACACCCGTTAGTCTTTTGTACTTTGATTTTTTTGTTTAATGTATGAAAACAAGTGATTTTTACTGCAATTAGTGTTGATATAGTGTTTATTATTATTTTAAATTGGTCTAAACGAAATAAAATAAAAATTAATGTTTATTTAAATCTTCCCCCCCCCCCATTCCATTAAATTATAACCTATTGTTCAAAAGTTACAATGCTTGATATTAATTTTTGTTTTTATAAACTATGTAGAATATTATATATTTGAATATTCATATCCTTATATGCAGTCACATAATTTAATAATTTGTACAGCTATTAAAAGCATTTTAGTAAATTTTTTTTCATTGAAGTGCTATGAAGTAGTTTTAGTGGTAATAATTTTTCCTACAATTATTTATTATATGTGTATACCAGGAATATTTGCTTTATACATACCTTCAATTTAACTCTAATTTTAAATTTAAATGAACTAATTTTATTGCCTTTTATGAGTGTTGTTATAAGAATCTGTTTTAGTGTCAGCGTCATGCGGGTCGATGGTGCTTGCGGGGGTGGATTCTCCGAGCCGGACCTCTCCTGTGGATCGGATGAATCTGAGTCATTCCTCCCCACACACTTTCCGACAGCGTACAGGTCTGCACCATTCATATAAACAGTATAATACAACTTCCTCGCAGACAGACATTGTTGATTTTGTTGAGCAAATAGAGGCGGAACCCGAGGTTCATACTCCTATTTTCACATGGCATCGCTCAGCCAGCTGTAAAGAATTATGCAAGCCACAAGAACCTGTTGAAATAGAGAAACCACAACCAAAGTATGAGCGAAATTTCATCATTGCGGGTTCTAAAACTCCTTCACTCGACAGGAGTGGCATTGAACAAGATGCAAAAGTTTATTCTAGTAGTTATCCCGGTACAACAAGCTCTCTCTCGACTGAGAGTGCTGATGAAATAGAGCCAGGGGGTTCTGTTTTGGTAATGGACACAGGAAGTTCTCGCGAATTCAGCCATGATGATTTAAGCCATGATTCGTATGAATTATTAGAACGGGAAGCAAAAAGTTATGTTCATAGTAGGTCCTGTTCTCTTGGTTCTAGTGAAGTTCTTCCCAATGATGAAATTTTTGTTATTGAAGATTATAAAGATGATGTTGAAAAACGTTTAGGTTATGTTGAGCCACGCTACAGGGACATAGGGTTTAATGAGTTTAATGAAAAATGCAAATTAGGCTTCGCTAGGAATAGAGAAAAGAATGTTGAGTTTGATGAATTTGATGCTAAATGTAAACCAGGCACAGTTATTGGTTATGATGATGTGGGGCGTTATCCTGTGGAAAGAACAAAAAGTGAGCCATATGTCTCAGATTTTTGGAAAGTTGCTAGGCAACATAGAAAGTTATTTCACCAAAAAAGCTTTGATTACACACCCACAGAAAGTATTGACTCAGAAGGTCAAGCAAGCAAAAGTACTGCAGATATACCTTATACATTGTATAAGCGCCAACAAATGAATGGTACTGCTTCTATGTATGAGTGTCGTTCCCCAGTTTCTCCACGAAAAAGTCCAGATAAAAAGTCAATAACTGACTCAGAAAAGAAGAAATATTTAAAAACAAAAAATAAATTATCTAAAACTAAACAGGATTCAGATTTAAATTCACAAGATTCTGGGCTTTCATTAAGTTTAGGAGCGGAGAGTGCAGATGATTTGGTAGACCAAAATTCTAAAAACAGTGCACTTAATTCAAAATCAGAGAGTAAATATGGAGGATTAAAGGAAGATGGAGCTAAAGTTTCTCGAATCACACCAATAAAAAAAGATCTTTTAAAAGTAAAAAGTGAAGATGGGCCCAGAACCAAAGGAGTCCTTGTTAAATCAAAAGCTTTAAGTGCAGATTCAGATTTTAGAAAAGCTTCATCTTTTGAAAGAAATCCACCTGTAGAAGTAATTAAAATTGATTCCCAGGATGGAGAGGGTATTGTAATTTGTAGTTCAGATGATAAAAATATTTCTGTTGATACTAGTGATCCTGATGTTATAATTGTTGAGTATAAAACTAGTAGAAAAAGGGCTTTTCAAAAAAGAGGTTCTTCAGATAGCAAAAGTTCTATAGAGAAAAAGGTCAGTAGTTTTGATTCTCAAAGATCAGATAGTGATACTGCATATAAAAGAGATAAGTTAAGAGATTGGAAAAGTGAATCCAGCTCAAGCTGTGATTTGCCAGAAAGAATAGATTTCAGAAGAGAAAGGTTCAGCAAAGAAATTAAAACAAGCATTGAAGGGAAAGTAGTTAGAGAGTCAAGAGAAGAGAAAGAATTAAAAAAACAACGAAGTGAAGAGCTTGAGCGGAAAAAAACAGAAAAACTTATAAAATCAAAATCTGAAAGCATTGAGAGAACTGTAGACCGTGACAGCAGAGTTCCAGAAAAATCAGCTTGGAAAAAAGCCTTGATGGATTTCAAAACTCACGGTTACTGTACCTGTGAACATGACACTTCTTTTGAAAAACAAAAATCTTTGGATAAAAAAGGAAAAAGCATGGAAGCTTTAATAGAAAACAAAGAAGAACATCAAGAACATGTAGTTAGCTCCAATAAAACTACTGGAAAACATTTAGAATCTACAGGTAATGATAAAAAATTGACTAGGAAAGATGTTGGGCAGGATAAATTAAAAAAAACTATAATTAATATTGACAAAGAACAAAGTTTAAAAGCTAATAACATGTCCAGAAATGAAATTGATTCTGAAATCAATGATGAAAATGATGATGTTTTTTTAGAAGTAAAAAAAAATGATGTTACTGCACAGGCAGATCCTAAAAAAGAATTTAAAAATTTAGAAAAAAGTAAACTCCCATTTAAAACTGATAATGATTCAAATGTTGTAAATCCACACCTAAGTTCAGAAAAAAAAAGTTCTGAAAAAAATATTAAATTTGAAGCTGTCACTGTTAAAATAGAAAGTAGTTGTGCTATGTCAGAAGATCAATTCAAAGTGAACACCAAAGAGAAAGCTGATTTCAAGCAGTTTTCTTCAAAAGTCATCATTGAGAAAGATACCTTCTCACATAAAGAAAGTGATATTTCACCTGTAAAAATTAATGTACCAAAGGATTTACCTTTAGTGACTGAATCAATTACCACACCTGATAAACCAATTCCAATAGATAGTAAAGATGAGAGTAGTAACTTGAAAGATATCAAACCTGAAAAACCAGAAGTGGCAAAGCAGATTACATCTCCTGAAATTGTATGGAAAAAGTTTGGTGAGCTAACACCCATCACTAATAAACGTGAGCGTTCACCTGTTCTGTTTGCACGGCTTGGTTTTTCAGAAGGCTCTGCCTTCATCCCGACTCATTCCCAATCGCCTACAAATTCACGCAGAGCAAAGTCATTGGATGCTCCAGTTGTCTCATTGCATAGATTACCTCCTATAACCTCCTTTTCTAGTAAAGATGATACAGTAGATAATGATGAAGGAATAGAATTGGAAGAAAAATCACTTAAGGGGATAAAACCAATCCAAAAACAAAGTGTTATTGAAGAAGAAGAAATTGCCAGTGGTTCACCTATTATGCAAAACAATTCTTTAAATCTTGAATCAATTATAAGTGACAGTATAGAAAAAGTTCTAGAACATTTAGAGCTTACTGAAGACAATTTAGAACTTACTGAAGACAATCTAGAACTTATGCAAGTGAAACTAGAAGCTTCAGCAGCTAAATCAGAAATATCATCAAGCAATATTGAAACTGGTCAAGTAAACTCAGAAAAAGTTGCAGGTTCTCAGGTACCTTCTCCTCTAATAATAAATGATAAGCCACTATCTGAATCAGTAAATACAGATGATGATACAAAGTCCAGTCCTTGTACAGTTGCTGAAATATCACCTGATTTTAATAAAACCTCACCTGTTGATAAAATTCATTTGAATGTTCTAGATTTATCTGATCAAGATCAAGCATTACCAGAACCAAAAAAACTTCATTCTCATTTGCTCAGGGATATGGACAAATTATCCAGTGCAAGTGATGAGCAAAAAGTTCCTGAATCTGACTTTTATTATGAAAGCCCAAGAAAGCCAAGCGAAAGTGGTGAGTGTAAATATGATAGTGACTTTGAATTTATGGAATGTGAAACTCAACTTGAAGTAGAAGACACAGTTTCAATGGCAGCCAAGGGAAATTTAGAGGATAAAACAGAATGTGATCTATCTAAATTTAATGGTGAAGAAGCGCCCATAGCTATGGTATCAGATGAAGATGCTATTGAGCGGTTATCCCCAGATAATTCGAGAAAAATGTCAGGTTCAGAAATTGATGAAAATGAAGTTAGCGATCCTCCACCAGAGAGGCGCCCAAGCACTCGTCAGGAAAGATTGGATTCCTTCAAAAATACTAAAAGTTATTCTGTGGATATATGGACTTCAGAAGAAACTGATGTACCAGGAATACCTACTGTTGATATAGAGGAAGTTGATTGGGGGAATGATGATGATGCTTTTGCACCAGATCCAATTGAAGTTTTAAAAGAACACTTGTCTCCCAAAGAAGTTAGTTTTTCTGAGAAAGATAGGGAATTTTTCAAAAGTGATGATCCCATTATCGATAAAGGAAATCTCTCCAGTGAAGAAACATTTGAAGAGTGTGAGGAAACTAATATTCAGATCAATGTTACCACAGAAGAAGAAAACACAAACACAGAACCATCAAAACCAGAACCACAATTTCCAGTCGCTGAAGATATAATACTATTATCTGAACTTTGTGAGAAAATTGAAGAACCTGCTCAAGTAGACACTCAATTGATTCCGCCAAAGCGAAGTTTTGATGAGGATGCATCTAGTTCCTCTAGTATTAAACCCGAAAAAAATGCTTGGGTTCCTTTTTCACTTGAAAGTTCAGGATCATCTAGTTTAGAGGAGGGTATTTTTCCACCAGATGATTGTTCTCATTTTGCCGATGAAGAAGAAGGTAGCAGTAATTCAACAAAAGAGGAGTATCAAGGATTTGGGTACTCTGTAGTGGGAGCAGAACCATTAATTGGAAGCTATACAGGTGGTGTATTTGGACTTTCTAGAACTTTATCGAGAATTTCAGAAAGAAGTACTACTTCAGAGCAAGAAAGATCTGACCTTGAGGATGATCTTTCTACAAAGCCATCTTCCAGATCTTTATCAGTTGAAGATGAGTCCCTTATGTCAAGTGATAGGCAACCAAGTTTATCTTCTGACCCTTCTACCAATCCAGAAATTGAAGAACATCCATTACCTCCCTTACCTCTGGAACCTTTAGGTTTCAAAATACCTCCTCCTCTTCTAAACCCAGAAGATGAATGGCCTTCCCCACCAAATTCTTCGTTTGAAACCCCAATCATAAGTAATGTGGAGGCTTACTATATGGAATTCAAACCAGAAGAAGTTACAAAAGTTTTAATACCTAGAGAAGTTAAACAGTTTGACAGTTCTTCTGATTCAGATTATGAAAATAAAACATTGCAAGATGATGCTCCGGAATCATCAGCGGTTGAAAGTACTGTGAAACTTGCTGTAAAACATAAGCGTCAAACTAATTCTAGCGATACTTCCTTGGGTGTTTCAGATTTTTCAAGTAGTACAAGTACAGTTAAACTTCAGTATTATTCATGCACTGTTAAATCTGATGACAGCTCACTTGCAGAGTTTGGATCATCTCTGTCGACTGAAATGTTGACATCATCAAGAAAAAATTCAGACGATTCTGTTTGTTTTAGAAGAAGGAGCTACCATGCTCCTCAAAGATCTTTTGATGATTACGATTCGCCTTATAGTGAATCAGATGAAAGTTCAAGGCAGCATCGAAGAAACTACATGAATCTACCAAGCCCCACAAGTGGAGGAAGTGGCAGTCTTACTCCAAAGAAAGGTTTGAAACAAGAAAGAAGGAAGGAAGAACGAAGGCCAGGTGTGAAATCAATAGCTAGATCTAAGTGCTATTCATACTACTCACTTGCAAGAAGCCCTCCAAGTGATGGATCTTCATCTTCATTGGAAATGGGAGAACCTCCAACGACTCCAAATACTATACCCAGGGTTTCAAAAAGGAGAAGGCATGTTCCACCATCCAAAAGAAGGCATAGAGCTTCAGCTGATATTGATATGAGAGATGGCCATCTCATATCAGTTTCAAGCCCATCAGTTGTGGCTTGTGGAAAATGCCATGGAAGGGGCGAATCTAATAGGTCTCAAATGTCAAAGCAATCATCAGTTTAACCATTTTTTTCTTACTTCCTATTAACACCAACTTATGATTTTGAAATCTCAATGGGGTTTTATTCTGAAATGCTCATATTGCAAGGCTGTCTTAAACTGCTCAAAGTCAGGAAGGAAGTCAGTTCCTGAAGTGCACTTGTTGGAAACAAAAACTGACTGTTTTTTAAATGATTAATCGTGGGAAAGCTGGTTAAAATTTATCACTTGCTGCCATTTTGTTATTATAGGTAATGTTTCCTAATTTTAAATTATATAAAAAAAATACTGTAAAGTTACGAATCATTGGCTTTAATCATCATTGTAACTATTTATGGATGAAAAGATTACCTCTATAATGAGAATGAGTGAATTTTAAGTATTATAAGTATTAGTATTATGCAGTAAGGACGAATTATTTTTAGACTTTAGTGATTATGACACAATTTTAAATTTAGTTATTGTAAAGTCATTATATTGATTTTAATTTATTACTAACTGAAGATGGATATATATAACTTAGAATCTGTAATTTCATATTCCTTTCTTATCATAAATTCAATAATAAATTTTGAAGTAGCAAAACTTTGAAAGATGAAGGAAAATAATTATTGAGAAGATAGTTTTATCAAATGGTGAATTGTGTAAATTATAGATTAGTATCCATGCAATTCCTAATATTGATGCTCTTCGGGGTCTTTATATAAAACTGTCTCAATGTTAAATTTTTATATAAAATAATAGACTGTATTAATAAAAATTAAAAGGCTCTAATATTTTTTATTATACATTCTTTTTTCTAAATCATATTTTATTTTTAATACATATTGCTTCCATGTAAACCTTTATCAGTAGTGTATTAAATATATTATTGAAAGATATTCGTTTTAACGATCTGTCATCATGCTAAATTGTTTTATGGTATTAATGCTTTCTCCTTATGGCCTAACATTCTCTTTTAATAAGCAATTAATTTCATATTTGTCTTCATTACCATAAATTTAGTTAAGTAATGTAAAAATATACTTTTTCAATATGTTATTTTAAATTAAATAAACTGGAACGAGTCAAAAGTCTGCCAATTTTTTTGTTTTGTTTGTTTTACTTTTTAATTGCATTCTAAAGTTACTCAGTACGATTATGTGCGGTGATGGGGTGCTTATTTTAATTCATGTTACAAATCAAGTAACGTATCTTTTTTAATTGTCCAATCTACAGAAAATGCATCTTATTATACTTTTCATTAATTGATAACTTCAACAACCAGTCTTACGGGGCTTATAAAAAAACACTTTTAAAAATAAGATCTTGTATTTATTTGTTATACTGTGTTAGGCCATGTTTTGAGTGATTAATTTGCTATTGCTTAAAAGGTTGGAGTAGTGTCATAAACATGAATTGTCTATTCCGTTTTCTGTTGGCACAACAGGCATATGAACCAGTCCTCAATATCTTTCTTCCAATTGTACTACAATACTTCTTAATTGGGAAGCGTGATATTCAGAAATGACTTGTATAATCTACAATCTTTGTTATGTCCCTTCCTTTCCATTCTAAGACTTTATTTATCCAACCGTTACACTTTTTACATAAATATAACGACAGAAAATATGAAGTAAAAGTAAAAAAAAAAAATTAGTTCAGTTTGCTTAAATTTTAAACTTTTCAAGTCGCAGTGCAGTGCAGCTATTTAAAATTTAAAGTTCTCAATATTTTTTTCCCATGTCCAGGGCAATGATTGTTTTTTAGAATTTGAATGGCTTAATGTTTTGGACTGCCCATAACCTTTAAGCAATAATGATGGCTCAAAGACGAGTGGATTTTCCTAAATGTCGCCTAAAGATATTTAAAGAAGATAATTAAAACCGTTTAGGCTGTTTTCAGAATTGTTTCACAATGATGTATAAATTAATTTACACCAATTGTAAGACACATATGTAAAGTAGGAAACAGATGCAGTATCAATATTGTCTTTGAATTAAAACAAAATGTGGATGGTCACAATTTCCTTACTTGATAGTTCTGTGGTTCTAAAGTCAGGATTATCTCATGAAGTAACTTATAACAAAATAAAAAAATTGCGGACTTTTTACTCATCTTGGTTGTAACATGTGTAATTTAAATATTTATTTTAATTGAAAGCTTTTTAAAATAACAAATTTGTAAATATCAAGATTTATAAAAATTGAAATTATTGGATATCAGTAAATAATCATTTAAATCTGTAAAAATTTATTATTAATAAGCCAGATGAAATTTTTTCTAGCGATACGCTGTTGCTGATTATTTCAATTTTATTTGTACCATGATAAATATTTATAAGTATATTAAAATGTATCCAGTATTATTATTATTATAGTTAACTATAGTTAAAGAGAATATTTTTTTTGTAATGGCTGGTGTGATTATTGCCTTAAATTTCCTTGGTTTTGTTCAATTAAAATTCACACCTACTTTTACTGTAATATGGCATTTAAATGGGGCCTTAATGAGTCTGATGTAAACACTCTTGAGTAATAATGGTACGCATATAACTGTCTCGAGTAATATTTCTTTCTAACGTTGATTACTTACTCTTGTTCTGTCGGAAATCAGAATCTTAGCAGTCCTGTACATACTTGGTGATTTCAAAACCTTGAATTATGTTCTACTCTGTGTTATTTGTTGAACCTCTAGCATCTGAAGTTATTAACAAATTCTATAACTTAAAAAGATATAATTTAATGATTTGTAATTTATCGAGTTAAATATTAAACTAAATTGTTTCTTCTTAACTTTTTATAAGTCGCCTAGCTGTCTTTGGAATGGGCTGTACTATGTGTTTGTAAGCCGGACAAAATATAAAATGCATTCGGAATAGGTCATGAAATCTTTAAATTATATATATCTCAAGATTTTATGGTCTATGATATCAGTTTTAATGGACATTGCCAAAATATAAATGCACATGTGTAAGTTACACTCTCACGTATATGCGAATGTATAGGTAACATTGAAAATTTTTGTGAAATTTTCAAGTAACTGTCTCATATATTGAGATTTAAATGTAAAACAAATTATTTTAATGCTCAATAGTAACTAGGACTTTTTTTTTTAATGAAATTAAAATACGAAAGTCGGAATACTTACAAAAAAAAATTTGTTCTGTTGATGTTTTATTTATAAAAATATATTTATAATACGATGAAGTAGTTTAATTTAAAAATTCAATGGTATATATAAATATATATATATATGTATAGGTATGTTCTGGAATAATATATATTACTAACTGATTATATACATGTAAAAGTCACAATTACTTGCACTGTTTTAGAATAGCATATTTATGGAACATTATCATATAGTTATAGAAACTTTATTAAAACACATATGTATGTATGTTTTTTTTACCAGAGGGTTTTTTCACACAAGATTACAGGATTCATTTTGAATTTGAATTTATTTTAGTATCACTGTTAACTATTATTTATTTTTAAATTGTATGAATCAAAAAATGGTTGGTTTTTATTTTGTAATCATACCATTTGATGCTAGTAGAAAAATAATCTAAATAATTGTCTCTCCTTGAAATATTTTTTAACCTTTTTGCCTATTTAGCAAAAGTGATGCAATTATTAATGCTTTTCAAAATTTAATTTTGAATTTGTCAACTACAATTTAATTAGTAACTTAATTAGGGAAAAAAAGAAACAATAATGTATTGAAAGGGGTTAGACATATTGTGTAATAACTACTTTAATATGGAGGACATATGGCATGTACAGATTGTATAACCACCCTTATTATATCTGTTTTTTTCCCTTCAACTGCCAATTTGTTTGTGGTTGACAAATTAAAACTTTTTTAATGAAATTTTGACTAGTGTCAACGGATAAAGCATCCAGATGTATGAATAGGCAAAATGTGGAACTTTAAAAATAATTCAGGGGAGGAAATAAGCCTTATTTAACCAATTATTTTCTGAGTGTATCTTATTTTCTATTTTTTGGTGCATTACCCTTAAGATATCGCTTAAATCTAAATTTGGTACACTCTTTAATGTGTCTTTTAAAAAAAAAATTACTATAGGATTTAGATAAATGAGATGTCTCCTGGGAGAATGGGGAATAAGCCAGTCTCAGATTCACTTCATTATTTTAAATAAATTTGAATAATTTTTGTTATCATAAGTATGAATTCAAAATTTAGACTTTTAAAATTGAATACTCACAATGTTCAATGTCATGAAAAATGATTTCTTATTGTTTTAGTTTCAGTAATTGGCTGAAAAAGTTATCACATTTAAGTTAAATAATTATGGGCTTGTTTTCAATTAATTATAATTTTTTTATTTCAAAGTTATAATCTTCTCAATTGTTCTTGTATTTTATTTTAAAGAATTTAATCATTATTGACATGTTATGATTTTATTAGTAGCAGAGCTTTGAGTATATTTATAGAAGTTTGTCTGTTTAGTTAAAAAAAAATAAATGTTAACAGAAATCCATTTCCGATCTTAATATAGAAAAGTTTTCTAAAAAAAAATTACATTTTTTTCATCTGACAAAAATATCTAAATTTTTTTAGCCTCTGGATTACTTATTGATAATGTTCATTATTTTAATAACAGTGTATTACCATTCTGTATATAATCTTTTATAATATTTTTTAAATCACTGGCTAATCATTGTTGGAAGATAGATGTTTCCAAAAAGAAAATATGTACTTTACTACACTAAAATTTTTAATAAATGTATATAGCGATTTAAATGTGCCAAGTAAAATCTAGTCTTCCAACAATTTTTAAAACACACAAAAAATAACTATCTAACTAAGCAAAGTTATGAATGTTTGATTTCTTTGTGACACTTATGTTTATTTATGATTTAAGAATGTTTATATGTATATATATTAAATTAATATGCTTGAAATTTTTTTTTTAAATATGGCAAAATATGCTTGGTATTTATAATGGAAAGTGTTTTATAAAAAAAAATAAGCATTATTCAGTTTAATTATCATTTGAGATATTTGGTGGATTATCTGTTGAATGATTTCATTTTATTGTCTCAAAAAATGTATGTATCACATAACTTTTCTAAATTAAATATGAAGCCTTGTAATAATAAAATACTGACTCGATATTAATAAAGAGTTGGTCATATTTTTAAAATTCAAGTTGTATCATTGTCATATTATTGCTCATTTTATCAAACACAGTAAAAATTATTTAATTAATTTTCTATGTCGACATATGAAGCTTTATCTCTAGTAATGTAGTCGTTTTTATCAATTCAATGGATAGCTTTAGAATTAAAATCTTTTAAAACCAATCATTTTTTTTTTTTAAATAAGTAGCATAATTTACATAAAAAATGTAATTTTGTGAATATGTCATTTAATATTCCTGCTTTTTTGAGTGCCCTTTCATAATAAACCAAAAATGTAATTATTTTTTTATTTTATTAATAATAATTTTTAATTAATGAAGTATTTCGAGTACTGCATACAAATAATTTAAATTGTATGATAATTATAGTATAACATTCGAAAGACTTTTAATCTTTAAACATTTTCAAATCAGTTCTTTCATAAACTATACTTGTACCCAGTTGTAAATAGAATTTTTACTAATCTTAGAAAACCTACAAAAAGTATTGATTTCAACTATGAATTTATTATTATTCTAATTAATTCTTCTTAAATCCGTTAAAGTTCAAGTATTGTATGTTAGCATGTCTACACTTCGGTTTAGTATAGTATAGCTAAGGTCATCATCTATATTATGAATGTCACAAAGAAATCTTTCAACATTCGATTTTTATGTTATTGTTTATTGTTATTAAATAATATTGAATTTTACATTGTTTATTGGATTAAATCATTAGTTACCTAACTTTTTTCCTGTCTTTTCTTTTACAAGAAAACACATTTTGTATAATGGATATTAAAATATATATACTGTGCCACGTTGTATTATTGTAGATAGATTTAGTGTTTTTCATGTTGTTCCTTCTTTTTCATGTTGTTCAATCAAATTTTTGTTAAAATTTATATAATATTTTTAACGTCATTAAAATTGTTTTGTTGTGATTGTTTCATTTTCAATAAAAGACTACATAAATACATGTATTTGTTGATAATTTTCTTTATTAATATTATTATTTATTTTAACGAGTGCTTCATCAGTTTGGATTTAAAGTGAGTACTAATTCAAATTTACCAATAAATTTTGATTTGATAATTAAAATCATACGTTTATTTTGTATTCTGCTTAAAGACATAAATTACATTTTTGTTTTATTTTTTTTAGTAATGTATTTTATTTTTTAGTAATGTGATTATTTTTTTTTATCTGTTACATTTTAGCTCTTTACTTTTTTTCATTTTATGTACATACTTTCCTTTAGATTTATTTTTAAACATACACATATTTTTTCTCTTTCCTATGGTTTTATCATTGCATTAATGAAATCTTCAATTAACATTCTGGCCCAATATTTCTTTTATCTCTTGTCTAGTGAATGAATTACGCTATGTTCAATTTGCTTAATTTTTGTTGGAGTATTACGTGAAAACGGCTTAATGAAAAACATATTCATTTTAACTGTTTGACAGATCACAAAATCTTGTTTTAAAAACGTTATCATTTTTTATAAAAAAAAAAAAAGTTAATGTATCAGTGTCACATGCTGCTTCCTTTTATGTTAACATATTACCATTAGATAAAACCTAATAGATATTTTGAAATTGTTTTAAATGAAATTTTATTTTCAAACATGGTAGAGAAAATATATGTGTTATGTTAACTTTAATTGAGTATTTTTATAAAATTAATTATTCTTTTGTATGTATTTTTTATTTATTTGATCATTTAAAAAAAAACAGCTATTACCAAAAAAAATAAGTAATTAGAAATTGTTGCTGATTATGTTTCAGTAACAGTTTATGGTATTATGAATAGTTTAATTTCCATTTAACCTTTAATTTGTTTTTATTCAAAGAAAAAAGTAAATTGATTCTTAATTAAAGAAATATTACTTTCTTATCACAGCTATTTTATTGTTAAATTCAATCATTAAGATTATTTTTATTTTGTATATATTTTAATATTTTTTGCATGTAAATATATATTAAAAATGTTGACTCTCGCCATTAAATATATTTTTTGGTTCTAACTTTTTTTGAAAATGTTGGTTTATAAATGTTTCCAACGAATTAATAATATAATTTAATATATTAGCTTATTTATTTTATGAAACATTAGATATTGAACCTCATTTAAATATTGTAAATAGTAATCTTTACAGCTAAACATATATATTCTAAAAATTACTCAATTAGTACCTAACATTTGACATTCGCATTTATGTTTTGAGTATAAAAAAATATGATTTAATTTTTACCATCATGAAATCATATACACTTATATTTTAAACAGTCGCTGTTGTGGAAGTTGAGGATTCGCCAATGGCTGATCGGAGGTTGCTGAATAACACTCCCAATAACAAGTACAATAACATCAATATGATATCTTCAACGCCTAAACTCAATGGTGTATCCATCTCATCGATAAGGTAAGTCTTAATTGTATGTATTTTATGTGGTTATAAAATTATACTACCTTATCAGAATATTATATTATTACGTTCTTTTAAAGATATCATAATTTTATTTTTCTTCTTTAACTTTATATTTATTTTATTAGTTATTAACTGATGTTTAAGGTTCTTTAACAAAAATAATTCTGGCAAAAAGGTTATATTTAATTACAAAAAAAAAAAACTTATATTTTTTATATATAAATACTTGTTTACAATTTTGCTTCTTCTTCTTCTTTTATCCTCATCAATTATTTTCAAACCAAATCAATTCTTTTTCTTTTCTTGCAACGGCTCTTCTTGGTTCTGCTAAGTCCAATACCACTAACTAAAAGAAATTTTAAAGTTTTTCTGACACACAATTTACAGCTAACATGTATCACGGGCTGATCCCAAAACTAGAGAGTATAATGCTCTGTGTGTTTTCATCATAACAACAACAACTATACTATAAAAGTTTTTCCATGATCACTAGAACCAGACACCTATACACCAGGCCGATCCCATAACTAGAGAGAGAATAATTCTGTGTGTGTTTTCATCATCACAACAACCAGTATACTATCTTTTGTTTTTTTCATCCACTCTCCATTGTTTTTATTTTGCCTTCTTGATAAGTTGGATTAAAGATTATATAAAAACTCCACAATATCTAATATCACAACAATATATATATATATAAATAATTATTAATATCATCAATCCCACTTTTTAAGAACAAAATTAGTAACAGAGCTGAGTTATTACCCAGAATTTCCTGAAAGCATCCTTCTCGTTAGGCTATTCTGTGGAATGGCAGTTGAACCATCAGGAAATCCTGGGTTCATATCCTCTCCTTATTTCTATCTTTCAATTAATAATTTTAGAATATATATCATATGGCAGTTCTAAATTCATATATTCTACTCTGAAAATGATGAAACTTTAATGTATTGTCAGCCCTTGATAACTGCAGCGTATGGTGCCAAAAGCACTTTTTTATAGAAATTAAATATATACCAATTTTGTGAAGGCATGGAAGTTACCTTTTATTAAAGATATCAAGTTTTATCACTGAATACAATAGTTAGGTCTCAGACTGCTTGAATAAGAGTTGAAAATTTTTAGTTTTTTCTTATGTAAATATTTCTATCCAACATCCCTGTGAGGGTACTTTTTGTGAAGGTGCAACCAAATGCACATTTTTAAAGGGAATGAAGTGAGATTTTGGTTGAAACTTTCTCTTATCCAACTTTTAAATAACATTTATAAAAATTTTGTGTTTATAAATTTGAAAAATAATAATTTATTGAGAATAAAATTAATTATACAATAATCATGTATCCCTGCATAAAATCCACATGAACCCTATAATTTATTTTACTAGCATCTAGAGTATACTAAAAATGTTACTGATAAAGAAAATAATTTTCATTTCATTTTTTTAACATTTTAATTACCTTGGTAGTGATCTGAATTCACCTGAGCTTAGCCCGCTAAAGACATTGAAAGATGACTCCAACAGAATTCCAGGAAGTGGTGATACCCTCGATGGAGAAGTAAAAAAGAAGGTATTTGATACTCATATTGTTAATTGTAATTCAAAGATGGCCAGTTTATATTTATTTTATATATTTCAAAATCAACCTTTTTTAAAAAAGGCTTACAAGATGACTTGCCTTTTGGTGATAAACCTGAACTCTCCGAATGGCTAAATTGGAGAAATGTTCTTTCTCTCTTACCAGACCAGTTGTGTTGCTATAGTGCCGACAAGATGTGAACAACAATGTATAAATTATTATGAGTGAAAATAACGGTTTTGTTGGTGAATTTCTGAAATTTTTTTCAGGATCTGACAGGCTAAGGTTAATGTTGTAATGAACTTATCATTTTTATTGTTCACATTCCTCATCTTTGTTAATACTACTTCTAAGAATAACAGTCCCTCTAAGAAAGGGGACAGCTCTTCTCAGAAGAAGCTGGTTGATGATTTTAAGCTTATCACAAAAGGCTAAATGTCTTTATAGTGGTATCATCTGTTGAGATATGTTTGAAGCTTCTCTCACAAATTGTTCTACATAAACTAAAATGACAAATTAAAATTTTAATTTAGAAATTAATGATCAAATGATATATCTATTTGTGAAGAGGATATGTGAATGTAAACAACAGCAAACACGCCAAGCAAATGCCCTTAGCTTGGATCAGATTGAATGGAAAATAAATGTGAACTCATGTTGATGGTTTATAAATTGAATACTTCAAACTGCCAATAACCCAGAATGTAACATATTTACTAATAAAATCTTATAAAAAAATTAGAATTACGATGTACAGGTCAAAATAAAAGGAATCCTTAAAATTAATGTTGATTAAGTGGCAAATAAAAGTATATGACATAAGTATCATATCTGTTCCGAATCTGGTCATCATGTGTTGGATCTTCAACTTCGTCTCCCCCATTGAGATAGATGCTGGTCCAACCGACTTCTGCTGTCCGGACGTAAAGTTGACACATCAAGTAGTTTTAAAACATTTTATTTTTTCAATTTACTTTGTCTTTGAACTGAGTCCCACACTTTCCTCTAGTCAGGAAGAACCTTTGCTTAGTCCATCTCTTTATATCTTCACTCCTAACATAGTTTTATCCTTTATTTTGACAATACTGGCTCTTTTGCACCCCTGCCTGCAGGTTTGTTGCTGTTTTATTCAAAGAGGTTTCTACTATGAGTTCCCGAAGCCTTTCTCACAGGACACTGTCTCTATGCCTATCTATATGGTGTATCAAACGTATAAACTAATAAATGCTTTAGCTATTGCACAGTTTCTTTCATTATTAATAAATTGTGTAAAACTAGTTATTTGACAAGGGATCCCTTGGCTAAGACAATTATCATTTAATTTAACTAGTAGTAAAAAAATTAATAATGGTTTTTATTTGTGAAATTTCAGAAAATCACCACAGATAGAGCATATTTTATTGCAAAAGAAATGATGATGACTGAAAGAACTTACAGGAAAGACTTAGAAGTGATAAACCTGGTAATAATTATTTAATTGTTTAATAACTACAATAATTGTTTTCATAAAACTTCACATTTGTTAAGAAATTATTGAAGTATCTTTTTTAAAGATCTATTAATTGTGATATATCAAATAATTGAGGATTTTGTTGGTAATAGTTAGTGTATTTTATGTACTTTATAGGTAAAAAAAAATTCATACTATAATTTAGTACCTACAATAATTTCAGGAATTATTGAAATTTTACTTAAAATTTATTTGATCTTAGAAGGACCTTATCTATTAACTTTCTCATATTTGGGCAAACCTATATATTGCATTTATGAAAAATAAATGAAAGTATGTTCCTGGGAGCTACTCTTTTGCACTACTGGGAGCTCTCATTTTAAGGTGTTGGAATTCACAAGTAATCAATTAATTGATAACACTTAATTACTTTTCTATGTTCATATCATTTTTGTGTTATGCATCATCAAATTTATACAATTAACACAGTGATTAATTTGTCGATATCAAATGTAACTTCCAAGTTCTAAAGGGGCTGAATAAAATTTTGAACATCATCAAAATCGATAATATTGACTACTTTAATGAACTATTTATTACTGCTTTAATTATATCACTAAAGCCTAATTTCTACATTTTCTATGATCAGGTTATTTTTTACTGTGATCAGAATTAATGAAAAAGTTATAGTAAAATATTTCTTTTAGTGGTTGAGAGATGAATTTGACAAAGTCGAGGAAAAGAGTATTACTGAGCTCCTAAGAATAATAGACCCACTTCATGATGCTCACTGTGCTATTCTTAAAGAGGTCGAGGTGAGACACGGGACTTCAGAAAACAGAACTAACCAACACCGAATCGCTGATATTCTACTATCGGCGACACAGTATCTTCCGGTAGGTCATTCAGATATTTTGTGCTATTTAATGTAGTAACTAAATTTTCTATACTATTATGTGTATTTTTTTAGTATACTGTATTTGTTAAAAATGTCAATCACTTAAAAACTACTGATACAATTTAATTCAACCAGTACCATAAAATCCCAGAAGCATTATAAGTTATTTTATGTAAAAGAATGCTGATATATAGAATAAACTACAACTATTAAAATTTATTGTTCATACAATGAGCACAGTGATTAATTTGTTGACATCAAGCTTTAAGTTATATTTCATAGAGCTTAGACTTGTATCATTTTTGTTGGCACCCCTTCAATTATATTAGAATCCAAGCAAGCATAGCTGAGTTTTCAGCAGAGCAGTTTTCTTTATTATTGTAATTGCCTTAGCTACCCTTCGACAGATAAAGAAATTGTTCGAAGCCGAATTTAAAAAAAATTCTAAATTGGTTGATTGTTTATTTTTTTTTCAGATATATGAAGATTATCTGCAAGAGCATGTAGGTGTTCTGGCCCAGCTAAGTAAAGACCTGTGTAATGATGCATTTGAACAGAGTTATACTAACTTTGAAAAGAATAAAATATGTTACCTTCCCCTCACGTTATTTATTTTGAAACCGATACAGCGTATTTTACACTATGCACAACTTATTGACCGTAAGTAACAGACATGTTTGTTTAAATGAGAAATTTCTATTGTTATGTCTTAATGCATTTACACTTACTATGATGAATGTATCGGAAAATAACCCCACCACTAATTTCTATTTATTTATAGGTCTTAAAAAACATTATGGACTCGATCACCCAGACTTAGCCGATTGTGAAGAGGCTGCCATAAAATTTTCTAAAATCGTCAAGCAAATACCAGATATTCTTTATAAATCTGTATGTACACTATAAAAGTACAGTATCTATTAGATTAAGTTTATTTTAGAACTTATTGCAGTTTGCAAAGCAAAGTAGTATTAAGTACCTCTGTATTTAACGGTTCACTGCAGTTTCATTTGATTCAGATTGTATTGTATCATTTCAAATCTGTTTGCCATTTAACAATACTTCAAAATGGAATGAATGATAGTAATCTTTATTGATAGTATGTTTTTAGTATTAAGTATTATCCCAGACACCAATTCATAAAATTCAGCCTTTGTAGGTTAGGTACAGTTGAAAGTTGGTGGCCCTAGATAATTTGAATGCAATCATAAATTTTATTTTAAATTTATTAACATAGATATTTGTTTAATAATTATACCACAGGCAAAACAGAATAATATCCTTAGAGTACTAAATAATTTGGAAAATAATTAAGGGAACTTTCCCAAAATGCATTACAATCAAAGGATAACATTATGTTAATTTTCGAAGCAATGGAATTTTACATGAAAGTTTATTCATCCACAACTGGAAATTTCAATAACAATAGCAAGTATGTAATTGATCTTTTCTTGCAGAGCCTGTGTTGAATAGCTTTCGTATAAACATAGTATACTTATAAACTTTTACCAATTTTAGAAAAAATATAGGTGATAATGATTGTTTTTGGGGGTGAGGGATTTATTCAGTCCAGGCTCCAAGACCTTGCTAGGTGCCAGAAAGCATGCCAGTAGACAAGTCTGGCAGTGGTTGTAAATAATGTTTTAAACACTAGTTATTATTGGAGGGGAGGATGTAGATACAACCCACTAACTTACGTACCTCAGTACAATGTTTACATTTACATACATATGGAAAAGTCCAAATCTTCCAAGGACCTTGGAATTAACGAGCTATAAACTATGTGAGACTAGCAATGCATTCATTGCCCCAGGATGCCCAGGACACCGACCATCTTGACCATCCCGCACCCTCAGCAGCAGGAGCTATTTTAGCATTTTATTTCCAAATAGGTACATTAAAATTTTTGTCAAATATCACGGAGTAAATTAGTTTTGAATGAAAATTGATCATGGTAATTATGGCCAGTTCATCGTTTCTTAATGATGCTGGCATAATAGAAGTTTTAGGCTATTTTTAATAGTGATAATGATTGTTAAGTGAATGTTTTACAACTTATATTATATAACTTAAAGTATAATCTTTAATTCTTACATAAACCTTTGAAATTTTATTTCAGGAAAATCTTGTGCAGCTCATTGAGTTGGGTAGGGACATCAGTGGATTTGAGGGAACGTTGACTGAAGGTGATCGTCAGTTCATCAGGCAAGGTTGTCTTGCTAAATTTTCTCAAAAAAAGGGCTTTCAGCAACGAATGTTCTTTCTGGTACTACATTATATACAATTTCTAATATGTTTATATTTACATAATTGTTTTTTAATGTTAACAAGTTTATGTCTAGTTATCAGATATGGTGCTGTACAGTAACCTCTGTGGCCAAACTTTCAAAGTTCATGGACAAATGCCTGTTAAAAGTTTGACTGTCCAGGAGAGAGAGGACAATCCGACTCCAAACTCCTTTTTTATCTATTCCGGAAACAGGTAACAATATTTTATCTAATGTGCACCTTATTAAATAAAGTTTATAGTATTTTAATGATAAATTAATTGTGAACAGGGCTATCACTGTTGGCGCCAGCAGCCCGGAGGAGAAAGACAAGTGGTTAGAAGATCTAACAAATGCTATAGATAGAGCGAAAAATAATTCGCTCAATACCAGCCTGCTCAGTTTGAAATGTTCAAGTAAGTTAGGATATTTGTTAATTAGTTTCTTCAAATATGCATCATAGGCATAAGAAATATGGTTCAAATTTATGTATTTAAATTACCAATGTCTAAAAGTGATTTTAGCGGTATGGAACTAATGTTTAATTATCACCAATTTGTGTTATATAATTATAATCCCAAAGGAAAAGTATACTAGAAGGATCAGGAGGACCTCCCCAATGTCTGGTGGTCGGATGCTCTACCAAATGAGCCAGTCCTTCACGAGTGAGAACCTTGCCAATATCTGAACTCTCTCTTTCCAAACACTTACAATGACTTTCAACTTAGTACCACGGTGGGGGGAGCATCTTACAACTTCTTAATTTAAATAAAACTCTATTTGAGGAATTGCCATAAAAATAGTCTACTTCTAAAAGCTGGTAAGTTTAACTAGAAATTAAAAAAAAAAATTTATTTCGACCATGCCAAACCACTTGTGTCCTTAGGTCTTTCCAAAGTCCAGTACGTACAGTGGTCAAATTTTTAGTTGATCATGCCATTAGTACATTAACTGGAGGTTGACGGCTTATAAGTACTCACTCTTTCTAACTATGATAATAGCTTTTCTTTGGCTAATAATTAGTAGTCTATTTAAATTTTCCAAGAGCTTGTTTGTCTTTTACAGCATTATATATTTGGAATATTTAACATACACCAGTTATACATAATAATACTAGTTGTGGTCTGTAATACAACAGAATTTTCACTATTTATTTTTCTTTGGCTAATAACTATTAAAATAGTATTACGATGGACCACAGCTTATTTATTATCATCATCATTATTTGATTTAATTTATTTACATTTGAGAGATTTGTTTTTGGTATAGGTTCATCCGATGATGTTACTGAGAAAACAGGAAATGAAGAGGTAGTCCGTGCTACTCCCCAAAGAAGCAACACAACTGTTCATGTTTGCTGGCATAGAAACACAAGTATCAGTTTAGCTGATCAAGTTAGAGCAGCTCAGGTATTTAAAATAAAACTGTAGATGAGATATTTATGTACATAAACTAAATGTTACCGTTAACAATATCTAACGTACATGATTACATTGCAGAATCAACTAAGTGGCTATTTACTAAGAAAGTTTAAAAACAGCAATGGCTGGCAAAAATTATGGGTTGTTTTCACTAATTTTTGTTTGTTCTTCTACAAAACATATCAGGTATATTATCAGATAATACAATTAAACCTTTATTTTTAGTTTATAAAATTTAAAATGATTTTAACCAAACAGAGAGATTAGTTACTTAGTTGCCTATGGGTCTATGTCAGAATAGAAAATCGATCCTTAAATGTAATATTTACTGAATGAACAAATGAATTTGTTTTTTATGAATTTCTTTTTATTTGTCTGAATCGGCTCTCGTATGACTGCTTCATTGTATGAACAACCTGGGAATTGAAACCCAAATGTGCAGTGAGTTTGTTTTTTTTAACTCGTTGCAAAAAACTTATTCATATATGTTGCTGTATACTTTATTTATATACTACCATTTAGAGCTGCAAGCAGGTGAAAGAAAAGTTTACTTTCTATCAAAGGACTTGCCTAAGTATTTGTACCATGGTTTGATTACTCTAAACTGTATGAAAGTTATTACCTAGATTAATATATGTATCAAAAATTAATGTTTAATCATAATTTAAATGAAATAACTTAAAATTTCAGGATGACGCCCCATTGGCAAGCCTTCCACTCCTTGGTTATAGTGTTACAACTCCCACAGAAAAAGACAATATCAATAAAGATTTTGTTTTCAAGCTACAGTTTAAGAACCATGTTTATTTTTTTCGTGCTGAAAGTGAATACACATTTTCCCGGTAAGTTTAAGTGTAATTCCTATCCAGTATTAGCATTTTAACATAATTATGTACGTACTTTTAAATTTAATTTTAAACTTAACTATGCAGAAAAATGCTCTCTGTGAGTTATGAAATCCCTTCATATAAAAACCCTTTAATTAAATTAATGTACATATCATGAAATATAAGTTGTTTTTTTGTGGGGAATCACAGTCTAATACCACTGTCATTGTACCACTGTCTCCAAGTTATGAAAAAAAAAAATCAAATTGAACTTCTTAAAATACTAATGCAATATTTAAAGAAAAACTTGAAAGTATCTGATTCTGAAACACACTTCCCTTCAAAACTATTCCAAGACAAATAATTTTCTCTAGAAAATTTTTAGGACTACTGTTTTTATTTATAAAAATTATGCATATCTTTATTCTAATATAAATGATCTGCATTTAGTGTTTTTTCTCTTTTAATCAGGAAAATGTTTTTTCAGGTGGATGGAGGTTATAGGAAGTGCTACTCAACACAGCGGACGGATCAGATTATTCAGTCGAAAAGATAGTGCTCTTGAGAAACCATGAAATATTCCAGATTTTATAAACATTCCTATTGTTTTAATAAAAATAGAAAAATTGTGAATCACCACCTACAAGAAATATTTGTATTTACCTAAGAATTTAGCAACCTAATAAATTAGTCATACCATAATTTTTTCGTTATGTTCTTTTATTTAGATTAAATACAGTGTAAATAAAAAAAATATATATTATTGTTTGTTTATTTATTAAATGTATGTTTATTCTCGTCATAAATTTATTTCATTATTTATTTTTTAGAGCAAATATGTAATATCAAAATATTCATACTGTTTATATTAGTGTTGAAGTATGGTATTTATTGTAGTCAAATAACATGTAATCAGGGAACAGTCTAGTTAGATATTAAAATTTTTACCTGACATAATTTACTATGAAAACTAAGAATAGCAGTTACATAAACTAAACAATGAATAATTTTATTTTTATATACATGAAACTGTTATTTCCGTAAACTGTTTTTATATGTTTATCATAAAGGGGGTATTTGTCTTATACATTTTAAATACTATAATATTAGATTATTTTATGAAGTTCTGTTTTTCATCACTGGCTATTCCCAAGATAAAAAATGCTATATATTAAAATAGTGTGGAACCAGTGACAGTGAAATTATTTGTTATCTATATTTAATGAAATCTTTATTAAATAAAATTAAGTTTGTTATTCCCAATAATTACCAAATCATATATTTATTCATATATTAAAAGCAAATAACTTATCTCATAAAATTTATGTTTTTGAACAAGTTGTTAATTTTGTTTATGGTTCATATTAAATGATATATATGAACAGTTATCAATTTTTAAATGTATATATATGTACACTCAAATGGAATTAAAAAAATTCTGAACTTTGTAATTATGTGTTTGTCTTTGACTTTAAATTTTATACTTTGTTATATGTATTTTAATAAGTAAAAATAAATAACTACAATAGATATTTTTTCACAATTTTCATAATTATTTATTTAATATTCTCTTAGATATATTTGTCATTTTATTGCTGTGTTATAATTCTTCTTTTACTCACTCAAACGTTTTTACATCAATTAAGTATGAACTAAATTGCATTTATGAAATATGTACAAATAAAAAAATGCTTTAAAAACTGAGGAAACAATTCCAATTATAGGATGCAGGCCTAAAATTGCCTTTTAAACAAATAGTAAAAATATCGACAAAAAAAAAAATCCTATCGAATTCAAGCTGTCTCAAAAGAGAATAAATATGCAATTTCTATTGTTGGCTTCCAAAAGTTTTTTTTGGGGATATATTTGAAATTTCATTTTGTTTCACCATCTGTAATGGTTTTTTAGCCATAAAAAAATAGAAATTTAAATTTTGAACAGCTGTTGAGTTAAGCATATCAGATTATCAGATAAGTCAATCAGATGGTGAGAACAATTGAATAGTGTAAGGATAGCTACTGACCGTCCTTAAATTTGAGGTTTCCAGGTGATGCCCATGATTTTGATGGTGGAGCAGAAAGTGACAACTGGTCATTTAGGAATAAGGGAGGTGTGTTGGCACAGAATTTGAGGAAGGAACTGGAGCCTATAACAATAGCCTGAGTTTTCTCAACTTTTAACCTTAGCTCATTTCTATTTCCCTGTGCACTGATCCTATCTAGGTCTTCTTGTAGTTTACCGAATGATGCTATTAAATCACTGGAGGTAAAAGATAAATACATTTCTGAGTCGGTGTAGAGGTGAAGATAAATGATGAATTTAATTTGAGAGGAAGATAAAAAAAAAGGAGAACACAAAAAAGAGTACATTTTAGTAAATCAAAACATGTGTATCTTGGATCTAATAAATCTTCCGAATATTTTTAGCACAGAAGGGACATATATTCATGATAGCTAATAGAAATTCAAGGTCTCAAGCTCCAAACCTATGATGGAAAGGGTGAATACAGGTTATCCACCCATTAAACTTAAAGTTAAAGGGTGGAGAAAACACTGACTTTATCCTTGTTATAAATTTATTTCATTATTTATTTTTTAGAGTAGATAAGTATTTTCCGAAGGGCATCGCAGACTTCTACATCATGATTAGCAATGTGTAATTTGTGTTTTTTTTTTCAAACTACAATTACAGTCATTAAAACTGTCATTAACGTGTTCGGAACTTTAACTCAACCATTGTTTGTTTGTTTGTATTGTAGTTCCATTTGATGCCCTGATGATGCTAAAAATTAATCTAGCACTATAAAAAAATAATTAAAGATCATTAATAAATTAATTAGTAATACAAAAATAAATATGTTTCAATCGTATTAAGTAGGGTATCAAATAAAATATCTTGAAATCTTAATTAATAATACATTGTTGGGTTTTTAGTGAACTATTATTACAAACTCATAAAACTGTAAATGGTTTAACAACCATAACGAAACCCTCAATTGTTTCATGCATCATTCTTGACTTGAAGTGGATCTATAGCAGAGCCCTGTGACAGCAAACACTTACAGTTGTAATCAACACACTCCAATAAAGAAATAAGAGTGACTTTTTATAAAATTTCATACTGAACTATTTTCTAGTTACGATGTTTTTAACTGTTTCGCTACTAAAGACTTGGAAAAAAGTTTATTTTGTCACTTTATATTATTACTATTAGATATTTATGAGTCACACAAATATAGCCGATTTTATTTTAACGCCAGCTTCAATAGCAACAAGTCAGAATTCCAGATAATAATTTTCACTAAAATTCTATTACACAAAAATAATTTTTAAAAATATTTTCTTATTACAAAAGTATGATATGGAAAAGGCTTACTGAATCATGTAAATACAAAAAGTAATTCCATATGAATTTGTAAGGAAAAAGCATTAATAGTTTTATCTACATTCATCTTTTTATATTTCTAATAATGGTAACAAAATTAACAGAAAATATTAATTACTGGCAAGAATGGGATTTGAACTCGGGACCTCTCCAATATCTAGTCAGGGGCTCTAACAACTGAGCTACACTATCTTGACTTGTGAGTTTCCCAATATGAATTCTATTTGGCCAAACTTTTGCAAAGACTATACACAATAGGACACAGTGTTGTAAAATGTTAGAAATATTTTCATGTGATTTAACATCGGAAAAATAGCTCTGGGAAAATGAACTTAGGTTGAATTCATGAGTATGAGTCTCGATCTAGCCAGTAATTTTTTCTTTGGCTGTTAATTATTAATAATTATAAATAGTGGGACCAATACAACAATGAAAATTTCTCATAATAATTTTTTACTTTTCATGAAACTTAATAAAATTGAGATTGTTTCAAGGATTTGACTAAGCTTGTCCAACATAGTGGCTGTAGCAGACCTTTTCTTTTATTCACTAACATGGAACAGAAAATCAAAATACTAGGTTTGTATACTGGTATCAATGTCTAAGTGTAAGGTGACTTAGAAACTGTACTTATGGTACAAAGTAAAGTATGATCCACCTTAAACTATAAATTGCACAGAACACTGAAAATAACTGTGAAGTATTACAGAATTTTGTTTCAATGTTTTTACTTACAAGGGCTTTAATAAATAAGAGGTTGCCTTTCAATGCAAATCCGAGAAAGGAACAAACCAAAACTTGGTAGCAGGCCACAGTCACACTCGGGTAGACTGGTTCACAAGAAATGAAGGAAAATGAGGAAAGATAAGTCATTTTTCCTTACATTATCCTTTCATCTCACATTAATGTTTACTTTGTTGTTAAGAGGGACGAGACAGTTATGATTAATTCAATTTGGCCAGACTACATAGCATTTCTTACTTGTCTTTAATATAAATTCATCAAATAACATTCGCTCAGAAAATTTGGCATATGAAAAATGGATAGTAGGATCTATTAGTACTAGAATATGATTGGACCAAAATCAGATTAAAGTTTTCTTTATAGGTGTATGAAATAAAACTGATTTATTCCTTCTTGGGGCATAACCCTATACAAGTATATTATTTTTACAGAAGACAATAGTGCCACAGTATTATGGATGAGATCACATTCTGTACAGATGATTCTCCAACATAGATGTGAGGAAGGTTTTTGTTAGAGTGAGCCCCCAAACAAAACTAAAAGATAAATCAAAGCTCTTTAATTCTATGCTCAGTTGGAAACAGTCACTACCTTTGTTTAGTGAACTCATGGGCTGCTATCATAACTAAGGCAATTTTACTGACTCCCAAAGACAATCTTTGATACACCAGCTTACATATAGGTGAAAAAATAATTGTAGCTCCTCCGTGAGAGAGACAGAAGCACTAAATCAAGACTAAAGACAAACAATGGGGTTTTAATTATGAGCTAAGCAGAAGGGTACCTACATTATTAGTACTTTGTGAGACAATACAACTGTGATGGGTTAAACTGTGTATACTTCAGTATATTTACTGTTAGGTAATCACTTATAATTTAGTTCCAATGAGTTCACTGAATCTTACAGAATCCCAACCCATGTCTTTTATTCACATCATGATCAAACTTGATCTTATATTTATATTGATTGTAAAACATAGAAGTGGTCATTTCACATTTTTCATTCAAAATTACAAGTAATAAAAAAAACTTCAGTGAAAGTAAAAAAAAAAAATTCTCAAGGCATGGGGTGGGTATGACATCTTTGAGGAATGGGTAATAAACAATTGCCAAGACCTTAAAAATAAAAAGACCTCGACTAGATTGCAGGATGGAACAAAGAAAAGAGATGAGGTAGCACTAATGTATTTTATAACAGATGGAAGGTTTGTGAAGATGCCAAAGGATCCGTAAGGTAATAGTCAATAAAATAAGCATTAAAAAAAATGTATGTGTACTTAAATCACCATTAAAAATCAGAAAGAATATCTATGTAAAATTATGGGCAAAATGTACAACTTTTACCTTACTACACAGAATATTAATATTTGCAAGAGAAGATATACATAAATTAGATGTTTCAGACAAAGTTATAAAGGGTTACAAAATTGAAACAAGTATATATTGACACGAGTGCTTATTTATTATTTCTAAGCTAACATTTTAAAATTAAGTAACCTCAAATATCACAGTTTTGGATTAGTTAAATGAAGGACTAATTCCCAACATTTATGGCATTAACAAAACATTATGGCAATAAATTATTAACAATGTCAAAATATATGGCATCCTTGTAAGCTAAAGACAATATAGACATATTACAATAAACAAGCCAAGTTCATCATAAAATCTACTTAATTTAATACTAAAGAAATATATTCTTTAAATGTTTACTACTTAGTCATTATGCATTGCCAAGCTTAAATGGTATAACATTGGCAATTATTTGCAATTTGTTAGTGAATACATATATTCTATAAAATACTTGGACAAGTTTTGAATAATGAAGTCATTTTAATCAGTATAATACACTCACTAATTGTACAACCATTGGTGTGAGCAAACATATTAGTAATCTGTAACTTTAGTGATCATTTGTGAAATCTTTTAGGCGGTTTGGGCCTGGGGAGTGTTCGTCATTCATTCACATTACTGCTACTTGCCAAGTCCTTCATTGAAACGAAAACCTGAGCTAATGCTTCTGGGTTGACCCCGCTTTCACATAATCGAATGCAGTAAGTCAAACTCTGTGCATCAAGGTCCGTGTCAAGCAGTGTAGCTATTTCCATTAGTATTTGAAACATTTCCCGGGCGCTCTCGATTCTATCTTTTTCCCCCTGTTCCTGCTCTAGTGCCATGCCTCCAACCTGATTAAACGAGGGGCCTACGGCTGAGATCTTACACCGAATAGAAAATCACAACAGTAAACACTGTTATAAAATACAACAATGACAACTTGCCTCACTAGCGGGAAAACATATCTCAAGAGATGAACAAGTGAAAGGTGAAACGCTTCACTTTGGTAAATGAGCCGCGGTTCACCACTTCAGTAAAGTGATGCTCACCTCCGCCCACTATCTCACTAGCATGAACCGCGCAGGCATTGCTACTCGTCAGACATGACCAGTAGGCGCATGCTCATAAGCATAGCACACTGCACTATGCACACATTTCTTGGTTTCTGTCGTATTATAACTGGCACAATATTAAATTTAATAGTTTACACAATTAATATATCTCTGGTGTTTGGTCAAAAGGGCTTAATACAACATTTTTACGAAAGTAAGGTTTTTTATGTCTTCTTCACCAAAAAAATCTGCCTTTTTCATTTGTATAAACGGCTTAAGTCTCAGACGAGTCTATATTCATTTTAAAAAGTTAATCTGAAGGGCACAAGTCACGCTTTCTGTTCAACAAGGATATAAAAAGCTTAAGTGACACTCGATGACATTTCATGACTTAAGCCCTTTTGCCCAAACACTAGTGTTATATAAGTGAATTTCCATGAATGTATACATTATTTATATGTATGTTTGCATATAAAATTAGGGGAAGAAATGAGGTTGTTTGTATAATTCATATATTTGAATATGTACATACATTCAGTAGTATTATAAACAGTGATTATGACTATTTGTTCTTGCGGTCTTATTACTTTTAGGGGGAAAAAAGCTCGTTAGCCAAACCACATCCCTCCTAACTTTATCAGCTCACTTGAATACACAATATTAGTTGATTATGCATCAATACATTATTTTTATTTATTATTAAATTAAGGACCACTCAAACTTATGTTATTTTAGTTAAAGGTGGTTTTTGTTTCTGTTGTTCCAACGTGCATATTAGTAATTATTGTAGACGTAATAAGGCTACCATCGCTTACATGGGCGTCGCTCTGGAATGCTCGGTATGAGATGGGATAGTATAGCGTATGTTAGTTGAGAAAGACTAATGTTTAAAAATGGATACGCATCTCCATTACTCTACTCATTTGCGTAGTAAAATAAAAACAGTACGACCGGCTTTCGCACTTGCTAACTTCACCCAATCTGTCGCTGCATCTTAAACTGATGATCTATAAATGTATCCTCCGGCCAGCTCTGCTGTACGGTGCCCAGCTATTTACACACCTGACTGACGATACATCCCTACGTCTCCAACGTTTCTGGAATGGGATCATGTGAAAAGTGGTCCGACATACCTCTCTCGAGAGGTTAAAGAACGCCGACCTGCACCCGTTGCCTTGATGTGCTGTCAGTGGATAAGTTCATCCGCCGGAGACACATCAAGTTTTTCGACGCGTTGGAGGACCTCACAAATCCAGTGTTTAACACTATGACCCCACCCTCCCGAATCGATGGCAACAGACTGTCGGGGAAAAATTAGGTTAAGAATTAGTATGTAAGTTAGTCTTAAGTTTTTGATCAAAAAGGTGAGCCCCATCACCTTATAGAGTCTTATCGAAGAAGTCAAGTATAATGTGTATCAATATACTTTTATTAAATTATATAATTTTATACGAAATTCAGACCTTGTTTGTAATGTAGTGACGCTACAGCAAATATAAAACTGCAATGTAAATATATTCGAGTGAGAATCTATAATGAAAATAATCATTTTGTCATTTTAAGGGGATTGGGGGGGGGGGGGAGTTAACTATCTGCAAGCCGGCGATATAACTATTAAACACGCTCCACAACTAGCCTGAGTTTGTACACCTGTTATATTTACACCTGTCATTGTAAGCAACTGTATTGAGCTTTCTTCTGTTTATAGTGTATGTGTTTTAATAGCTACAGTGTCTTTGTGTTGGTGGAAAACTGAAGCAGAACGCACATCATATTGCTGAGTTATTAAGAATTTACCAGCTGCACCCATATTATGTGTTACAGAACATAAAACATAGATTTTTGTAACTCCAAATTAAAAGATGAAATTTTAAACGCCTCTAAATGGTTTTTTCTATCCATGCTTCAACCCTTTATTACACCATTGCTTTATTACGCTTCTGCTAAGCCTTTCTTATTTAACAAGATAAAGAAGTACTGCATTTGCTTCTAAAATTAATGAAATCCATAATTCATAAAATTTACAAATATTCAAATAAATATAGTAAATTAAATTAAATTGCTAATAATTAACATCCAAATTTAAATAAAATTATAGTTTTAATTCAAATTAATCTATTTATAAGTAAATTTACTATTAACAATTTAAGTACATTTTTAAATGTTGCAAATTAAGAATGAAGATGAAGTATGTCTATAGAAGTAAAAATAGGTCTTTATGTAGGTATAAAATTAAAAATAAATAACTCAGTCTCAATGAGAACAGTTTTTAGTCTGGCAAATCTTCAGAGTCTGAGAAATTAATATCTAAATTTGAAACAAACTTGTTTAAACTGACATGACAACTTTCATTTGAAGTGGTTTGGGCTATAAAAAAAAATCTTGGATGTCTTTATCGACATTATAATCTGTCTGGCTATGTTTCTCTTTGAAGCAATGATGGAACAGATTTTTCATAAGATCCTTACAAGTATTTGGTATTGGAGATTTGCGAGTGTGTTGCAGCCTATTTTTGCGAAATACTTTATGCACTGATTCCAGAGCCTCTTCAGACAATTGTCCTATTGGTAGATCAAAAAAGTCAATTACATCCATGCCATGAACTAATAATTTATGTAGACTACTGGGGGTATACGAGGTTTGATAAAAAAATAACGGAATTTTATAATCACTGTTTTCTTCAATGGCGTAGTGTTTCATGAGTTCCTGCCAAAAGATCGTACGGTCAATAAAGTATATTACTTGGAAGTAATGAGCCGTTTACGTGAAGCGACCCGACGAACACGACCGGAATTGTGGCAAAACAAATTGTGGAAATTGCATCACGATAACGCTCCCGCACACATCTCACTGATTGTTTGTATTTTTTTTTAGCAAAAACCAATACTGTATTCGCCGGACATGTCTCCCTGCGACTTCTATTTGTTACCGAAGTTGAAAAAAACCCTTGAAAGGAAGAGTTTTTGACACCATTGATGAGATAACAGAAGAATCGCTGAAGGAGTTAACAGCTATATCGAAAAGTGAGTTTTAAAGGTGATTCGAAGGTTGGAAAAAGCGCTGGCACAAGCGTATTATATCTGAGAGGGATTACTTTGCAGGTGACAAAATTTCTTTCGATGAATAAATAAAAAAATTTTAATGTTACTCAAAAATTCTTGTTACTCTTTTATCAAACCTCCTATAGTACAGCTGCAAATAAAGGTCTCTGGTTTCTTTGATTGAAGTCATTCAGTTTGTTAAGGTTGGTTGTTTTTTTTACTGAAAATATTACTCTTAAAATAATTGAGAAGTTTGATATTAAGTTTTGATTGATTCCTGTCATTTAATAATAACTTACAAAACCAACTTAACTTAACTTACAAATATTATTTGTAGTACGTAATATGTAGTGAACATTCAAAGGTTCCTCCCAGCTGTGGATCCTTTAAACCATTATGGAAGTTGTCTGCATTGGGTTGTTTTCCTGATTTGATGAAGTTCATATCAGTTGGTTTTACGCCACAGATGTAGTACATTGCAGTAGAATTTGTTTCTGTCAATATATCAAGCATCAACTGCGAGAGTGTAATCAATCACATTTAAACTATACAGTTTGAGATTTTGAATTTGAGCTCTTGTTTCTTCTTCTTCCTTTAAAAAAAGATTTGGACATTCTTTGCTGAAAATAAACTTAATTGATAGGCCATATATCGGTGAGGATGGTTACTCATTAATCCATAATATAAATAGATATGCTTCGGTATTTTCATCATCACTAGATTCCTGTATATATATAAATGCTATGTCTGCCACTCCTGACAAATTTCCATTTAAATATCAAAGTTGCTGTTATATTATCATTTATTTGCAATCACCTTGAAATGCTTTCTACAGTCTTATTCAAGAAAACTTAAAATTTTAATGCGACACCTATTTATTTTACTGCCATATTTCGAGGTAAATATTGTAGTTTTATTAATAATGTACAGGCTGGGAAAACAATCGTTATACAGATGTTCTACCTGCCTTTATTTGTTTTTTGTGGAACATTGTTCGAGATCTTATGTTGGCCATCCACCAGTTTTCTTGGAGCTTATAGATGATTTGGCTTGCAAGTTTGCAGCTCTGAGATCCGGCAAACGAATGGTACATTTATGTTTAATGATAAATTTGGATAACATCCTATGACATTTTCTCCTTCCACATAGCAAAGCTCACAAAATTTTTCAATGAGGGTTCGAACCTCATCAGAGTACTCAACTAATTTAAAATAGTCCACTATTAGCTGTAAAACCTCATTTCTGCCACTGGTTGGAGGGACTCCCCGGACTTGGAAAACATTCCCCTTTGGTTTTAGTGTGTTCTCAAAAAAAGGAACAAGGCGATACAACAAACAATTTTACTCATATATCCTGAAGCGGTTTTAATCTTTTTTGAGAAATATCATTTTTAATGTGAAGAAAATTAAAAGCTTTTGGGGTATATTTGAAGTCAAATTTAACCTATTAAAAATGATTTTGTTGAACTTAAAAATCATGTTGCAGTAGTAAATTATTAATACTATCATCAAATAATTGTAAAACTTACCACTGATTGAAGAGTTCATCATTGTGAATAAAGAAATAATGAACCATTGGCGTGTTACGAGACTGAAAAACTGTACTCATATGAACTTGGTTCTACTTACTTTCTAATCACAGAAGCTAATGTTGACACTTGTTTGCAAAACCTTTGACTAATACCAAGCAAGTCTGGTGTTCACAATTACTTGTTTTGACTCTGTTTGAAATGATTTCCATCTTAAAAACTTCAATCTCTTGGTGTAAATAGGAAATAAGGCATTAAGGCAGTACATGTTGCACTGTTAGACAAGGGTTAAAACAACGGGATTATTGGGATCTATGCTACAAGGATCTCAATACTCAGAAATGAGATTCGGAAAGTGGTCACATTAACTATCAATGCAAGATAATCTGAATGACAGATTTGACAATAATATTTTGAACCTTCACAATACAAAATACACACAATAAAAAATTTTCAGGGTTCCAATTCGCTAGGAAAAGCGAGAGAAAGGTTTCCAAAAAGTAATATATAGAGTATACAAGTTTCTGTGATCCATTTAAATGATCAATACATTTAAGACAATAGTAACAATTGCAACAAAAAACTTAAAACTAAAAAGGATACTAAATTAATTTAAACAATTCTTTTGTAAGGATATATATTTTGTTGTGATTACCAATTTATTGAATTAATGTGTTTTCAAAATATGTGTTGATGAAAAAAGGTATTGTTGTACAGAGTGGAAGTGCAGGTTTTAATAAAGCATGGTTGAGGTTTTATTTTATCTTAGGCATTTATATTATATTCTCATACAGAGATTTTGGACCACTTCTAGCTTGTAGACAGTTTTACAATTGGAGCTCCACACTGTTTTATAAAGTATTGCTTTATGTTTTACAGATAATTGTGATTTATTAGTTATTGTAATGTAAATGTTTTTTGTTTTTTTCTGCAAAACTCCAAACAGTCCTGGATAAGTACTGAGGACAAAACTCTAGTCTGAGATCTGACTCCTCCTTACTCCTCGTAATAACCTTTCCAGGGTCATCACCATAATCACACAATTCCACTAGTAATTCAAAATGCTGGCACCTCATAGCTGTTTAGTATTACATCTATTAACTAAACCTGTTTCGGCATATGGGATTAAACTGTGAGGATCAGCCTCCGAATTCAACATGCAAAAAATACAGGCAAAGCAATCAAAAATTCTTAAACGTATGACAAACTCATTTCGCACCAGCAATCAATTAATTTTTAATAAATAAATTAACAATAATTTTAGGAATTTTGTTGCTTGAAACTTAAATTTTATATCTATGAAAGTAAAAAAAATAGAATAAGTACTAAGCATGAATTATGTTTTCAGAATGAATTATTCTGTGGTTCGATTTTATTGGCTATTAACATCCTCCTGGGCGGTTAAGTATCCTGTCTCATATGCCCCTGCCGATGTACTAAGTGTCGTTCTTCAACTACATCCGCTACTCAATAGAGAACCTCACCATCACGATGTGCGGAGACAACAGGGAGATACTCCCATACCCCAGTCAGCAATTATACTGTCATTTCCAATACCCTGAAAAAATTATTGCGGAAATGGGCATGACAGATGTCAATTATTGGAATGATGTTAGCATACTTGTACTTATGTCTTTCATTTTTCTCTTTAACCCTTACTAATTCCTTTATAAAAAAGTTAAAAGCAGGTTGTATAAGCATTCTTTGTTATATAAATATTTTATTTTTGTACTATAAAATGTTTTCGTTTATTATATAAATATATATATTTATTAGTATGACATTAAATAAAAACCGTTCAATTAATACAAAAGAAAACTAAACAAAATGAGATACCAGCTGGCAGCCAACATCTTATAAGCATTTACTTTCTTCTGGATCTAAAGCTGGGGAAAATGTTACCTCAACTCTAAAAGGAAAACTTTCTCTTTGGACTGAAAACAGTATTAAGATAACTTTAGATAATGTTTTGTGTTGTGAAGGATTAATATTTAATCTCTTGTCAGTTCGAATTTTGGAGGATAAGGGATGCACAATTTTTTTTAAAGATGGGAAAGTGTTTGTTTACAAGGATGAAAGAGTTGTGTTGACAGGTTATCGAAGAGAGAAACTTTATATTGTCAAATTTAAAATTGGAGAAAGTGTCAATTTAGCTAAAGAAAATGATAAGGACGTTTGACACAGGAAAATGGGACATTCCTCAAGGTATCCACCATCAAGTGTCTGTGAGGTATGTTTAGAGGCTAAGCAAACAAGATTACCTTATTTGAAGTATATTCCTGAGGAGAGGAGAGCTAAAAGAATTTTGGAAGTGATATCTACCGACGTTTGTGGGAAGATTACTCCCCCAACATACGATGGCAAAAATTATTTTGTTTCATTCATTCAATGGAGGAGAGTACACTTCATCTGAATTCAGAAAGTTTTGCCAGGAAAAAGGTATCAACATTCAATACACAATGGCAAGAAATCCAGCGCAGAATGGGTCGGCAGAACGGCTTAACAGAACATTGATGGAGAAAACAAGGTGTCTTCTTATTGACTCAGGTGTGACCAAGGACTTATGGGGTGAGGCTCTGGTTACCGCAAACTACCTTCTTAACCGTCTGGAAACTAGAGCTTTACCAAAAGGAAAATTCCTGCGGAAATCTGGTATGGGTCTAAACAGGATTTGAATAAAATTAAAATTTTTGGGTGTGATAGTTATGTGTTGAAAACAAAAGAGGAGAGAAAAGGCAAGCTTGACACCATTTTTTGTAAAATGAAATTAATTGGGTATTATGATAATGGATATAGACTGTGGGATCCGGAGTTGCGGAAGGTTATATGTGCCCGAAATGTGATATTTAATGAAAAATTTGATTATAAAATTAAATCCTCGAAAAATGACAATACTGACAAAAACAAGACCTCGAATAATGAATTGAGAAGAATTATCAACAGCGACCCTGTGGAGGAACAGCAGCCTCCAACTGTAAATCGAGACTTTGACTCAGAGGATTTTTACGGTTTTGAGGAATCTGAAGAATCTTATAAGAAAAAAGAAGTCGAGGTTAAGAAAGAAGAAAAATTGCGACGCTCGACAAGAACTAAACGAACACCGAAACACCTCAATGATTTTGTCAACTTCATGGCTCTCTCGATTCAGGATGGAGTGCCTGAAACCTTTGAGGAAGCCTACCATGATCCGGACTGGAGAAAGGCCATGGTCAGCGAACTAAACTCTTTGATCACTAACAATACTTGGGAATTAGTTGATCCTCTTCCTAATTGTGAAGTTATTGACTCAAGATGGGTATTTCAAGAAAAGATTGTCGAGGGACAGCCCGTTAAAAAGGCACGACTGGTAGCTAGAGGATACCAGCAGTCTTCTACTGATGACGAAACATATGCACCGGTTACCAGGATGGCTACACTGAGAGTACTTCTTTCGATTGCAGCTGAAAAGAATCTACATCTCCTGCAAGTCGACGTTAAGTCTGCATTTATAAAAAGTGTGTTGGTGGAGCCTGTGTACATGTGGTTACCTCAAGGCTTTGATTTGTGCGTGAAAAATAGTCATAATGTGCCCAAAGGTGATAGTGTGAGTGCTCATAATGGTAAAAATGATATCAATTGTAAGAATAATTGTACCACCTTAAGTGGAAAAGTTTGTAAGCTTGTAAAAGCTCTTTACGGTTTAAGACAGAGTCCAAAAGCCTGGAACGATCACATCAATTCTATATTTCTGGGCTTAGGGTTTTCAAGATCAAAATCTGATCCATGTCTGTATTTCACTAATTGGACATTTATTTTAATATGGGTTGATGACTTCTTTATAGTCTCTTCTAACAAAATTGAATTAATCGATATAAAGAATAAACTTTGTGAAAAATTGGATGTTAAAGAGTATAATTCAAAAGATAAATTTCTGTTCTTAGGTTTGGAAATTTTAAAACAAGATAATTGTATCATTTTGAGTCAGAAAAATTTAGTTGACTAAGTGTTAAAAAATTTTGATATGGAAGACAGTAAAACTTCAAAAATTTCAATGCAACCAAAATTGTACTTAAGTGCTAATGAACATATTTATAATGATAAAGTCCCCACTGATTGAAGAGTTCATCATTGTGAATAAAGAAAGAATAAACCATTGGCGTGTTACGAGACTGAAAAACTGTACTCATATGAACTTGGTTCTAATTACTTTCTAATCACAGAAGCTAATGTTGACACTTGTTTGCAAAACCTTTGACAAATACCAACAAGTTTGAATCCTCCAAATGGAATAAAGTTGATTTTTGGAGTTTTGTCCATTGTTCAATGCACTGTGCATTGAGCATCTTGGCTCATTAAAAATTCAAAACGTACTCTTTATTTAATTACAATATTACATAATAATTAATACCAATATTACACATATTAATTATTACCAATAATAACAATCTCAAAAACTTCTTCCCACCCACACTATTTTTTAATTTCAGTACAATTTCGATTCGAAAATTTGTTCTAAAATTGTTTTTTTTTAAATCTAATTTTGTCTATACATAAAAAAAATAAAAATAAAATTCAAGGAGTAAGATTAGCATCTAGGGATCTAGGTAAACAAAAATTCAATATAATTAAAACCATAAAATAAGAAAGTAAAATAAATATTGTAAAAGTAAAATCTAACGACAAAAATATTGCGCTTCACATTCAAATAAAGTGAGCAAACAGAGGAAAAGAGACCAAATTGAGATAGTGGAAGAATATGTATATTTTACTCAATTGCAAAGACGTGGAAGAACACATTTACAATTATTGTTGCTCTCAACTGGTAAGAAAAATTTTACAAAATGGCTACTATTTCATCTTCTTTTTCTGCTTCAAACCAATGACAGTCTTGTTAACGTCTCTAGGTCTGCCAAATCTATTGCAGTTCAAATATTCAATTGAGATATCACTCAAAGTAACTATTTGCAATAGCTATTCTGAGTTCTGTAAAAGAATCAAATAAAATTTAGAAAATATTTACTATGATAAGATGTATTAATTATAAATTTACTTCGTTCATGATCATTGGAATAGAATCAAGGGCTAGACCATTAGTGATCTCTTTGTCTTAGAATAAATATTAATTATTAAGTTAAATAAAAGTAATGTTATTAAAATAAACCAAGTTTTAACTCTTCTGAATATACCTTTATATTAAAAGCAGACATTATATTATACAGTCTCTTATATTATACAGTTCAGGCAGAGCTGATTTGTAATATTCCTCAGTTCCAAATTTTGTCAGTACACTGCATATATCCTCACACAAAGGCATGACCTTTCTATGTTTACTTGAAGCAGTCATGGGCTGGAATTCTTTTTTTACTACTTATGGTTTCTTTTTTTGTACCTGACTTTCCACCTTTGACCTCTATACCAGCCTCTGGTATTACATTTGTTCCTATATCTGTACCATGACCATCTGGTCCATCCATAACGTCTTTCTTTATTTGCCTACATTCCATAATGTGTACACATTAAGAGTCATTTGGATTAATCCTCATGAAAAAGACTAAAATTATTAATTGCTCTTGTAAACAAATATGATGAAAAGCAATTTTCCAATTATTGAAAAATGCAGTTACAACATGAGCTACTGGTTTTATAAGTTGATGTGACAAATTTCATTTTCCTAGCTTTTTCAATATTTTTTAAAATTATATCAAAGCTGAAAGTTGTAAATTTCTCTTTAATCATAGCAAGAACTTCATCCTGTGGTAGAGGTTTATGAGGATTCATGCATTGCAATCATTGCATGCAACAATCTTTCTTTCTGGTTTAATTGTGTCTAGCATTACAAAATGTAAAAGTGAACTATTTTTTGCCACCACTTATGTAGTTGTTCAAAGACTGAAAGGTGGTGGTTTGTAGTCATAATGTTGTATGCTACAACTGAATTTTTAATAAGCCCTACAACCCACACTATTCCCTTGTATATGCCAGTTTTTATTTATATAATCTGAAACTTTTTTCAAATTCAAAAGCAATAGATTATTGTATTCCTTCATAAACTGTTTTTTTTTTTCTAAGGAAGCTAATTTCTCCGTTGTATTAACATCAATTTTCTCTAGTGTAATAGGATTTGTTAAATGTTTTTAATGTATGGAATAAACTCAGCACTAATTTCATCTCAGGCAAAGATAAACTAAAAGCTTGTCTTTCATTCATATATTTATATGTTATTAGGTACTGAATCTTGATCCATTCTGTATTATTTGTTTTGACAATTTGGAACATCGCTGTGATGTTTCTGGTAGTTTTGTTTGCCAATGACAAACACATAATACATGTGAAAACATATACCATTTCACTTTGGCCTTTTCCATTTATTGCCAGAAGAATATAAATCGGCATATTTATTTTATTCAAATTATAAGTTGCATAAAAAATTAGTATTTCCTGGAAAAAAGAAAATGCCTTTTCCATTCTTTTAACCAGGAAAAATATTCAGTCTAGTTCGTTTCCATCTACTGGAGGTATCAGTATATATGTGGATTTTCCTTACTTTTTAAAAATTTGTCTGTACATTTAAGTTCACTGTGAGTAAGCAAAGTAATGGTTAAATGTCTCTGCTTAATATTATGAATAATCTTTGCTTGTTAGGGATTTACTTTTGTTCTCTTGTATGAAATGTTTCACTAATTTTCAATTCCACCTTAGATTCAATATATTAGCTATCTCACTCTGGTTTTGAGAAGATAATCTTCACTGTTGAGGTAGAGCTTCAAATAAATCATTACTAATCAGATGGTTATGAGCAGCCAACAAATTCTTAATCTCAATACTCTGTCCATCTGCTGCCAGTCCAATATTAATAAAAAAAGGACAACCCTTCTTCAGTGAACTGAAAAAATAAAGTCTAGAAAAAATATTACATTAAAATAATGTAAGAAATAAATAAGGCCCAGTGTGTCCCATTAATATTGGGACCCTTGGTGGAAGGACATTAAGTAAGCGATGCTTACAATACAATTGACCTTTTAAACTTTTCAATGTTTTTCTATTCTATATGTACTCATAAAAGTCAAATATGAATCCATAAATATTAATGAACCAGATTGATTAAAGGTTGGTTGTTAGATCTACCATTTCTGCTAAGAAATGTGGTTAATCAGCCGATATTAGTGAGGTATATTCTTAAGGGTAG
Source organism: Acanthosoma haemorrhoidale (assembly GCA_930367205.1). Classification (NCBI taxonomy): domain Eukaryota; kingdom Metazoa; phylum Arthropoda; class Insecta; order Hemiptera; family Acanthosomatidae; genus Acanthosoma; species Acanthosoma haemorrhoidale. Next base: position 47,772,526 of record OV884015.1, on the reverse strand, counting down.
CTTGAATAAAATGAAATTTTTCAGAGGATCAGGAACAAGTAATGGGAGTTACTCTATGCAATCAAAAGTTCTGAATATAAGGAACTTCCTAATTTATGGAGCTAACTATTATAAGGTTAGAACTCAGGTAAATGATCTATGACAACATATGTAGGGTAAGTTAATTAAACATTATATACACAACATTATTTAATTTATATTTTGATAATAGCTACATGCGAAATCAAGTATTATCACATAAACAATCAATAAGCCCAAACAGATTTCAATTTATAATACTTGGTCATAAATATAAAAAACGTATTTCATAAACCAGATATAATACAAAAACAAATCTTAGGGGATAAATAATTGATGGCTAACTGAGTGGAAAATTTCACTCCACTGATTTTAAATTTCCTGTTGAAAGAAAAGTGAACTAGCTCCATTACAAACTTTATGGTAATGAAGCATTTCATTGCATACATTGACATGCAGGGCTGGCTACCTGTTGGCTAATAGTTGAAACCAAACAGCAAAAAATGTCATTTTTATTGCATCAACCCATAAATCGTGGAGCTAGGGAAGAACCCAAAGGAAAGCCCAGCAATTCCCGCCATTGCACATTGCATCCAATAAATAGGGAGAAAGGACAAACCCCAAATCTCACTTTCCAATAAGTGTTTTTTTTATTCAACAAGATAAAAAAGTGATGCATTTGCTTCTAAAATTAATGAAATCCATAATTCATATAAGATACAATTATCCAAATAAATAAAGTAATTTTTACAGAAGTGAAAATAGGTACTTATGTAGATATAAAATTTAAAAATAAATAACTCAGCCTCAACGAGAACACTTTTTAATCTGACAAATCTTCAGATTATGAAGAATTAATATCTAAATTTGAAACAAACTTGTTTAAACTGTCATGACTTCTTTCTCACAATGTTTCTAGAATGTTCATATTTTCCTCCGGCTACACATCTGTACTTAATTGAGTAGTAAATTAAGTTTTTATTTGCCAGTTTAGAAAGCAATTGGTACTTTTCCTGAACATAATTTGAGATAAGTTTTCTACCTCTCATTTGTATAACGGAAAGAGAACGATACAAAATGAAGTAAATTAAATTATTAGTACACTATTAATAAAGAACATTATCATGCTTCACACCTGGCAGTAAGTTTTCTTTTGATAATATTAAATAAATTGGGTGAGGTCATTATAGTTCAATAAACTTTTCCCCTCCTATTTAACACAAAAAATAAATAATAAAGATTAAAAAATCTACCGAGAAATTCAAAGAAGTTAGTAAGGATGCAGACAACCAAGGCATTACCACCACGGAAAAAACGAAATAAATTACAGGCGGGCGGGGGACAGATCAATAATTTGCTTATTGCTTAATGATTGGCATTATCGAAATAAAAGGAACACGTGGATAGAAGAGAAATAGTGCACAGAACGGCAACAGGCCTTGCCATGTATTGTGGGTCTCGAGCTTCTAATTTCGTGACGGCGACTATAGTCAACCAGTTATAGGTAGTCAATACACCAGCGAGTAGCCCAGTCTTTAACTTTACTCGCACCAGCTAAGCTACCAGCTATTTAGCTAGGCAAGGTAAACCTGAATACAAATTTTTGAGAAAAAAAAAAATTAAACCATACATATCACGAAAGCTCCAGAATGACTCCACCGTTTCATACTAAACTTTATAGGGATTTCGATCCTTATTAACTGTACGTTATAACACCAAGCCTATTTCCGCAAATAAACTCAGAATAAAACGGTTGAGGATTTGTTTGTTATTATCTTTCTTATTTTTCATACCTATAAAACATCAGACCTAATCGCTCTGATAAAAGAGAAGAAATTAAGCTTTATGATTGTGGTACTCGTAAAAACGTTGGATTGGGACAAAAGTTAGACGATCACACTTGAAGATACAAGACATCGACGAGCAACTTCTATGAAGTCTTTTTTCCAGGTATCAGTGAGGCCACCCACCCCAGTGGCCTAGTGACAATTAGTTACCATCAGGCCCGGACCTTTTCTAGAAGTCCCTTTTCCTTCACGGCTATCAACATCAGCATGCTTTAGTTCCAGTGACAACTTCCACTGAACTTTTGTCTTCAGGACACGCTTGTCTTGTGAACGTTCAAAGCAGCGATTTCAGCGTGACATTCACGCATTTTAAGCAGGCCACGGTAAAGTTTATCGTTATTTTCTGGATTTCAAAAACTTATTTTTTCAAAAGCTCCTTGCAAAATGAATTTATTTACTCATCCAACTGCAGATATCCTTAACAAAATATTAATTACCGATTTCTTTCCCACATAACATAAAACTAAATATAAATCGACACAAGTACTACTAATAGGTATTGAACAGAATGGCTATTCAAAACTTCCCTTGTCCCAGAAACGTATAAACTTATGAACAGGCGCACCATTTTAAGCACGAAATCATACCCATCACACACACCTAAAAATTCCTAACTTTCAAGACTGCATTAGAACATTATATAGAAACTTTCACGATCAAATTGCACGGACACCCGAACACTCTTATACAAGAGCTGTCTACACCTCACTTAACTGGTAACATTCAACGATGACCCAGGAGACGTTGGAAAAGAGACGGTCTGAATTAATAACAATAAGTTGTCCTCAAACTAACCTTCAAAAATATAGCGGGAGATTCATTGGATGTCCTCTGTCTTCATGTTAGACATGCTAATTTGTCATATTTACATCGCATCCGCTGGTTGTGACGCTGCTAGTCACATTGTGAATTAATAAATGAAGTTAATAAACAAAAAAAAAAAACACAACAGAGTTTCATAAAATGGTTAAAACAGGATTAATATAGTTAAATATTCGTCAAATTACTAAAAACTACTAAAAGACGACAAAATAAAAAACTAAAACACCTGCATACAAATTTACATCTTAAAACTTAAGCCATCAATGGAAAGACCGCCTTGTGTCCTCATGTTAGTACACTTAGTCTGGAAAGTATAGGTTTTTAATATTCACATTTTTATTATTATTTGACGATTCTGTAACATTTTACTTCAAGTCTTTCTAATTCTATTTCGTATCCCCTGTTCAAAATGGAGAAAACTAAGTAAGAAAAATTGATAAAATAAGTATTTGAAATCAAAATGAATGAATGTAAACCACGTTGAGTAAATAACGTTGTTATGTTAATTGAATTGCGTCTTATAGAGTGCATTGGCATTTTTGGGCAAAGTCAAAATGTCCAAGCGTGAAGTCTTCCAACGGCCAGTTAAAGAATGTATCTTGACAAAGGACTTTTTAAAAACTTTATTATGAAAGACAAACAGAGTAAGTGATCAATAGATCAGAATAACGTGACAGTCATATGTCTAAGTGGGAAGAAGCGCCTTTGTTTTTTCCCCTTCATGTCCCCTGTTACAATTTACACAGATATATAGTACAAAATATAGATTCTCAAGCGAATCTATTTACAATTTCTTTTTGTATTTCCTGTAGCTAGGCTACATTATATACAGGCTCTCATATATAAAATGATAATGCTATATTATCATTATATATCATATAATTATATAACATTCTATCTATTATATAACATCATCATATATTATATATGATAATATATAATGATGTACATTATACATGAATGGACTGAATTTACTAAAGGGGCTCACCTTTTTTATCATAAACTTAAAACTAACTAACATACTAATTCTTAACCTAATTTTTCCCCGAAAGTCTATTGCCATCGATGCGGGAGGGGTGGTTGGGTCATAGTGTTAAATACTGGGTTTGTGAGGTGCTGCAACGAGTCAAAAAACATGATGTGTCTCCGGTGGATGAACTCGCCCACCGATGGCACACCAAGAACGGGTGCAGGTCGGCGATCTTTAACCTCTCGAGAGAGGTATGTTGGAAGAGCTAATTATTCTAGAGGAGGGTTCATATAGAGGAGAATAGGCAGGATATGATTCAGTGCTGATACAGGTTGTCTGCTTCCATAATTGGACACTTAGCGCTAGCATCAATTCATAAAGCATGGAGCTAGGGAAGAACTGAAAAGAATTAGGTTAAGAATTACTATTAAGTTAGCTTTAAGTTTTTGATCAAAAAGATGAGCCCCATCACCTTATAGAGTCTTTTCAATCAAGTCGAGTATCATTGTGTATGTATATAATGTGTATGTATTGCATTATATAATTTTTATAAAAAAACAACAAAACCTGTATATAATGTAGCGACGCTACAGAAGATATAAAACTGCTATGTAAATAGATTCGAATGAGAATCTATAATTGAAATAATCACTGTAAAATTTTTAAGGGGCTATGGAAAAAAAAACTAAACTAAAAGGAGAACCAAGTAATTCTCTTTCTCCTCCCCTGCTCAAAATGGAGACAAATAAGTTAAAAAATTGATAAAATAAGCATTTAAACTGAAATTTGAAACCGAAATGAAATAAACGAATTGAAACCACATTGCCTAAATAAAATTGTTATATTATTCGAATCTTGAAAATGACAAATTCTCTATTGCGTCATAAGATTAGTCATACATTAAGTGTAGGTTTGCCCGAATGCGAAGTTGCAAAGAATTTCGTACCGTTTACTGTTAGTATTTGTGGAATGTAAAGCTCACTTTCATACTTCATCTTTCTGAGAGCAATGTTCATTCTTACAAATTCCAAGGAAGCTTTATCATTTCAGAACCCAAAAGTACGAGGTCTACTTTCAAAGGTATCTACTATCAAAGGCGAACGTTTTTCATCTGTCTGTTCCTCAGTTAATGGTCTCGCATCAGTAAAAACACTTTAGTAATAAAAATAACTCGCAATAATGGCATAGTTTACAGTAATGCCTTGATGCAGGAGCTGTAAATGGATGAGATGGATAGAGACAGGTATGGCCTGTCCGTGGAAAAATTTGAGGAATGACCCCTGATCAGTATTCTGGGGAGTTTAAATAGGCTTGTTTGAATTTACCAGCGCACACAAAGGGTAGGGATTAATGTGGTTTGTTTGTTCCTTAATTCAGTAGGCTTTAGAAGTTTGTTGACTTTTGCTATTAGATACTTTCCTGTGGAGTCTTATGATGATACCAGAGCAATCGCTCAGGTCAGCATTGCCTACGGTTACCGCAAGTTGGTGGGGAGCTTATTGTCCAATTCTTTACTTTATGTCTAGTCGACTAATGTTGGGATAAAGCGCTTAGTCTGATAACTCTGTGATGAAGTCGCAAAGATGATTTTAATCAAAAAATTATAATTCAGTATCAAATATGTGCACAAATTGATAATTTTTATAAAAGTTAGCACACAAATGACAAATGACCTGTCATGATAAAGGCTAATGTATTCATCCATGCACCATTGTTTTCTATAACATATTCTTCTGAAGTTTTAACATTTATAGAGTTTATTTGAACTTTCTACAATATTCTTAATATAACATTGATACTTAACATGTTTTGAGATGAATATTCGATTATATCCATAGAAATGAAAGGTGTATAACATCATTATGGACAATTGGTAATTTGGTACAGTTTACAATCCTTCCTCTTTCTGCAAGGTTTCAATTAATGATGTATTATTCAAGTGATCACTTGAACAAAGTTATTTTTATATTTACTGTGTACAAATCAATTTTTAATAAACCTTTTGAGGCTCTTCAAAAATATTTTATTTATTGTTAGATCATAGTCGACGTTACTCCTATTCAGGCTTTCTTAGTACTATAAAATCTTCAGGAAAATAAAATTGGTTACAACTCAAAGAATAATACGACGAATGAATAAATGATATTACCTTTAAATTGATTGTTTCACTGTTCTATTATTGTTTACCAAATTAATATTTTCTCTGCAAAATTTAATGAAAATTTCAAATGGTAATTCATATTACATTAAAATGTAACTTCTCTAAATACATAAATAAATGTATATAATCATTTACATACACAAGAGGTATAAGATCTTTTTTTCAAAAACTCCCAATAGAAAAACATTTTTACTGTACATATTATTGCAAAACAAGCAATACTGTGTTGGCAGGGGTTGCATAGACTGTTAATCCTTTGCACCTAGACAGTGAGTGAGTGGTATTAGTTAATTTTAAAAACTAGGCAACAAACTTCATCACAAAAATAAAAAACTACCAAGAAGAAATCTTGCTATAAGTTTTTGCACTTTTATTTCCATTTTATTTATTTCTTTTGTTTTATTTTTTAATAAATGAAGAAGTCAATAAAATCCCAATAATTTTTTTTTTTTCTAAAAACTTCCAAAACCTTATAATGCCATATATATGCTTAAAAAACTCGGTTTGTCCAAAAGAAATTTCAGGCTCTTTTTTTGTCAAGGTTTTTGGAATCATATTCATGCTGGAAGTTTGTTTTTTTTGTATCTTTTGATAAGTTTTCTCTATTTAGATCTTCTGGCAATGGAAACATTTAATTTTATACATGACATCTGATTCTTGTGTGTCCTCTAAGTTGTCTTTCAGTTCTTATAAAAGTTTTTATTTTGTAGGTGGTTTTTTAGCTACATTTGATCTCTGTTATGTCACAATTTTTGTAGATGTTAATTATGGGCTCATGTAAGTGTAAGAAATATGTATCTGTCTTTTGGATTCGTTACTGTTGATGGAATTTGTATTAGTCAAAGTTTATTTTTCTATGGTACTAGGGGCATTGTTACAATACATTTTGTCATAATCCATATTCTAAAGTGTCCTAATCAAGTTTAGAGGATATACATTTTTCTTGAATATATCTTTAATTTCCTTTTTAAATGTTTCAAAAATCTGTCAATTTTTTAGCTCATGATGTAATTATTTATGATGTTGTTTATGTAATTTATAAGTCATTGGTTGCTGTTGTTCATTCTAGTTAACATAAAGATCGGAATGCCCTCATAATTAATAATTTTTAAATCCAAAAATTGTATTTCATTGTTGGAAGGTAATTCATTTATAAAAGACAAGTGAAAAATTTTTATTCCTTTAAAAAATTTGTTTCTTGTCTGAGATTTCATTATTACTAATAGATTGTCAACGTACTTAAAAATTATTTTAGGTTTAATGTTACCTTTTGTCTATATAGCCTTTTCATTAAAATACCAATTAAATGCCCAGATAAAACATCCCCCATGGACCCCCGTTCAGAATTCTATAAACTTTGCTTTGATATTTAAAAAAAAAACATCATTAATATAAGTTTTAATTCTTCAATAAAAATGTCTTTATTCATAATGCAGGTATAGGGCTCAATATGTTCCCATTCTTCTGAAATAATTTAAAAATAATAAACTCAGAAGAGATATAAAGTAATAAGGATTTCATATCAAAACTCAATATATTTTATGGGCAAATATTTTATCCACACATTTATTGGCTTTAGTTGTCAAATTGTAATTCCTAATCATTATAAATGTGTTTGGGTCATTGAGGGGCTCCAACATTTTTCTCTAGTTGGTGGAACATCAACTGGTTTTGTTACAATAAATAAAAGATTTTTAAAGTTACTCAAAAGCTTTTTTGAAAAACTGGACTTTCACTTAGTTTAACCTTCATATTTAAGTTTGTGATGTAGTTGCTAAAAGCGAGCTAACAAGAAAGAAAACTTCAATCGAGAAAATTAAAATTAATTAACTAATAACCCATGGTATTTTAAGTTACAGTTGAACTCATATGATACTTGACATTTATGGATAATTTTCTGATAATATAAATTTTGAATATTTTTTTAGTGAATCTGATTCAATTCAAAATATACTTCTTTGGAAATAACTCCTTTTAGAGCAATAAATGACCGTAGGGGTCGGCTATCAACCCACAACTAGGTTTTAATTATTGTAAAAAAAATAAGTTTTTTTTATTTACTTAAGCCCTTGTAGTTTATACTTCATTTGATGCTCTGACTGTTAATACCACCCTACCTTATTTACCCACCCAACTTCATTAATTGACCTGTAGGGCATAGTTAAGTAATAATGTTAATAAAGAAATCAGCGACCAGTTTTTGATTTTATCATTTGTGGCTATAAAAACAGTTTGGATACTCATATCATTGGTTTGACACAGTATTGAACACTATTTTCGATCCATTATCAGCAACATTAACTCTGTGGCTTTATGGCAGATTTTGTCCGAAAAATTCAATTTTCTGTTTTGACTTGATAGGTCATACTTAAAAGTGGTTCTTTAATTTGGCAAAAGTTGATATGTGGGATTATAAAATAATAGTGACATATTCCTTTTTACAATTCCACATACCAACTTTTGCCAAATAGACTTAAAATAGAAAATGGACTTTTTCGGACATATCAAAATCTGTCATAACACCACAGTGTTAAAGTTGCTGATAATGGATTGAAGTAGGTGTTCAATGATGTGTCAATGATAAGAGGAATCAATCTGTTTCGATAACCGCAAATGATAAAATCAAAAACTGATCGCTGATTTCTTTATTAACATTATTAACTAGCTATGTCCAACAAGCCAATTAATGAAGTTGGGTGGGTACATAAGGTAGGGTAGTATTAACAGTCGGAGTGTCAAATGAAGTATAAACTTCAAGGGTTTAAGTAAATAAAAAAAACTTGGAATACTTTGTTTCTTTATATATTACATTCATTTTTTTTTTTTTTTTTTACAAAACTTTCGTCAAGTAAAAACGTAATTGTGGGATGGTAGCCGACCCCTGCGGTCCCCAGGACGGGGGCACAGCTGGCATAACGCCACATCACTATGTTACCTCTCCATTGTCGGTTCTACCCCATAGTGTAGGTTACACAGTTTGAAGGCTCACGACGAATGACCCAGTCTGAAATACAAAACAAAAACTAACAGCCCCCAAGGGTGTGTGACCTCCTGCCCTGCATTTGTTCTACCCAAATAAGACATAAATACAAGTTAGACAAGCGTAGAGTTTTTTTTGGTGACCTAGTAGTGACTTGACAGGACGTGAGTGGTGTAACCTCTTCAGTGATTGAGATATATGGTTGGGACCTAGTGACCTTGCTACCTTGGGCAACAGGCCTCTGTTTTCTTGACAGCCTTACCGAGAAACAAAACAACGACTACTGGCTCAAAATGATGATTTAAAAGCCCAATAAAGTGCCATAAATATAGTAGGTATTGGGGAGCGGAATGTTTATGTATAATGTTCCGATGGAGTGTTCTCACGACACAATACATCTCCAGGATACAAAGACGCTACAAGGTGCAATTCAAAGAGTCACAACTAATATAATAATTTTATATAAATAAATTGCGGAATCATGTAATTTAGGTTAATCAGTTTGAATGTTTAATTTATTAAATTTTATTCTTAGTTTTCTCCAGCATCTAAGTAAGAGTTAAGTTAAGAACTTACTTTAAATGGTACGGTGCTATCGTCATTCGTCTGTCGTTGTGGCTTTAAAAATTAAAATACTTTAGTTTCATTAAGGAGTAATTTTAAATGAACCATTTTGAGCATGGTAGGTGGTGAGGTAAAATATTACATAAATCGTTAAATAATAATAAAAATGGAAATACTAAAAATCTATAATATATGGGCACAAAAACTTATTTTAAATCATTAAAGTTTGGCACGCAGGTTTGCTCTACAAGCTCAAAAGATATTTACCACAGACCCTTTTCCTAATCCTACAGTCCTAGCTTTCAAACCGCTTCTTCCAAGTCCGCTGTGGTTTAGAATACTCTAACTACTATCCCATATATGCAGGAGTTCCACAGGGCAGTGTCCTGGGCCCCATCCTCTATAACATATACACCGCTGATGTCCCCTCTACTCCCAATACCTTCTTGGCCACATTTGCAGATGACACTGCAGTCTTGTCATCCCACCCAGACCCCGACATAGCATCCTATAACCTTCAAAAACATCTTGACGAGATCGAGTATTGGTGCAATCAATGGCGGATCAAAGTTAATGAAGCAAAATGCTCCCACATTACCTTCACCCTTTGTCACAAGTCTTGTCCACTAGTTTATTTTAATTCTACTCCTCTCCCTGTATCCGAGACAGTACGGTACTTAGGCTTCCATCTTGACAAACGACTGACCTGGAACCCACATACGAGACTAAAAAGACAAGAACTAAACAGATGCTTTGGACAACTGTACAGACTACTTCAAAAGACATCCCATCTCTCAATAGAAAATAAACTACTAATCTACAAAGTTATACTTAAACCAATCTGGACATACGGAATAGAGCTATGGGGGACAGCAAAAAAGTCGAACATCAAGCGTATCCAATCCTTTCAATCAAAAGTCCTGAGAACAATAGTAAATGCCCCTTATTATGTCAGCAACAAAACCCTTCATAACGACCTTAATATACCCTACATTCTAGAACTCACCCCTTCCAAGTTTATGAAATTCCACAGTAGCCTTTCCAACCACCCTAATCCTGTAGCACAGTCATTGCACTGCGCCACTCATCCCTATAATCCTCCTCGGAGACTGAAACGGCAGTGGCCTCGTGACCTGCTATAAACGCGTGACAGTGGGAGACCTGGCAATGGCCAGTTTCTCCAATCATGTCCTGAGCGTCTGTGGCTCTCGCGCTCTTGGTCAGCCTCCACTGGCTAGTATCCGGTGACGCGGCTGACGGAGGATCGTGGGGGACTTCCCAAGACTCCGCTTTCTCTTCGCATGTGGATTTGGGAGGTCTCTGGGCTGTCTGTAAATATTGTATGAATGAGTGAGTGAATGATGAACTGTAAATATGGTATGAATGAGAGCATTTATCTTAATTACTTATTGCCTTATAAAAGGCAGATTGTAATTATAGCACAATAAAGGAAATAATAAAAAGTAAAGTAAATCATTAAAAGTACCCTTTCTCTTTCTTGGCGGCTTAAGTTTGAAGAGTGAGCGCCATGTGAACTTGTATGCACAATGCTTTACTTTTATCTCCTTGTACCTTTTTGAAGAATATTTACTTACATTCATCATGTTATGTATGGGTCTCTGTTTTTGATTTTACAATTTCTTTATTGATTCACAACTGTGATCAACATGTGTGAATGTGCTGTAAATATGATAAAATGGGGCATGTCTGACCCGAAGGCATAGGGCATCCAGTGATACCTCTACATTGTAGAAGCTAAATTAAAAAAATATTTAATTTTTATTAATTTAGAAGATCTTTGATCCAAAGTCTTCCTCAGTCGTTGTCAAATGTTACCAGTAAGTCAGGTGTAGACAGTCCTTTTATCAGCGGGTTTGGGTGTCTGGACAGTTTGTCATTAATGTTTCTGTATAATCTAATGCAGTCATGAAAAATAAGGAATGTTTAGGCCATTTCGTACGTAAAATGGTGCGCCTGTGATAAAGCTTAGAGTTTTTGATTGAGAAATCTAAGTAGTATTAATGTTAGTCTTCATAGTGCATAAGTAAATTACGTAATGGGCCCAAGCCCATATCTCTAAATTGGTTTCAGTAGAAGTTTATATGATAATATTATTGATAACAAATCAAATCTTTACTGTGATAAAATTACAATCTACCTTATTGGGCAATAAGTAATTGTGTTCAATGTTCTGATTCATACAGTATTTACAAACATCCCAGAAACCTACCAAATCCACATGGATGTCACCTCCCTCGTAAACGAATGAGTAAGCGGAGTCACGGGAAGCCGGGTGGCCCCTGTGCTCCTCCGTCAGCCGCGTTATCGGATATGAGCCAGTGGAGGCTGACCAAGATCGCGAGAGCCGCAGACGCTCAGGACATGATTTGAGAAAGTGACCATTGCCAGGACTCCCACCACTGTCACGTATTTATATCAGGTCACGAGACCACAACCGCTTTAGTCTCCGAGGAGGATCAAAGGGATGTGTGGCGCAGTGTAATGACTGCTAGTGGATTAGGTTGGATGGATAGTTTTCGACGGAGTTTCATGAATTTGAAAGAGATGAGTTCAAGAATTTATGGTATATTAAGATCGTTATGAAGGGTTTCGTTGCTGACGTAGTAAGCGGCATTGACTGTTGTTCTCAGGACTTCTGATTGAAAGGATTGGATACGCTTGATGTTTGACTTTTTTGCTGTCCCCCCATAGCTCTATTCCGTATGTCCGAATTGGTTTTAGTATAACTTTGTAAATTAGTAATTTATTTTCTATTAAAAGATGTTATGTCCTTTAAGTAGTCTGTAATGTTGTACAAAGCGTCAGTTTAGTTATTGTTTTTAAAAAAAAAACGTACTAGAAATGTACGAAGGGTGGTTACTTTTGGGAAATTAGAAAAAAAAACAACAATTGAGGTCAATAGTTTCATTTTTCTGAATACACCACACGATTGGATCAATAAAGAGCATTATTTAATAATTATCTAATCGATTTTTACGGCTTTCTGTAAACCCTGTCAAGTTTTAACAAGCCTGGACTGATCCTTAACACAAGTTAGAGCTACTTATAAAACAATAACAAAAACCTTCACTTAGTCGTTTATTTTTTCAATTATCACTAAATTTGTCATCACTAAAATTAAAAAGAGGCTTAAACGTAATTAGTAAAAAATTAATGAGATTATTGAATGTCGGAAAGGTCAACAATTGTCGGGGGGCGTCACTAGGGGAGTGCCTGATTACTAGCCCTGGTGACAAGTGCGGATTGTTATAGTTTACAACATGGACCATGTTCCATGTAGGCGTTAATATCTGACTCCATTTATTGATAGGGATGTGTCCCGACAATACACTGTGTTCAGGATGAGGTTCAGAGGTTCATAAAGAATAAGACCAGTTTTCAGAGCTCAGGCGAGAGATCGGCAGCGTAATAGGTACAAGTCGTCAGAGGTCTGCTAGAGGCTGTGAGGTGACTGCCCAGAGGTGTGGCAGAGAGAGAGAGTAGACTAGTAGAAGATTCCAGGGCCCCGGGGCCCTGGAGTATTGCGACTTTCGAGATGCAGAGACTGGAGAAGAGGGAAGAGTGAGCCTACCAGGGCCAAGTGGCCCTGGTGTAAAGTGACAAGTAGTGCGGCTGTGGAGACTAAGAAACAGAGTGTCTCTTCAGGTTTTTTTTTATTTTATTTTTTTTTTTTTTATTTCAAAACCTCAACAAAACAATACAATTTACAAATAAGAAAAATAACAAAATATTTGGATTACATATTTCTCCTCTTTCTGCATTTACATGCATTTGGCGGAGTGCCTAAATATAATAAATTTTTATTGTCGTTAATAGTTCATTGTTCTTATACAACACTAGGTGATGAGGCTCACCTTCTGTTTGTCACCGATCTCTTCAGGGCGAAACTTACTGATATAAATATTGTACCCCCCTCCCTCGTGTAAGGCGGAGTCGGTTGAAAGGGGGGATGTTTATTGCTGCCCAGGTGGCTAATCCCCCTTGGTTTTATTGACTGCTGGTCTAAAAAGGGTGTGCTTTATGATGTCACACCTCCCGAGCTACGTGATCTAAACTGTTTCTGGCATGATTTTATGACCGCCGGAACGTGACTGAAGGTCTATTTTATTAGGGGCAGTGGCTTATCCTCTAGGGTTTTATTGCAGGACCTTCCACCCTCTGTTACTTGTTTCACGACTACCGACCTCTCTATGATTTATTACCAGAGGTTTACACAGATTTGCATTTCTATTATAATACATTATGAACCAGAGTATAGGGTAATTTACATATATAGTTAGCGCTTCGCTACATATCGCTACATTGAACAATAAAATAATGAAATCAGCTACGCTTAGCTACAGTACCTCCAAAAACCATTATCAGAGAGCTCTAAATGTGATAGTTGAGAATAATCTCAATAGATACCATGGTTCCAGCTTAATAACAGATGTCTTGAAATCAATCAACCACCAATTCAAATGATTTATGATGATTGAATGATTTATTCTAATAATATTCATAAATAAGCTATTCTTAAATTTCAGTTTAAAATAAAACTATTGCATGCCATTGATTTGTTTGATATCTAACATTTTTCGTTATTTATGGGTAAAATTATCTTTTAGGATAAACCATTAACCAGTAGATTTTAAGTTAAGAAAAGCCCTCAGGTATAATTTTCATTAGACAATTCATCGATAATTTGAATTGATCTCGGTCAATTTTTCCTCGCACTCTGAACGATTGGAGGAGGGTCTGGGGATTAATGCATCTCTCATTGCTATATTTTTTTTTATAATGTTTAGATATTGTTATCCCTTATTCTGTGCTGTGTAATGGTTCAAACAGTTTTTACGTACATTTTCAAATATTTCAAAATATAAATAAATTCATCTTTTTGGTTAGTCTATAAAAATATTGGAAGTACAAATGTAACATCGCAATATTATATAGATAAAATACATAAACTTGGGGGGGGGGAGGTCACTCCTGCTAAGAAGGGGGGAAGGTTACTTGCTTATATCAAATTAGGGAACGAATAATTATTAAGAAAAAAAATATAATGGTGAAACGTTATAAATTATTGAAGGGAGATAAAGAACTGATAAAATATGGATTTAAAGATTGATAGTTATGCGGAAGGATATTGATGGGAATGGAGTTCCACACGTTTTAATCACAGACAAGAAAAATACAGTCAAAGGGAGACCTATGTGTCGGGAGATACAAGTTGGATCTAGGATATCTATTATGATATTTGAAAGTTGATTTCAATTGGAAGAAGAAACGATTCATTGAGTGCTTCGACTGAGCCTCGAGTTCCTCAAAGAGGCCCCATACATTACACTACCATAGTCAAAATAAGGGAAGCAAGTGAGTTGACTAGTATTTATATTATGGGAGATGTGGGAGGGGGTGGAAAGGGGTTGTATGGCGATTTGGGATATGTGTCTTTCTAGGATAGGGTTTGATCAAGGACCATTCCCAGATTTTTGACTTGTGAGATATTTGATGGGAGAAGAGTTGATTGTGAAGATAGGAATACCATTTAGGGTTCTAAGTGGAGAAGAGCCAATGATGATTTATTCCCTTGAATTTTTTCTGTGCCCGATCAATTCCCTTGAACATTGGATGAACCAATCCATTTGGAAAATGGATGAACCATGTACCACAAGGCATTGGAAGAGTTTGAAATGGATGGTGATTTGGGGCGAGGATTATCTGGGAGTAGGTAGTGTTGAAAGATTTGAACCAGCCAGCGGTAATATTGGATAGTTTTGATATACAAAATGGGGTAGTCTTGGGTGTCCAATGCTTTCTGAGGTCTAAGAGGATATTAATAGTTATGTGTTGTTGATGAACACACTACTAATCTCTGTATACTATATATTTATAGAGGATGGGTGATTTTGGTAAGAGCGGATTGGGTGGGATATCCTCACTGGAAACTGGAATGGAGGGGATTTTGATAGGTTAAAAAAACGTAAAAATTTTGGGTAGTTTTTGGAGAGGATTAGAAAAGAGTATTGATATAGGATGTGGATAAGGATTGCTTTGGAAGAGGTGGGCTTTGGTTCTCTAACCATTAGGAAAACATTGTTGCGCGACTTTTTTTAATGGACATCCCATAAAATTATTTTACTTCAGCACATTCTCTTGCATCAAATTCTTTTTTAAATTTATTAATAATTTTTAAAATTCTGTTTTTTTACAGTTTGTCATAAGCAACCAGTTGAACATTATAATTAATCAAATACAAAAATTATTGATATCAGCCAAAACCAATGGTAAGTAGGATAGGCGAGCTCCTCGAATTAATTTATTAAACGTGTTTTTGTGTTATCTAATTTTTTAAGTACCATTGCATTGGAATGATGGTATGTCCAGTTGCTTGCCTGGTCAGTTTTAATTACATCATAGTCTAAATGAAAACTTATGGTTGATATCCTTACTCCCTTTAAGGAAATAGACTGTGTGGAAAGATTCTTTAATTTTCTGACGAAAACCTCCATCTTCCTAGATCAGCTTTTTCTCTGTCACCATATTGAGTCGGGAAGATCCACTTTAATTCTTAATCTTCATTATTCCAGGCAACTCACTCAGTCTGACTCGAAGTACTAATTTTTTTTATTGCGTCGTTGTTCAAAATATTTTTTTTTTTTTTTATTTTTTTTTTTTTTATTTCAAAACCTCAACAAAACAATACAATTTACAAATAAGAAAAATAACAAAATATTTGGATTACATATTTCTCCTCTTTCTGCATTTACATGCATTTGGCGGAGTGCCTAAATATAATAAATTTTTATTGTCGTTAATAGTTCATTGTTCTTATACAACACTAGGTGATGAGGCTCACCTTCTGTTTGTCACCGATCTCTTCAGGGCGAAACTTACTGATATAAATATTGTACCCCCCTCCCTCGTGTAAGGCGGAGTCGGTTGAAAGGGGGGATGTTTATTGCTGCCCAGGTGGCTAATCCCCCTTGGTTTTATTGACTGCTGGTCTAAAAAGGGTGTGCTTTATGATGTCACACCTCCCGAGCTACGTGATCTAAACTGTTTCTGGCATGATTTTATGACCGCCGGAACGTGACTGAAGGTCTATTTTATTAGGGGCAGTGGCTTATCCTCTAGGGTTTTATTGCAGGACCTTCCACCCTCTGTTACTTGTTTCACGACTACCGACCTCTCTATGATTTATTACCAGAGGTTTACACAGATTTGCATTTCTATTATAATACATTATGAACCAGAGTATAGGGTAATTTACATATATAGTTAGCGCTTCGCTACATATCGCTACATTGAACAATAAAATAATGAAATCAGCTACGCTTAGCTACAGTACCTCCAAAAACCATTATCAGAGAGCTCTAAATGTGATAGTTGAGAATAATCTCAATAGATACCATGGTTCCAGCTTAATAACAGATGTCTTGAAATCAATCAACCACCAATTCAAATGATTTATGATGATTGAATGATTTATTCTAATAATATTCATAAATAAGCTATTCTTAAATTTCAGTTTAAAATAAAACTATTGCATGCCATTGATTTGTTTGATATCTAACATTTTTCGTTATTTATGGGTAAAATTATCTTTTAGGATAAACCATTAACCAGTAGATTTTAAGTTAAGAAAAGCCCTCAGGTATAATTTTCATTAGACAATTCATCGATAATTTGAATTGATCTCGGTCAATTTTTCCTCGCACTCTGAACGATTGGAGGAGGGTCTGGGGATTAATGCATCTCTCATTGCTATATTTTTTTTTATAATGTTTAGATATTGTTATCCCTTATTCTGTGCTGTGTAATGGTTCAAACAGTTTTTACGTACATTTTCAAATATTTCAAAATATAAATAAATTCATCTTTTTGGTTAGTCTATAAAAATATTGGAAGTACAAATGTAACATCGCAATATTATATAGATAAAATACATAAACTTGGGGGGGGGGAGGTCACTCCTGCTAAGAAGGGGGGAAGGTTACTTGCTTATATCAAATTAGGGAACGAATAATTATTAAGAAAAAAAATATAATGGTGAAACGTTATAAATTATTGAAGGGAGATAAAGAACTGATAAAATATGGATTTAAAGATTGATAGTTATGCGGAAGGATATTGATGGGAATGGAGTTCCACACGTTTTAATCACAGACAAGAAAAATACAGTCAAAGGGAGACCTATGTGTCGGGAGATACAAGTTGGATCTAGGATATCTATTATGATATTTGAAAGTTGATTTCAATTGGAAGAAGAAACGATTCATTGAGTGCTTCGACTGAGCCTCGAGTTCCTCAAAGAGGCCCCATACATTACACTACCATAGTCAAAATAAGGGAAGCAAGTGAGTTGACTAGTATTTATATTATGGGAGATGTGGGAGGGGGTGGAAAGGGGTTGTATGGCGATTTGGGATATGTGTCTTTCTAGGATAGGGTTTGATCAAGGACCATTCCCAGATTTTTGACTTGTGAGATATTTGATGGGAGAAGAGTTGATTGTGAAGATAGGAATACCATTTAGGGTTCTAAGTGGAGAAGAGCCAATGATGATTTATTCCCTTGAATTTTTTCTGTGCCCGATCAATTCCCTTGAACATTGGATGAACCAATCCATTTGGAAAATGGATGAACCATGTACCACAAGGCATTGGAAGAGTTTGAAATGGATGGTGATTTGGGGCGAGGATTATCTGGGAGTAGGTAGTGTTGAAAGATTTGAACCAGCCAGCGGTAATATTGGATAGTTTTGATATACAAAATGGGGTAGTCTTGGGTGTCCAATGCTTTCTGAGGTCTAAGAGGATATTAATAGTTATGTGTTGTTGATGAACACACTACTAATCTCTGTATACTATATATTTATAGAGGATGGGTGATTTTGGTAAGAGCGGATTGGGTGGGATATCCTCACTGGAAACTGGAATGGAGGGGATTTTGATAGGTTAAAAAAACGTAAAAATTTTGGGTAGTTTTTGGAGAGGATTAGAAAAGAGTATTGATATAGGATGTGGATAAGGATTGCTTTGGAAGAGGTGGGCTTTGGTTCTCTAACCATTAGGAAAACATTGTTGCGCGACTTTTTTTAATGGACATCCCATAAAATTATTTTACTTCAGCACATTCTCTTGCATCAAATTCTTTTTTAAATTTATTAATAATTTTTAAAATTCTGTTTTTTTACAGTTTGTCATAAGCAACCAGTTGAACATTATAATTAATCAAATACAAAAATTATTGATATCAGCCAAAACCAATGGTAAGTAGGATAGGCGAGCTCCTCGAATTAATTTATTAAACGTGTTTTTGTGTTATCTAATTTTTTAAGTACCATTGCATTGGAATGATGGTATGTCCAGTTGCTTGCCTGGTCAGTTTTAATTACATCATAGTCTAAATGAAAACTTATGGTTGATATCCTTACTCCCTTTAAGGAAATAGACTGTGTGGAAAGATTCTTTAATTTTCTGACGAAAACCTCCATCTTCCTAGATCAGCTTTTTCTCTGTCACCATATTGAGTCGGGAAGATCCACTTTAATTCTTAATCTTCATTATTCCAGGCAACTCACTCAGTCTGACTCGAAGTACTAATTTTTTTTATTGCGTCGTTGTTCAAAATATTTTTTTTTTTTTTTTTTTTTTCATTTTAAATTCTTTATTGAAAAAAATTACAATTTGCCTTTTCCAGCATTAATAATTGTGCTGAGAGATCATTCATACCTTATATACAATTCCATTCATACCTATATACAGTCCATTCATACCTATATACATACAGATTCAACCCAGGAGCCCCCCCCGCCCCAGAAGCCAATCCCCCAGCAAACTGGCGGAAAGGCCGGAAGCAGCGAAGCTCCCCCCGCCCCCTCTCCGGCCGTGGTGCCATCCGGCGCAGGCCACAGAGAGGGCAAGAGAGCCACACACGCTCAGGACATGAGTGGGGATGATGGCCAGTGCCAGGACCCCATGACATAGAATGTCTATTTATAATAGGTCGCGAGGCCACCGCCGTTTTAGGCGTCGAGGAGGATTGTAAGGATGAATGTTACTGGATATGGAGTCGACCAAAGGATTCGGATGTGCGGAAAGGTTTTGGTGAAATTTGGAAAATCTTGAGGGTATAAGGTCGAGGACAGTTGGTACATGGAGATCTCTGTGAAGGGATGAGTTTTTAATATAAAAGGGTGCGTTGACTATGGTTCTGAGGACTTTGGATTGGAATGTTTGGATACGTTTGATGTTCGATAGTTTGGCTGTCCCCCATAACTCTATTCCGTAAGTCCAAATTGGTTTTAATAACTGTTTGTATACGTGGAGTTTGTTTTCTAGTGTGAGGTTAGAGTTTCTGTTCAGTTGTCTGTATAACTGTCCAAACCGTCTGTTCGATTCTTGTCTTTTAAGTCTTGTGTGAGGGTTCCAAGTCAGTCTTTTGTCTAGATGAAAACCTAGATATCTAACTGTATTGGACATGGGAAGCGGAATTGAATTGAAGGTTACGGACGGGCAGGATCCTCGACGGAGAGTAAATGTGGTGTGAACGCATTTGCCTTCATTGACCTTGATGCGCCAGATGTTGCACCACTTCTCTATCTTAGTGAGGTGATTTTGGAGGTTGGAGGATGCCGTTGACGGATTGGGATGTGACGAGAGAATTGCTGTGTCGTCAGCAAAAGTTGCAAGGAAGGTGCTAGGACTTAACGGAATGTCAGCAGTGAAAAGGGTATACAGGATAGGGCCAAGGACGCTGCCTTGAGGAACTCCTGCTTCTATGGGGTAATAATCGGAGTATTCTGAACCACAACGGACCCGAAAGAACCTGTTAGACAGATAGGATTGAAGGATTAGATAAAGGGTCTGCGGTAAGGAGATTTTTAGTTTGTAAAGCAAACCTGGGTGCCATACCCGGTCAAAAGCCTGAGCTACGTCCAAGAAAGCACCCGTGCAGTAGTGTTTGCTTTCAAGTGCGGAGGATATATGGTCAACAACGCGAAGGCCTTGTTGAGCAGTGGAGTGTCTGAAGCGAAAGCCAAATTGATGGTTAGGAAGAAGGTTTTGTTCAAAATAAACGAATTTATCAGATATTCTTCTACAAATTTAGGCCAATGAATTTCTCTTCCTCTTCTAACTACAAAGCCCTTCAATTCTTCATCTTTAGAAGATACTTCTTAAATTTCTTAGTTTTCATTAGGCATTTGCTTCCCTTGCAAAATAAGTTCTTGGATCTTTTGGCACTATCATAGGTTCTGCTTTCTTCCTTAAATACATTTCTAAAAAAAATATTTATTTTGTTGCAATGATTTATAGAGTTATTTAGATTATTAAGGATTCATATACCCTTTCCATCTGCTACTGTTACCGATGAATATTAGCATTTATGACTTTTGTCTAATTCGTTTCAGAGGCTGTGCCAATACCTTTTATTCACAAATTTTCATGTTAGTAAGCTCCTGGACTAACCCTCAAAACGTATTTTACAACGAATGGCGCATATTAACACATGAAATTCCCAAAAAAATGTAAATAAATATTACAATTTTATACCTACATAAAATAATCCGTAAAAAATAATGAAATAAACCGAATCAATTTTTGTTTTTCCTTTTTATTCTAGAAGTAACCAAAAACATAACTAATAACAATAGAAAATATATGCAATAAAAAGCCCTTTTTTTTATTATTAGCATTTGTTACAAAATTATAAATGTCTACAGCCTTCTTGGATGGTGGATTGCTGCATGTGTCCTTTAGTGTTTTGGTAGTTTGTCTGGAGAAAATGTCGTCTGGTTTCTGCACGTCATTTAACTTAAAAGAAATTGTTCCAGGTCCTCTTCTTTCAACAGGTGTAGATTTCTTTACAGTCGGTTTTGCAAATGCTTCTTTGTTAGCAAATGATATGGAATGTTTCCTGTTAGTTGTAACTGCAAAACAAGCCCGGTTTTTTAGAAGCG
This sequence comes from Acanthosoma haemorrhoidale, assembly GCA_930367205.1. Classification (NCBI taxonomy): domain Eukaryota; kingdom Metazoa; phylum Arthropoda; class Insecta; order Hemiptera; family Acanthosomatidae; genus Acanthosoma; species Acanthosoma haemorrhoidale. The sequence goes on along the minus strand of OV884015.1, from coordinate 47,751,196 downwards.
ATTCCGTCAGTTCTAAATACTCCCATGTGTCACTAAAAAGTTTTAAATCCTCACTTTGCTCCCACTGAATTTTGACTGCAGAGGGAAATGAGAATGCGCAGTTTTCCGTTTGAAGCTGTCCATGACGGTGAGGATATCTCTTTGTCCCAGAAAAAGTTTCGGTAGTTCAAGGTGCTTTATCAGCAGTTCACTTTCAAGTGAAATTCTAACCTTATAATGCAGATAGCATTACCGTGCCATCAGCTTACTTTAAAACAGTTAATCGTTGTAGCTTCTATATTTATTCCATCATAATATTTTCTTCTGCAATCAATAAAGGTATTGAAAAGTTTTGTGGAATTATCATATTAATGAGAGCAATTCAAAGGTAATTGATGACAGCCGGTGTCTCATTTCTTAAAAGGCGTTTCCAACTTAGCCCAATTGTATAGGGATCCGATTCGTATCAAGTGTTCTATTGAATATTTAAAGTAGGAAATACTGATTTCATTAATGATAATCTATATATTATTGGTAATAACTCTATTTGAGAGCAAAATGTAAAAGTTTGGTACTCAAAGGTCATTTTTAGCTACTATTACATTTAATTTCAAGTTTAGCATTGCGCTATTCAACGCCTGTACTGGACAAGAAAATTAAAGTATACAAATATACCATAACCAATATGCACACAGGTAGCCAAAATCTGATTTTATTCTTTCAAACGAAATATTCAGAGTTTACAGGCTACTCAACCTTAAGTTACCATGACATGCAGACAGGTACAAAAAGTAGAAACGTAAGGGATTGCGATTTTGATACAACAAAAAAAAAAACCCTAAAAATGAAGGAGGTTATAGATAGCCCACTGTTTCTTTTAAAAATGTTTTTTATAGATTAAAAATTACCTTTACTAACATTGGAGTACAAAGTCAAATGTATATCAACCAGTATGCTCCGGTGTTATTTTACATTTTAAACGTAATTATGTGTTTACCTAGTCACGCACTAGGTCGCGTTAAAGATTATTCATAATTCACACTAATATTCAATTATTATTTAAGGAGTATATATAACAAAAAAAAAGCTAAACACTAGTCAATAGCGGATATGAGCAAATAAATGAAAGTCATGTTTGTCTGGCCACAGAATATTTACTGAGATCAATTAGAAGATATAACATAATAGACGAGAAATTTACTATTTGGAATATTTTATAATAGTAGTATGTAGTAGCAGTGTGTAAAAGTCTAAGGCTGAAATAAGATGGTAAAACAAATTAAATTGTACAAATGTAGTTCAATTTAGTCCGTTCCAATTACGTTTAGAAGTTATGAATCAATGAATTTATTTGAAATTTAAAAAAAATAGTAAACTACTAACCTAAAATATTAAAAATGAAAAGATGGAGTATACATATATGATCGGAATACTCACTCCCTATCGCGAAGTCCCAAAGTCAGGAGATTTTTTTTTTTTAGTCATATTGATTTATTTCCAACTGGATACAGAAAACAAATAATACAATCAATGAATGAAATCGTGAATGAACAGTTGTAACAAATAGGCATGAATGACGTGTGGGAAAGATCATCCAGTGATGCCTCCCCACATGAAAGATTAAGTTGATAACGGTTTATTTAAATTAATTAAATTAAATTAAGTCCCTTCTCCAGTTCTTCAGGAGTCGTTGTAGTGTCTTGAAATTGTTGTGTTGGTGTACGAGTATTAAATACATGACAGGTTTTATTTATCTATTTTTAAACTTATTATTATTTTATTTATAATTAATAAAAAGACTAAACTCTCCACTCGTTCACCCATATGTAGATCCTAACAAGAACTTTAGAAAAAGTGGCGTCCTCTAATGATCTGTTATTTACTAACTCTAGATGGAAAACATTCGTACACGAACACGTATGTGTAGAGCCGGTTAAACGTTTAGATTTGTTCATCAGGTAATATAAACAAGTCAGAACCAACAATCGCGATTGGACAAGGGTGGTTTTGTTATTTTTTTGTTCACTGGGTGTTTTTCACGGGATCAAATCCCGTGTTAGTGACGGTGGGGTGTCTACCCCTTCAGACCTATGAGAGGCACAACCACATCTTCAGCCGAAAGATTTATAAGGCACTAAATCCGCGACAATATTGTGACAGTTCAGGGAACCGGAACAACAGCATTTACTAAAACTGGGGTGTGGTACCTTCCGCCAGGAAATTGGGTGCCTCTATTGATTGGCACTATTCAGGTGCAAAAACTCTGTCTATGGTAGGACGGTCATTTTGAAAGGTGCGAAAGCACTCTGGGAGTCGACTGGTCATGGTAGGGAACAAATCATTCTGTCAATAGGTCTAGAGCCCTATAACAAAAAAGTGTTGCTGTCCCAGGCATGCACCCAGTGACCTGGATCCAGTGCCCTAAAACTGAAGGATATATTACTCTCTAGGTGTCCTCTAAAGATTTCTTGCCCGTTGAGGAAGCCGAGGGGAATTGATGTGGACAAAGGCACCGCTCCTTTATTGATAGCTCATTTGGACTGGGGATGTTCCGTGACATATGCTCTGTCAATATATTTTCCTTTGGACTGTTCGTATTTCGGGTTGTTTAAGGACCAGCCTCTTCAAAAGATACTTTTTATTGACAATATATCATCAACAGTCAACGTTTCATCTGTTCTTAGAAGGTAATTGTCTGATGTAATGAAGTAATGTTACTATCATGTGATAAACACTAAATTGGATATTAAACTTTCTCAGTCCTAATCGTCCTCAGTCCCGAAATGTTGAGCATACTGTAATAAAAAGAATGTTTTAGTGAGGCTGACGATTAAACAACCCAAAGTACAAACATGAATATTTAAGCGTATTAATACTTTGGAAAATAATATTTTTTCTAGGCTCATAATTACAAAATGAAAATCCTTGGTGATTTTTTCAACTCTGCCTCAAACGTTTTGTTGCATTACTCGATAATGACCCATTTTTATAAATAATAAATTATATATATATATATGATAAGTATATTAAACCAGTTGATTGATGAAACAGAAGCCTTCCTTTTTTCCCTACTTTGATGTTTTGCTATTCAATACAATATTTATAGTACTATACATTTTATACGTTTCACATGGATAGTACATAGGAAATTTACTGTGGTAAAGTATTATTTTTTTTAGAAAGTTCTATATTTGTGAAATTACAATTCGCTTATCGAGCATTTATAATTGTGATTAATATATTCAAGTAATATACATTATGGGTGAATATTTAATAACAACTAAATAATGTAAATATAACAAAAACAATAAGAAATTTGTATATATGCAACAAATGTATGATAAGAATCAAACAATATTTTAATTGGTGATAAGTAATTTGATAAATTTAACTAATAATATTGACGAGCTGAGATACATTTATGCAAATTTACATAATTGAAGCGGCGTTTGATTAAGCACTTTTCTTCTTAGCTTTAATGAGTTTGACTATTATGACCTTACTAAAATTGTGAAACATGAATGGCTCAGGCCTCTGGGGTGCGTGGGGCTAGGTTCTTGCTCTTGAGCTCACTTGGATTCATAAGATATCTAGTATCTGGTTTTTAATAGTATAAAAATCCTAAAACACGTTAACATGTGGTGAAAAGAATGATGTATTATCGGGCATCTGTGAGCTTTACGTTTGACATTCCCTAAAACAAACTGATAACAATGAATAAGAATGCAGTATAAGGAACCAAACACAGCTCATTATTATATTATTGTGAATATTTAATTTAATTCTTAACAAATTCAAATTAGGGGTGCAGGAAAAAAAAAACTGGTGGTCGGTAGTGGGGGGCGTTGCCTTCTTCCTCTCCTGCCGCTTGGTCTGTGGTGCTGTCATTCTGGGACTGAGTCCTGCTCCTTCCTCTTTGGGCATCCTCGGTATGAAGCTGGATGATCTTTGTCCCAGTTAGCGCAGTTTAGTGTGGTGGCGGCGTTCCTGGGTCACTACAGCACTCCCTGCGGTCCAGCGCACCTCACGCAGGCGGACCTTCTCCCGCAGCGGTATGGCCAAATTCTTGGCATCTGAAGTACTGCGGGATGCCAACTGCTCAGTGTAGATAACCACGCAAAAGATGACGTGGTTGACTGACTTGACTGTGAAACAATCAAACAGTGCTGTGACTAGGACCGGCGAAATTTCAAGTTTCATACCGTCCTGGTTGGTCTGTTTTTTGGAGCCTTCGAACAGCTACGACTCCTGGGACAGCTTTGATTATTAGTATTGATGTTCTCCTGGACGCCTAACCTTTAAACAAGAAATTTCTTATTTTTCGGTCTTTGGAGCAAAGGAGTGGTGAGGCTTATTTCCTTTTTGGAGGATGTCCAGGATTTTCAACATTTCCTCCTCCAGCTCTGGGTACATAAATGCCCCCTCTTTCGTTTTCCTGAGGGTGAATATTGAGATGTCTGCTTGCTAAAGCAGTTGTGCTATGGCTTTGGTGGCTTTTCCATCGCTGGAGCCAGGTCCTGGGAGGACCCAGGTACGGGGTGGACGGGCGCCTCGAATTTATTGCCTACCGGTGGAGGTGCTTTTATTGCCACCCTCATGGCCTTAACTGAGTTTCGGGGAACAACAGAGGCTCCTACGTTATCCTGTGGCGCTGGTATAAGAGCCGGCCACTTACTACAGCCATCGACGTCCATCATCATTTAAATCGTGTTGCCATCCTTAATAGACTATAATTACGGTCATTCATTAAAATCGTATTCGCAACCGTAAAGAAACACTTAATTTTTTTTTTTGGATTTGTTGTATCTTTTTAGCGTTAAAATTTAATGACTGCGATCAATTATTGCGATACTTTCTTTCATGCAATAACGAGATAGGTATCTATGTCAACGATTACCCCCAAAACAATTGTTGTTATAAAGCACAGGAAAGCCCAAAGTTCTGAAAAATAGCCAGTCATTCAAATGTGCTTATTGTATATTATTATTTTTGTTTAATTCTAGTCATATGGTACCCTACTTTCGACATAATTATTTCTCTATTTCTATTTCGTGCATCTTTTAACATTTTGGTCAGAAGATAGTAATGCGATAAAAACACTCAAATTTTTTGAAAGTATAAATTTTGGGAGACGTAAGAATTTTTGTATATTCTTTAAATGGGTACACTATAGTCTTTTATAATTTTGCAAGCTAATAATTTTGAAAAAACTACTAAGAATAAGTAGGTCGGCTGGCCCTTGGAACGACTGGTGTACAAAAATGACGTTCTCACTTACAGAACCACTCAGGTGGAACCAGGGCCGGCTCGCACAAAGAGATTGTAGGGCGTCTGTAGCCCGTTAGGTGGACTAAGCTTAGATTGATGGTCCACGGAGCCATCTGGGTGTCCCCACAACCATCTATCAGGCACCTGCGAAGCCGACAGATGTCGTTTTCATTGTATGGAAGAGTGTCTCTAGGTAGTCTATGTTTTATCACTTGCAGGTGATAAAAGCACAGAAAGAAAAAACTTTGATGTTGCTTTGATAGCTCAAATTGAAGCCTTGATGTATCACACAATCTAGTCTTTTATTGCGAATCACTAATGAATTAGTTAATAACTGCCCATTATTCATATTTCTTCTTTATACATAAGTGTACAGAACAACAAACAAAAAAAAGAGTTTAAGCTAAACATAGCCAAAAATATTTTAAAAAGGTAACCAGCGAAGAGATTTTTTGAATTGCCTGGAAGCGGCTGTTTGCTAGAAAAAAATTGGCAAAACAGGGTGTATGGCAGGCTGGGATATTGAATTACGATTTATGACTGCCGTATTAAAACCCGTTTATATTTTTATTATAATTAATATATAGTCATTTTGTCGTCATTTTTTTTTTTAAATTTCAAAACCCCTTTTATTTCATTCAATTAAATGAACAAGATTTTACAATTTTTTTCTCGTGCTGTGTACGCTGCATTTGAAGGAGGTAAGATATACAAATACAAATTTCTTTTTGGAGTTAAAAAGTCAATAAACAATATACAGGACTAGGTACTTAAATCAGATAAACAGATCTTAGAAGAGGTAAGAAGCAGGCTCGTTACCCTCGAAAATCGACAAAATAAGATAATGATATTCGTATGTGAGTGAAAATCCATCTCCTAGAGGATTGTGTTATGTATGACATTGTGTGTTCATTAGGGGCTAAAGATAGCACGGAATGTTTGTTTGATTTCGTCACGTACGTATGATACGTAGGATCAGTGTGTATTCTCATGTTCGAAACGTTTTAGAGTGTGTTATTTTTTTCACGTTTATTTCATTTTTTTTCATACTTTCCGGTATTGTGTTTAAAACCAAAATATAATCAGCCTATTTAGAGATGTTGTAGAATGTACCTTTTAAAATGTTTAATATTATTCTTCAGAGTAGTAATACTCAAACAGATACACTTGTATGTTAGTTTTTATATTTTGTTAGAAAAAAAACCGCTTAGGAGTATCACCAAATATATCATTTCTTATTTATGTATCATCTTCGCTACCACCCATATCTGATTATTTTTTTTATAGTTTTACTGGTAATGTATTAAGTGATGGATTTAACAGTAGGAAACCCCCAACGAAAATCTAAATAAGAAACATAAGTAAAAAAAAAATCTTAGAAGTTAAATAAACAAAATTAACTAAGTAGAAATGTAATTTGGTTAAGTTATTCCAAAAGTTTTTTGTACATTGTGTATGTATTATTAATAAGTTTTCGAATATGGAAATTATAAAATTATTTGTCTGGGTGCGTACATACAGCTGCGTTGTGGGTAATTGTAGGTCCGTTAGCACGGTGGTTGTCTTGGATAATTGCTAATTATGCGGATACTGATGTTTTGTACAACTTGTAATTTCCTGTGATATGAAGTACAAATGTAGCTCCCAGCCAGTGGAGCGTAGGTCTCTGTGGGACTGAGCACTGCTTTATGTTGTATAAATTTGTTTTCAGGTGTGAGCTGTTACTGTAGAACATACGAAAGAGGATTGTAGCATCTCCATGAAAATTTAGCCTTTGGCGAAAGACGTTTAGTTTTACAATCCTTAGATCTTCTAGTATTCTTTAGAATTCTATTTGCTTACAACCCCTTAAACGACAGCCCGAAACGAAGATGGTGCCGAGGCAAATATCTCATTGTGGCGCCAGGAACAGGTGGCCGAGAGGTGCTTGGCAATTAAACGCGGGCATGAATGGACTAATTGAGAGCCGGCAGACGCGGCGCAGACTACAAAGCCGACATACTTACGTAGGAGGAATTGGGACCCAGGATGGTCACGTGAGGATCTCGACCTTTGCCTTAGTGTCGACTGTTCCAATCCGCTCACTCCACTTTCTAGTTCCATTGTAATTTCAGCCTACTTCCAACTGCTCCGTGTGGCTTCCCATGTTTACTTCTGTTGTTTGGACGGGGCTGTAGCATCCTGGAGTCCTGGCATCAAGTACTCGTCACGGGAGCTGCATCATCCTGCGTGCCATTTAGTCATACTTATAGCTATATCATTGCTTGAAACGATTTGTTCCATTTCGCCTGAGTAGAAATCGGGTTTGTAAATACCGACGTATTTATCGCATATTCATAATTTTGAGTTAATTAAGGAAATGTACAAGATAACACACCACTTTAAAATAAAAATGCCTAGAAGTCAGTTTCCATTTATCTAAAATAATTTTAGCGTCAGTTTTGATATACGATATGCGAGAAATCTCATTTGAACCAAACACCAAGAAAGATATTATAATCATTGTTTCATTGGTGTCAATTTTCTTTAGAATTCTATTTGAATGTTTAACTTCGAGGAGTTTTTATGGAAATAAATTACTGCTTGTTCTATTCGGATGATATATAGTTTGATGTTAATTAAAATGTTAAATCTGTTTTAGAACATGAGCATATAATATAAGAATATAATTTTCTTCAAATTCTCATTCTGCATAAGCAAGAATTCTCTTATGCGATACACTCAGAAAATAGCTAAACATCTGTGGCTGAATTAAAATTATCTGTTTCACTTGGAATCGGGATTCCAAAATCCAGGTAAGATTTAGGTTAAATATACTTTGTATGCCCATAAAAAAAATAAAATCCACGTACATCATGCACAGTCCTGAGGATACCTCAATTGATGAAACGTTGACAAACGGAAAAGCAGAAATAAAATGTTGGAGATATTGCAAAGCCTTCAAATTTTTCACATAGTATTATTCATAACGAAGGGTTTATCTTTCTTTTTTTTTGGTCTTTTTTTCCCCTAGTACCTTAAGGAGATCCCTCTCTATACTGGCGTACACACCGTGCTATTTCGAAAAAAAGGAAGTTAAATACTACTTTAAAAAAATGTAATTCTACTCCATCTCATCCTCTAGAAAACGAGGGAAGAGGGAGAGTGGTTATAATACAACTGCAAATTTTAATTTACATTTTTTGTCAAAAAGGGATCAGAAAATGGTATATGAATACTTCAAGTGAAGCCATTTTGATGGGTGAACAATCGCTCAAGTGCCAGAGGTAAAGGAGACGCTCATTCAAGACAGTGTAACTTTGAATCAGGTAATGGAAGACGCCGATGAAAAACATTAAAAACAAAGAAGAAATGTAGGCCCTTTGTTATTAGCCCTAGACAATAATTGTTGTATAAAAGTTTCAGCGTCTACAACTTTTATTTGAGATATTTGTCTATAAGACCGTTGAGGAGATGAAAAACTCGACAATCGATTTTTTTCGCATTGTTTCGGAAAATTTGTATGCTGGGTAACACTGTACAATAACACTTTGCATACACTTGTTGTAATAAATTCAACAATCTACATATTTAAATAAAAAAATTACCCTCTAAGATTCATTCGTTCGTAAAAAACGCCGGAAATTTCAGATCACCAAAGGCTTTTGTTCTGTCTCAGAGAACGACCAAAAGGGGTCAAAGGGATTTTCAGCCACAAGGTAAGGAACCGACCATGATAAGACATAAAAAAAATTTTTTTCTTCTAAAACTGCTCAACTTTTCCAAAGAATTAATGTAGGAAATCAGACGACTGCGCGACTTGAGCAGAAGACTTAAGAGAATTTCGTCAAAAGATGTATCCTACTTCTGCCAATTTATCGTCTGACTACCGCGACTACTACTATCGCGAAACGTAGGTACTTTTAGCAATTTCACACGCGGGATTTGGGAAACGTACCCAGAGAGCCGACGTGCAGATGGGTAAAAACCAAGGTATAAAAAAAAAAGCACAGTTACACTTGGCTCTGGATTATCCCAACCTCCGCGCTCCGTACCGCAACAATAATTGAAGGTACATGGCCAAGAAGAAGGGCAGTTACAATTTCGGTACATGTTTGTCTTACGGCCGATATCGGTCAAGCAGCTTGGCAAAAACACAAAAAAAGCTCCGACCTAGTAGCACAGCATAGAAAAAGGACCGAAAACGTGACTCTTTTCTTGGACTGAGTGTGATTACGAATTCAGTTTCCACTTACCGCTCGCCACAGACACACGTTGGAGTTTAGAAGAGCAATTGCGATGAATTAACCGTTATTATAAACAATTAGCTCAATTTACCGCAACAAGGTACGTTAAATAAACACTTCGAGACGAGAAGGATATGGATTCAATCTCAAAAAATAGTGTTAAAATAGAGTTAAACTTTCCTTCCGAATTGGAACATTAACATATAAATGCGAATTAAATTAGATTATAAACTACATTTTATTTTTATAAATTAATAATTTTGAATATCCACGACTTTAGTAATGGGGTTCTAGCGCTTTCGATTGTACTGTACCATGAGCTACAATGTATTATATGATATATTACAAACGAGATAGGTAATAGATAATTTAACCTATTCATACTTTACACACAAATTACATTCAATTTTCCATCCCATTAAGGTCTTACAGTAAATTGAAACTGTTATTTATACATTTTCTCAATATTTGACCAAAATGTCGTTATATAAGGGTATTAATTTCAGTCAGGGAAACGACACAACAAAATACGCAATACTGAGTTTCTTTGTAACAAAAAGATAAGCCATTGAAGTTTGTTCTTCGATTGATGCTATCCCCTTTTATGGTTTAAATAACTTGAAGTAAACAATTTAATTAACACTGTACTCTTTTTCATAATGTTGTACTATTATCTTTCTCCAGCGTCCTTAATCACTATCCTTAAAACATTAATTATTATTAAAACATAATTGGTCTGGTACGAATTTCACGTTCGTGAATGCCCGGCGAATTCAAATTAAAGAACTGAAATCGCCTTTTCACGCATAAAAAGTTAAACTAAACAAATAAATAAAACTATTAATATAAAGAAGGATATTTAAATCATTCAAACGACATTAAACATTTGATTTCTAGTGTTATTGTTCATATTTATCCCTCACATATTCATGATTTTGAATTAATACACAAGTGGATCCACCTTACTAAGATAGAATATACCTAGAAGCCAATTTCCACTAATCTAAAATAATTTAGCTTCAAGTTTGAATTTTGGTATGTCAGAGATTTCATTTAAGCCAACCATCACGAAAAATAATAACCAAATTGTGCCTATTTGCTTTAGAAGGTTCTTTGTATTAATTTTTAACCTCATAGAATTTATCTGGGCATAAATCACTCGTTGCTCTATATGAAAACTGTAATAGTTTCATGTGAATTAAAATTGTAAATCTGTCTTAAAGTATCAGTTTTTAAGAATAGAAATAATGAACAAATGCAGAAATGGTAAAAAAGAGCAGGGTTAGGTCTGCTAGGGTGAAAATGAAACGAATTTTCACAAGTCCATAAAGGACCCTTAACGGGTACCCATTTGGAGATTGAGACTCCACGTCCCGTTACTAGTTTTGTCAATAACAGACATAAATAATAACATCAAAGGTACCCGCCGAATGAGTGACAAAAGAGGCGGACGTGAACTTTTTCTGCGAACCGGGAGACAAGTAAATATTGGGTACCTGAAAGTCGGCTCGTCCTGGAAGAAGTACTTCCAACAAGAAGCCGACGTCAATCAGACAAGCAGGTATATTGAAAGACCTTGCAGTCACTGAGAAAAGAATGAACCCATCCCAGTAGCGGGGGGTACCGGCGCACACTCGGACTAAGTGGTGAAAGCACCGTCGGCCCAAATTAAGTTTTTTATGGCTCAAAAAACTAGATAAACTGTTTTATTAGTACCTTTCTGGGCGTGTGTCAAGTCGAGCAGGTAGCTCGTATAGCTTTTACTCGGACGTTTGCCAACTTTTTATTATCGTTCTGCGCCACTCGAAAAAAATGTAATAGTTTCTAAAACTTATTTTTCATTCAAGATATTTGTTTTTTTGTTTATAAAAACGTCAATTTTTACGAAAACGGAAATCTTAAAAAGTTCCCGATTTGCTCTGGAAAATGGGCTTTTCCACTTTTTTCTTAGTTATTGTGCGAGATGCATTTGTTTTAATTATATCCACTATGATCCACCCGGGCCCAGTATTTTCGTCCGTACGGACGTTTGAACAAGTTGTAGGTCCTAGCGTTTCCTAAAATTGGACATCGCTCTCAACTTCTGATGATTTTAACAATCTTATCGCAGAAAAATAAGGAACAGTAGTTATTGGTTGCGAAAAATGCCTTAAACCAAAAGTGGAAGCAAATAATAAATCTTTTATGCATAGTGTTGGTGATTTAAGGACATAAACATGATGGATATTGATTAAAAAAATATATGTTTTATGGGAAATATTAACATTTTATCATGCATTGCAGTGATTCTCTTCTGCTTTTTCACTTACTGGCAGACTTTCAGCCAAAATTAGCAATGAAGATCAATTTTTTTTTAAATTAAAGAAAAAATTTTTTTTCTCGATAAAATAACTTTTTCTTTCGAGTTTTACCTAAGTAGTTGGTTTTAAGTAAAAAAAAATTGTTGGTAGTTACGAGAAGTTTATGTGTAGAAATGTTGTTACTATAATAATTATGCCTTTCTAGGATTTGTGTAACTCCTAGAACGTCTTTATCATGTTAGAACTTAATTTGTTTTAAATTTTAAAAAATCCCAGGTTCAAGCATAATAGTCTTTATTTCCTCTATTTTCGTGGAAATTTCACCATTTTTACTTCATTTTCGTGTTTCGCGCCCTTGAAAACATAAGGGTATCAAGTTAGACTGACGACATTTACATGCTCTATGTCCATGTCCATGGAAACCCGCCTCTCTTAAATACTCCAAGAAATACTTTAATACTTAAGAAAAAGTACTATTTTTTCGAAAAGTACATAAATTTTATGCTTATGAAACACTTTGCATACACATGTTGTATCAAGTTTAACAATGTGCATATTTAAAAAACAATTTTTCCTTCTAAAATGCATTCGTAACAAGATATGATAAAAAAACGCCTGAAATTTCAGATCACCAAAGGCTTTTGGTGTGTCTCACACCACCAAGAGGGGTCAAACATTTGGATTTTCAGCCACGAGGTAAGGAATCGACCTTGATAAGACAAATAAAAAAATTAGAAATATTTGATTTTTTTTCTTCTAAACCTGTGGTCATCTTCAATACTTTGGAAGTACTATTTTTTCGAAAAGTATCTAAGTTTGATGCTGGGCAACTTTGATAAGACTAATTGATCATTTGTAAGGAAAGATGATGGAATATACATGTACCAGGCGTATCAATGCCCAAAACGTTTCGTGCTTTACTTAAAACTCTTCCTTAACAATGGGAAAAAACAATCAAAGAAGTTTAAATTTTAAAGTGCTCCTGAACTGGGGAGTCAACTTATTTCGAAGGTTCGTGGTATATACATTAAAATTTCAGATCAATTAAATATTTTTATGATCACTATCATAAAAAATATAGACTGACGAAAGGTAAACACTATTACAAGAATAAAAGTAGAGCCTCTTACTTTGGGTAAAAAAAAATAAGACAACTTTTAAACGTCCATTCTTATTGAATCAAGAACGGGATAAATCAGGACTCCTTTGATTGAGGCTAAGAATCCTGCGGCAGCTGGTCATAACAAGGATGGAACCAGTTTTATTGACGATTCTCTTGCCAGTTCCTTGGAGGCATCCTCAGCAACTACGGCACAAGGAAACAGGTCCTTCTGTAGGTTAGTATTTCATCGGTCATCAGCTCTCTCTCAGCGAGGCCTCCTGTCCACCACCATCTTCCAAATGTCATCGGGTCCTCCGACAGCGGGTCACCGCAATACCGGTGATTCCTTTCTGAATCACCTATTCGTAACTTTTGTAGGTTTTTTATATGGACGAATGAAAGTGTTTTTAAAGATTGTTTTTTTAAAGAAATTTGTTCCATATTTCCGAGAACAACAGTGCGGAAACGGTCTTCTAGTAAGGCCATTTTTTAACTGGAAAACTGCCAACAATAACACAGCAACTTGCGAGGAGACAAATTTTATAAGTCGACGAGGAAGTCGAAGAGCAAAATTCACAACATGATGAACAAAATGTCATTGAAATTTGTCTTGTGATAGTATAAAACATTTCTGATTTCAATAAAATAGACAAAGCAATGGGTCGAGTGGACGGAAAGTGACAAGACTAATAAAAGGTACCGTTGTTGACATTCTTTGCGAAACTATCCCCGCACTTGCCAAAGCGAAATTTCGCTGGGAGCATCGATGCCCAGCTTCAGGGGTGGGGGGAGAGGTCACCAGGGTAGAATTTGTATGAATGTTTGTGAGAGTCTGAACTGAACGTATTGAGTGAGTGGAATTGTGTATAAGGTATTGATAATGTCTTAAATCACAATTATTCATTTAGTTTTAAATCACATTTTAATTGGATAAGATACTTAAAATGTTACAAATAAACATTTTATAGAAAAAACTTATGACATGTGATGGAGTCATTTTATAAAACGTCTATTTCGTCCTGATTGTTAGGTGAAATGAAACTGAAGAATAAATAAGTTGACTTATGCTTGTCGTAAAAAGAACAAGATCCTACGTTATATGTTTGCTATCCAATCAAACCAAACAAGTTATTGATTTATTGAATGAAGTTTCAGACATATTTAACATGATGGTGGTCAATTCCCCAAGCAATTGCGTTTCAGTTTTTTTTTCACTACCTAACCCATTAGGACATTTCACTAATGGGATTTTTAAGGGGAATAATGCGATCTAAGTTTAAACTTTGGCCACAGAAAGTCGGATGGCTTCTTATAACCAGCCAGGTGGGGGTCCGCAACACCTTGGGTAGACCTGAATAGTTCAAGGTGAGGAGAGCTTACTCATCAAAAAAAAAAGATTCATAGTTTTTTTGAATTAAGTCAACATCGACCATTACATCAATTCACTTGAAAACAAGATGATACAGAAGATCTTGTGACTTTTCTAGTACAGAGGATCTCTATGGATCGCTATGGAGTATAAAACTAGTTATTTTAATATGTTCATGAAAAACATCAAAATGGTACAATAATTAGACGTGTCAAAATGTATTAAATTTTAACTCAAAATTTTTATCCGAAACCTATGTTATCCTAGTCATCAGTTTTATGCGTTAAAGAAGCAGACTAGTTCTTAAACTTGTTTTTTATTTCCGTTATCCTTTTGGAGCAGTTTCAGATGTTTTTTATATATCTACCTTCAAATCTCCGACCTATATTTGGTCTTGAAAACCCATTAGATGGCTAGGTCACACTACCACATTTTTTTAGGACAGGGGAAATTTGGGGGTAAATATTATATAAATGGACATATATCTTTTTTTTCAGATACAATCCTTTATTGTGCTAAAATTACAATCTGCCTTGCTAGGCAATAAGTAATTAAGATATACTATCATTCATACCATATTTACAATTCATCATTCACTCGCTCATTCATTCAGGACATGATTGGAGAAACTGGCCGTTGCCAGGACTCCCACTGTCACTTGATTATAGCAGGTCACGAGGCCACTGCCGTTTCAGTCTCCGAGGAGGATTATAGGGATGAGTGACGCAGTGCAATGACTGTGCTACAGGATTAGGGTGGTTGGAAAGGCTACTGTGGAATTTCATAAACTTGGAAGGGATGAGTTCTAGAATGTAGGGTATATTAAGGTCGTTATGAAGGGTTTTGTTGCTGACATAATAAGGGGCATTTACTATTGTTCTCAGGACTTTTGATTGAAAGGATTGGATACGCTTGATGTTCGACTTTTTTGCTGTCCCCCATAGCTCTATTCCGTATGTCCAGATTGGTTTGAGTATAACTTTGTAGATTAGTAGTTTATTTTCTATTGATAGATGGGATGTCCTTTGAAGTAGTCTGTATAGTTGTCCAAAGCGTCTGTTTAGTTCTTGTCTTTTTAGTCTCGTATGTGGGTTCCAGGTCAGTCGTTTGTCGAGATGGAATAGTAAATGCCCCTTATTACGTCAGCAACAAAACCCTTCACAATGATCTGAATATACCCTATATTCTTGAACTCATCCCTTCCAAGTTCATAAAATTCCATAGTAATCTATCCAACCACCCTAATTCCCTAGCACAGTCATTGCACTGCACCACTCACCCCTATAATCCTCTTCGGAGATTAAAACGGCAGTGGGCTCGTGACCTGCTATAACTAAGTGATAGTGGGAGTTCTGGCAATGGCCAGTTTCTCTAATCATGTCCTGAGCGTCTGTGGCTCTCGCGCTCTTGGTCAGCCTCCGCTGGCTCTTATCCAGTGACGCGGCTGACGTAGGAGCGTTGGGGGACTCCCCAAGACTCCGCTTCCTCCTTCGCATGCGAGGGAGGTGACAACCTTGTGGACTTGGGGGGCCTCTGGGCTGTTTGTAAATATTGTATGAATGAGCGAGTGAATGATGAATTGTAAATATGGTATGAATGATGACATTTATCTCAATTACTCATTGCCTAATAAAAGGCAGATTGTAATTTTATCTTAATAAAATTGATTGAAACCGGAAATAAAGTGTATAGGGATTTGGCAAAAAACTGGAGTTTGCTGTTTATTTATTTCTTTGTTTTGCACCTGTTTTTGTTCTATTCATTTTGTTATAGAACCCACTTTGGTTTGAGGTATCACTTAAAGGATTTTAATTCTTTACAATATAAACGATTTAATTGAGGGAGATAACTATTTGGAATAGACAGTTTTGATAAAAAATATGTCCCGTAGGCACATTTTCCCTTTCACTGGCTCAATTTCAACGTAAAACCGTTTAGGTTGGTCTCTCTCTAAATCAGGTGGAAACTTGCAACTTTGATCAAGAACAATGCCTCCATTGATCAGGCTCACAAAGAAAGGTCAGAGCTCTGCAGACAGACAATGGCTCCGAGCGGTGAGCGTTTAGGACCATAATTTAAAATCATTTAAACAACGTTACCTAACAATTTACTTTGAAGAATGAATAGATCCATAGATTCTTCACATATGAGCTAAATTTCACCATATTCCATGTCTTACTCAAGAAAAAATGAGAATTTTTTTCTTCACTCTGAGTAGGGAGATGGAGCGGGAACAGCGACTTTAGTCATATTTCAGTTTTTTTCTCACACCTCCCGTTACTCAATTGTAATCTAATAAAGGAAATGGGAAATGTCTTGAAATATACGAGCGAAAACTACAGTTCAATTGATCTATTTTAAAGTTGTTTTTAACAGAGAACAGATGATAAAAAAAAACCATTTAACGTTCTAAATTAATGTTAGTAAAATGTAAACATAGTATTATATAAGAAATTTTACGCCAACTATTATTAACAACTAACTAATGCATAACCTATGTAGGTTTTTCTCTCAATAATATGCTACGATTAGGACAGAAAAAAAAATATATTCACTAATTTTTAATATTTTCATCACCAAATTATTCACTCCAAAACCATAAAATCAATAAGATTCTGTAATTTAAAAAAAAAATGTTTTTGATATTTCGTTGTTATTTTAAACAATTTATAATTTTAAAAAATGAGACTGTTTACACACATCTCTATGCTACATTGCGAGTTTCACCTAGAGGCATGAAATTATACGACAGGAAAAATATATAAGAAATTAATTTATAGAAAACAACTTATGACCCCGACGAAGTTCCTATTTGTTAGTGAAGAAAAAAATGACAAATTCATATTCCCTGGTTCAGCTGTGATCCCTTAAGTTGAAAAGGAAATGGGAAAAGATCTTGTAAGAGTGGTAACTGCTCCTGGTAAAAAAAGTACAGGACTATTTAAATTCAAAGAGGATGAGTTTGGGGACTGCATAATATCCTAATGTTAGAAATTGAGATTATTGTAAGTGATAGTCAAATTTTTCTTTGAACATTTTAATTTAGACACGAGGGTGATTGACATTTTCTTTCTTTTTTCAATGGTTTTAAACTCGTGTTCTGATTCTACTAATTTTCTTTTTTTTTTGGTTAACTAGCATTAAGTTTTTCTTGGTGCTAAGATAAATAAATTTTGTTTACGACCCAACAACGTGAAAAATACACCCGTCTCCTTAAGCCATTATTAATAATCTCTTGATAATAAAAAAATAAATATTGCATTGAGTTCAGTATAATTTAGTGGTTAAGAAATTAGTAAGGTAATTAAGACGTATTTATATATTAGAAAAGTTTCTTTAGATTTGTCTTCCGTGGTGCTCCAGTGTCCCTCATGTCAACACTGACAGTCGACCCTCGATAACTCGAATTCTTTGATAACACGAAAAAATAAGAGGTTTCGAATTCCATAAGAAATGTTACCTCTATAAGTCAAAGAAGCGAGCTATTCACCTCTGCAACTTCAAAACCATATTTATGGGTGTTGGGGATGCGCTGACGATGAATTGTGTGACAGTTAGTGTGCTATGCATCATCCCCACTCCACTATGTCACCCTAAAAACGTGAAGGTTTTAACGTTCCGCTTGGGTCTTCCCACATTTGTTAACTGAAGGTGAGCCCCATCACCTAGTATTCATACATTGCGTTGTAATTTTAACGTCAACCTGATATTGTTATGTAACCCAACCTCCTTCGAATGCATCAACGCATCGAAATTGTTAAATAGAACTTTGTAATTGCATTGTAAATTGTTAAAAATTTTATTAATAAAGGGGTTTAGAAATAAAAAAAAAGCTTGGGTCTTCCCTGTCTTTTCACGATCCACTTGCAAGTGTACGACATACGTTAACAATGAGTCAACAATCTCCCTTGCTTCCCCCTCTCTGGAATTCTCTTCCTCCTAATTTCCACCATACCTGATCCTCACGAACTTAAAAAACCCTCTATTTCAGACCGAATGGAGTTAGGTAACCATCTATTTGTCACTGGAGTTATTCTGTGCATTTATACATCTAAATATTTACTATATATATATTTATACATCCAGATGTCTGAATGCAGCTGTTCCCATTGTAAATAGATTTTATAGACACTATAGTTATAATCATTTAATAATTCAATTAACCTTCCACGCAATCCGAGTTCCAGATGGTCCTCTACGACCACCGACAGATTTATCAACGCAATAAATCAACGCTAAGGATTAACGCACCTTAGTAATATTACTAAGCCAGTTTTTTATTCTCTTCTTATTCTTTATATATTAGAAAAGTTTCTTTAGATTTGTCTTCCGTGGTGCTCCAGTGTCCCTCATGTCAACACTGACAGTCGACCCTCGATAACTCGAATTCTTCGATAACACGATAAGAGGATTTCGAATTCTATAAGAAATGTTACCTCTATAAGTCAAAGAAGCGAGCTATTCACCTCTGCAACTTCAAAACCATATTTATGGGTGTTGGGGATGAACGGTTAAGTTACTCTCTATCTTAAAAGTATTAAGAAAAGTTAATTTATCCTCTTATTGTTTATTTATTAGTTATTCAAGAAGTAACCAATCATATATTTTTTTAAATTTTCTTGTATTTTTGTATATTCTTGCATGTAAGTATTTATGTAAGTAATCATTTATTGAAATGCCTGTACATTTTTTAAAAATTAAGGCATTCAATTCACTTCATTTTGCTTTATCTTTGTGGTGTATTATTTCATTTTGTTTAAAATTTATTTATCTTTCTATTCAGCTATGACAATCTCATAAATATTCCCTCACAACGAAGAGGAAACTTACCGCCAACGGTAAGCTGGATAAGGTTAGTTCCTTCTGACCTGGCCGCCCGTCAAAGATGTGGCATGAGACAGCTCTGACATCTGGAGATGGAGCGGATAATCGGGACCGCCGGATTAGCGAAGTAGATTGTGTCGAAGGCCCACCCGGGAGAGAAGTCTCCTCTGGCCCGCTGGCCGGTGGCAAGATGGGAAAACTCTGCGGAGCCGTTTCACTTTTAAAAAGGTCGCGGATCGAGGAGAAATGGAGAGAAAGTTGCTGAGGGGGGGGCACCTCAGAGGTTAGGATTATTGTGGAGCCCCACAGAGTCGGTTCTCACGCCAGCCCATCCACTGCGGTTTAAATGGCACCCATTATAATCGATAGCTAATGTGCTGTTTCTGAGTAAAGCACACTCATTCTCTCAGAATGAGTGAAGATTTCATTAATATAATTGCTGCCCTCCTGCACCCACTCGTGGTTTACACCATGTATCATCTTATGATGATAAATATACCGCCACGAAGTGATAACATACAAAAAAACTGTTAGTAAAAGTGAGTTCTTTACTGGGATAGTGAGAACCAATTTTAAGCTTAGGATGGGGGGACGTCGGATGGCAGGGTTTTCTAGGAGCCTGATAGGTGCCCATCTTACCCTAGACAGAGCTGAAAATTTCAAAAAGGGCGGGCGGTCTTCCATCCAAGTGCTGAACATACGCGCTATTGCTTATGTCAAAGGTTGTCTGCTACATATCGACAAAGTACATATCGACAGTTAAGAATAGTGACATAGTGTATTGTTCACATTCAGCAATATGAATACTTATCCTGATCTATATGTACATATATCTAAGTATGTATATGTGAAGGTTATTTTGATTTTATGTTTTTTTTTAAGTCAACAACAATTTATTAAGATAAAATTACAATCTGCCTTTTATTAGGCAATGAGTAATTGAGATAAGTGTCATCATTCATACCATATTTACAGTTCATCATTCACTCGCTCATTCATACAATATTTACAAACAGCCCAGAGGCCCCCCAAGTCCACATGGTTGTCACCTCCCTCGCATGCGAAGGAGGAAGCGGAGTCCTGGGAAGTCCCCCACGCCCCTACGTCAGCCGCGTCACTGGATAAGAGCCAGCGGAGGCTGACCAAGAGCGCGAGAGCCACAGACGCTCAGGACATGATTAGAGAAACTGGCCATTGCCAGGACTCCCGCTATCACTTAATTATAGCAGGCCTCGAGGCCACTGCCGTACTCTATAAGTACCGTGATTTTATGTATGCATATTTGCATAAAAATGTTTATTTTGTTTTCTCTTATTTTTTTATTGTTTAAAATTTTTTTTTAGCCGGAACTGATGCTGTTAATGAAATTTACTTTATGTCATAGAAATTTTATTCTTAGGGGACATGGTCCGTGGTAATAAGTATTATTATGATGATGTCTCATTGAATTTGATGATGTCAAATCGTCGTCCACTAACGAATTTGATGAAAAATTAATACCACCCTTTTTACAACCAGATCCAATACATTATAAATGTTAAATGTTGAATTTAACATCTTAAATATTTAATTTTGTTTTCGTTCTAATTAACAGTTATATGGAACAATATTCCGTGGTGCGTTGTATGAGTTTCTGCTGGTATAAGATGTCAAATGATGACATAAGACAAGTAAACGAAAAGTAATTAAAAATGTCAACATATATTAAGTCGGCCGTTTCACTCTGACTTATGAGGTCACCTATGTCACTGTTTAAGAGATATTTAAGAATTAGTGTACTGATCTTTTGACTGCACAGAAAACTAATTCAAAGTTACATGTCATACATTTATGGTCTAACAAAAAACTATCTGAAAAGATTTGGTAATGATAAATGAGTGGATGAATTAGTTGGGATGTCAGGCTTATGAAAGAAAGAAGTTAGATTTTCATTAAATTTATTTATAGGCAACGTTTCGATTTGATGACAATTTAACATCTCTCTATAATCGGTTTGAGCCAATTCCCAATTCATTTGGTAATTTAGTTTTAAAAAGTTATCCAATACTTTACACGAATGAACATTATGACAATATTACAAACATTAAGTTTGTATTTGTTTAATCTACTTATATATAACCATTTTAGTGACGATTCTTTGCTTCTCTTGTAAAAGTAATATATTGTAAGTTGTAAAAAAGTAATATATTGAACATAGCTCATCAGTTTACTTTAATGTATCGATGCAAATGTTTATTTTATTTGAGAGAAACATCATTAGGAACGATAGAACCGTTTGAAACATACTGATACATTTCGTCGTGATATTAGTCGGCTTGAGGTGTTAAACATGTCATATGCGGGTCAAGTCGTTAAAACTAAAAATGGGGTGTTTAAAATTTCTCTTTACGGTAAATATTTCTAGCCCACTTAATGCTTAAGCGTTTTCCATTTCGATTTCTTTTAAGTTTTTATTTTATCATTTGCTGCCAGTAGCCGGTATTTAGGTATTACGGTTTGAATGAAACGTAAAATTAAAAATGCGAATTTCTCATTATTATAGGCTATTTATGAACACAGTATATCTTGCCTGTGTTTTTCATATGCTCTTGTTATAAAACTATTTAAATATAATTCAAAACAACAAATATATTTACACCATTCTACAGCGTATTTATATGTACTGTAGTTGCATACATTTTATATAATTTCTATTACCAAATATTATTAATATTTTGCAATGAAATGCTCATTGAACATGTTCTGAAAATACACAAAGGTACAAACGTGATGGGGCTCACCTCACAAATGAATCATAATATCTTGCCTGACACACAGCATTATGCTTTATTATATTTTAGGTAATAAGCTTTCTGGTTGGGGGCAGAAAATCTTGATTTCGAAACATTGTATAAACATAATTAAATTGGGATTCCCAAAAATTCAACTTGTTTGTGATGCGCCACACAATTAATGGTTTTTATAAATTTTGTAATCTCAGTCCACCAAAATCCCGACATACGTTGATATATTACATCAGATAATATTAGTTAGGACGTCGAGATCTTTAATTTAATACCTGGCTTAGTGAGATTGTTTAATTAATCTTTAGTTTTTATAAGATTGCTTTTATTTTTACCGTACCTATGTCGTTAATGCAATGAAACTATGCGGAATACCATCCCTCTAGGTCAGGATTTGGCCACGGCTGGCCGAAACTGGACCATTTTTCTATGGTCCTTGAGATGATTGTAATTGTAAGAGAGCCCTATAATGGCTGAGAGATGAATTGCGGTGGTTCGGTGAAGATCGTGCGTGAAAATTCTGCAAATTCTCATTCCCTTGGTAGCCTCTGTTGTTACCCCACTCAGTCCTAGTCACAATTAGGCAGGGTCCTCATGTGCCTGTTATACTTGCCAGTGATGTTCTATAGTCGAAATGCTATAATTCTACCAGTATTATTCGTGATGACCAGTGTGTATTCATATACAACACGTCACTGTCAAAACTAAAATACCTTTTAATGCCTTGGTTTTAAGTTGAAGTGGATAATGGATTACTTTTTATGCTAATTATTATAACTTGGTACTGATAGACTCGAGTAACCCAAGGCCTAAGGATAATTACATAAGAACTTGAGATCTAAACCACGAGCAACAGACGCTCCAGGTCGTGTATCAAATTGTCCTGAATGTGACAGCTCGAACCTTTGAGGATGTCTAGTCCGTCAAAACGCTCCGGTATAAACCAGTTAAGCTGTGGAAAACCATATGTCGGAAATAAATTAGGTTAAGAATTAGCAAGTAAGTTAGTTTTAAGTTTGATCAAAAAGGTGGGCCCCATCACCTCTATTAGTCAGTTCAGTCCAGTAACGTATAATGTGTATCATTATACTTGTTTATTACATTATATTATTTTTATAAAATAAAACACCCTCGGTAGACTTTCACTACCTTCCTGATTCCACCCGCCTCCTTTAGGCATTCCACTCCCTATATCCTTCTCATACATCCTTCAAATGGGGGACTCCCCTTAATGAGGCACTCATTAGCCCAAAATAATTTTCCTTTATTTTTCCCACATCCTATTTTTATAAGTTTGAGAGATAAGAAAAAATAAAATAAGTAGTGAGGCCAGCACTACTGTTTGGAACTCCGAACCCACCCGCCTCCTTTAGGCATCCCACACCCCATATCCTTCTCATACATCCTTCAAATAGGACTCCCCTTAGTGAAAGGCACCCATCAATCCAAAATAATTTTCCTTTTATTTTTCCCACATCCTATTTTTTATAAGTTTGAGAGCCATGGAAAAAAAACAAAAAAAAAAAAAAACTCCGTTTTTCCGTTTTCTCCACACGAGCACCATAACTAGACTCCAGAGCTTCCAGAACAACATCCTGCGCATGGCACTATGGCATACCCTTTTTCGTGCCTCTGACGGGCACCCATCACTGCTTTCCATCTGAATTAGCTTCCACTACATGCCTAGAGAGACTCTAGGCTCAGCCACCAGTGGACTCTCACCACAGCACCGCAACATTTCCACCTCTACCGAGGCTTTCCACACTCCTTAATTCCCTGACTCCACCTTCAAACAGGTACTCCTAGTAAAAGGATCCACTCACCCCAAATAAATTCCTTTATTTTTCCCTTATCTATAATCTTAAACATTTGAGAGCTAAGGGAAAAAAAAAAAAAATAACAGAAGGCTCCTGACATCCACGAAAAGTTCGAGGTCCCCACCATCTAATCAAATGGTGGACATTACGGCCCTTGGCCAATCAACAACAAGCCTCAGACGGGCACCCATCACTGCTTTCCAAATGAATGAGCTTCCACTACATGACTAGAGCGACTCTAGGCTCAGCCTTCGGTGGACTCTCACCACTGCACCGCAACATTTCCACCTCTTTGATTCCCTCACTCCACCTTCAAACAGGTACTCCTAGTAAAAGGATCCGCTCACCCCAAATAAATTCCTTTATTTTCCCCTTATCTATAATCTTAAACATTTGAGAGCTAAGGGAAAAAAAAAAAAAAATAACAGAAGGCTCCTGACATCCACGAAAAGTTCGAGGTCCCCACCATCTAATCAAATGGTGGACATTACGGCCCTTGGCCAATCAACAACAAGCCTCAGACGGGCACCCATCACTGCTTTCCAAATGAATGAGCTTCCACTACATGACTAGAGCGACTCTAGGCTCAGCCTTCAGTGGACTCTCACCACTGCACCGTAACATTTCCACCTCTTTGATTCCCTCACTCCACCTTCAAACAGGTACTCCTAGTAAAAGGATCCGCTCACCCCAAATAAATTCCTTTATTTTTCCCTTATCTATAATCTTAAACATTTGAGAGCTAAGGGAAAAAAAAAAAAAATAACAGAAGGCTCCTGACATCCACGAAATGTTCGAGGTCCCCACCATCTAATCAAATGGTGGACATTACGGCCCTTGGCCAATCAACAACAAGCCTCAGACGGGCACCCATCACTGCTTTCCAAATGAATGAGCTTCCACTACATGACTAGAGCGACTCTAGGCTCAGCCTTCAGTGGACTCTCACCACTGCACCGCAACATTTCCACCTCTTTGATTCCCTCACTCCACCTTCAAACAGGTACTCCTAGTAAAAGGATCCGCTCACCCCAAATAAATTCCTTTATTTTCCCCTTATCTATAATCTTAAACATTTGAGAGCTAAGGGAAAAAAAACAAAAAAAAACAGAAGGCTCCTGACATCCACGAAAAGTTCGAGGTCCCCACCATCTAATCAAATGGTGGACATTACGGCCCTTGGCCAATCAACAACAAGCCTCAGACGGGCACCCATCACTGCTTTCCAAATGAATGAGCTTCCACTACATGACTAGAGCGACTCTAGGCTCAGCCTTCAGTGGACTCTCACCACTGCACCGTAACATTTCCACCTCTTTGATTCCCTCACTCCACCTTCAAACAGGTACTCCTAGTAAAAGGATCCGCTCACCCCAAATAAATTCCTTTATTTTTCCCTTATCTATAATCTTAAACATTTGAGAGCTAAGGGAAAAAAAAAAAAAATAACTGAAGGCTCCTGACATCCACGAAAAGTTCGAGGTCCCCACCATCTAATCAAATGGTGGACATTACGGCCCTTGGCCAATCAACAACAAGCCTCAGACGGGCACCCATCACTGCTTTCCAAATGAATGAGCTTCCACTACATGACTAGAGCGACTCTAGGCTCAGCCTTCAGTGGACTCTCACCACTGCACCGCAACATTTCCACCTCTTTGATTCCCTCACTCCACCTTCAAACAGGTACTCCTAGTAAAAGGATCCGCTCACCCCAAATAAATTCCTTTATTTTCCCCTTATCTATAATCTTAAACATTTGAGAGCTAAGGGAAAAAAAAAAAAAATAACAGAAGGCTCCTGACATCCACGAAAAGTTCGAGGTCCCCACCATCTAATCAAATGGTGGACATTACGGCCCTTGGCCAATCAACAACAAGCCTCAGACGGGCACCTATCACTGCTTTCCAAATGAATGAGCTTCCACTACATGACTAGAGCGACTCTAGGCTCAGCCTTCAGTGGACTCTCACCACTGCACCGCAACATTTCCACCTCTTTGATTCCCTCACTCCACCTTCAAACAGGTACTCCTAGTAAAAGGATCCGCTCACCCCAAATAAATTCCTTTATTTTCCCCTTATCTATAATCTTAAAAATTTGAGAGCTAAGAAAAAAATAAAATAAAATAACAAAGCCTGTATATAATGTAGCGGCGCTACAGGAAATACAAAAATAAATTGTGAATAGATTCACCTGAGGATCAATTGATTATCTGTGAAAGGAAACAAATAAAAAAATGGTGTTTTATTTCTTGAATACCTTTTGGAAAAACCTTTGAAAAGACAATGTAGCTACAGATGTAGTTACGAGAGGTAGTTTGCTAATGCTAAAGAATTGTATGAATATATTAAAACTATTTTAATGTGCCGTTTTTAAATAAGAAATTTTTATTTAAAAAATGACTGGGAAATCGCGACTCGACCCGTGACTAGACTGTGACTGTTACTGTTACTAGATACTGTATCTCAAGTGATGACCGTCCTACTGCGAGTTCTCTTTGGGCCCATTGGTAAAGCCTCAGTCATGATATCTGGTAGTTCCCGGAGTTAATTTATTTGTAAATATTTTCCTATATACATATATTGGAAAAGGATATCCCATTAAAGACGTCTCCTGATTAATAACACGTGAAAGTCCCAACACATGACTGTAATCACATAAAATGATGTTGAATTAATCGTCGATTGAGTGTCTGACCTACCCTTAGGGCTTGCTATATACCTTTGCAGTGAGAGGTGTAGTGTGAGGAAGTGCGTCTGCACTGACCGGAAGCCCTCTCTGCAGCCGAAGAAGCCGAGGCGGAGGAGCAGGAACCGCCGAGGGCCAAGTAGGGCAGCGGCCATCGCTCGTTTCCGTTCCGCCATCGCTGTCCCACATCCCCTTTATAAACATCTGAGACCCGGATGTCACAACCACCGTCCTTTTTGAGGGGTCCACCTCCTAGCGACGCTCGCCCATC
The DNA here is from genome assembly GCA_930367205.1 of Acanthosoma haemorrhoidale. Lineage (NCBI taxonomy): Eukaryota > Metazoa > Arthropoda > Insecta > Hemiptera > Acanthosomatidae > Acanthosoma > Acanthosoma haemorrhoidale. Next base: position 47,724,566 of record OV884015.1, on the reverse strand, counting down.
ATTGCGGAGATTTGGCCGAACATCTACAAGATGTAGGGAGCATGTTCCAGCATCTCTCTCTCTCTCTCTTGAAAATTCTTAAACAAATATAGAATTACTTGTTTAAAAATGACAAATTTAACACTTCGAATTACACAGTAGGTTTGATGCTCCGTATTTGAAATTTTGCAATCTACAATTATTTATAAATATTTTATAAAGGTGCTAAATTTAGAAAAACTTCTTTTCTAACAACCTTGAGGCTTGTCGCAAACCAAATACTGGTTTCTAGAAAAGGGAATCATTTATTTCCTTTTCCTTAGATTTTATGCAAATTTTATAATTAACAATGAATGTTTTTTTTTCTCCCGCAAAGTTCAGATTGTTTCTGAACAAGTCTCAACACAATTTGGATTATGCTGATTTCATTCTATTCCTTGATATTAATTTATTTTTATTGTTTTCTATCAATGCCTATCTTATATTTTCTGTTATTTTCGGGTACATTCTCATAATTATAATAGCCATATTTAACCAAGTTTCAAAACCGTTAATTAGATCTACACAGTTGGTGATTACAGCAACATTCGGAGGTGTACTGGCTACTAAGAAGTTGCCGCGAACATATAGGAAGGACTGTGGGTAAATTCGGACAGCGGTTGTGTCTGGAGCGCGGGTGTCAGTACAGTTATAACTCGCTCTGTATCTGCCCCCGTAGTTCCGACCTCTTTCCAATATGCTCCCATTTGTTACAGAATATTATCCCCCGGTGGCTTACGGTCCGCTTCCTCTTCTTCCTCCTCCTCTTCTTCACTCTGGCCCACGCCTGTTTTTCTACTGCACAAACAAAGATATGCTATTGATGCTCGCAAATCGGACATTTACAATTTATCGAGCCGTCGTTGACTGACACAGACAGAAGTGAACCCTTCCATCAAGCTGTGTTCAGTTTTCAGAAACGAAAAGGCGTGGGAAGTAGTGCTGGTCGAAACAGAACTTCTGTCCACGAACAATAGCGACTCTGACGTGGGAGGGGGGCAGGCAGGAAAAAGACAGAAAGAAGGATCTGGTGATAATATATTACCGGTCGGCTTTGCGAAGACAATTGTCTTCCCGAAAAAAGATTAGGTATCAGCGTGACAGGTACCAGCCTATTGTGTCAGTGTTTGCAAACACTCAGGTAACAAACAACACAAGGAAATCTTCCCCGGGAACGGGTGACCTTGAGAGGAATCTCCCATAGGTGGGATAGGGGTAGTTAGTTTTGCTCTGTCCATCGATACGCACCTCTAATCTCATACAAAAAAAGATAAGCGATAGCCTAGAGATAAAATTGTAACTAATAAAAATGTTTATATTAAGACTGATGATAGATTCTTTGAACTGGCAACATATTATTTAGTGCTCTACCCCATATTTAGTTGTTCCTCCACGTGTTCCTGTTCATGGTGGATTGGTATTTCTGCTCGTTTTGTTTTCTTAACTTGGGTAAATTATTTTTCTGTGAATTTTACACGCACAATGCTATTGTGCCCACACACAAAAAAAATTGAGGAATGTAAAAAAAATAAATAATCTTTTTTTCATGTCGATTTGGATGGCCTTTTCATTATTTTAGGTATTTTTAATTTATTAATTTTTTTAAAGAAAATTTTCAGCTATCGAGATGGGTCAAAAATGAAATACCAAGTATTTTTTTTCTACAATCATTTAATAAGTATTTAAGTCTCACATGACCTATATCTAAACCTTTCTTTACGAGTTGCTTCACTTTAATTGCTCTTTATTTCATGAACACAAATTACAATTAGATCATAATTGGTGTGAAACAATTTTAATGGGGGGAAAATACTGTTTTATTACATATATTTATAAGAAATGGGGTGGTCAATAAACCTTGGCTAATAATATCTTTAGAAACATCCACATAAATTAATTGTTCACTTATGTCTTTTTGTGTATTTTAATTAATTTATATAACTAACTTTTATTCGTACTTTTAAAAAAATAATATACTATTTTTTAATGTTTTTATTGTATGATTGCCACCACCTGAATATTAATAACGAAACTTCTCGAATGAAAATATATAAGAGGTTTGTACGACATATTACCCTTAAAAAATATATTTCGGAACCAAATCCTAAAAAATATTATTTCCCCAGGCCTTGTGTTTTGACAAATAAAGTATAAACCACAGCAGGTACAAGTCAAATTATATAATATAGTTTATAACTTTTATTATCCAATATGAACTGTTGAAATAAACTTGTTGATCAAGGATTCATAAACTCTAATTGATTCCACTATTTGGAAACACAAATTATTAAAAAAAAACATGTTAGTAATGATGATATAGCCATCAAATAAAAATGAGGGTTTGAGAACTTGAGTTTAGAACCCACTCCTTGTTACCTATTCTGGATGTAACCTATCTCGCAAGATAAGGATTAATATAAGCCATTAGTAAGACGGGAGTAGAGCGACCTAGATCCGCTATTGTAAAGGTCACAGAGGTTTTTATCGGTTGTTATCGAAGCTTCAGATACCCGTTCCGGTATATATTCGCACAGCTGACTTAGTTTTTTGGAGAATTCACCGGCGTGGGTTGAATATTGATAATTGAAACAAATTTTGCCCAGTTTTTTATAATTATAATATAATATTGCAGGCTTAAGATGGCTTAAACCATCCGAAACGTGATGATTGACGTTTATGCCATAGAAAACGTTGGCAATGGAAATGTGAAGGCGGGCAGACAAAAGTAGTTTCAGTAAATTATTCTTGGGATCGTTATGTACAAATATAATTTTTTTTTTTTTTTTTATAATCCAATCCTTTCAATCAAAAGGCCTTGAGAACAATAGTAAATGCCCCTTATTACGCCAGCAACAAGCCCCTTCGTATCTTAATATTACCTACATTCTTGAACCCATCTCTTCCAAGTTCATGGAATTCCATCGAATCCACTCATCTATATAATCATATAATCCTCCTCGGGGACAAGGCAGTGACCTCGTGACCTGCAATAAATACGTAATAGTGGAAGTCCTGGCAATGGCCAGTTTCTTCAAGATGGTCTTTGAAATGAAATATTTGTATGAAAAAATAGCAAGCATTTTTTTTCCACAATCATATAATAAGTAAGTCTCACATAGCCTACAGCCTTTTTTTTTTCTTTTTTTTTCTTCATATCCCTTTAAATTTACAGATAATTACATACAATTATAGATCCTCAGGTGAATCTATTCACAAATTATTTTGTATTTCCTGTAGCATCACTACATTATATGCAGGTTTTGTTATTTTATAGAAATTATATAATAGAATAAACAAGCATAATGATATACATTATACGTGACTTCACGAGTTGCTTCACTTTTATTTCAATTATATACATTTCATTAATTGGGAAAAAATACTGTTTACCTATTTATAAAAAATGGTGTGGCCAACGATCTAGCTATTTATGTTTAGAAACATCCCCATAAATTAATTGCCCAGTTATGTCAATTATTCTTGTAGTTTACAATAGCTAATTTGGTCTTGGAACTGGAAAAATATTGTCTAGGTTAATCAAACTCTTCTCGACCATAACCCATTTAATTTTTGAGTAGTTGATTATTCATCGATTATAATTATTTTTTTTACACCTGAGATTAAAAAAAGGTTTTAGTTTACACAAAATAACTTTTTTGTGCAATATTGATTCACTGTATTAATATTTGCATTTATCAAGGGGCCAGTTGATTTGGACCACTTCCACCAGATTCTTACAGACTCTGTAGACCTCTGAGTACCTCTGAAAACTTCCCAAGATCTGGATGATGCAGTGCATTCCTTCGCTACTCTGATCCAGTGGTCGTCCAGTGGTAATCTGAAAATTCACAATCAAAATCCTTTACCTCAGTATCTCAAAGACCTAATCCAATCCAAACGCCACTCGAGAACAGTGTGGCAAAGATCCCGGCATCCTGCTGATCGGCGCCCATAGAATCAGTACTGCAGATTGGTAAAGCGGCAATTGGCATCCTTCCGTTCCGATTCTTTTAATTCCTATCTCTCCTCTCTGTCTACCAGGGATAACTCCTTGTGGAATCTAACTAAGAAAATCCTAAAATATCATCCTTTCACACCCACTCCGTCGTGATGATGGATCCTGGGCGGCTTCGGATGGCGAGAGGGCGGAAGAATTCGCACTGCATCTTTCCCGTACTTTCACTCCTCACCTTACTCCTAAAAACAATACTCACCGCACAACTGTGGAAGATTTCCTCACTTGGCCTATCCCTCTCTCACTTCTACAAAAAGCCGTTAACCCCTCTGAGGTCAATATCTTCTGAAAAAATTACCTTATCGTAAATCTCCAGGATATGATCTCCTTACTCCTCCTCCTTAATTCTCCAACAACTTCCTCCTAAAGCCATAATCTTCCTAACCTACATTTATGATTGCATTATCCGAAAGACGCACTTTCCTCTCCTCTGGAAAGACTCCATTATAGTCCTATTCGCCAAACCCGGTAAACCACCCAATGACGGGCTATAGGTCAAAATCAGTTGAGTCAATGATAATTCTAAACAAATCTACAAATCTACATTTTTTTGGTCTAATCAGTATAATTCTACTAACCATTAATTGTTAAATTTAAGTGTTATTTAAAAATTAGAATAAATAAAATGTGTCTACTGAAAATTCTTTTCACCATATGCTCCAGATTTGTTGTTTGTATTGCATCACCTTTATTAACCGTTATAAATAAAAATGTAAAACCAAAATCGAAGAAAATATTCAAAAAAATGCAATTATGTGTTGTTCTATTAGCGGATTAATTCTTAGTTATTTAAGAGTTTTTGAATATTTCTGTTTAGATAAATCTTCCGTCTTTCCACAATATGGTATTTACTCGTCTATAAAAATTTCGACTGCTCTCAGTTGTCATCTCCAGTTGATAAAATGAAAAGTCATATGAAAAAACCCTCGAGTGGCTTATGGAGAATAACAATTATATCAGTAAAAGCAACAATAAATAAAACATATTCAAAATATTAACAGTGCTGAATTGCACTGAAATTCCGATGCAAAAGTCGGGTTTGGTTACATTTTACTAAAACAAAAAAATTCTACACATAAGTTATAAATAATTAAAAATTAAAAAACACCATAATGTATAATACTAATGGCATAATACTCACCCAGCTAATGGCGTGAAAAAACATTCAACATTTTAAAAAATTTCTATTAATTCAAACTTTAAATAGGTTTGCTATCTCTTCAGACTACACTCTCCGACTGGCTTTATTTAGGAGGTATGGAGGAGGTGGGGGTTTCTTGGCATACTTGAGTTTATTATTTATTTTTTTTAAATTATATTATTCGATATTAAGGGGTCTAATTTAATTTCAATATTTTCCAGGCTATTAATTACTTTTCTGACATTTGATTGGTGTAGCAAGGCAACTCTATGCGGTGCATCATGATTCCTTTCCTCCTGTAGATGCTTGTAGAACTGGTTTGTATTTTGTTTAAGATGGTTGTGCTTCCTTTTAGCTTTTGACCCTATTTAGATGTTGATGTACAATGGAACGGTGGTCCTTTTATGACGAAATACCCTCTCAGCGTCACGTACACGAGTCAGGTTCCAGAATGATGGGTCCCTCTAAGATTGTAATAATGGCCTGCCAGGGACAAAGAAGCATTGTCTGTAGGAAGGAACAGAGGAAGAAACTGCCCTAGTTCTCATAAAGTGGCCGCGGGTATAAGATCTGTCCGTCTCCTTGAGTCGCTTTAAATTAAATAATTGTCAAGTCCGAGAGGGCAGGCCGTACTTTTGAAAAGGTCCAGAGCATTTGGACAGATTCTCTCGCTAAAGGGTTCATAATAAAATAAACGATTGAACGTGTTAAAGTTTTTGTCGGGAGATCAGCTTGGACTTTGGTGAAAAGGGTTGTTACGTTTTCATCATGTTCATACACAGACAAAGTTTCGACGTACCACGTTCGTCTACATCAGCTCACGATAACAAATAACGAGTGTGGGTGTTAAACGCGGTTGGTAAAAATTAGAGAATTCTTGTTATATGTCTTTTATTTTTCACAATGAAAGCTTCAACTCATTAATAAGCTAAGGGCTAACAATGAACTCAGTGTAATCGATTGAATACTTTTAACACACACTGACAACAAACAGTCATAGACAGCTTCAATCAAAGTAAATAGTGATTGGGGAGAAAATATAATTTATTCAATTAGTTTGGTTAATTTTTCTATCAAACAGCAGATCAGATACTTTCATTCAAATCAAACGTCAAACTAAAATAATAAGAAAGAAATAACTTGAGGGAAGAGAAAAATAGGACTTTATTTACTTAAACTGATTGATATACTCCTTTATTGTGCTATAATCACAATCTGCCTTTTATAAGGCAATAAGTAATAAGATAAATGCTCTCATTCATACCATATTTACAGTTCATCATTCACTCGCTCATTCACACAATATTTACAGACAGCCCAGAGACCTCCCAAATCCAAATGCGAAGAGAAAGCGGAGTCTTGGGAAGTCCCCCACGCTCCTCCGTCAGCCGCGTCACCGGATGCTAGCCAGTGGAGGCTGACCAAGAGCGCGAGAGCCACAGACGCTCAGGACATGATTGGAGAAACTGGTCATTTCCAGGATTCCTACTGTCACGCGCTTATAGCAGGTCACGAGGCCACTGCCGTTTCAGTCTCCGAGGAGGATTATAGGGATGAGTGGCGCAGTGCAATGGCTGTGCTACAGGATTAGGGTGGTTGGAAAGGCTGCTGTGGAATTTCATAAACTTGGAAGGGATGAGTTCTAGAATGTAGGGTATATTAAGATCGTTATGAAGGGTTTTGTTGCTGACATAATAAGGGGCATTTACTATTGTTCTCAGGACTTTTGATTGAAAGGATTGGACTACTAAAACTACTAAAACTTGGAAACTAAACCCGGAAACATCAATTAAACCATAAAATAGTAGGACGGTTATAAAATGGTTGAAAGCAGCTACGGCTGGCTTTATTTAGTCCATGTTTATAAATAATAGTACGAATGAGTTCTTACATCCCAATTGTAACGCTTAACAAGCGAAGTGTATTTTTTCCACTAAATGTTTTTATAAGTTTATAAATGATATTGTGGAGAGAACGAGGGGTATTTATTTAAATATGTCCATCCACAATCGGTCCCGACCAGACAGTAACTAATCAATTACTCAGTATTACAATTTACCAGGGTATCAAAGTGATGATATGGATGTTCTGAATAGCAAAGAGTTATCGTTTTTTAATACCATAATGAAAAAAAGTTATAAAAATTGTTTTCACGGCTGTAATGAAACCCTTATAGGAACGATTCCTGTTTTTCAAAAGTTATTGAAAATTCCTTGTTCAAGCCTTTAATGAACGATTCTCTGGAACTCCACCACATAAACAAGTAAAATCCCTTCTTATCATTCACATCTAATAGTTCAAGGGATGTTTTAGTTCTTGTCCTAATCAGCTAAAAGCTAAAAGCCAATCTGGACATACAGAATAAGAGTTATGAGGGACATTAAAAAAGTCGAACATCAAGCGCATCGAATCCTTTTAATAGTCCTGAGAACAATAGTAAATTACGTCCCTTTATTACGTCAGCAACAAACCCTTTATAACGATTTTAATATACCCTACATTCTTGAACTCATACCTTCCAAATTCATGAAATTCTGTCCAAACCTATCCAATCACCCTAATCACCCGCCTCACATCTCTATAATCCAACTTGGAGACTAAAGCGGCTGTGGCCACGTGACCTACTATAGATTCGTGACAGTGGGAGTCCTGGCAATGGCCAAATCATGGGTACAGAGTTTCTCTGAGGCGTCTGTTTCTCCAATCATGTACTGAGCGTCTGTGTTTCTTGCACTCTTGGTCAGCCTCTGTATCCGGTGACGCGGCTGATGTAGGAGCGTGGAGGACTTCTCAAGAATCCGCTTACTCTTTCGCATGCGAGGGGGGGAGGTTGACAATCATGTGGATTTGGGAGGTCTCTGGGCTGTAAATTACTTATAGTCCTATAAGGCAAATTTTATCACAATAAAGAATCGGTTGGGAAAAAAAAAAAAAAAAAAAATGATCATGATCTAAGATGAATTCGCTGTTGCCTTTTGATGAAGATAGACCTTTATACTCTCATTTTTTACCCTTCGTGTTATTTTACGCTTGTAGAAGTAGGGCGATATGACTCTGTACCCATACCTAGACCGCACAGTGTAACTAAACGGCAAGTGTGTGGTCGAAGGGAAAGCTGCGGCCAGGATTCGCTCTCGCCTCCCGGCCGTATGATTCTGCCACGCCGGCAGGTGGGACAGGTACATCTCCGGATCAAATCATTCTTTTACAACAGAACCCTCTCCGACCCACATACCCCATTCACCCTCTTATTTTATCCAGAGGGTTTCTTATACATCTTTGTGCCAGCGTCTGACCGTGAAAACGTTTCGACTAATAGCGAACGCCTAAAAGAAAAAAATAATGGAACAGATTTTTTTTGAAGGGAATAAAAGGAAGGGAAATTCGGATCAGGTTGTTTGTAAACACTGTGATAGAGTTCTTCAAAAGTACCTGATCGATTTAAAATCTTATAACATTATTCTCATCTATACCGATATTATCATGCTGGAGCAAATCATCTGAACTAACTTGTAGTTACCTCAGAAACTTTGGAAACCTTAGAAACAAAGCTTAAAAAAGTGGCCAATATATGCATTGGATTTGCACTGGTTACTCTCAAAAGGGGATCAATGGAGAAATGGACTCCCTTTGTATCTTCCTCTACAAACTCTTCTCTTTTCCATATTTATTTAACACCACAGAAGACATTTACGCCAAACCCTCTCCCACAAATTCACCTTATCGCGTTATCCTCATAGAATAACAGAGTTCGCGAATTTCTTTCCCATTTCTGGTCGGGAAATAAATAAATCACCCTCATTAAATATGTTCAAAGCAACATTATTTAATTATTTGCTCTCACAAATGAAGGTGTGATCTAACTAAATGCTGATTTTTATAAAATTCTAATTATATGTGTCAGGTCACTGTTATGTAATAGTTCATAACAATTTAGGGTATTTTCATTATTTAATTGTATTTTATGTGTAAATCTACATGTGCATGTACTTATATATCTATGTGCGAATACCCAATTGCGAATTTGTGTAGATTTTTATTTTTCAAGCCTGTTATCTTATTGTATATTCTTCATTTTTAATTCTTGATATATGTGTCTTTTATTTACACTTGTATTTCATTCGATTCGTTAAAATTTGAAGTAAGCAAAATAAATTTTCTTCACAATATCACGTTTGTTTCTTTGTTAACTTTTTATCCTGTATTCATCACAAATAAAAAAAACATTCAATATAAGACAACCTCGTGGAGCTATAATTCAGAAATTAAAAATAAAAACGAGAGCAGTGCCGGATTTAAACTGTATGGATTTAAGGAGCAGGTGAGATCCATATCTCTTGATGATCATCTATAAATTTAAAAAAATAAATTATAGATGATCATGTTTTAGTAAGTAAAAAACTAAAAAAATCCTATGCAGTTCTTTAGTAGCAGACCTGTGTAATGTGTGACCTTACATCCTAACTTGTATATTCACCTACCCGGGATATCTTAACATAAACCCGGGTTCCTTACCGGACCAGCCATCGGCTACCCGGTCGTGTTGTCCGCCATCGTATAAGGGGGTGGTGAGATCATTGGTTGGTTAATAAGCTTAATAATTACTTAATAATAAGAGCTTAATAAGCCCCACACTTTAGGGCTGACTACATGTCAGCCTGAAAAATGAGTGTGCGCAGGTGATGAAGTTTGCCAGTTGTATCGCGATAAGGAATATTTGTGGAAAATAAATAAATAAATAGGAAAATGCGCTGACAGTATTATGATAATGAATCACCGGTAGAATCTTGAAGTTTTGATTCAGCGGGAAGTATTCTCATATTGGCGTATTTTTTCTGAAGCGTTACTTTCACTTCGCAAAAACCAAAACATATTTGGCTCCTAAAAATGTTTTTGTAGCTGTTTTGATCTTCCAAGGATAACTCCCTGCATACACTATTTGTGGCACCTAGTATATTCCGCCTCTTCATCCAGTCTCGAATCCACAAACTGGGGTTTATATTTTTGGGGGTTTGCAAACAACGTTTGCAGCTTCACACATTCTCCCATGATTGAACAACGGGCGAGAAACTTATGACCAGCAAGGGCGCTTGCTCCGTGTGACCTAGAACAGGAGAAGGCCGTGAACCCGTGTGTTAAATATGCAAGTCGTAGAGCATGCTCAGAACAGGCATGTAGTCCTCTCGCCCGGTTCACGACTCCGTGTGAACCCGCCTTAAGATTCTGCCTCTTCGATCGCCTGTTGCGATAAAGGAAGGTGGTGGGGATATTCGATTGAGCATTGGATGAATTCATCTACCATGGTCAGCTCACCACTTTTCCGCATCTCGTAACACCTACGTCGGATTAATTTAATGAGTACTTTTATGACTTTATCGTTGATTTCCTTACAACTACTACATTTGTCTGTTCAAAAAATATTATTTCAGCTGAAGTGAATACTGACGTGGAAAGTTCGTGGAACGACGAATCCATTCACAAATCTTAGTTCCCCTCTGGGCCCCAGAAATCCGTCAAATATAACCATTATGTTGGAGCCGTATTGGTTCCTCAACTAGATAATATATTTTGAATAAATGGAACCAAAGTTGTAATTGCGATTCCATAATTCTTGACTTTTGTCCGTCTAGCTTGAACTAGGCGATTCACTGTGCCCAAGTGTGTACACGGCTCTATAATTACAAAAATTATAACCTTTGGCTAGAAAGACCATAAATAACTATAAACAATTATTAACATAATTAAAATACATTATATACACACAGTATATATATCTTACGTATATAACCTATACCAAGGCATTAAATGGAAGTATAGCCGCATGGTAGTAATTGTAGTTTTTTTTCTTAGCTCTCAAATTTTTAAGATTATGGATAAGGGAAAAATAAAGGAATTTATTTGGGGTGAGCGGATCCTTTTACTAGGAGTACCTGTTTGAAGGTGGAATGAGGGAATTTGTGAAATTATGGAAAATAAAGTGCATCTTTAAAAGCTGAATAACACTTAATATGGGATTAAAAAAAAATGTTTATGACAAGTGATGTATCTAATTTTGCGATTCTTTTGAGTTGACAACGAACTATTTACCACTACGATTAACCGAGGAAAAAATTACAAATTTTCGTAGTTTTTGGCTGATAAATATTCTTCCAGGGGGGATGTCGAAAACTTATATTTTTCTTAGTACAACTAATATTTAAAATCTTTGCTGGCGAGCCCATCAGTTCACCATGTCTAATCAGCTTCTTTATTGTGATAAAATTACAATCTGCCTTTTTGTCGGGCAATAAATAATTGTGATAAATATACTCATTCATGCCATATTTACAAGGGCTAACCTTGTTTTTTTTGGGCCCGGCTGGACATGTACATTTAAAAGGTTTTTCGACGCCTCTGTTGACACGAGTGTAATAAAGATGACAACCGTATCTATTTTGAAGCCCCTGCAGTGCAGAAAATTTTATAGCCATATATAAATAAACAAGCGCCGTACTTCACCTGATGGGCCCTCGTAGATTGTAGTTGACCATAGTCAGGTAAAGCAACCCTTGGAATCTACTTCAGTCCATACAAGTACTCAGGGTACAAGGTGGTGCCAAATGCCAGATGTTTTATGGATCTGAATACCTATCGACTGGATTTTGGCAAAATTGGATTCAGCGCACAAACGTTAGATTATGAATATAAACGGTATTTTTCCACCATGTAGCAGGGTTTGTGATCAGCTGCTGGGAGGTTTTACCAACTGCATAGAGATGTGGCTAATTTCGCTGTGTCAAATTTGACAAATAATCTTTTTATTGCATTCAACATCGGAATTAGCACTTCATGTAAACACAGGTGCGAAAGAAACCCAGTAGTTATAGAAAATGACAGACGTTCTCACCAGTTTTGCATTGAGTTGCTTAAACGCCTTTTATGTGGCTTTAGTTGCATTAAAACTAATCATGCAAGAATCTACACATAAAATTTGACAAACTTCCTTTCACTACCCTTGAACAAATAAAGGCACCTCAGGAACAAATTGTTTTTGTTTTTTTAATGATTGCCAAAAGACAGAAACCGCGATGATTCAGTCGCCATATTTTTGACGATGGCGTTAGGTGATAAGGGGGCACTGAAAAAAAACAATCCATACATAACCCAATTATGTACTGAACATTCATGAATTTCACCTTTTGAAGTGTACAAAAATAATTCAAGAAAAATTAATTGTTAGATTTGCTTAAAAATAGTCATTTTTAAATTGCCTATTGCCAACTACTAAAACATTTTGTACTTCCTGGCTCTGTTCGTGACGATAATTATCATAGTAATAATAAAATATATTTCAAATTTTCGACAGCTTTCTTCCCTTCTGTGGGGCCCTTACCTCTTGTGGTGTTAAGCCACGGTTGTAATAAATAATATATAATAAATGGAAGAACCATTATTATATTTCACAACAAATTTTTTTTTTTATTTTGTCTCCTATCCAGGGTGGCGATCCACCCCAGGCATTTTGAGGAGACATCAATTTAATTACTTTTGCCTGAATTATATAAAAATAAGGAGTATAATAATGATGTACAGAATTGACAAATAAACAGGATGTGATCCAACAAAACTTCAAGGGTTATAAAATAAATATAGAAACATGCTTACACAATGTGTGTATTATCTGTTTCAAAAAAGAAATACATTTATGCGTTTATTTATTTATATTCAGAAATCGTTATAAACTAATCTTTATTTTGATTGACATAAAAAAGGCGGCAAATGGGGGAAGGCCCCACGTGGCCAAATATCTAGATACGCCACTTGCTGTATTGTAATTTAATTCTTCCATCAGATTATAAAAACCTGGAGTAAAATTCTTGCCATGATATTTGTCTTTTTTTCAACCTTCCAAGTATATCTATTGATTCAGCTTGTTGACTGTATTTCATTAGATTGTTAGAGTCACGGGTACATGTAAACATAAGACAACAATAATTGTTGAGACTGATTATTAGTGTATTGTCTTCGTGATATAGTGCTGGCTTTTCTGGTATGTTCTAGAAACTATAATTGAAACGTCTACTAGAAATATTAACTGATAACTGATTCTAGAACTAGCACTAGAAAATATAACTCACAATCAGAAATAAGAATAAGAAACCCTAAAACTACCATAAATAATCAGACAGAATGGCAAGCTATCAGAGGTGAAAACAATTTTACATAAATGCCTCTTGGGTTATACTAATTGTGAACATAAATGCAACAAGGCCCACTACTGAAACTACATCATCACGTTTCAAGGGAACAACTTGAGAATAGCAGCTAAATTTAGTCTCCTCAGATAACAATAAGCTTTAACCAAGGGGTTCGTAGTACAAATAATAACAATTATTATACTAACATATTTATTATCCTGGAAATATGTCCCTCAAAAACAAACATTTATTGAACATAAATTGGGTTATGTTCGGTCTAAAACTCGTTAAAATTTACAATGTGTAGAGAAATGAAATATAAAAAAATGTTTTTCAAAAAGTAAAAATATAAAATTGAATAAATTTAAACAAAAGCAATATGAAGAAAATGAAAAAGAAGTCGCTTGAAAAATATAAATAGAATATGTACACAAATGCACACACATACACATTCATAATTGATGATTCAAAACATAAAATAAAAATAACCTAAGCAGATCTGTACTAATCCATAACAGTCACACAACGACGATTATGATACGATTGTAATAAAAGTCACATTTTAACATTATATAAAAAAAATCACTTGGGCCTTCAAAGTAAGCAGCTTAACCAATTTATAGCCCTAATAAATGTTTACATGCATCATAACATTTTTATTTTGATGTTATTTAGTCAGGTGGTGTGTATACTGCGTCCAAACTGAATGTAAATTATTGAAACTGTATGCTCATTTGTAGAAGATTATTAAATACATTTTAGCATTACTATTGCTACTATTTATTTATTTATTTTGGGGGGGGGGGGGTATTTTGGTGTAAAACGTTTAAAATGTTCTTTGCCCATTTAAACTCACTTGGGAAGCCCACGGATAGAAGAGCATGAGATGAAATAAGGACGAGATCTAAGCCCATGCTCCCCGGAACCTGCAGAGGCCCTGGAGACACCCCAGTCCTAGATGTCAGGTGGTGGTTATAAATATTGTTTTGTAAGACACCAGGTACGATCAGTGGAAGTAAATAAAAAACATGAAAACCAACTTAGATAGATCAGCAGAAGGCATGTTAGACATTTTAAAATTTATGGAAAATTCAAAATTATTGTACAAATACAGCTGAGAATTATTTATTTAGTACAATAGGAATAATAATTTGATTTCGGCAGATCGAATAGATTATACTCTTACTGTTATAATTTTTTTTTCTTTGTTCCCCAGAGCGTGCGAACTGGCCTCTACATGAATAGGCGGATAAAACAAGAAATACGCAATGTAGTCACTTTCCCCATTCGCAAGGTTTTTGCCCATGTTAATACTTCGGCTATACTTTCTTATTTTCCTCTACGAAAAAAAAGGAAGAAAGTTTCCTGGCCAGCTGTGCGAGGCAGATTAGACGGCGTGGCCCGGCGTGGCGTCCCGCGCTCGCAACTAGGACACCCCTTCTTCTCTTGAAGCGAAGAAAGTTATCGCCCGCTAGGGGTTGTTTTTCAACACAATTGACACTACCCGCGGTTTGTTTTAGTTGACCGAAAAAAACAAATTTATGATACTTATTGCTGTCCTTGTAGGTTCGGATGGCCCTTTATTATTATTCGGAGTAGTTTATTACAAATCAAATCTTTATTGTGATAAGATTACAATCTGCCTTATCGGGCAATAAGTAATTGTGTCCAATGATCTCATTCGTACAGTATTTACAGCCCGGACCTCCCAAATCCACATGATTGGCAATTTTTGTTCATAATGAATATCTACTAAAATCATAATGAAATATGCGAGGCCACTGCCGCTTTGGTCTTCGAGAAGGTTTATAGGGATGTGTGACGCAGTGTAATGACTGTGATAGGGGATTAGGGTGGTTGGATAGGTCACTATGGAATTTTATGAACTTGGAAGGGATGAGTTCAAGAATGTAGGGTATATTCAGATCATTATGAAGGGTTTAGTTGCTGACGTTATAAGGGGCATTAACTATTGTTCTCAGGACATTTAATTGAAAGGATTGGACGCGCTTGATGTTTGACTTTTTTGCTGTCCCCCATAGCTCTATTCCGTATGTCCAGATTGGCTTAAGTATAACTTTGTAAATAAGAAGTTTATTTTCTATTGAGAAATGGGCTGTCCTTTAAAGTAGTAGTACTCAAACAGAGACAACTGTATGTAGGTATTTGTGTTTATTAGGAAAAAACAAAAAACAAAAATAGCTACGAGTCTCTCCCGATAGATCTTCTTTATGGTTGGTGGTCGATTGTTGATTGATAATTATTATACCATCCTCAGTCGATTAATATACACTCCTTCTAGTTAACCTCCAATTTATTTTATGACACGTGGGCTTTGGGTGCCGATGTACCATTCTCAGGTGCCTCATAAACTACGGAATAGGATACAAGTTTAAAAATAGAAATTGAAAATTATCATAAAATAAAATTATGTGTGGAATTCTAACTCAATCAGATCTGTTTCCTAGTTGAAGGGTGGTACAGGATAGTATCTACAAAATTGATTTGTTATTATATTATTGAATTTTTAATTTTATTAGTCATGAAATACAGGGTGTATTATTGGGTCGTATTATTATTATTGGGTGTCGTATTAGCTTGATACATTTCGATACTTGCACACTCCTTCATGTCTACCCTCAATTTATTTTACAATGAAGCAAGCAATTTCTGAGCTGTGGAACAGATCTAATCGGGCTGAGTAGCAGACATAATTTCACTTTTTATTTTTAAAACATTCATTCTAATTGCTAATTTCAATTGTGTGATATCTGAGAATAGTGGTACAGTCACCAAAGGCGCTTGTATTAGTCCAAAATAAATTGTCCTGGCACCGCCCGGATTGCAATTTATAACGAGACACATCAATTCACATATTTAGAAGAAACGTTACTACCGAACAACCAATCATAGGATATTAGATTTATAGAATTAAGGACACTCCTGAAGACCGATAGAGGGATTGACTAAAGGAAGTAGGCAACTTTGTTTAAATTGAAATCATTTTTGAAAGAAGGGTTGTCTGATGACCACATGTACAGATGTGGGAGCAGTGACTATCTCATTGGATTAGGCTGAAAAAAGAATTTCGTATTAAAAAAAAAAAGTTCACTATGAAAATGTGAAGGCAGTATTGTTATTATTATTAGTATCTCTACTCCGGCCCCACTGAAGCTCTCCTGTAGCGTTATTGGGTCGGTTGGATTCGGGTATAAGTGTGAAAGTAAGGAATTTCTAGGTCAGTGGAGTGTGAGATCACGTTCGTAAGATGGCGTTATGAGCGTAGAACCCATAAGGTCGGACGTTAGTGCAAGTTGACGTACACATATGAAAAAAAAAGTTACTGGACCACTTTAATTGTTTGGACATTCAAATTATAATTTTTGTTTAATTTCCATATATTTTATTTTCTTAAGCAACCGCAATCGAATTATTTCACGTATTAACGGGAATCTACTTTAGAAAATTCTGCAGTGTTCTGTTCCGGATTTCTGGTAAATTTATGAAATTCTCAGAAAACGGGTCAGGTTAATCACCAAAATATTACATTATTTCAAAGATACCGTTGTTTTAATGGAAAAGAACGAACTCTTCTCACCTGTGACAATTGTCATCTCTGAATTGTACATTGATAAAGACTAATGTGTTCACTAAACATAGCCATTTTCGAACCTTTTATTACTCTACTTAAAGGGGTATGTAAATCATTGGTATGTCTACTATAGCTTACGTGTGATTGAGGTTTTCAAACTATGGTACATTTTGAGAAGAAAATGTGAATATACTCTTATAATAAATTAGTGTAGATTATATATATTGTTATATATAATATATATATACGAAATATATATTGTTCGCCAAATATATACTTAATTTAATATCTGAATAATAAACTTGATATGAACCAAATTGTTTTTTTGGAATTTATGTATAATCGTCAAACGTATAAATTGAAAATAACATATAGGTAGAAAGATATATAGATACAGATAAATAGAAGAAAGACTATAGCTCCGGAAATTTTCGAAAGTGGAGCCTCTTCTTCAGGCTTGGCAAAAAAATATATTTTTGTTGATATCTTCAAGATAAGCAGCTTGGGAGTTCCTGTTACTACGAGATAAGGAGGTAGAGAAAGAGGGTGTTTGAGGGGGGAGTAGAAAGAGAATGACAGAGAGTAAATCCATTGAACGACGGACACAAGGATGCCTAACGGATTGACAGAGAAAAAATAAAGCAAAAGTTTGGAAGCGGGACGCCGTAGTGGCCCGCCTTGGTAATGATGACCACATCCGAATGCAAAGAGAGAAGAGAGATGATGGGTTATTAACGGTATCCGGCTACAATAGCTCCTCTTATGATTAATAAGATTTTTATAATTACCATTTTTAATCACACCGTACTGTGGGTATTGACAGGATTTCGTTTGACTATTTGAGTAGAGGGAAATTATCTACAGTACAACTCCGATTATCCGGGGTAATGACGGGGTTAATCAATAAACACTAATAATCGAAAAACCTTTTTATAGCATAACATTGATGGGTATAAACAATAAAAAAAACCAATTTCAACTCACAAAATAATAGAGAATGACATATACAAATAGAAAAAATGAAAATTAATATGCAACTTAAAAATTAAGCGTAAATCTTCCGGACAGGAAATGATTTATTCAACTTCTAAGAAGAGCTCCTTGCATAATTTTTCATTGAATGATAAAAATAAGTACTTTAAGACGTATTCAATCGCGATATTATTTTTTTAGGTACCTATACTAATGTCACCTAAAAGTGAAAAAAAACACAATTGAGAATATTTAAAAAAATTGGGACAAGTCACGGCTACACAAAGAAACGTTTAGAAAACATTTTAAACAAAACACAGAGAACATTAACAATGATTATTGACAATATAGATAAAACGGATTGTTCTTGGAAAATGTCGAAAAATAAGGAATAAATAAATATATGTATACATATATCGCAATTAAAATAAAGGAAAACCTTTATTTAACATTTATTTTGATGATCGAGGCACGTTTATTGGAGGTTGTATTGTAATTAATTTTTAAGATCATCGCTTTGACATTTATAATTATTACATCAAAATTATGAAGTGAATATTTTTGAAATTGAAGGTAAAATATGGAGAGTTAAAACAGGAGTATTCGCGTCAGTTTTTTACATGCGTTGTATACAGCTAAAATTTTTAATCGTCTTTATTTCAGCAATTATACTAATCCCCTAGCATAGTCATCATACAGCCTCACACATCCCTATAACTTCTCTGTAAAATAAAGCGTCAGTGGCCTCTTGACATGCTGTGTATTCATGATAGTTTTCCCCGATTCACCGATAGAATCGTCACCTTGTGACTTCCTATTTACAATATGCAATAATGATATGAGTACGAAAGTTCATGCCCTAGAAACCAGTAATTACATCACAACAAATTTCCTTCTATTCTTTAGTTTTTTGCTTATGTGCCATGACGTCTGGTTTGTAACTTTATAACGACGTATAGTGATTTGTTGAGTTAATGTAGCTAACACGATGTTAATGAAGTTTTGCAATTATAGTTTAAACAATTAGATATTATTAATCAGGGCGTCGAGATATTTAATCGACACCCTAATAAGAATAACTGGGGGAGTTTCAAGCCCTCCAATATTCTTTGCATCCAATACATCCAATCCATGATCCCTTCAATGCTAACTATCGTACTCTTCATTCAATCAAACCACTTGGATTCAGAATGATCCTTCGTGAAGTGGTCCTCCAAATTGTAATTTTTTTTTGGTTAGATTGAATGAAACTGAAATATTTTCACCACAGATCAAACACACTGGTTCTGATTCGTAAACAGAAACCGTTCTTTGCAATCACCGTTAAATATTCTCGTTTGAATGTTCTTTCCGTATTTCCGCTTGCTCTAGTAAAAGGAGAAGATTGAAGAAATTGATTACAGAAAAAGAGGGTCGAAGATGCTGCAATTCTAGGTAAAAAATGGGGAATACACGGCCAGTTAATCTTCAGAAAATATCAGAGGATGCGCTTACTTTGCGTTTTGTCACCTTGATCATATGCACCGAGTCATCAAGATTGTTAATTGGGTATGAACGAGATTATCTAGCACAATTACTTATAGCCCAATCAGTTGTTATTAAAAAAAAAAGAGATGTGGGATGATATGAGTCATTCGTATGATGATTCGTAGACTTGAGGCTGTGGTTATAGGTAGAGGAGTAATTATCCGGTACTAAAACCTAATATTTTTGAATATTTTCTGGGTATTTACAGATCCTTATAACTAAAAATGATTAATATTAATTAAAAAATAATTCAAAGCCGAAATAGTTTCAATAGGAAGCAAATATTTCATTTTTTTTAAGTGAGCCACTTCTTTTGTAGAGTAGTTTATTTAGAAGAATGGTGCCCCGCGATTCCCTTAGTTATCAAACTGCCTCCCCCATCCCTTTAGTACTTGATAACACTTGCCAACTTCTCTATAAGTTAGCGGATACAAACATTTGTGGGCCTATTATGTGCTGAGTAGATGAACTGGGGAAGTTGGTTGTGGGTTGGCCACGTCTTATAACAATAATTATATTGTTAACTTTTGGATTTCTTACTAATTCCATTAATTTCCTATTCTAATACATCCCAGCTACCTTTCACGCTCTTTTCATTTATTTTCTCAGCTGCCATGGTCTAAGGATGTCATTCAATTACACTCATTTATATTTTTTGTTTCAATTTGATGCTGTTGGTTCATTCTAGTCATCACGAATGTACATAGTTATTTATAAGGTAATTTCTTCATTGTTATGTTATATATATTTTCTTTTTCTGTCATTCAGACATAATTTTATTTTCATATTAGAGCTAATTATTTGTTTTGGGCAGTAGTAGGCCATAATTATAATTGCAGTGCCGTACTGTTTTTACATTTGGTGGCTTAAGGTCGTTGGAGAGTATGTCATTAGGGACGTAACAAGGTGTGTTTTTCTCAACGTCGTTTTCAAGGACTCGCGACGTCAAACATGCTCGGTATTTATGATTGGCATTGGTGCATCGTGGATCGGTGGGATCCGGAGCTGGAAGCGGCCGTGAGGAAGATAGTAGAGGATGACTGGGCTGCTAGAATGTAGGACGCGGGAGAAATCTGCGGGAGTCAGTGTCATGGACCCGGAGAAAGTGCCGTCCAATGTCAGAGCCGAGGCTGCAAGCTGCCCATCACTTTCTTATAGTCAGCCTTCATTTGCCATTCTCCGCCAATCAGAGCGTTCCTAATACCCAAATGACTAGATTCACCGACCGATCAGCTACGGGCCATTTTACATTCGCATTCATTTCAGATTTTTGGAGTTTTTTTTCAATTCGTTGATTTCTTTAAGGCAAAATAACACAACATAAATCTCACCTTCAACTGCTGGCCACTCCACTAATTAATTTCAGTTTTGATACTGTTAATCTGTCAACTGGTTGGTATATATAAGAAGTACAAGACCTTACAAAAAAGGTCTATGAGAACCATTTGATATATATATACTTCATTTATTGATTCAAAACTGTGAGTCACATCACAAGAATTGAATGTGCAGCAAATATGATAAAATGGCGTAACAGACATGAAGACAGAGGATATCCAGTTATACCTGTCCTTATACTATCTCTTATACCTTACCTATATTGTTTAACGTACTTTATGTTTGAAGCTATCTAGTTGTTATTAATTTAGGATATCTCTAGTCTAACGTCCTACCTGTTGCTGAAAGTTACTATGTAGGTCAGGTGTTGCCAGTCCTTTATCAATCTATGTCGTGAAAATGTCAGTATAATGTTCGGAAGGAATTTTTTGTGTGAGTGATTTGATTTTGGATATACATAGGTGCACCTGTGATATGACTTAGAACTTATGAGTCAAAAATCTGTACAGCTTTGATGCTGGTCTTCTTAGTACATCCGTAAATTTGTGCTCCGTATGTTCAAAATGGTTTCATTAGAAGTTTGTACATAGTACTGTAATTGTACTGGAAGAAGGGAAGTTTCGTGGTATTTTAATTATAAGTTTGATAGATAAACTTCCCTTGGTCCTGCAGTTCTTTTTTTTCATTTCTCTACATGACAGCATTGGCCTTCCAACTTGTTGCTGCAGCAACATAGCTTCAATAAAATGAGATATTTAGGTACGGTTCGGCAATGTTCCGAGAGTGGCTACTTGTTGTCCGTGTTGCCTTCCCCCTTGTTCTGAATTTTAATGAAAGTGTTTAAATCAAGTAGATCGAAATTAAGATAGAATAAGAAGAATCTTAAATAAAGCTTCGTGTTATTATAATATTTCATTCAACACATCCAATTTAATAGGCAACATCCACAATTTCCCGTGCAGAACGCAAAAGAAAGAAGCAATGAATTCAGCACGCACACCGACCATCTCACTTCCTTCCACTAACGAAGAAAGAACGAAACATAACCTAAACTGTAAACAGTTTGAAAAACATTTGACATTTAAATGACCCTTTCTTTTTTTTTTGATACAACAACTTTATTATGGTACAATTGCAATGTACCTGATTGGGCTATAAATGATTGTGATAAACAAACAGCCCAGAGACCCCCCAAGTCCACATGGTTGTCACCTCCCTCGCGTGCGAAGGAGGAAGCGGAATCTTGGGAAGTCCCCCACGCTCCTATGTCAGCCGCGTCACTTGATAAGAGCCAGCGAAGGCTGACCAAGAGTGTGGAAGCCACAGACGCTCAGGACATGCATCGAGAAACTGGCCATTGCCAGGTCTCCCACTGTCACTTATTTATAGCAGGTCACGAGGCAACTGCCGCTTTAGTCTCCGAGGAGGTTTATAGGGATGAGTGGTGCAGTGCAATGACTGTGCTAAGGAATTAGGGTGGTTGGAAAGGTCACTATGGAATTTTATGAACTTGGAAGGGATGAGTTCATTCAGGAATGCAGGGTATATTCAGATCATTATGAAGGGTTTAGTTGCTGACGTTATAAGGGGCATTAACTATTGTTCTCAGGACATTTGATTGAAAGGATTGGACGCGCTTGATGTTTGACTTTTTTGCTGTCCCTCATAGCTCTATTCCGTATGTCCAGATTGGCTTAAGTATAACTTTGTAAATAAGAAGTTTATTTTCTATTGATAGATGGGATGTCCTTCGTAGTAGTCTGTACAGTTGTCTAAAGCGTCTGTTTAGTTCTTGTATTTTTAGCCTCGTGTGTTGGTTCCGTGTCAGTCTTTTGTTGAGCTGGAAGCCTAAATACCATACTGTTTCAGACACAGAGTGTGGAATCGAATTTAAAAAGACTGGTGGACCGAACTTGCGGCAGAGAGTAAAGGTTATGTGGGAACATTTTGCTTCATTGACCTCGATTCGCCATTGGTTGCACCAATACTCGATCTCAGCAAGGTGTTTCTGAAGGTTTTGGGATGCTATACCAGGGTCTGAAAGGGTTGACAGGACTGCAGTGTCATCTGCATTGGTCTTGTCTGAAGGTATTAGTGGTAGAGAGGACATCAGCGGTGTATAGATTATAGAGGTTGGAACCCAGGACGCTGCCCTGTGGAACTCCTGCTTTTATGGGATAGTAGTTAGAATATTCTAAACCACAGCGGACTTGGAAGAAGCGGTTTGAAAGGTAGGATTTTAGGATTAGGAATAGGGTCTGCGGTAAATATCCTTTGAGTTTGTAAAGCAAACCTGCGTGTCAGACCCTGTCAAAAGCTTGAGCTATGTCCGGAAAGGCAGCAGTGCAGTATTGTTTGGTTTAAAGAGCTGAGGATTTGTGATCAACAACGCGAAGGCCTTGTTGAGCAGTGGAATGTCGTTGGCGGAACCAAACTGGTGAGTAGGATAAAGGTTTTTAGATTCAACAATTGGAAGTAAGCGTTTTAATAGGAGTGTTTCAAATATTTTTGAGAGGGTAGGGAGTAGGCTAATTGGACAGTAAGATGAGGTGTCATTGGGCGGTTTACCGCGTTTGGCGAATAGGACTATAATGGAGTCTTTCCAGAGGAGAGGAAAGTGCGTCGTTCGGATAATGCAATTATAAATGTAGGCTAGGAAGATTATGGCTTTAGGAGGAAATTGTTGGAGGATTCGAGGAGTAAGGAGATCATATCCTAGAGATTTTCGATAAGGTAATTTTTTCAGAAGATATTTGACCTCAGAGGGGTTAACGGCTTTTGGTGGAAGTGAGAGAGGGATAGGTGAAGTGAGGACATCTTTTGGCAAACAACATTTGAAACATTTGGGCGATGAGTATTGTTTTGAGAAGTAAGGTGAGGAGTGAAATTACGGGAAAGATGCAGTGCGAATCCTTCCGCCCTCTCGCAATCCGAAGCCGCCCAGGACCCATCATCACGAAGGAGTGGGTGTGAAACAGGATAATATTTTCTTAGTTAGATTCCTTAAGGAGTTATCCCTGGTAGACAGAGAGGAGCGATAGGAATTAAAAGAATCGGAACGGAAGGATGCCAATTGCTGCTTTACCAAGCTGCAGTACAGATTGTATGAGCAAGGATCAGCAGGATGTCGGGATCTTTGCCACACTGTTTTCGAGTGGCGTTTGGATTGGATTAGGCCTTTGAGATACTGAGGTAAAGGATTTTGATTGTAAATTTTCAGATGACGGTGTGGTGACGATGCCTCCCAGGCCGACCTCTTGATCAGAGTAGTGAAGGGATGCACTGCATCATCTAGGTCTTGGGATGTTTTCAGAGGTACTTTGAGTTCTACAGAGCTTGTAAGAATCTGGCGGAAGTGGCCCCAGTCAACTGGGCCCCTAATAAATGAAGGAGGAGGCAGTTTGTGAATTGGTCTTAGGGAAATAGTTAATAATAAGCGGCTATGGTCGGAGGAGAGGCCATCGAGGCGCGTGAGTGAATAGTTTAGTGTTCCTAAACTATTGTAGAAGAAAAAGTCAAGGACATCTGGATTTCGGTTGGGATCAGATGGCCAATAGGTGGCTGTGTCAGGAGAGATAGTGGAGCAATGTTTCCGTGTGAGTGCAGACAGCAATGCACGTCCTCGTGTGTTCGTGGATCTTGAGCCCCAAGGTTGGTGCTTTGCGTTAAACTCCCCACCCACAAGGAAACGATGCCCGATGGAGTCTAGAAAGGAGATGAATTGGGAATCAGAAATGGATTTATTGGGAGGGCAGTACACTGATGCTAGAGTAAGGGAAAAAGTGAAGGTGATGATTGACACTGCGGTGGACTGAAGGAAATCATGTGCTACCAAAGGAACTATGTGGTGGGAAATGGAGTTATAGACAGTGACAGCGGTGCCTGCATGTGCTCTTCCATCTGGGTGATCAGTTCGATAAGTCTGGTACTGTCAAACTGTAAATGGTCGTTTACTCGTAAGCCTCGTTTCAGTAATGAGAGCTACGAGGATGTTCTTGTCGTGAAGTAGTGCTGTCAGTGTGGGTGCGAACACCATTCGCATTCTAAAGGAAAATAGATAAGGAGACGGAAGGATCCACTTATGGGGTTTGTTTAATGGGGATGAGGTGACAAGATTTGTAAGAAGGGAAATGAGAGGGGTAATTAGGGTTCTGAACTCTGTAAGGAATGATGTTAATAGACTAGTGAGATCTGAAGAGCTTGAAGGTGGATGAATATGCGAGATGTGTGGTTGAGGATGGGATTAAGTTTGCTGGTTGCTGGGATGAACGGAGTGCTGGGGAAGAAGAACTTGCGTAGGAAGAGTGGGCAATGCCTGTGACTGCTCTCTGTTCCGAACGGCATCAGCAAAAGAGACTGAAATTTTTGGCGGGGGGCGCTTCTTGAGCTACCTGTGGCATGCTTCTCTTCTTCTGGCCGACGACTTTGTTCACTCCTGGACTTTAGAATTCTGTAAGCCTCGCAGCCTTTATAGTTTGCCGGGTGGCCTTGCTGGCAGAGCACGCATACAGCAGGGGCTTCTTGCACAATTCACTTTTGTGCTGCCCACTGTACTTTACACACCTGGGAGGGTGGTAGCAGTATGATTTCGTGTGCCCATATGCCTGGCAATTAAGGCATTGGACTATGTCACGTTTCGGGTAAGGTTTTTCGACCTGTACTCTTGTGTAATACAAGTGGGTAAGCTCGTAGATTTTTTCCACTCCAGGTGTTCGCTCTAGATCCACAAAGAACAAGGGCAGTGGTGTCTTGATACTTGCATCATTTTCTTGCCTGTCCTCACGGAGGACATTCGTAATTTGGTGAACCTTGTATGCTAAACTTAAGAACTCCTTTTCTATCTCGTCTGCAGGTGAATGGCCCTTCAAAACAGGAAAAGCATTTTCGACTTTTCGTTTATTAAATACATTTAAAAGAAATTAAAGGTTTACAAAGTGGAGGAACAAGGTTGGGTGGGAGGGCCCAGAGTAAATTTCTCTTGTGGACAAACTACTTACTCTTACTGAAAATTCTATTTGTTTGTTTAGCTCAGAATGTTAAAGCTGGGATTTCAGCCTGAAAGTCAGAGTGAATTCCTTCCTTTGTCACCAGAGTTGACCATTAAAGAAAGATACAGTTATTTTCTTAACTAAGACTTCATGTTATGTATACAAGTACAAGGCCTAGAAAAAAAAAAGTGTGATCAATTTGGAATATCATCATTTTTCACAAGAACAGAAGACAAAAAAGGGATTCGATAGTTCTCCTGAAGTATTTTCCGGACCAAATTCAGTCAGAATATAGGTGATCAATAATCCTAATAAATGAATAACTTTGATTTTACTGTTTAGTTGTTTTCTTTTACTTGAGTATTAAAAAGGCTAAATATTCGAGGTTCATTTTTTATTTCTTCCTAATTTCAATTTTTTTTATAATCGTAGTTTATTATTTGCATTTACTTATGTGCATATGTGTATATGTATGAATAGTTAATAAGTACATCCACTTTTATAATCTTTTTATTACTAGAGTTATGGTGCAAATAAAATAAAACGATTAAAGGGTAAAAGAAAGTTCATGTGCTTACTGGGATTAAATTTAAACTGGGTTAAGGTTTCTTGACTCTGAATTTGGTCAGGAAAGGGTGTTAACCAGCAGATGATCCTTGCCCCAACTTGAGTGGATGAGGGCGTTAAACCCGAATAAACAGAACAAAACCTGACAAACACTCACTGGTTGTATTGTCAGAGGTACACGGTTACAGGCCGACGTGTAAGTAGTATAAAAAAAGCAAGTGGACTTGTGATAACAAAGAGGATGAGCGTACCTCCTCCACCCGAGGTACAACAACCTGCAGATGGGTCAAGGTCTCCGGGTAGGGCTTAGAGCGGCTCGCCCTTCGGTTCTCCACCAAGGGCACGGTGTCGTGTCTCGGGAACATATCCTCCTTATATCATCCTGTTTCATTGAGATCCGTCTCGTTGCAAGACACAGACAATTATACATAGTCAATAACAATAATTTTCATAATGACACAGAATCCTTAATAATTATCAATTTTACAGGGCAATTATAATTTTTACCTGAGAGTTTTATATATTGCCACTCTTATGCAGGCAATCTACCTTATCACATGTTAATAAATTGTTGGAGATCAAACTTGTAGTTTTTGTGTTTCTTCCATTTTCCAATGGTGCTTGAAGTTCAACCTGCAGTACAAACTTCAAAGCCGTATTTCAAACTTGTTTATTGTGATAAAATTACAATCTTCTTTATAGGGCAATAAGTACTTGTGATAAATGTTCTCATTCATACCATATTTACAAATGTCATTCACTCGCTCATTCATACAGTACTTACAAACAGCCCAGAGACCTTTCATATCCACATGGCTGTCACTTCCCTCGAAAGCGAAAGAGGAGGCGGAGTCTTGGAAGTCCCCTCACTTGTACGTCAGCCCCGGCACTGGCTCGTAAGTGGAGGTTGACAAAAAGCGCGAGAGCCACGGACGCTCATGACATGATTGGAGAAACTGGCCGTTGCCAGCACTCTCACTGTCTTATATTTATATCAGGATAATGCAGCTTTAGTCTCCGAGGAGGTGTTTCAAACTTCAGAATTTTATATGTAGAACTTAACGTAGAAATTAAGATATATATAACTTTACAGTAGCTCATTAGTTTTTTTTTGTAAATATCTTTGTTCTAAGAGATGTAGTCACAACATTTTTTTTTCCTTGCCCATTTATGATTGTGTTTATGTCAATGACGATCGACGAAGGCTTGTAAAAGTGAGGTACCGGTTGTAGAGAATATTGCTTATAAAGCCGGGTGTACACTTGCTCCGAATGAGCATGCCTGGCAAGAGGCAGTGGGTTAAATATGGGGCAAAAAACGTCCCGCATGAGCAATGATCCACTGACTCGTGTGGACCGAACAATACTGTGCTGCCTGTCTTACCTGACCTGGTGACTAGAATATCGAGTCTGCTTGCAACTGAGAACCGAAAATTGATCGTCGCCAATTTTTCTTGTGTATATTTATTGCACTGTTTTGAAAAAAAAAAATAGAAAGTGGTTGCGGCAAAGAAAACTGTGCGGAGAGAGATGCAATGCTTTGTTATTAAAAACAATCGGACATGAAACCTTCATTTTTTAAGTTATTATAGTAAAATTAAACCTTAGGGTTTTACAGTACCCGATATTTCCCCCTACAGTACCCTAGAAGGGTAAAAGAAATCCCGAAATAATTACATTTTAACTTATAAGGATAATAATATTAATAATAATAACCACTAAACAATACATGTGTCAACAGGAGGTGATTAACTCGATGGAGAGGAGGGAGTCTGGCCCATATTGTTCGGGTCGACTTAACGACCCCAAACGTTAGGAGGTGATCCTAACTCATTAGTGAATTCATGCTTATATCCATGCTATTCTCAAGTTCAACAGAGAGACAGCTTACAAATGATATCCTTATTTATTCAGTTGTATTTATTCATCTTGGCAGTGACTTCAACATTGTCGAACTTTTATATAAACTAACCGTTTGTCAGAACGTTTTTGAGAATTTAGAATTTAAGCACCTTAATATACCCTACATTCTAGAACTCATTCCTTCCAAGTTTATGAAATTCCACAGTAGCCTTTCCAATCACCCTAATCCTGTAGCACAGTCATTGCACTGCGCCACTCATCCCTATAATCCTCCTCGGAGACTGAAACGGCAGTGGCCTTGTGACCTGCTATAATCGCGTGACAGTGGGAGTCCTGGCAATGGCCAGTTTCTCCAATTATGTCCTGAGCATCTGTGGCTCTCGTGCTCTTGGTCAGTCACTACTGGCTAGTATCCGGTGACGCGGCTGACGGAGGAGCGTGGGGGACTTCCCAAGACTCCGCTTTCTCTTCGCATGTGGACTTGGGAGGCCTCTGGGCTGTCTGTAAATATTGTATGAATGAGCGAGTGAATGATGAATTGTAAATATGGTATGAATGATAGTATATCTTAATTACTTATTGCCTAGCAAGGCAGATTGTAATTTTAGCACAATAAAGGAATTATACAGAATTTAAGACTTCTTTAAATAAAAATTTTGTGTAAAATTATTAGTAACCATATTTAAATGAATTGCAAGTGATAAGCAAAGGAATCTTGCGAAATGATAGTCAGACTGAATTTTGAGACCTCTCTCACATCAAAAAATCTAAACTAATGCTAAAATTAGTTTAGGCTAATTCCATCTATGTAAGAAAGGGGCGAAGCATTTCTTACATTACTATAATCTATGATTATATGAGGGATCCATAAATAACAGTTTTTTAATTATGTTTTGTTAGTTTTCCCATCATTGAAAGTTTTGTTACATATTTAAGATTAATGTATTAAGATTAAATGTATATGACTACGTCATTGTATTTAAGCTATGCATGTATTGTATTGTTTTAAAACAAAAGTTAAACATTTTTTAAATCCCAAAATCCTACAAATCCACAGCGTTTAATGTAAGGTAGATAGATTTTTAAATTAATTTGTTCTGCTAGAGGATAATTAAAATCTAATAACCGTGATTACCTAGTTGGTTTTAATTAGTTTTATGTAGAATTGGAACGAATGCTAGGTAGATAGATACTCACCCGACGGCACGTGCTAGAAAGACCTACTCAGAGAACCAGCCATCCGTTTCTGCTTGACCGAATTTTCCTCAAATTGGGCTTTGACTAATGGGAGTAAAGTAGATGCAAATTGCTAAAGTCTGTTACGGGCAGTAACAGGATCATTGTTATTTTTTTTTTAACTTCCAGTGAACAATGTCTGCTGTATTCGGCGAGATAAGGTCACGAAGAAAAGTTATCAAGTGTGGCACACAATTGAGGGTTGAAGTTACCATGACGACCACCAATTGAAATATACTTTAAACAAATAATATGAATAAATACAATTTTTAAATGCAGAATTAATTATTTAATTAATAAAGTTGAATTAATTATATTTCTAAGACGAATTAATCAGGTCATTATTAGTGGATAATGCAAAAATCCGCTACAATTTATGACCACTACGTCATTGGCCGTGAAAAAGTATTGAGAACAATGTTAATAACAATTTCAACCATATTTTTGGCTATACCGTACGATTTGATATACCTACTTATATGATGGAAAATTATTTGATTTTTTAATTACCTACACATTTAATGACAATTGTATATGATGGTGTTGGGTCTCTTGAACTCAGTTCAATGACTGGAACGGGTTCCTTCACATTTCGAAGAAATTCCTGCTTACTGATGTTATTTGAAATTTTCGCATTGATTTCAATTTCTATGCTTTCAATCTTGTTCAGGCTTTCCTATGACGTTTAGAATTTATATTTTGGTAAAATATGCTATTAAATCTTAAGTTCCCTACAAATCCTACCCTCCTCTTTCACTTCAAGACCAGTTTCAAAGCGATTTCAGAATTTTAATATTGTCGAATCAATGGTCACCTTCTTTTTTTAATATTTTAGCTGCAAGTAAATGTAACCAAAAGATTGTCAACTGATTAGCTTGAGCTAGAAATTTCGGATCTTCCGAACTACATTGTCCTAAGAACCAATGTTTCAAGATAAGAACACTGGAATATAGTTGATACAAACAAATTTCTATGCTTGATGATTATTATTATAAGTAATTTTTTTTGTTTTACATAATAATATAAACTATAATTTGAAATTGTTTTTTTAATTAAATTTTTTTGTATATTATGTGTATTATTTCTAGCTATAAATTAATCTTGATAAAATAAATGTTGCTAACCACTTCACCAATATTCAAGAAGCCCTACTCACATACGCGAACTTACTCACTTAACACTTCAAGGGACCTTGACTTGATTTGTCCGAACTACAGTGAGCGTTTGGCAGTCAAATCAACATGGACGACAAAGTTCTCATAGAGCTTGTTCAGGATTAAGTGAATTGCAAGATTTTACTCATAAAAATGCATTCATTAGGCAAAACTACACTACCAGTAGATATCGCGAAAAAAAAAAACTCCAACAAGGTAAGCAATTACTTTAATATCTTATGAACCCAGAGCTACTGTCTTTTTTACCTTGACTTAATATGATTCACTTCCTCCACGATCAGCGTGATTTTAAATAATATTAGCATCGAAAACGGCATTGTTCACCTACGTGCATGTGACTGAAATGAAATGGCGTCGTCTATGCCTTGACTTGACGTGGTCGTGGGTGTGATTGCTTCTGGTAAAATCCTGGATCGTGAGCTGATCTGACGTGACCGTGACTTCATCACAAGTGCAAGACTGCCTTCTATCACCGATGAGGCCGGAGGAGGTGACACTCCTGACAATGTAGATTCCATCCGATCGCTCCAAGTATCTGTGGCCAGGTGAAACCTCACCGCTCTGATTGCCGGTGGCTAATGAGTTGTAAAAAGTCACCAGTCACCTGGCTGGCCCACTTAGTAGGCGGCTCTCCACTCACTCAGTCAACCATTGCTTATCATTGTCTGTAATTCTCGTCACTTCTGCAGTGAGCTTCATTTACTAGGCGGATTCTATCTAATGATTAGCTTACAAATTCAAGTCAAGATTTGACGTACCGCATAATTAAATCAATATAGCTGCAGATAACGATCTCACAACATTACAGACTTAAAACACTTTATTAATAATACAACTGATTATCGCATAGCTTACAGTAATGACATTATAGAAAGGTGACTGGAGGAAGCGGAGAAAGGTATGCACTGTAGGTTGAAGAACGATCTTCCCCCAGAGCACCTATTCATTCATTTACTGTAACAAAAGTTATATGTACAATACTACATGTTAAAATTCGCTGTTTGTACTGGATCAAAGCTGCATTTTAGGGTGTCACAACCTACCAAAAATCAGATTGGGGTTAAAAATTTAATACAAATTAGCAGGTGATATGTTTCTTTTCGGGTTAGAAACTGAGTGACCTACAAATAACTTAAATCTATTGGTTCCCCACTTTGACCGCCTGCTACCATCAATGAGGGAAGGGTAGTGGGGTATCGGGTTGAACACGGTATCGGTCAGCGAATTAAAAGGATTTGATCTGTCCATGATGAATGAATTTATCAATGTTCTGTATGTCGGACCACTTTCGTGAGTATCCCGTTTTGAAATTGCCGAGCTTCAAATCAGTACAGGATTTGTGAAGGCCTTCCTGATTTTACTTGTTCCTTAGTCTGGTAGGTTGTAGGCTGCTACTATGACACAGGTGTTTTATTCGGGCGTCTTCTCCTCTTAGATACTTTCCTAGATGGGTCCCGTTCCCACGACGCGTGGATTGGCGAACCTTCAGGTGTTCGAGCTTCGTACTTCCGGGCTTGTGGTTCGCACTGGGAGGTGCGGTGGTTTAGCAAATCTCTAATCCCCTTCTCGTCAACACCCCATTATGACGTCTCTACAGTTCCGTTTGTTGCATTGTTCCAAATGCATCAAGTTTATGACTCGGACAGTAACAAGGTAGCAGCCTTTGCTGCAGCGGTTTATATACTGTTGGGATAAAGAAACACATAAGGCGTTGGTGAATACCGTCATTAAATGTCAGAGAAAGTTATTATAATATACCTAAATACAATACCCCAACTAATAAAATGAACTAGCAATCAAGAAGTTCTTTTTTATGATAATATTACAATCTGCCTTTTTAGGCAATAAGTAATTATGATAAATGCTCTCTCATTCATACTACATTTACAATTTACATACACTGGCTAATTCATGCAATATTTACAAACAGCCCAGAGACCTCCCAAATTCATGTGGTTGTCATCTCCCTCACATGCGAAAGAGGAAGTGGAGTAAGTCCCCCACGCTCTTCCGTCAGCCGCATCACCAGATACGAGCCAGTGGAGGCTGACGAAGAGCGCGAGAGCCACATACGCTCACGATATGATTGGAGAATCTGGTCATTGCCAGGACTACCATTGTCGCGTATTTATAGCAGGTCACGAGGCCACTCCCGTTATAGTATCCGAGGAGCGTTATAGGGATATGTGTGCTACGGAATTAGTGTGTATAGTTTATACAGTTGCTCAAAGCGCCTGTTTAGTTATTGCCTTTATAGCCTCGTATGTGGGTTCCATGTCATCCGTTTGCCGAGATGGAAGCCTAAGAACCGTAATATCTCGGATACAGGAAGAGGAATAGACTAATAAAATAAATTAAATTAAGCCACTTTCAATCTACAAACAACACTAACTCTGATTTATTTGTTTGCAGATACAATGCCAGTAATAAACTGAGTGACTTAAAAAAAGAACCTTTCGGAAGATTTGAAAACTTTTAACAAATGTCAACTGATTTCATAAAATTGTCAAATAGAATTGGCTCATTTATTTGAGTCGAGATACAAACTCCATTACAACTTCATTTACAGCAATGTATGCATAAAAAAAAAAAAAAAAATGTGATTCTCATGAAATATAAAATGTAAACAACAAAAATATGAGGAAAAAAAAAACAAGAACTTAAGAAAAAAGAATCCTTAATCCTTTGCAAGGCTTATATACAGTTACTCCGGAGCTTGAGTCCATACCATTATGCTATTAGGAACCCTCGATATCGTCACATACGTGGCCATCTTTCTGTGCCTTCTCCCGAACCTCATCCTCATTAAGGTGTTAAAATACGTTTTTATTATAAAATTCGCATAAGGTATATTTGGTATAATGTATAATTTCATTTTTTTGCTAAATATAATTTTAGTTCTCGGACCATTCTTGAGATTCCGATTTGTATAAATACAAGATCCTTCCACTGAGGATGACATCACGCTGTCGTACTGTGAAGAAGTTGCTTAACTTTAAAATTGACCCGTTTCTTATATCTAGATCGTTAACTTTGCGATTAATTCCGTATATTTCCGTCATGTTAAAAGCTGGAATTCATTACTTTTCCTTAAAAAATCTTGATGTTTCACAGAGCGTCAGGGGGAAATAAGGCAAGAAGGAAACAGTGCAAGCCCGCTACGAAATGTGCCGCTAGAGGCTGGCGAGCCCAGCGACGCATAACGTGTTTAAGGCTCCAACGGTTCCTGCCTTGACCCGGACCAAAGTCCATTTAATGTACTCATTTGGAGCCGTTTGAAGCCGACGACTCACTGTCTCAGACGCTGTTATACCTTATACAGTTACACAGTACGCTACAAGTAACAGTAAGTCAAGTGTGATGTTCACACAATCAAGGGTCTACTCGGTAACTTGGAATTGGTCATTTATTTGCACCAAAAAGTTTTAAGTAGACTAATAATAGCTTGTTGATTACCATGCCTTTGGTTAGAAGCTCTAAACGCGTTCATCGATTGGGTTTCGTCAGTTTGCCGGTATTCTCAACAATTAACGATCAAGAGTAATGACTCAAAAACACTTTATCAATACAAACAACGCACAACAATGGCATAGCTTATAGTAGAGACGGGTAAGTTAATAGAGATCAGTTATGGCAGCATTGAATATGTAAATTAACATTATATAAATTATAAGATTTAATTTCACGGCATGTGTTTGGTCTGGATCCATCTATTTTTTTTTTTTGTATTTTTCTGTTTTTTTCCCTAGATTTGCTGTGCCGGTGAGATAAACTGGGTA
Source organism: Acanthosoma haemorrhoidale (assembly GCA_930367205.1). Classification (NCBI taxonomy): domain Eukaryota; kingdom Metazoa; phylum Arthropoda; class Insecta; order Hemiptera; family Acanthosomatidae; genus Acanthosoma; species Acanthosoma haemorrhoidale. Next base: position 47,690,179 of record OV884015.1, on the reverse strand, counting down.
AAAAAGATTGAGGAAAGTATATGGACTTGGTGAGGCGTTGTGAAAATGTTTTTCTTCCCCCTCCAAAACCTCTTGTGAAGATGTTTCTTCAAACTAACAATATAGTTTATATATTAAATCTATATTGACTAAATGTGTACTTTTGTTCATTATATCGTGTGGTTGCATGTGAAAAGTATTAAGTCTAAACACATAATTTTGAGAAAACGCTGATCAAAGATTTTTTCTTTTGACTCCTTTGGTACCAACATTACTTTTTATCAAATTAAGTTATAGCATCAACCGTGAACCATTCTCGGATTGCATATGCTCATATAATTATCCTCAGGTGCTTCACCTGTACATACTGTTAGGCTAGGGTGCTCAGTGTGATTAAAAAACTTTGAATAATATAAATGGATAAAGATATGACTTACGGGTTTTCATCAGTCGAAACAACTCCTTTTTGGGGTCAAGAAAATCTGAAAATCAATAATTTTGACTTTGTGGGTTTCTCTTGTAAGGCTCACGATATTTACTGAAGCTATATTTGATATAATTTTGGAAAATATACAAAATAATTGTTAATTTGCCTAAACTCGGAAGTGATGGGACTCACCCTCAGGATGATAGCCCTAATCTTATATCAAGGTACACAAATTACAAAGGACAAGGCAATCAGTTACACGAGATTGTAGCCGGGGCGTCTGCCTATCAGCCTATCCTTATTTTGTACGATTTACGCCAAGCCGAACTTTGTTGGTATATAGTCATAAAAATAATTTAATTTGGTTAAAATTTTAAAGTTGTTCTCCACAACACTTTGGAATATGCCAATTAGTTTTAATAAATTAAAAACTATGCGACTAAATAAGACTGCACTACATGCCTAGAGGGACTCTAGCCCCAGCCACCAGTGGACTCTCACCACTGTACCGCAACTATCAACCTCTACCGAGGCTTCCCACACTCCTTAATTCCCTCACACCACCTTCAAGCAGGTACTCCTAGTACAAGGATCCACTCAACCCAAATATCCCTTTATTTTTCCCTCATCCTTAATCTTATAATTAAAGAGCTAAGGAAAAAAAAAAAAAAGAAGATTCTGATTAATATGATTTGTTAGGATCCGTATAGTTTTATTGCTTTTCAAATTCGTTTTGCCAACGAGATTTACCGAATGCAGCGCAACCCTTCTCCAGCTTGAAAGTTCACGCCCATAAGAAACGAGGAAACTATAAGTAGGAAAGAGGATACTTCGCCATTTTACACCTATTTTATCAAAGATATTTTAAAATCATTAAAAAAATAAATTGTATTTTTTGTAATAAACATGCTTGTGAACTCAGAAATCAAGTGGTATGGAAGTTCTAGCAAATGTCTCCGCTATCGAAGAGTACACAAATGAATCTGCAAATAAACAGATATGACGATCACACCGTACCTGTTTGAAATTAGGCATCTTCTCATGTGATCAGTAATAATGACCTCCAAAGACGTGGAAGGAATAATTAAGATTTATGAAAAACAATAGTGATTTAGTGGTAAAAGTACTTAACCGACAAATTCATTCATAACACAGGATTGCAAAGGTTTTCAACCTTTCTTTTCAAGATCCCGAAGGACCATTTTGAAACTTTTTTTTTTTTTTTCCCTTAGCTCTCGACTGGAAATATAGGATGTAGGAAAAATAAAGGAAATTATTTGGGATGATGGGTGCCTTTCACTAAGGGGAGTCCTATTTGAAGGTAGTATGAGAAGGATATGGGATGTGGGATGCCTAAAAGAGGTGGGTGGATTCGGGAAGGTAGTGAGAGTCTACCTATGGTGGTATCTTGAAACGCATGTTGAAACGCGATCAATCTCGGCTTTTTAAGGTTACTCGTATCTCTCCTTCACCATTCTTATCCCCCTCCCACCATACCGAACCCCTAGTTCCATCTTAAATCATCTCTAAGTCTCTCTCTAAGGAACAAAGGAATGAGAAATCATTCTATAGTCCTTTTTTTAGAGCCAGGAATACCTCACTGAATCAAAATGACAAGAAAACCTGACGTGATAGGATGTTTTCGGTATTTATTTCCGGTTTCAGTTAAATATAATTGTATAAGCAGCTGAACAAATATAATATGTACTTTTTTGGTTATATAGTAAGTGAGGAATCACAGAATTAATGTTTTGTTGATCTTACTATAATTTCATTCCTTTGTTTTGATGCTTAAAAAAAATGTATTCCTTGATGAATCGGGTCTATAACAATAATTAAATTTTCGTACTGTGTTCTAACCACCATTCAGTTATTATATGTTGACATGTTGTGGATTATAAATACCTTTAAAGCTTCAAGTAGAAATGTCTAACGACAAACGGATTGAATCATTGTTCCTTGCTTACTTTAGCTCTGTACATGTTTGAGAGTAGAACCTGTCCTTTCGGGTTCGACAATTTACTGTGGAGTTATGCATCGTGGAAGAAGGCCCTTAAAGGACTTAAGTCTACTTAGACAAGTTACCTGACAGCTGTTATCACAACAGGCATTGACATCGCGGGGGCAACGGCAGATAGCACGTGAAAAATTTACTGTCGTATTTTGCCTTGTGTATTTTTTCGAGTAAGTGCAAGTGCGAGAATTTTTTTTTATAATTATTTTTCGTAAAATAAAAACTAGTAAACTGTAAAATTTTAGTGCGTGTTAGTTATTTAACGGTTTTATAATTACCTATTTTGTTTAATTTTTTTTTGAAGATTGCCTAGTCCAAATAGACCCGGTGGTGGAAGTATGTGTTGGAAAGCTGGGAATATTTTTAATAGCTTTATTTAACGTCCAATAGAAGTATCCTAGGTTTGCACCTTTCTATGACCCACGCTTAATGTGGGTAGGGGCTAAAAAACTTATGCATTTATTGACTTTAAAAGCTTTCTGCTATAGTAAGCTTAAAGAACATTAGATTCAGCGTCGAATGATTTCCCAAAATTTTTCTCAATTGAAAAATCAAAATCGACTACCAAAAAATAGTAAATTTTTACCAGCTTGTCTTTCAACCGGTATAAATTTTAGTCAAGTGCAAAAATTTTAATTTTATATTTTGCGTCCTATGCTCCGCAGTCAGTTAAAACGGAATTAACCATTCACAATACCTCTTCTCCAGTAATAGACCTAGAAACTGCTATTAGATGTCAAATCTCATAGTTAATAGAAATAATAATTTTTCAAAAATTTGAAAAAAAAATCCTTTACTAGTATTTTAAGATTTGTTGACCATGGAATCTAAGAATAGGATTTAATGAATCCTGCCTCATTGTTATATAAGAAAAATAGCTGTGATTTTTTTTTCAAATCCCCTTACAAATGACAAAATGGTTATTTTCATTCGAATCTATTTACATTGTAAATAGTTCCTGTAGCGTCACTACATTATATACAAGGTGCAATTTCATATAAAAGTATAATATAAGTATAGTATAATATAAAAGTGATATACATTATACTTCAATTGTTGGCGATGGGGCTCACCTTACTGATCAAAAACTTAAAACTAACTTACATACTAATTCTTAACCTAATTTTCCCCCGACTGTTGCCATCGATGCGGGAGGGATGGAGGGGTTATAGTGTTAAATACTGGATTTGTGTGTAATTTAATAAGGGAATATTTAAAATATATACAAAAAGCTTTGAAACTAAGGGATAGGGTCTACTTTCATTCAGGAACGGAGTGATCAGTTTCTATGTATATATAGGTATGAACAATGTATATTTATATACACAATCTAGGGTATGGAATGGCTAAACCCTTTTTGTATATAGTGATCTGTATATCATATAACTGGACTAATCACTTGCAGAGCAGTGTTCTTCACCCGTTGTGGCGACACTCTGTGAAAGTGCCGATAGTGTGCCTATATATTTAGTGGTCACTAGTGTGCAGTCAGCCGTACGAAATGGACTACATAAAAAATATTATTTTCTTCAGTTGGATTTATTCCAAAGTCTATTCCATGGGCTTAGTATGAAGTAAAATTCGGACATCCACGTGAGAGTCGAGCCCGCGCTGTCTGATTTCAGTCTGATGTCTATCTGTTACGATGAAATTATAAAAAGAAGATATATTTTACTATCTCTATTTCGGTGATAATCTGTTATCTCTCATTTATCTCGTTGGACTATCTTTATCACTGTTAATCTGTTCTTTTTATTATTTTGTATCCACAAATCACCAAATCTTTAGTCATTTGTGGGATTTTATTTAATTCTATTATGTTCTATCCAATGATATAGCTTATCTACTCATGTATATACATCATTGGAAAATAATGTTGTTAGGCTATAACGAATGAACATTGCAAAAATAAAGTTTCTGCAATGATGCTATAATAAAATAACGGCAGAATAATAATGGTTAAAGTTTTGTTGAATAAAATTATGAATTTATTAATTAGTATTAGTAACTATATTTTGGCCTTAGAATTTGAAAAAATAGCATAATTACCGGGTGGTACTCAGGATAGTTTTGTTAAAAAAATTTATTGGTTTTTTCATTGCAATATTCCAACGGATAAAAAAAAGGTATTTATTTCAAGTATTAGTATCATTTCAAAGTTGATAAAATTTCAAGTATTTCTGTTTGTCGAGATATTTTAATACAAAGTTCCGTGCAGAATGTCCTCCAAATTCAGGTTAAAATGTCTTTTTTTTCTTTCATAGCCCCTTTAAATTTCCAGATAATTATATAAAATTATAGATCCTCAGGTGAATCTATTTACAAATTATTTTGCATTTCCTGTAGCATCACTACATGATATACAGATTTTGTTATTTAATAGAAATTATATAATTAATAAACAAGTACAATGATATACATTATACGTGACTGGACTAAACTGACTAATAAAGGTGATGGGGCTCACCTTTTTGATCAACCTTAAAACTAACTTACATACTAATTCTTATCCTAATTTTTCCCCGACAGTCTGTTGCCATCGATGCGGGAGGGGTGGTGGGGTCATAGTGTTAAACACTGGGTTTGTCAGGTGCTGCAACGAGTCAAAAATGTGTCTCCGGCGGATGAACTCACCCACCGACGGTACACCAAGCCACGGGTGCAGGTCAGCGTTTTTCAACCTCTCGAAAGAGGTATGTCGGACCGCTTTTCGCATGATCCCATTCTGGAAATGTTGGATACATTTGGCTATATTGTCAGTCAAGAGGGTAAATAGCTGGGCACCGTACATCAGAGCTGGCCGGAGGACACATTTATATATCATCAATTTGAGACGAAGTGACAGGTTAGGTGAAGTTAGCGATAGCTGGTAAGACCTATGTCGTACTTTTTCTATTTTATTACTGAAATGAGTAGAGAAATGGAGATGCCTATCCATTTTTATACCTAAATAGTGCATTGAGAAAGCTGGTGAGTTCTCTTGCCGATATACGATTTTGGCAATGATTTTTTCCCCTTTTGGAGGGAGAAGATTACGCAGTCGGTCTTCCCGCCGTTTACGCTGACGATGTCTTGTATACGCTAATCATATACATGTTAGTTTAAGCAGAAGAAATACACTTGGTTTAGCCTCTTTCAAATAGAAATTTTTAAGGAAAATTCTAGCTTATTAGGAAAAACAGGAAGCAATGATCAAAAACATAGTAAACTCATGGAATTTTCGGAAGTTTCTTTCACTATTTTACTTTAGAATATGCCAACCACAAGGTCATTGATTTTCACATATTCAAGATCATTTTCTTGCTTTTGGTTTTACAGCAGCGATTTTTTGAATCATTTAACTTATATTATTTTTTTACAGCGTTGAAACGTGTTTTTGGTTTCTTCGTTGCAGTTAAAACATGCAAATATATATCCCTAGGACCAAAATACTCGCCTGTCTTCGCTCTTAACAAAAACTAACTATAAAGAAATTTTAATTTCGTCTGCTGTTATTGTGCTAATGAATCAAGTGTTTCAAATTTAGTGAAAACGGCGAGGTAAAAACTATGAAGAACACACACGGAAACGAACTCTTGTGTACTTATCTAGGTGCATAAAATTCAGCGCAAAAGTCATTATTGCTATTGGAAATCTCACATGATAAGAATTTGTTCACCTGTAAATACAGAGGCAACTTAAGCTAATGATAGATTACCTAATCTATCAATATGAGATAAGAAACGATTATCAGGGGGTAAGACTTGATGAATCATTGCAAGGTGGTGGGTGACTAATAAGTCATTAATTGTAGTGGAGACCTAGTGGTATTTATTTGTTTAATTTTTATAAGTCTATGAGTACAATGGTAGTGTTTAGTAATATTAGAGATGACAATCAATCGGAACATTTTAAAAGTGGCTCAGATGTCCTATGTTTCAAATTTGTAAACAACAGTTAACACTTTGGTGGTAGACTTTTTGGGGCTAGTGATCCTCGATGAAAACCTATAAACGTTTAAATGAATTTTAAAAATTATTAACCAAATTATAATCCAATTAGTACCTTATGAAATGTAGTAAAAATATGAAAAATCAAGAATGTTTCTTCAATCTTCATTATTAATCAAGAATCACTCTCTAAAAGGCGTGTTGCTTTTAAATGAGTACTACATTGGTTTATAATGAATGGGGAAATGTTTTATAAATAAATATTGGAATAGAATTTTTTCTATCCAAATTGCCACATTTAGCCTAATATCACGAAGAATATAGAATTCTTTATTGTACTAGAATATAAATCACCAGTTTACACAAGAGAGTTTATTCTTTTTAAGTTTACAACACTAATCTAACAAGATGAAAATCCATCTTAAGAATGTGTCTCGTAATAGCGATATGTAATCGTTTATGGCTGATTAAAAAAAATACTGTGAATTAATCGTAAACATAAGCAATCATAAGAAAAGAAAATATTTGGTACCCTATAAAATACTTATAAAATTGAGTAAATGCTCAAATCCTGGAATTTTATTGAAAAAAAAAATGGATGTTTCCGAATATGATTTTATTTTCCGGATTTTTTAAGATATTATCCATGGAATAGATAAAGGATAATCCCTACGTTTGCTAACATTAATTGTTTTTTATACTTTCATTTATTCAATTGGTTTTGGTTATGAGGACTCATATTCACTCAGAATAGAATAATAGTGGTAAGTGACCATTGTTGGAGATACTCAGTAAACACTGCCCATCTTATTATCCAGATTAATTAAGAATTTTCATAGAAAGACGTGGTCCGTAAAGCTCGCATGCTAATTTAGTATAATTGCAATTTTGCAACACTGGTTCTTTATACCATCTTATTAAAATCAAAACGTTGGCGTGTGTTTCAACATCAATATACTACCTTTATAACCCTTCCCACAGATATGCAGCATTCGACCGCTCCTTTCTTACTCGCAGTACACTTCTTCTCAATATCTCTCTCCGTCATGCTTCATCCTTACATACTTGTACAACCCTTCTATTTGAATACCTTCTTACCACTCAGATATACACTAGCTAACCTAGGACCTTTGTATTGTATTTTACAACTATTATTATCTTATTTTATTATTTTTTACGCTAGTCTTTTTCAATTCGATTCCTTTCCCCGTGTCTGAGACAGTAAGGTATTTAGGCTTCCATCTCGACAAAAGACTGACATGGAACCCACACACGAGGCTAAAAAGACAAGAATTAAACAGACGCTTTGGACAGCTGTACAGACTACTTCGAAGGACAACCCGTCTCTCAATAGAAAATAAACTACTTATTTACAAAGTTATACTTAAGCCAATCTGGACATACGGAATAGAGCTATGGGGGACAGCAAAAAAGTCGAACATCAAGCGCATCCAATCCATTCAATCAAAAGTCCAGAGAACAATAGTAAATGCCCCCTATTACGTCACCAACAAAACCCTTCATAATGAGCTTAATATACCCTACATTCTTGAACTCATCCCTTCCAAATTCATGAAATTCCATAGTAACCTATCCAACCACCCTAATCCCGTAGCACAGCCATTGCACTGCTCCACTCATCCCTATAATCCTCCTCGGAGACTGAAACGGCAGTGACCTACTATAAATAAGTTACAGTGGGAGTCCTGGCAATGGCCTGTTTCTCCAATCATGTCCTGAGCGTATGTGGCTCTCGCGCTCTTCGTCGGCCTCCACTGGCTCGTATCCGGTGACGTGGCTGGTGGGGAGCGTGGGGGACTTCCCGAGACTCCGCTTCCTCTTTCGCTTGCGAGGGAGGCAACAACCGTGTGGACTTGGGGGGCTCCTGGGCTGTTTGTAAATGTTTGTATTTTTTACGATTACTACTCTTTACTTTCCCATTGATAAACCCTTCCATTTTTTATAAAAGTAAGCAATGATAGTTATTTTTTTAATTTTATTATTATTCTCTCTTCTTTTTTTACCTTATAACTTAATTGTATACCATACTTTTTTTTTATTTTGTATTCAAACCAATTCTTGGATGATATTTTTTAATTTGAGGTATGCCCTTTTGTTTTTTTATTGTTATTTTATTTTCTGCTCTTTATGTAAAGTAGAGTATCTTTTTTGTTGGCCAGGGTTTTATTTATTTATTTGTGCACACTTGTTATTCATAAAGAAGTCCCAGAATAAATATTTTTGTCTATTCTATTCTAAAATATATTGAACCCACACTGACATAAACTCGTTCGAAATCATGTATTACAAACTAATACTGTTTATTTTGGTTTTGTTGATAAAAAAATTAAATTGATTAAATTTAATTGACTCATTTAATATTTAATGCTTGAATTCTATTTTAAAATGTATAAGTGTTTTCATGGAAGTAGGCTGAGAGTAACTTCCTTCTGAACCTGGTTTGATTTACAATAAGACCAGAAAACCCTAATGTTTTCAAGGGCAACGTCAAGTTACAATTAGACATGGCTATTGTGAACCAATTGCACTCTCCACAGGACTCCAAGAGGGCCTCCAAGGTAATCTATACAACCGTAAAAAACACTCTCTCCATAAATTTTTGTAGGAAATTCCAGAATGTTTGTTTGTTATTCTTGGTGAATACGCTTTAAAAAAGGAAAGAAAAGAGGAACAAAGAAAGAAAAAAATAAGGAAGGGCTTGGGGGCTATGCTTTAGTCAATTTTCATAGAAGTGAATGACTCCAGGGGGGCGGGTGGGAATTTGCACCCTTAGGTGTAAATAATTCAACTAACAAACAAAAAAAAAAAAGGTTGTGGCTCACACATGTTTTAGTAACTGCTTCGTGGGTTGTATGTCCTTCATGGAGGTATTAAAATCGCTAGGCGGATAATGAGGCTGTGCCATTAACGTAGAGGTTCCGGGGGGAAAAATAAGAGCGTTAAAAATTAATTAAACCCCCCAAAAAGGGAGGTTCGAATACCTGGGGCAGGGGTTCTCGTCCTTTTTGCATCTTCAGCGCATTGTAGAATTAACTTGTTAAGTTGTATTGTTTTTATTTTTTAATTAAATAAAACTGTAAATGCGATAAATTACGACTGGCTTACGAGTTGCGTTACAGCTATTAAAAAACACATTACTTTTATGAGGCAGATTACTTCACTAGGGAGTTAATGAACTGAGCTTTGATGGCCCTCTCCTCCATACAATGGTATGGTATAGCTTGCAATGGTATTTGACCACATATACATAGAAACCTGGTTGTTGTAGTGCCATGAAATCGGCAGTTTTATCCGTTATTAAACTTAGTCATAAAATCCATTACTAAGAGTTAGTCATTTTGCTTTTATTAATTTATTATTCAAACTTATCGTTCTTGTATGTTGACAAACATAGCGTAATCCAAAACGTGGATTACAGATTAGGTTCGGCAATTAAACTGTGATATGTATTTGAAAGGAACACAATTGAGAAACTCATATAAAGTGTTAATAAATCTTATATTTATATTCGAACAACAAACGCATCCAATCCTTCGAATCCAAAGTCTTTACAACAATAATAAATGACTCGTCCCACGTCACTAATAAAGGCAGAAGCCCCCTTACTGTACTTAATATCCTTGAACACATTCCCTCTGAAAATTTTATTCTAAATATTCAAAATTCCATACAAAATTACTTAAACATCCTAAGCCAACTTGATCGCTGTCAAGACGTCCCTAGATTCATCCATGGGGATTGAAGTGGCAATGGCTTTGAGATCTCCTGTAACTAACCCGACATTGACCTGATGACCAGTGTTTTCCCACTCAAGTCAGGAGCGTCTGCGGCTCACGCTTACTCTCAATCTGAACTCATACTATCTAGTATGAGAGATTTATGTGGTCCCTGCATCCCCCTCTTTTTCTGGGGAGTTGACATTCCGACTAGTAAGTTCGTACGTTATGTGTAATGGTGAGGGGTGAGTACTGTATGATTAATTGGATAGTGAATGCATTATACGGCATCAATGAGAAGATTTATCACTTATTGTCAGGCTTACAACTATCCACATTCCAAATTCCAAAATGGGTAATTGTGCAGAATAGCCTTACTTATCTTGTATATGACATTTTTTTGGGAGCCATAATTATTTACTCACAGCTGTATCCATAAAATAAATAATACAACCGGTGAATAAGATGGTGAGTAAATAATAATAACCACGATTGAAATGCGGGAATGAACTTTCAGTGATGCCTGTCCAAATGAAGAATTATGTTGATAGTGAAGCCACAGACGCTCCTGGTAGGTGTTAATACACTGGTCAGTGACAGGGCTCGTAAGATTATTTACAGGGGTTCTCAAGGCCATTGCCACATCAATCCATTTGGGTGATTGTAGGGAACTGTGGAGCTAGGCAGCGATCTCGCAGTTGGCTTTGAATGTTTTAATACTGTTGTATGGAATTATGAAAATTAAAAATGAAATTTTGAGAGGGAATGTGTTCAAGAATAGTGGGTTTATTAAGCTTAGAAAAGAGGGCTTTATTGCTAACGTAGGAAGAGTCATTTATTATTGTTGTAAAGACTTTGGGATCAAAATTGGATGCGTTTGATGTTCGAATATATACATGAAAGTTATACATATCCTATATGATTTTCTGGAGTTCCTATGGAGTCTTCGTTTCGTGTAAGGTGAGTCTTGTGTTAGTTCAAACATGTGAGGTTTCAAGCGTCCGTATGAGTTTTGATGGAATTGTCTTTACAGAGTCTTGATATAGGTGTGCACGTGGGGAATTCTCAAGTCTGTGTATTGAGTCATATATTTGGCATACTGAGGTATACCAGTGATAAGTCAAAGTAGTTTTGATTGTATTCTGCTTATTGTTGCTAGGTTTGGTTTTTCGGTTTTCCTGTAAATCTGCTCAAAATGCCCAAATGGGCCTTAGTAGGTAAGCGTATGCCTTCAGTGTTTGTGTCAGAGGTGATCGTCTGTTCGACAAGTGTATGGGACTAGCAGTAGCCTATGGTCCAAAGCCTTTATACTCAAGTTAGTTGGAGTAGATTATTTAATTTTTTTTTTTACAAAATACAAGGAACAATAAAGTGGTGCAATTGTGTATATACCTACATCCGAGGCTGGTAAGTACGAGACAGAGGTATTGGTGCCCCCACACATTTAAATGAGGTCCGCGAAGACCCGTTAGGCCACAAGTCCACTCAGCCGGGCGACATTGTCTCCCGTTATACTTCAGCTTCCCTCGCGCTCCCTTGTCTGTCTGTATCCCGGACTGTCGTCTTCTCCATCACACATTGGAAGATGAATCCATCGAATGGTGATGATGTAGTCAACAACCATGCCCACCAACACATCATTATTCTATCGTACAGCCCACACTCCCATTCTCAAGTGCTACAATAACAAACAAAAATCATTGAAAAATACCAAAAACCAACTTTACAAAACAGTTTTATTGCCTTTCTACAACTTATAACTTCTTTTTTGATTTAATAGCACTTTCAACAGCTCTAAGGCTTCACCTTCAGTTATTTCTAAAATAAAATAAAAAGTCAAATGCTAAAACCTTTTACCCACTCATATGGAGACAAAATAATTATTATTATTATACGCAACAATGGTTACTTATTTTGAAATTGTCCTTCTATTCTACTACAATTAAAAATTCTTAAAATTCAAACATACACGTGTGTAGTAAATAATTAAAATCCAAACAAAAAATCAAAAACTATCAAGTAACTATTAAAACCACATTTTGTGGTTGTTGACCACTTTTTGACAATTTTTATGGTTTTAATGGTTACTTGATAGTTTTAGGATTTTAATTATCTTCTACATACATGTCGTATCTTTGATTTTAATAATTTTTAATTGTAGTAGAATAGGAGAATTTTAAAATAAGTAAACATTGTTACGTATAATATCATAAATAACAGTTAAACATATATCAACAATTTTCAATAATGTGCAAAATTTTTTGTAAAAGCACATATTCTTATACGCAGCTTATTGGATTATTATTATTATATATTATTACCAGGCAATGTGATGTCTGATATGTAATGATATATCATCATCTTTGGGGCACAATGTATACTTTTATGACGTATACTTTTCCATCTCGACAAACGACTGACCTGGAACCCACATACGAGACTAAAAAGACAAGAACTAAACAGACGCTTTGGACAACTGTACAGACTACTTCAAAGGACATCCCAAAGAAAATAAACTGCTAATCTACAAAGTTATACTGAAGCCAATCTGGACATACCGAATAGAGCTATGGGTGACAGCAAAAAATTCGAACATCAAGCGTATCCAATCCTTTCAATCAAAAGTCCTGAGAACAATAGTAAATGCCCCTTATTACGTCAGCAACAAAACCCTTCATAACGATCTTAATATACCCTACATTCTTGAACTCATCCCTTCCAAGTTTATGAAGGTTATTTAATATATTAGGTTTATATGTTGTTATTTAAGTTTTAAAAATTACATAACGATATTTTGAAAACAAAATATTTAATTTTTAGGGAGCTTTCTCCCTTTCGCCCCTTTTCATCGAATTAATTAAAACTGAGATTTAATAAAAATAATCAGGGAGAGTTAAAGAAAATTGAAATTTACTTTATTTCTTTTATGACTCATTGATATAAACTTCTGAAGTAAAAGTCATCGATAAACATATCTTGTACTGAATTTTTATAATTTTACTATCAGAAAACACTTGAATTTGTTACTTTCATTTAATGATTCATCCGACTCAATAACTTCCAAAAAATAAATCATGTTAACTTAAAAATATTGAATTTTAATCGATTTTCTGTGATTAGTGACAAAATATTTACTATATTAAATGATTTAGTGCAGGTCGTTGATGTCCTTAATAAAATAATACTGCTCACCAATAATGATGCATAATTCACCAAATATTTTTTTCGAATGTCATCTTCATTTGGTTAAAACGAAAAGACACTTAACTGCACTCATGGTGACAAACCATAACAATCATTAAGTAAAACATATTAAAATTATTGCTGAATTGTACCTAGTTCAAAATGGCCCATCCATTTTAATAAAATTAAAACGTTTTAAAAAATCGCAAATAATTAATAAACAATTATTTATTGAATATTTCGCTTTAAAATTCGTTGCAGCTAAGAACTCCCTTACTATTATCTTACTTATTTTTTCTGTTGGAGTCTCGGGGCTGAAGGGATAAAAATAAAAGTAAAGTGGACGTTAAAAAAACGGTGCTCTATCCCATATTTGAAAATATTTCCGACTTATTAGGGAATATTAAAAAAAAAAGTAAGTATTGGTGAAGCCTTTAAAAGTAAAGTAACGTTACGCAACTTAATTTCCCACACTAAAGACTCGATATAGTTAAAAGATAGATATGTATAGAATAGAGTGTGAAGAATGAAATAATTCGTATGTTGGAAGAACTAATAGAAAATTATCAATTAGATCCAATGTACATGATAAACAAAAAACAAGCCAACTCTACCGTCATCTACAAGAAGAAGGCCATCAGCATGCACCATATTGGTACCCCAATACAAGCGATAGAAAATTAATAGCTTGGAGAGTATTGAAATCAAATAAGATTTCTGGATGCTAACAAACCAATTCCTCTGCATACCTCCTAAATAAAGCCAGCCTAATTGATACTGATTGATCAATTTTGGCGAGAAGCCATGAGATTAATATATTAATGTGTTTTTTTTTAATTTTTAATTATTTATACTCGATTTTTTTTTAATTTTTAATTTTAGTATCAATTTTACTACGACGGAAAACCATTAAGACCATTAGTAGACTTCTCGATGGCACCAACAGAAAAAATAAGTTTGAGAATGGTCAGGGAATTCTTAGCTGCAACGAATTTAAAAGCGAAACATTCAATAGATAGTAATACATATTGACTTTGTTCAATGGTCTAAAAATAAATATAGCCGTTATTAAAATGTATGTAGTTATGCAATGGAAGATCAAGCGACACCCACTTGGTTTTGAGTAATTTGCCTTTTTATAAACCGACTTACTTACAGTATTTAATACAAGTACTAGTAGTATAGTAAGTGCAAGTATACTAGCCTCAGCTTGTTAGTGCAAAGTCAGATTACTGAAAACAAACTTTGTGTCGCTTTGGTCTACCATTGAATAAATACACCCAATTACAATATATATATATAGATATATATTGACAAGAGAAATTAACGTCCATCAAGTCCCAATTTAGAAGCCTACAAAAACTATAAATACCTCGGCATGAACCCAGAAAGATGACACATTTGGTAAAAGCACATAACGATTAAATGACGATTAAGAGTTTATCGGACCATACAAACTAAAGTATTTACAAGACCTCCATGTGACATATAAAAACTAATGTTAGGCACAAAACTCATACAGATATTAAACACAGCTCTTGAACCTTAATCTCGTCGAATCTTCAATGTACAAGTATGTCTGCCTCTTTCATCGAAAATCCTACACGAAATAAACTAATTCTCAAATTTTTAATTATAAGTAGATGCATCAAGTTACATTCCTGCGTCTAGTCAAATGAATTCCTTCATCTTGCATGTATCCTTTAGTTTCTTTAGGTGTTTACTGTTTGGCAAGACCAAATTTAATAGCAGATATTTTATTAGAACATTGACAAATGTTATTTATCAATCTGCAATTTAATCAAGAATTTTGTCAAATTACGAAAAAAATCTTTTACAATGTATATAACATGATTCATTTTTTGAAAGCTGTTCTTGTCAGATGAATCATTAAATGAAAGTGTCTAATTCATATTGTATCTTCTCTGATAGAAAAAATAGAAAAATCCAGTTCATGATATTATAGGAGCGATATCTTTATCGATTACTTTTACTTCAGAAGTTTCTGAGTCATTGATCGTGCGCTAGAATCCACTAAATATTGATTTTGATTCTCCCCGAAATTGGTATCAACTATAAATTTCAAGTACGTAATCTGGAGGAAGAGCGCAGGAGTCCCGGTTCCTCTGAGGATTCTCCCAGTGAACCTGGTTAAATTTGTACATTGAACCGAGCATATGTGTCAGGTAACGTGAGGCTAGAAATTTTCTTTCAAGAAATATGAAAGTAAATATTGTTCTTTATTCAAATTGCCCACCAAAAATGGACTTGAAAGTTTTCAATAATTGGGGTAAACACCAAGAGAAACCAAAGACGGGTGACGAAGCTTTTATAGAAAAAATTGTTAGTAAAAAAACAAATCAGGCAATTGCCTGATTCTGCTGTTCAGATCTCAAACACCACGCTCTGAAGACAAGTGTTTCCACAACAATGTCAACATCGGTGGAATGTGCTGATGTACGAAACATTGGCAGGCAACATGCTTTTTACTCACAGTTTCCTATCAGTCCTTGTGTCCTTGAAATGAGAATACATGTCCTGCCTGACAAGCAGGGGGAGGGGGGCTGGGGTGCCGCCTGCGCGCCACAGTAATGTGGTGCTTTTTTCTAACTGTCATGCTCACACGGGCTCATAAAATATATATTCGCTGATTATTATAAAATCCCTAAAAAAGTTAGCAAAACACTGTTGCCAAGCGCTGTAAAATAATAATAAAAATTAAGAAAACCACTGTTGCAAAAACAAAATCAAATAATTTATCCATTAATAAAAACAATACTGTTAACTTAAAGACAGATGTAAAAGTACAGGGTTGCACTATGAGAATATAATAATTAAGTAAACATTTTAAATTTATTTCAGTAGTATTTATAACAGATTGTATATATGAAACAGACCTTTTAACTGACAATGCGTAATAGCTTCAGCTATAACTGACTCCCAGAGAGTATATATGACTAGCATGGACTACATGAAATATGAGGGAAAAATAAGGAATACTACCTTCCCGATTCCACCCGCCTCCTTTAGGCATTCCACACCCTTATATCCTTCTCATACATCCTTCAAATGGGGGACTCCCCTAAGTGAAAGGCACTCATTAGCCCAAAATAATTTTCCTTTATTTTCCCCACATCCAATTTTTATAAGTTTGAGAGCTAAGGAGAAAAAAAAAAAAAAAAAAAAAAAAAATTATAAAAAATAAGGAATATTTGGGTTTAGCGGATCCTTGTACTAGGAGTACCTGCGTTTACGATTTTAAATTATTGCTCTTTTTTTAATATTATATTTGGGAACGACATAGCGAGAAAGTAATATGAATATGACTTAATACATTCAATTTTTTGTTTTTTATCAAACATGTTTAAAAGTGATGTGGCTCACCTTATGAATTATAGACTTTACACTAACTTACATCTAACGAAAAAATCTCATCCTAACTTTCCCCGACAGTCTTTTGCCATCGATGCGGGAATGGTGGAGTGGTCGTAGTGTTAGATACTGTGTTTCTACGTATCTCTCTAGAGAGATATGTCTGACCATTTTTATCATGAAACCATTCTGAAATTACTGGAGACATTTAGCTGTATTGCCAGTCAAGTGAGTATATAGTGGGGCACTGTACAGGGTTGCTGGCCGGAGGACACATTTATATATCATTAGTTTGAGACGTAGCGACAAGTTGGGTGAAGTTTGCAAGTGCGAAAGCAGGTAAGACCTGTGCCGTACTTTTTCTATTTTGGTACCAAAATCGGTTGAGAAATGGAGATGCCTATCCGTTTTTACACCTACATAGTACATTGAGAAAGCCGGAATTCATATTTAAGAAAAAAATGTTAATAAGAAATTTTTAAGGGGAATTTAAAAAAAAAACATACTACTTACTTTCACATTCTTCTATATAACTTATATTAACGTATATATGCGGGCATCAATGACACTTGTAGTCGAAATGGCCTAAAACAAATAAACAAACAGTCCCTGGCTTGCTGTAACGAGCAGACATACCATTTGCTCTGTCAAATTACCGTCATAAAGAGCGCGCGTGATTGGCGAATGAGGTACTAACGTGGCGGAACCGTACGTTATTACCCCAGAGGAGAAAACGTCTACCGCTGTAGATGGCCAATCTAGGCCCTCAGGATGGCCAGCGACCAAACAAGTGAAAAAACGAAAGTAAATGAGCTGGCCAACTACCAGTCATCCCCGGCCGGATTAAGGTCAGCTTGCACTTACCGGAACCAGCACAGCCCACTTGGCCACCGTTTGGGCATTTTAAATTTAGCAACGTTTAGTCAAAGAACCAGTCCTGATTTCCTCGGCGGTCCCTTCATTCATGTCTCAGCTGAACTTCAGGTTCTACAAGAGTATTTTTATAGATTCCACTCTCATGCAAAAATATCTAAAAGTAGATTCAGAAAATTAGTGGCTAAAGAAAAATTTTCTTCGAGATTCGAACCTATGACCTCCCCAGTTTCCGATCAAGTGTTCAGACTTTCCCTGACCTTCAGAGGAGTTGCACTATAAGGTGCAGTTCTGGGATAAATGGAATTCAGCAATGTACTCATGGGCCTCTCCTCTCTTTCTGTACTTACAGACCAGAATAGATTGCATTTACAAAAATTAGCTGGAGGAAAAAAAAAAACATGTTAAATAAATTTATTTTTAGTTAATTATTTATTTTTTTCAAAACAAAGATCAATAGTTATTTTCAATTAGTTATTCTAATTGTTCGAAGGATCAGTAATCTCGCCATATTTCGATGATATTAATGATTTTTTTGTAAAAATCATATATTTTCACCGCAGTTTGTTCTAGTCTTTGGTTTACAAACGCACCCATGTTAAAGTTATAGAGATGTGATTTTACAGTTTCCCATTTGATATTAGGATGACATGAAAAATATGTTCATATTCATATAACATGATTAACAATGTGTAATTTGTATTGGGTTTTTTCAATAAGCGGTCATTAAACTCTCAACTGTATTTCAAACAGTGAAAAATCACTGTTCAGACATGAAGCTGAACTTCAGGTTTTATAAGCGTATATTCATTGAGTAAGTAGTACACTCTTATTTAAATATGTAAAAGCATATTCATAAAATCATTGGTTAAAGAAAAATGCTTTTGACTGGGCCGAGGTTTGAGCCTATGACATTCCTAATATCCGGTCACATGTTCTGCCTCTGAGCCATTAGTCAAAGTGAATTTGTATTTGGTTAATAGTTATTAAATACGTAAAATAGGATAAATATCACAACTAATAACAAATAATAGTCTCACTAACTAAGCAAAATGTAATGATAATCAGTCTTCTGATGTACTTTTCTTTCTTATTTTTTCTTCATTTTTTGTACAGAACATAATGCATATTAGTCAATTAACAATTACAAAATTCTGTAACTTATTTAGTTTAATTATCTGTTTTTTGAAGAGTTTTTACAAATTGAAAAATTTGACTACAGTAAAACATACTCCATCCTCCCCCAAAACTGAGTTGTAAAATTGGCGCTGAACACATTTGGTTGGCCCAGTATTGTGAGCGATGATCTGGTTTGCGCAGACATTCCCACAAAAATGTCGTTTGGTGTGGACACCGCTTTAACGGAAAAATTCAAATATATACGAAAACCAACATACTTGTGCGCCTCAAAACATTTTGGAACGTCATTTTTGTTAGCTGGAGAACATCAATGCAGAAAAGTGTTAATTTTGTAAGAAAGGTCATTTGTGTTTAATGGATCAGTAGCCACTATGTAAATATCAACATAAAACTTCTGTTTTATATAAGTTATTATTTATTAAAACTAATTAAGCTGAAAATATTCATTCGTGGTTACCTTATAAATAAAATCCGTCGAAAACGTTTCGAGATATGTAATTATAATACTATATTTAATATTGTAATAATATTCTATGGCTTACAAATCGAGATTGCCATGTTATTTCCGAAAAAAAGTCAATTTTTAACCTCTGTGTGACTTGGTCTAACCATCAAGCCGGGAGTCAATAGTAAAATAAAGATCCCAATGAAACTGCGGTGCGGTCTAAGGTAATAGATACACCTATCTTCAAGGCTCCACAAACTACAAGTTCTTTCCGAATTTGGAAGAGGTTAAAAAATTAACTTGAGCTACTTATTCGTTATGTTTTACCTCTCGTTTTGTAATATAATTTTTTACTTTTAACAGTTTACTACCATGCAATTAATATTATAAATATTTTTGTGTTTTCATGCATTTTTGAGTTCTAATGATAAAATCACAACAAGGCGAACTCCGGACATTTCAGTCAACTACCGGACTTTCTTTCTCTTTCATTTGACCATCGCACAAGTGGACGCTAGTCAAGTACTTGTACACTGAGTAACTAGATAAGACGCCAAGTAATCTCACACATTTGAAAATTAGCACGTGGAGACCAGCGGACACCCGTACACATTAATCCGGCACGGGTCTCTTTGACGAACGAAACACGTGACCAATAACCCTCGCGAACGTTAAGGGATTATTTTATTTATAAAATTAAATATAAGCAAAAAACTTAAGGACGAAAAAAAAAGTCTTCAGAATATATTATTCACTGAGCCATTTGGCAGTGATAAATACTAATAGACAATATACAGTAAATACCAATCAAGTATAAATAGACTACATGAGGGTGAGACCGGGAAAGTAAACATGCTGAGCCGTAGGAGGGGTGGGGGATGTAGGTTAGTGGTGCCGCCCCCCACCCCTGAGAGGAAGGGGGCATTGGCCGTTGTTCAGTCGTCGACGTACTCTCGGTCAGTGAGGTAGTATTCAGTGCCGGGACCAGTCCAGTGTTTGTGTATCAGACATCGCACTATAGCAGACATCAGTGACAGTTCAGTGTCAGCAACGGATAACATCTTCCGTGTCTTCGCCCCACCTTCTGGATTATTTTCATCTTAGCGGTAAGTTTTATAATATTAGTTTAATTTTTTAAAAAATAACTTGAACTCATGTCTGCAGCGTGACTCGGTTTTTAAATATTTCAGTTTTTATTCGGATGAAATGAAGAAACAATTAAATGAATAACATTCGATTTTCGTCGATCCGTTGGGTTTTTATTTATTATTCAGAAGAGCTTGAAGCGAACTATGAAGTTCTTAGAATTGCAGCATAGGCCGCTGAAAGCACTTGTGAGTAACAATTAAATAACGTCTATCAAAATTAAGGTATTACTTGGACTAAACCCATAACCAGCAATTAAACGATCAAATAATTTGAGAATTATCGCCTGTGGACATATTCGCGACCGAATCTTTTTTGCCATAATAAATAAATTAAAGAGTATGGTCGGTGCTAGGATGTTACCTATCTGTTAACATATTCGGTTAACACTAACAAAAGTTTTAAAATAAAATAAAGACAGCATGTAATAAATCGTTTTTAATACGGGTGATTTCTATCGTAACCACCTATTAAAGTCTCCTGTATTTGATATGTTACTGATAATAATCATTATAATGATTATACTTAATTCTTTGATGATGAAATTCGGAACTTTTTGCAGGTGTATTTTTGTGATATTTTTCCTCTCTTCTGTAGTCTAGTTTTTGGGATGATTTGGAAGTTGCGGGTTCAAATCTCTTAATAGACGGTGAAATTATTTTACTTTTTTAATTAGAAATGGAGTGCTTCCGATAAGGTAGCCATCCTTGTATCCCAAAATTATAATATATATAACGGCCTAAATAATAGGAAAACAAATCATTTTCTGATCCCTAGTTCATTAATGAATTTTCCAATCTCCGGTGTTAATATGTAGTAAAAATAGTACTGAATGAATTTTAATGGTTCGATTGCACCATATTAGGAAATACAAAAAATTTGGAAAACAAAATTATTAATTTTTACCTGAACCCTAGTATTATTTTGATCTTCTTTCCCTTCTTCAGATTTTATCTATTATGATTTTCTTCGTTCAGGCAGTTTCTTGGTTGTTAAGTAGGATACCGAGTGGGGTAGGCCGGTGTAAGTAGGTCGAATCTCTCGGACGCATCCTGCTCCTGTATCCGCCTCCTCCCTACTCTTTGCTCTGGAGACTTCAACGCGCGCTATGAAAGAAGGATTGAGCTCAAAAGGATCCGTTTATAGAAGTTATTTCTTTGACTAGTACTGGGATAGTGGGAACGATACAATTAAAAATATCAATAGCAGAAATTTATTACGTCCAACTACCAAAATAAACTTTCCTTGTTATTGATCTGTTTTCTTTATTTTGGGATTTAATTTCATTATTCCCCAGTTTAAGTAAATTACGTGTGCGATTAAGTATACCTAGTAATCAGGTAATACTTTCATAAAATAAATTTATTTCTCCATTACTGTCCTTGATTTTTAAACTGTATTACGTTGGATGTGTTTTGAAAGGGGGGAAAGTGACGACAAATATGTTGTGATTTAATAGGCACTTAAATCGGGTGGGGGTGGGTAAGTAAAGTAACATCTACCAGACCATTGAATTATATATTCAAAAGCATCCAGTGTTAATAAATTCCACAGGGCAACCAAGGTAGTCGAACCATACTCCCACTTCAAATTAAAAAAAAAAAAAAATGTATATTTTGATAATGAACCGGATTTCAAAACGTATTTATTTTAAAATGTAACGTTTAATATACTGTGAACTCATTATTGGCCGCAGGTTTTTAATTGAATCGAAGTTGCTGAGAAATTGGTTTTCAAAAAAAAGTTTCGAAATATATATTATAAAAAATATTATTCGGAAAAATAATTTTTACTCTGGAGCCAACCCTTCGCTTATTAAAGGTATTTCTAGACTTCAAGTATAGTTTAAATATAGAATATAATGATAATAACGGTATTTAGTCAATTCTATATTTTCTATGAGCACGTGGTATGTACCCGCAATGTCAAAAAGCACTGTGACTTCGTGACTGACTGTAAGACAGCCAACTCAACAGGTAATGTAGGGTGCTCAGAGGGTGTTTCCCAGCTAGTTTCCCCAATTTTCATTTTTATTTTATTTTTTTTACAAAAAATGGAGTGAAGCTTTGAAACACTTGGTCACTAAAAGAAACTTCTGTGTGTGATTGATCAGCATTGATGGTTTAAAATGAAAATAATCAATTATTACCCTTTGAGTGTCTCTTTAATTTCACGTCTTCAAACCATTTTAAATACGCAATATTTATAGCTGTATTTTTGAAGGGAAACTAAAAATATACGAAATACAAGAATTATATTTTGATTATAACTTCACCTGAATCTGCTAAAATAATTAATTCAACATACAAATTATCATGTTAAATTTTTATGTACATATCTAGTTATTCTCAGTTGTTAATGGCCATAGTCTTAGTTTATTCTTAAATGATATTACCTGAATTTGAAAATATACGATTACTAAACACTTATACCACAATAGAAATTGCTAATATAAATTTCGATTTGATTCATGACCTTTTCCCCTTATTTATTATTCGCTAAAATGTTTTTATTAGTCCAAGCTAACTGGAAATTACATAATTCCGCAACAAGTGTTTTTTCCGTTTATTTTGCCTGAGAATCTTATCACTGAATTATTATGTATTGTTAGGGCCAAAATGTATGCGCCATTTGCCGTTGCTGATGTTTTGTATATGCTCAAATTTCTTTATGACCGATTGTATATCGTATGATGTGAACAATACTGACCGATTAGGTGACAATAATTATTGTCATTGAACAGAAATGAAGAGCGCGGATTAAGTGAGATCACGAAGGCATGTTTTGGATACTGGTGTAGTGTGGAATCCCGTTACAGACACTGCCCCCAATATCTCACCTCTGCTCCAACAGGCGTATAGTGAGTCATCGCCTAATTTTGTCATTATTATACCTTTTCGTGAAATCTGAGACGCTTCAACATTTTTAGCGCAAACGGTCATCCTAGTTCGTTCTGAAAAAGTTGTGAAGTACAATAATCCAAATGAACGATTTCTAAATACTAAAATGTTTATTTTTAATAATTTTTGGATGTATATTTTTGAATATATTTTTATTTTTTTTTAATTATTTTTTACATATTTGTTAGTGCTTGTTAACCACAAGGGTTATTAATAACCGTACAAATTTTCTTGGTTAATAGTCCATAGTATGGAAAATAGGTTAAGGTGCATGTCGGGTCGTCACAAGTCACGACCATGACGATTGCTTGGTGCCGGGTCTTACTATTGAGCGAGCTATCCATATCTGATAGGTATGTGTCCCGACAGTGCACTATGTTCAGGAGAAGTGGTACGGGCGAAAACCGTCCAGATCCCAAAGGCGAGTGTGAACCGGAAAAAGGCAGACTGGGCCGCTAAGGAAGACGCTACAAGGTACATTAGCTATAGTAGTAGATCGTCACCTGCATGGAAGGGATACCTTCCTAGGGTATGCTATTTTTAGCGAGATCAGAGAATCCCACTAGGAAGGTATGGGTTCTGACAAAACTGGACTAAAGATGCCAAGGTTATAGAACCGTAGAGGGTTTCATAAATGATATTCTGATTCATGTAAGAATATGGACCCCATATCCCAAAAAATCATCTAATATCTTTGCTCTACAACCAACCACATACACATTCTCCCATATTGTGGGTTCATCAACTGTGAGTACTTAAATGAAGAGTTTTTTTGGGGTAAATAGTTGCTGGGTCATCGTCAAACCTATTAACGGACAAATTTTCAACGTGCAATATGCATATACATGTATATGTGCATGTTTGTCTGTATCCTGTCCTCTAATGACTCCCAACTCCCAATCATCCCCTCACTGTTCTCCAGCCTTGGGCGCCTAACAATGATTACTAAGAGGGATG
Source organism: Acanthosoma haemorrhoidale (assembly GCA_930367205.1). NCBI lineage: Eukaryota > Metazoa > Arthropoda > Insecta > Hemiptera > Acanthosomatidae > Acanthosoma > Acanthosoma haemorrhoidale. The sequence continues at coordinate 47,666,077 of OV884015.1, read as the reverse complement.
TTTACAGTACAAATATTAAACAATGAAATTAATTTGTTCTGTAATATAATAAACCAGCGCTCAAATAATAGAAATGATAATACAACCAGTAAAGTGACTTTTCAGTAATATTTGTACGTAAAACAAAGACGAATACCCGGAATGACCCTGAGCGTGACTAATCAAGCACTAAAGCACCTGCCATGTCCCTTCTATTTTTCAAAGGCAATTGTCCTCTGAGAAGACAGGTCCTTTTGGCAAACAACAATAAGGGCATTCCTCGAAAACAAACAACTTTGCAATCCACTGGAAATAGACGTAGCAATTAGTAGTAATTACTCATTGCTACTGACAGCTACTCGAGGCAAATGGCAAATTGTTTTTCAAGAGACTTCTGAAAACTAACTTTAAGGGGGAATGGGATTGGTATTTTGGCATAGGGGGATTTAAACAAACTAGTCATTTTCTGAATGGAATACAAGACATTTCACGCCATTTTCATCTTAGATTTTGTAAAATAAACCTCCATGTTGCTTCTAGATTTACCGGCTGCTTACAGATTTTCAAGAAATGGTTGTGAATATAAAATGAGCAATTGTGGAGTAGGCACTACTAGTATTTATAGTTAATAATATTTAACAGCCATTGAAAAAAAAAATCCCCAGGACCTCCCAGGAAATACCGACACATCGTACATCTTTCATCAATGCATTCCTTATAGCTAACAACGTGTTAATAATTGCAAGTGGTGTGATACATTTACACAATTTAAATAGTTCAATTGTCGTATAAAGACATTCCTCTAAAAAACAAATTTAGGTTTCATCGAAATTAATTTGACTATACCATTTCTGTATCAAAAAAAGATGTAGAATTCAATGAGAATGAGCCTATAAGATGTTTGTACGTTTACTTTATTTTCTCGAAGTTTTGGGAGAGTCTCAATTTGACCCAAGAGGTCTTAATAACCACCCAGCTAAAAATCAATTACAAATTTTAAATTCTGATTTATTTTTCGCGAGCATTCATCAAGACTGTACATTCAATTTATCAAAAACTATACGTACACCTGATACGCTACTATGGCTCCCTGGATTTATTTTCCGCGTGTCATTCATGCCTATTCGTTGTCATTATTATACACATACCATCTCATGAAGTGGTTGCATTATGTATTGTCTCTAATTTGTTGTGAATAAATCGAAACCATAAAAAAAAAATAAATGAAATAGTAGCTTTTTGAGGGCGTGACATTAAACGTTTTTGAGCTCCCGTGTAAAATTTGGAAACGTGGCATTGATGTTTTTGGTATTGAACCCCATATTTTTTGTCAGTAGGTCAAGCATGACCTATGAACGGTATACTGGAAGAATTTTGAACTTGGTAAGATATATATTCGACGAGCGTAGCGAAAAACTCATCAGAACAATGAGCCGTCCAAAAGTAGACCAACGCCACTGGCTCATATCGTCCTGATATTTCGGCCCGTTAGTTGCATTGCACGTGGCTGACCACCTCGCCGCTAGCTCCTCCCAGTGTTGTCCCAGCTCTGGTCATAAGAAAATTAACGACACGCGGAGCCAAACATTTGGTTTGGATCGCCAAAACGTGACCTCACTGTTGTCAACTTTATTGATTATTAGTGTAGCTAAATGATCGGAGAGTGAGGCAGTGGGAGATTCCTTACCCCCCCCCCCCTTACCCCTTAGCTTCATAAGAGTCCAAATATACTTTAAGTACACAAATATATTTTAAGTACTAAATAACTTTTGTTTAATTGGCAAGCACCTTCAACTGCCGAGGTCTTCGGTCATCCTCAGGTCATGACAATTGTACAAAAATGAATAATGTCCAATATATAAAATATAAAAAAAAAAAACAGTTTAAATTAATTAAAGTGTTCTTTTCAGTTTAGTGGAAGTATAAAAAGCTTAAAAACGTTCTGATCAAATCGTTTTTTATTCTGATCAGAAATAAAATATCTAATTTATACAATTCAAACCTATTTGGTTTCTTAAGTTCGCAAAGTCTATTTCATTTCAAAACTTTACTCACAAGTTTTTCGGGGTGGACTGGATCAACTGATTATCGTGAGGAAGAATGGATAAATGACAGGTTAGAGCTGCCGAAAACGTTAGAGGCGAAATTAATTATTTCCGATATTTTGAATTTACCGAATTGCACACAAGTAGGGACTCCATGATCCATGTCTTAGACTCCTCTAGCACAAAGAGGCCGTGGTGTGGTAGGGCCGATCCGATACGCGAGCGTAAGAACCTTGTACCCTTGCGACATCCTTCTGTTTACAATCGCATTTTATCACGCCTCCGTCACACCCAGGCTAGTCGGCATTTTACCAATGGGAGACAACCTGATATAACTTCTAGCCCTCCAACCCCCGAATTCAAAACTCCTACACAAAATAAAAGGCGATATATATTTTAAAAAATAATAAAATTCAGAATCGCAGTAGATTTTGTGTAAACTTCTGAATTTTAGAAGCACGAGAATCGTCCCAGATAGTAATATAATGTTTTATCAACTATATTATGAACATATGAATGTTAAGCTAGCAGCAAAGAGAACCTAAAAGAACACGAAAACATGGGACCGACAGGGGGAAAAAAGAATCTCGGTCGACATTTTTGCAAAAATCTCAATAAATGTACTCCTTCTCTGGACTAGCCAATGGAGTAACTCAAAACTCTATGGGGTAGCAGATTCCATAAGAATAGGCGTTATGACTACAATTTATTTAAACGTAAAATCAAATTCTATTATTTTAATTATAATATACTTAAGATTGGTGGTTTAGCCACCAAAAGTGATTTTATCAGTACAAAATAAACTGGGGATAGACTAGACAGAAGTGTACATTCATTAATATGAATAGCCAACAACCATTCTTCCAGTATAACACATGCAGTCAAAAAACAAAGACAGAATGCAAGACTACAACCGGCCCCGAGAAATTAGAAGCTATTCGGACAGGTGTAAGCTGAATGGTAAGAACATATAACAGTACAGAAGAGAGGTGCTGCGAATGGATGTCCAAGTTTCCTGTTCCACAGTCTCGATATTGCTCCTTTTCTCCCCGAGTGTGATCAAGATACGTACTGGAGTTTGAACGTCTCTCTGGTCTGCATGATTGCGGATAGCTGCCGCAAGTACCACTCCTAGTTAAAAGGCTTGCAGCTGCTCACTGGGAAAGGGAGCTCCCCATGTTCAGCCCTCGCAACATATGTTTCTTAAATGTCTGAATTACAGACACACAAGATCCATCCCTGATAGTAATATAATATTTTATCAACTATATATGGATATATTACCAAGACTAAATTTAATTAAAACAGTATTATTAATAAGTTGCTTGCAACTTATTCAAAGGCAGCGTTTAATCAATGATTAGCTTAAACAGTTAAACGCCTTTGTTGAAATCATAGCCTAGAGAGAACTAAATCGTAACGTATGAGACAGTTATGCGTTTATTGTATCAATGTATTTATTTATTTATATTTTTTAAAAATTATTTTCCTTTTTTATTATGTACTACAATTTTAAATATATTTGAATTATCATGCATGTGATATCTAATAGATATTGTTCTAATAAAGCTATTTGGAAAAAAAAAACAACAACTTACTAATGTTTTAAAACCAAATTTGCACTATAAGCAAATACGTGAGCATTCGAGTGTTTGAAATATTGACACATATAATGGCCAGAGTGGTTCTGTTATTCTGTTTGCATATTCGACCTAAAAAACGCTTTGTGGGTCTCTGCGGTCTGGCGGGTATCAGCAAACCGCTCCCACGACCCTAATCCATGCCAGAACGGTAACTGTCTATAAACCGGAGGAGAATGGAGCTCAACACCACGCGATGCCTTGGCGGTATATCAATGTCTAAGACTGGGTTTCTTCTCTCCAAAAATGTCCAAAAAATCTTTTTACAAATGTATCCTCGATGATTTTATAAAGAACCAAATCAAACGCCATGTATCGAATAATTAAATGTTTACGTTCCCGAAAACGATATGATTGTTTTTGTCTGGCAACAAACTGTAAGGAAATTGCGGTCAAGTTAGTATTAGTATATAATCTTTCTGGAAGGTGAGCCCCATTGCCATCAAATTTCAAAATACTTGAATTGCGTTGTATAAATCTATTAAATAAGTTAGTTAATTAGCGAACAATTTCATATTCTGTGGGAAAGCATAGCTCCAGGTAAAATAGAAGTTGTGGAGTTCTTATTTATTTATCTCTAAACATTGTTAGTATTTTTGTTAAAATAATATTAATATTCAACACATAATAAATATTCATTTCAAAATCTTTATTGTGATAAAAATACAATCTGCCTTATTGGGCAATACGTAATTGTCATTCATACCATATTTACAATTCTGTACAGAGAACTCCCAAATCCCTCTCCCCCCTCCAAAAAAAAATCGGATGGAAGAAAAAAAACAACATAAAAATAAGAAATCTAAATAAGGTAAAACAGTTTTATACCATAAATATTAGTAAATATCCACTAATTGATTTAATTAAACTTAGTAAAATCATATTTTTGAAAAAAAGTGTTTCTTGGTCTTTTCCCTGTTATGAAAAAGATTAACTAATTTTGTCGTGACGTGGTCGATATTTAACCAATGAATTGTGTAGGCATAATTAAATTAAAGCTTATGTCGATGGTCGCGAATTTGAAAATCTACTTATCTGTGAAGCTTGTCTCGTTTTAGAGCTTATGTCTGGAAAAATATGTATTAGGCCTCATATGTTTTTATAGATGACAATTTTAATGATGATATGCCCTTTCAGGTTTGATAGGGACTGATATAAAACAAAATAAACCAACTGTCTAACTTTTTGTTTATGAGATTTAATGAAAATGATTGAAAAATAATTCGATATTCATAAAAAAATATGCATGGTTACACTGAGCATGGTAAATAAACATTTAAACGGGCAAATTATTCTGAGCTATTGAATTCAAGAGTTTTAATTTTTGTATTTATGTTTTTTTTCTTTCTCGGAAACATTCACTGAAAGCTGATGGGAGACGATCAAACACTATAACTGAATGCTGGAAAGAGTGCGCTGTGAGTGGAACACTCGAGCACAGTTGAACCCCATCACTAGTGATAAATGTAAACATTTTATATCTGTACTATTTTTATGTTATTCAAAATTTGATCTACATTGTTTTTCTTTATCCGGCCCCTTTTAAAATCTAAGTTTTCATAAAGTGGGATATGCCCCTTCATTTGGCTATCGCGTGACCCACATCTCACATTACTTCTTTAGGGCTAACCGTTGGCCTATAAACAAATTGCGCTGTAGTAAATACTAAACGTTTTATTAATAATAATTTATCTAAATGCTCATTTAGAGACCTAGACATTCTATAATTTTAAAATAAACCGAATCTATTTGTACGTTTGTATAATAAATAAATTTTTATTATATTATATCAGGCATTAATAACAATAATGTTCAATAGCTGTTATGCGTTTTTATGCACTCCATACTCTATTAATATTATGCACCCCCTATTCGCGTGATAGAAACACACAGTATATCTAAGTATTTGAACCCAGAACCTTCATGTCTACGATTGAAAACGACCCAATGACATTTCACTAGTGTGAGTACCGTTCTTCAATTCGATTCTGACACCTTGAGTACTTTGATGAAGCCTACACGTGGTCTAGTGGTAAGCAAGTTAAGTTAGTTAACTGAGGAGACCCGGGTTATCTTCTAAGGATTTCATTCTTTGATGGATTTAACTCAGCCTCGTGTGGGTAAATGAACAGTTGCTTGAATAAAAAAAGTAGCGAATCCAGTTAAGAAAACTAGTTCAAGGTTGAGAGGTAACGCCTAGTGCTAACCATACAAAGAAATTACTGATAAATTAAATTGCCGTTACTGCTGTCCTCATAAATAATAAATAAAATGCATTAATATCAAATTAGTGCTGAGAATGACTATCTAAATCTCACATAACGTCGAAAATGATAATTATAATTTAAAATTTGAGAATAGATTTAATCGATTATAGTGTAACGGAAGAATTGACTGGCCCTGTGCCTAGTGGATTGTTACTATGCTGAATTCTTAGCAGCGGGGGGTACCCGGGTTAGAGGTATTTTTTCTTTGTGGGGTTCGGGGCTTTTTTGACACCAATAATGTAACCGCGGGTTAGCGGTAGTGTCACTGAGGCGATTTGAAGGTCGCCAAGGCAAATCCATTTATTGATGACTCCATTTTTGAATAGTCAAAAACGACATACATACGTACTGTATGAGGAATACTGTCTGTGACTCTTTGACTTTTCTCTGGGGGATTAGCGGTAGTGCCAGCCTTCATTACTGATGCGATTAGAAGGTCACCAAGGCAAATCCATCTATTGATGACTCCATTTTTGAATAGTCCAAAACGACATACGGACATACTGTATGGGCCGTGCTCTCTGCGACCCGATGACATTTAGCCACTGACGGCCTAGCGGTAGGGACCTCGGGCTAACGGTACTGTGTGTGGGCCAGCCAGCCGCATCGGCCTGCTCTCACGGCCCCCTTTGTCCTCTTCTTCACCTCCTCTATCTAGTCTTGTCTGTCCTTTGTCACACACCGTCCTTCTTAGCCCCTCATTAGTTCTGAGTAATTTAAGGGGGGTCGGTTTTTATACAGTGCTCTATATTTATTATATTAAATGGCTTTATTAACTTTATATGAAATAGTAAAAAATCATCCTGTAGCATCAGTAAAAAAAAATGTTTGCTCTTACGCAGGCCTATTGCTTTATTAAATGTAGGTAAATCGCAACTATTTTTAGGCCTTTATTCAAAAATCATTGACGCATTAAAGGATCTTCATTGCATTTACGAAGCTCGAGGATAAATAATATTATCAATTCGTCTTGGGGTTAAAACATCATATACAAAGAAATTATTAATAAATTAGCCTTCATAACTAAAAAGGCACGTGTAAATAGAAAAGCATGTTGTAAAAAAGAGATAACGTGCTAAGAAGTGATCAGTCTAACTCTCATATAACGTCAAAAGCGTAATTACAATTTTATATTGTTATGGTAGTAACTCTTGTAAAATGTTTATTAAGTGACAATGTCAAATATGAATAATAATAATGATCTAACCAACGGACCAGTATAAATGATCATCAATAAACAAATAATAGAATCGGTCATTCATTTATTTTTAGACGAGTAAAATGGAGTTGCACAAGGTGCCAAGTCTACTGAAATGGAAATAAGGGGTACTTTTTCAGATGCTATACAATTTAGCCCCTAGTTCCGAGGGTGCTCCGGATCGCAAAGAACGAAACAATCAAACATTATACCAAAATGATCTTGGCAATCCCATAACGTCTACTAATAGATAATAACCATATATTTAGGTGTGTTATTTCCTAATTCGAATACTTCTGTGATTTTGGATTAATTTATGGAGTACGAAATCGCTGCCTTAATGTCCAACACAAGCGGGGCGTGCGGCGTTGAACTGGAGATAAGGAGCTACCCTGTCGTCGACTGATGTAGAGAATTATAGTGAACGGGGGAATGCAAAGCAGGCAGTGTGTACCCGTTACTGATAACACTCCAGGCAGTTAGTGGCAGCGTTTAACGGTCACTGGCGGGCCAGCAAACTCCGGTTGCTCGTTCTTGTTCGGAGTGTGTAAAATCCGTGTATTTAGTCCGGAGTGACTCGCAATGTCTTGTTCTACCTGGTGATGCGGGTGTAATTCTCCTTGCTTCATTCATGCAGCGAACATTAAGTGTACGATCATACATTATCCTCCTCTGGTATTTACCCGCAGGACTCCGGAATGAGAGCTGGGAAACTACTCTCACGTGAAAGGAACTCCTCGATGTTTCGTAAAACGAACACTCATTGTTACGAAATTAATATTTCTTCATAGCAGATTTATTAATATGATTAAAGAAACAATCGCTAGGTGTGTTGGCTACGATCTGAACTTAAAATAAGCAATCTAAATCGGGTTTATTCTTCACTCATGGCCATAACCGATATATGGGCCTAACGTTGTTATTAAATTAATAACATTTCGCTTGATAAATATCATTCATAGCGGGTGACTCAGGCGTACGTCAGTGCATGAACGCTCCGGGTTCGAGTCCTTCCAATTAAAGCACTGTAAATCAGTTATAGATAGTTTGCTTACGATCTAAATCCACTAGTTTATATCTAACTGAAAAATTTAGACGGGTGACCCATGGGTTCAGAAAAGGTATGCTTCTTATCACAATTATGTACATCTTTCATTAATTTAAATCATCAGTGTATTATGTTGAAGAAACTCAAGTTGAGTCTCAGATTTCAATAAAATTTTTGGAGCTTATAAAATGCACTATTGATTGCATCCCCCCCCCTTCAAGTAAAATTGTCGCCCAGTGAATCGCAAATCTAGGAGGACAAAAATCTCGTTTTAATCCCGATTGCTACCAATATTGGATGATTTACGTTTTATGGAGTGTAGATTAGGCATTTTAAGTTCAATTAATAGTAATGCGTGGAATAGAGAATCGATTTTATTTAATAGGTAAATGATTTGGTTTTCTTACTTCGTAATCTAGAAAAGTAGGAACTTGTGATTGTTACCTCGAATTGTGACCGATGGGGGGTTGTTATTGTCATGGGGCCATCAATTAATCGATTATTTGAAATAAAGGAATAAGCTTTACACACTATTTTTGTTTGACAAGCATCTCGCTGTAGACGTGTTCCGTCCTACCTGATACCCATTAGATGGCAAACTTCACCTTGGCGTCGGCAAAAAGGTCCAGCCCGTTAGGGTCACTATTAAAAAAAATGTGTGAATGAGTTTTGGAGCGGTATCTAATTCCTGGTCGGTAGAAAAAAACAACTGTTTAGTGCTTTTATCGGCATGTTTCTATGTTGGCGACGACAAATAAGAAAGATATATACCTGAGCACGTGCCGTGTCCTACCTGAAACCAATTAGTAAGATGGCAAACTTCCCCCTAGAGTGGACGGTAAAAAAAAAGAATACAGGTATGAGTTTATAACCTGTCCTTCCATTGCCGTTAGCATATCCCGACCAGGTATCGCCACTGCTACCCATGGCTCCTGGTAGGTGAAAACCTCCTGCTGTGAGTACTGGCTTAGGAGTAAGCCGATAACTGTCAAGTGTCGCCTTGTGGTAATAGCTCCCACGAAGCTATGGGAACCATTCTCAATACGCTCATATGTACGAATATGATGTACCGCTTGGCTTGTGTTTTGTGGTCAGCAACGTACCGTTTCAATATGGGATTTTTTTCATCCGACCAAGACAGTGGATTTTCGATTTAAATAACGATGTATCTAGAACACGCGTCGAACCTCATGTACATTATTTCATAAGGATTTTTGTCGGCATCGGCCTGGAAGTGATTTGTTCATCCTATTTAGGGAAAATGAGTAGCTAACTTCATGGTGAATATAGTATAAAAAATCGGATTTAAGGTTAAGCAGTTTCCTAAGTGCCCCCAACCTCAGCATTACGAGGATTGTTTTAACTAGAATATAGTTCATTGAGAATTACTTCCATACCATATGTTTCTTTCGTGAGTAGTGATTGCCGTATTTACCGTTGTATCGATATAATTTTCTTCTACAAAAAATTAGCTTAAAAATGTGAGTCCGTCTAGAAGATTAGGAGCGCTACGTGTTCCTTAAAATAGATCATTAGCTGAAAAATATAACCTCCCCAATCATTATAAAACAATAGACTGTAAAATTCAACATCTAATAATTCATGGAAATTTAACTGTTTGGTATTTGTGGGGGGAGGTTGTAAATCGTATACGCTGAAAACTGTGTTGTTTATTTTCTTTTGATAGAGGGGTATTATGACCCGACAGTGTTTCATTTCCGAACAGCGGTTTTTAGGGCTTCATTAATTTCTAGTACATTCGTATTTTAGTGAGATCAGAAGTTTTTAAAGCTTGATTAATCGTATACTCGGATGGCAATCGAGTGGTTCGAGTTTGGATTTAATCTAATGCATTTTTCCGCGTACAATTGTATTCAAAAATAATTTTAAAATTTTTCACAGAGTTATTCTTGAATTTCTAGATTGCGTGTTAGGTAAACTTGTATAGTTCTCAATCTTGCGTGCAGTTTAAAGTACATTTCCCCCCCTTCATTTCATTTTATGGGCATGATAATTACATATGGCTGCCTCTAACTAAAACTAAAATACAATTAATAGCTACAAATATGATCTTAATTATAAGAAGGAAGACCGAAGCAAAAAAAAAGTAAAAGGCAACTTTGCGTGCTTTCTTTTACTCATTTACTTAAAAAAAAGTCAATTGCAGTCATACCATGTAGTCGGGAGATGGTATTATACCTAGGGGAATTTATTTATATTCTAAAGAATTTAATCTGTATTTTGCATTTTTATCGTAAGATTTTTAATATGTGTACTATTCATATTTTTTTATGTTAACAATTGTTATTATTTGTTTTTCTTCATAGCGTTCCCTAATGAAGTGACTAACGCCAATCATTTAGCCCTGGCTAATTACTTGTCACGTGTAATCACCGCGCACGTACTCCCTCCCCCGACCTCCCTAGTTGCTGGACCTGGCTCCCCCCCTTCCGATAAGGGGGGGGGCGAAGGACCTAATTTTGGGCCCGGGCCCTGGTGTCCCGTTATTGGAATGCCACGGCCTTATTGTCAGAACCCTCGCCGTGGCTTCAACGGTACACCTCTCCCGCTTCTTTTCTCTTACATCATTCTCCCTCAGTAGGAATCTTCTTCGATAAAAATGTCATTCTTAGGAAGGCACGTTCAACATTATAAAAACCAACGCCTAAGACCTGAGTCTTCTATCTTGTATAAATGAAAACCGATGAATTAATGAAGAGGGAAAAAAAGAAAGAAAGAAGGTAAAACCATGACATGTTATTAAAGAAAATTATTTTGTGAGGGGTCTGATTCAGGAATTTTAGTTAAAGAAATGTCTTCCTAAATAAATAGTAAAACAAATTAAAAAAAACCATTGGCAATCGCTATCAAGTGTAAATACAAAAGTTTTTTTATTTTCTAACGTTTCGCCAGCCATATTCCGTTATAACGAAGAACGAAAGAGCTCCCAAAATGTGTACAAACATTTCCTTACACCATGCAATGAAGTAATACTGTAAGACTAATGTTTTTGAAATTATTTTGATTATAGAACATAAATATTCAAAATACCGAGGTGGATTTAATATAATTCGCTTACATGGCCTTGGTTCGTAAGAAACTATCAGTAGGTAAGTGGCGTCCATAGATTGAAAGACTTTGTTGAACATAGTGGTACGAAAGACTTGCGTATTTCTTTGATTTCATCCCTCCTGAAATTCAAGTGAACACTTCGTACCAGGCTGTATCAAGACCTTCCGAAAACTTTTAATTTTTTGATGTTCTTATGGTTTATTTCTTTGGCAGTTTGCAACGATGAAAAACCGGTTTCTGTTATCACTGCACAAAAATGAATTATACAAATAAATGCCTAGAAAAAAACCTGAGAAAGAATCATAGCGAGGAGGCCGAGATTAAATTAAAATAAATAAGATATTTTTTTTTTTATAGATTTATCAACTTACTGAAACATTTACACTACTAACTAATTAGTTGCTATTTAATCAAAGAAGGTCTGCCACGAAGCTACTAAACAATCAGAAGAGCAAAAATAGAAAGGCCCGTTATTATTTGAGACCGTGATGGATTTGCATATGAAAAGGACCTGTGAAATATTCATGTAGTTTTAACCTAGTGGCCCAAGAAGTGAAAATCATGACCCAGCTATCTCAGTGACCCGGTTATAGAATTAAAATTGTACCTCGTTCAATAATATCCTATCATTATGATGTAGCTTTTTTCTTTTGATCATTTTACACGTCCTTATAAAAGTAGGAATAGTAAAATTATGTAAAACATTGGCTCGTAGCAGTTATAATTATTAATTATAATTATTGGCGAAAGACAAACATAATTGAAAAATAATCGTGTTTTATTTCATCAATAAATATGAACACAGTATTAGTAACGTTATTAAATAAGGCCAAAAGGTGAAAGTAATAGATACAACAAAAAATACCAAACAAATTTAAAAACGTAACTACATGTTAACAACTTTATTATGATTAAATTACAATCTGCCTTTACTTAATAGGCAATAAATAATTGAGATAAGTGTTTTCATTCATACCATATTTACAATTCATCATTCGCTCGCACATTCATACAATATTTACAAACAGCCCATGGGCCCCCCAAGTCCACACGGTTGTTGCCTCCCTCGCAGGCGAAAGAGGAGGCGGAGTCTTGGGAAGTCCCCCACGCTCCCCACCAGCCACGTCACCGGATACGAGCCAGTGGAGGCTGACGAAAAGCGCGAGAGCCACAGACGCTCAGGACATGATTGGAGTAACTGGCCATTGCCAGGACTCCCACTGTTGCGCATTTATAGTAGGTCACGGGGCCACTGCCGTTGCAGTCTCCGGGGAGGATTATAGGGATGAGTGGAGCAGTGCAATGACTGTGCTACGGGGTTAGGGTGGTTGGATAGGTTAACGTAACTAAACTAGCATAAAATAGTTTAGATACTTAATTGTAGAGACATAACTGTTATTGTTTAAATTGTATTGATACTCTAATGTAATGATAAGATTCAATCGAAACACATCTCTTGTAAAAATCAACCGGGTTTGTAAATATATTTTACTCCATTATGAGGTGTATCAATGTATTTTTATTTCATTGCAGTTTGAGGGTACCTAACTTCCACCACAGATTGAGAAGACAACTTCTTTATATCTGGCCCTACTATGCTGTGAGTAATTATTGTAGTAATCACTATAATAAATATGAAATAATCAACTTTTACAAAAATAATTATGCCTTAGTTAAAAATTGTACATATAAAACACACTTCTAAAATGAAATATGTTTCTTATAATTTTGATTGCATAATTTCCGACATACGCCCGGCAAAAAAGCTATTTTTTTTAATTATGAGTGAAAAATATAGCTTTTAGAGACACAGTATAGACCGATGTTTTTCTATTGTATTTTATCCACGTGCTCTAAGGATAAGAAATCTCTACCTGGTATGATGGCCTGGGGTGCCGCAGGTTCTGGCCGGGTTCTGGGAGCCCCCAGAGTTCGATCAGGTGCTCGTGCACTCTGCTAGACTACTATCATTATATGAAGACAAAAAGGCGTGGTTGGCAGTTCAACGGTTGATTGTTATGATATTGCTCTTCTTATAGTTCTTCATTTGGTTGGATAATTGAGAGTATGTCCTGGTGGCTAAATAGCTCATTTAAAAAAAAATGTTCAGATTCCTGCGCACGCCCTCTGTTACACAACGCCTCCGAGAAGGTGCCCAGAGAAAATAACAAAGCTGACGACCGGTATAGAATGGAGCCTGGAACATATTGTATAATAGGCTGGATGTAAGCAAGTACTCTTTCATTGCCGCTGTAAGTGGCCGCTGGAACTGGGGCAGCTATCGGATGCTGAGGTCGCCCGACATGCGGGCACGGTTATGCAACGATCCGATCAGAAGTGCCGACGAAATAGTTTAAACTGGAAGAATGGAGGATGTGCAAGAACCTGGGAAGCTAAAGGCTAATGGTTGATCCCGAATAGGAAGGCTATGCTTTCCAATAGGTACGTTCCTACGCTGCTCGTAAAAATAATTTAGATGATACTATAAACCTCTATGCCTTTGATGAGATGCGCTAGTTCTGATGTTATTAACTAGAAAGATTAGGTGATGGTGATAATCCCACTGTAGACAGGAAGAAAAAAGGGGCAATAATTATAATTATATATCTTATATATGCTCAAGAACAATCAATGATGAGTGATTTAAAATCAACAAGAAAGAGTTAAAAATATCAACAATACTATGCCGTGAAACCTAGGCTACTATTCTTGTACAGAGTAATGTTAACATTAGCGAGGAATTACGGCTGAGCCAGCCTAGAAAACGCTATCAATTCGAATGGAGTGGGATCATGGTAGTGAAAATACAAAGTACCAATTGAAACGCAAGTCATAGCTTGGTCCAGTCACAGTATGGTGGATGTTAAGGCTTTTCTATTTTAGTTTTTACAATTGTCTTTGGGTGATAATTATAAATATAATGAGGTCTTGAACAATCCAATGGTACAATTTATGTTTTAAACAACACCAAATGTTCGTTTCTATTGAAAACTTTTATTTACTTGGCAAGCGCTTTCGATAGCCTACGTCTGTCATCATCAGGTAATTTAAATTTAGTTCAAATTTTAATTACTAAAAGTATGAACTAAATTAATTGGTATTGGCGAACTTTTGAAAGTTTCTCAGGCCAGGTTCAAAAACTATTTGATATTAATGTTCTGATTTTTTCCCAATTTACATTTGAGCAGCCTAACAATATTCCAAGCAATAAGGTTTCGTCTAGCCGTTTTAATGTAGATATTGCGATTTGGTATTGTTCAAATTATTGTGGAAAATTTCAATACATTTCTTTTTTGGTCAATATTTTAGGTATGATTTTCAGTAACTGAAATTATTTAAAAAAATATTACCTATTAATTTAAAATGTGGATTGACAAGGAATTTTTGTTAATGGGGAGGAGGTGGGGGGGGGGTAGTGATTGCTTCAGTTCTTCTTAATTCAGATTATACTAAATAAGAAAATTACGCGGTTTGTTCCAATCGAAGATGTATCATACGTCATTAAAGGTAGTATTGAAGTTACTGTTCTAACAATTAAAAAATACATTGCATCGTGCCTTATATAAACTTTTACAAGAAATCCTTCCACGTCAAACAAAAACGAATCCAAGTATTTGGCATTATTAATTTTGTAAATGGAGTACATATGTTATATATTCAAGTAAATTAAAACATTTCGAATTGTAGTGTGTTAAATATATTATTAGTAGGATTTAAAATTTATGTTGGAGAAGCAGAACAGAAATTGACATTGTACCCGCTGAAAGAACACCACGTATAGTATAATCACAATTTAAAGTAACAGGTTTCATTACCTAAAAAAAGTTTTGTTTTTTAAGATGTGGCTGATTTTTTTTTTCTCTCGAAATCGTGTTTACCTGAATAGTTATTACGTGTCACTTCCTGCTTGCTGTCAAAACTTAGCACCGTCCCTCATAAATTTTAACTAGCTGGAGACCTTCGGAAGTATTTAGTGTTTCGTTCAGTAGATTCCAGCTCGGAAGTGTCATAATGTCGTGTTGGGACAAAGAACGAAGTCACTTTCCACTACACCAACGGAAAAACAAAAAATTTTCTATACAATGAACTCTTTTGGAACAGAGGTACGGTCAATCTTGCGTTTTGTTTGTCCTTGTATACCGGAAATTATAAAGTCTTCTTGAACATATAAAATATGCCTTCTGAAAATGTTGTCATCTATAAACCGATTTTACAAGGTATATATTTAGTACTACCATCGAATAAGAATGAGTTGGCTGAAACATTGTTATCTATCTAAGTCTAAAAATAATCCTGTTGGATTATCGCCTGTGGGAAAACACTGGGACGATGTTCACCTCGCAATGCTGCCAACCTTGACCCACAACTCTATAGAGGGAAATACATTTTTTTTTTTCCCTCGATCGGCAACGGTACTTTTTGCAGGGGGAGACCAGTGTCATTCATTCAGCATTTCGTAACAAGTTGTCCATATGATTAGTCATACTATTTTTACAGTATTTTATAAACACGTAGTAATTTGTACTCTGGCAGATGAAAGGTCCTGGACTATTTTTGTATCCAAATATTATATATACACGTCTATATACATTTTAGTGTGAATGCAATGTCTTGGTTCAGAACACTGTTATCAGAAAACCAATAGACATTTCAGTCAACACATACTTTTAAAGTTACAGAAAGATTTAATAAATACGTTTAAATAATGATGTAATTATTTAAATAAATGTTTTCCAACAGTACGTAGAAGTGTATCAAACTAAACAAGTCTAGAATAGCAATATGTAATTCGTATTTAGTTTATATACCCACAATTTATTCTACACTTAAACGAAAGCAATCATACCAGTTGCGTGGCATGTGTGGAAAAGTGGTGTAACTTTTCACTTCGGTTTTGATTTTTAAACTTTAATGTCCTGTTCGATCATTTATTTCTAAGATACTTGAAAATGATGATGTAGCCACCGAATGGTCTCGGCAGCTGACTCGTGTCGGTATAAAATATTAGTGTGTTGGCCACAGGGAGTTTATAAGTGTATATGTGTATACATATTATATGAATAGTCCACAGCCAGCCTTCCTTCTAATAAAATTACTTAAAATCTTTAACTTCAACCCAACCGATGATTACTTTGCAGAGCAGTTACATTCGATGCTCCGAGGATGCTAAAACGAAAGAAGTCCATTAAAAAAAATTTTTTTTTGGGTCATCAAATCATAGTTTCATCAGTTATATAATGAAACCATCATGGCTGTGAATCCTTGGTTCGTCAGAAACAAACAGACCTTAAATCGTGACAATATTTATATTTTACTAACAGTAAATTCATGAAGTACCACCTCAAATTACAATACGTTAAGGAAGCAATCATATATAACATTAAATTTGACGTCAAGTATAAGATTAAAACCAAGACTCTTTCAAGACATCCTGCTTTAAAAAAATTTTTAATTAATCTTCACAGAAGATTTCCTTTTTTTTTTTTTTTTTAATTTTCTATCTGTTATATAATTAGTCATCGTTATTTATTATTTAAATTATGTTTATATTCTAAACATTATCCTTTTATATCCTAACATACTAATAATGTATTAATAAACTAAATTTAAAACAATAATGTTAGGATAGTATATTTAACTTAATTTAATGTAATAATAACTTATATAGGGTGTCTCTTAATAGGGGCATTCCCCATTCTGCTCAGTGATGATGCTATAATATCTGTTGTATGCATGTATTGTTGACAAGCCGAGTTGGAAATTAAGACGTTTTAAAAGAAAACAAAAACACTATTAGAGGCCAGGCTTATGAATGTTGATTTAGTAAATAGATAATTCTGTAGTCTGTAGTCTGTTTTGTAGTGTTCCAGGTGGCTAGTTACTCTGACAATCCCGTCTCAATTGTGGTGCATTTAAAGTGGGTTGATTGTCGTCCACCTTAAGGTTCCAAAAGTGCTTGTTCAATAGTGAGTTTTGTAGTTTTTTTTCTTGAATGAATCCTCAGGTATTGTTAATCCTTCTTTTTCCTTAAATTCTTATGCCGCAAACTATCAAACAATCTTCTTTTTTTTCAATCAGTGAAATCGTAGGGTAACTTCTGAGATTTTAAGATTAAAGATTTAGGGAAAAAGTTAATAATTACTAGTTATAGTTTATAGGATCTGCTTCATAAATGATAAAATATTTTTTTTTTATATGTACTAGCTAACTTTTCTGTTACATAAATTATAAACTAATTCGAATTTTTCGTAATAAATTCAAACGAAAAAATAAAAGAGAAAGTAAAAGAAACAAAACCAAATCGGTATTTTCGCCACAGAATACTTAATTTTATTATTTTGACCATCTTGGTCACCAATAAGCACGTTTTAAACAAACCGAATAGCTTTTATTTCGTCAGATATAATATCTTCCAGCTTACATTTATTTTGGTGTGGATAATTTCTGATCTCTACAATTTTGTCCAGCATAATATGAAGTATCTCAAATACAATTTCGCTCGTGTCAGTTTTGACGTCCCTCATTTCTGAATTAGCTACTTTTGATGGATTCCCACCAGGGAATCTTATTATATCTACTAAGATCTAAGTATCTTGTATCTAATGTATCTAAAGATGTAAGTATCTAAAATGTAAATTGTATACATTTTGTTTTCTGTTTTATCAATTATGAACTGATAGGTAATAAACAGCGTTGAATACGAAGAAACGAGATTTCCACCCATTGTGTTGTTGTGAAAAACCTGTTCAGTATTTTAGCTCATTTTATTTATTAGACTTTAGCAGGGAATGAAAATTTGCTTTTTTAAAAAATAAAAGAAATTGCAAATAGCTAAAATAAATTTATTGAAATAGGCTCGATCGATTTAAATACGGATTGAAATGGGAACTTAAAATATATTGAACCTATTTTATTCGTTTAATTTTTCTTACCCATAAACCCAATCATATTTTAACCAAAATTCAAACCTATAAAATTTGATATTTTAAATAGAATTCAACCTGGAATTTTTCGGAAATACTTTAAGAGTTCATATAGTTTGGATTATGTTTACGGTCGGTATCATAGAACAAAAGAATTGACAGATGAGGAAAGAATGCTCATACCAGTTTGAAAGTACAGCCTCTCCATTCGGGCTCAATTCAGTGAGACCGAAAGACAATGGGATGTGCGCCGATACAAGTTGGCCAACATAAACAGCTATCAGCTATATCCCACAAGTTGCGAAAACGTCATTTGCCCCGTAATCCGAAATGTGAGGCCCTGCCTGTGGGAACGTTCACAGGCGTACGATCGAGGCGCTAATCTCTTTCCTTCGCTGCCCGTTCTATTCATTCCGTCTGCCACTTTAAGTACGCATAGGCACACCCTATGTCCAAAACCTCCCAACTCGAATTTTGAACATTTTTCTTGTTTTTAAAAAAAAAAAAAACACTTACTTTCTATCAAACAATCTCTTTATTGTTTAAATTGTTTACATTAAAAAAAAAAAAAAATCATAACATTAGTTTATACCTAATGAAAACATTTCTTTTCCTTCTTCTAAAAAGTTATGGTTTTGTCGATGTAAACTGCTATTTCAGGTTTTTTTTGTCCAGAAAAAACAGAATTCCTCGTTTTCATCCGTGTTTTGTGAATTACCTGATCAGACTAGAAGCATAATATTTTAAGCAGAGGTGCAATTGGACAATAGTAAGGCATTAAAACATATTAGCTCTATAAAACATAAGTACTTGGTGTAAAAAAAAGTATTATCGTATAATGACTGTTGTGTGCCCCATTACCCATATCTTTATCAAGCGGTATTTGCTTGCTTATAAGTGTATGTTCGAAACTGTTCATTTTAAGATGGCTGTCCAACTTCCAATTATTATTAACTCTTATTATTACTATTTCGTAGGAAATCGCAGAATTTGATTATTTTCTTGTTAGCTGTACCTAGGTACTTGTTGAAGACATAAATGTCTATTTGAATCAATAAATTTGATGAAAAATCCAAGATCTCTCATTCATCTACCTCAGCTTGTAACCGAACTCAAGTTTATTTTACATGATTCTGATATTGCTAAGGATAAAACCCTCCTATGATTACAAAAAAGTTAGTAAAATTGTTTTTAGAGCAATAAAACCACTAATTTTGTGGTAACAGATCCTTTAGTTAAAATACGGATTTAAATTAAGATAACAATTGTGATCGGTAAAATAGTTGTTTTTCAAGTTCCGACTGTATGTGGCCGTTCTAGCGTTTCTAGAGTTCTCACCCCGAGTTTGATGCATGATGTTGCAAGAATCTCAATTTTCTGTCTCATTGAATGAAAAGTTGGTAGCCCCAGCTTGATTTAGATACTAGCTACATATGAAATAACCAATGGCTTTTCCTGCACTGCATACATGACTATGTCGAACATGCCCTTGCATACACTAATGGCCATGCATGGTACGTACCAGAATAGATGCCGAAGGTTACTCCGTTCCACGGCCGAGTCGACCAGCCCCTACTGCCGAGACGAAAGGACAGGGTAACGGTCGAGGGACTGTTCCGAAATGTGCTGCCGCGGTTCACCGACGATGACCCGATTCGCGGGCTCACTAACATCTCACAGTTGGCAAGACTGTGCCCAAGTGTGCCAGCCTGATTCTGTCTCTCCCAAGGGCAAGGGGCCTCACTCAGTGTCAGTATGTATTGTGTCGCGGGCTTAGGGATATCTCATTCAGCAATTAGTGGGGGATCGTTCCGCAGTTAGTGTTGGATATCGCTCTGCAGTTAATGTTGGATATCGTTCACCAGGTGAGCCAGAAGTAAAGTTTTAGATTTTATTTTTATATTAATGCTTTGGTTGTTCACATTTTTTTTCTGGTAAATAACGTCCTATTTTTGACTTCCCACAAGCTATTTATTTCTTATTCACTAGCACTTTCAGGAGCCGATACTGGCATTCTCTAATGGTCAGAATGTTGTTAATGATAAGGGTTTAAATTAATAATCATACCCATTTTCAAATACTAAAATAATACCAGAAATAATTGATTACAAACTGATATTTAAAACAATAATAATAGATCACACATATTAAAATTACATATTAATACGTAATTTATTGTTAAAAAGTTATTCAGCTAAAGAAGATTAAACTAGTTTATTTTTAAATTTATTATAAATATAATTTTGAAAACATGAATTTAGTCTGATGATAGTTTAACAAATACAAAAAGTATTTTGGATCATAAAACCCTAACAGCATGCCTGGATTTAGTCTCATTGCTATCTATGGCCTTAATTTTTCTGGTACATATTTTTACAATAAATATTTTAGACAATAAGTACTTTTCATATTTAGTGTAAAAGAATTTCCTAAAACTCATTCCAGAATTTTTAAGTGAATATACGTAGTTTTAGTTGTTATAGTGGCAAAGAAAGACTTTTTTTTTTAAATAATCAAATTAGCTAAAGCATTCACAAAATATCAGCTGGGACGGGACTGAATACATTAATTTCATTGTAGTCAATTTTCATTGCGTTATCAATGCCACTAGATATTTTTGAAAACATGAATTTAAGAGACTAAAATAAAATTAATTACTTTTGATCGAAAGCACCAAGTATGGAAGTATCTAAGCAAGATTTCTTAGAGATTTGGACTAAGAGAGATTTTGGCAAGTACACGCACATTGTACACGGCAATAATTACTTTCCCAAAACAAATATTAACCTGATCGGGACTTAAACGCACTCCTCTGTTGAACGTAATATCAGTGAGGTCGCGGTTTCAAGTTAAGATTAAGCCATTAAAATTTTGTTTGGCTAATAATTATTGAAGATCTTAATGATTATTTTGGACAAATTCAACGCAGTCCAAAATCCATTTTGTAAAGATCCTGTATACTCAAGCCATTTCTTCACATGTAATAATTTTATTTCAAGCGGTAGAACCAATTGAGCTTGTATGAACTAAATTTTTTTTTTTCAATATCAAGCTTTAAAAATCTCAGTTCAGTAACCTATTATTTTTTACTCCAATAACTTATTTGGGCGTTTAAACAATTACAATTACTTTGACTGCACATTAATACTAAAAAAACAAAGACGTTTTTGTAAAGATTTTATAACTTTTTTGTAGAATAACCCTTCATTATTAGCACTGTATAATTCCTACAAAAGAGAGGGTTGTAATGTTATAAATGATAAATGAAATGCTCACATTAAACACTAAAAATGTAGAGTTTTACATTGAAGATATATCATTTAAAGAACAGCTTTATCATCATTTTACATGCATCACGAAATAATTAATTATGTTAATTAAGGCCAAAATGTTCTTTCAAAATACGTTGACGTCTGACGAAAAAATTTCTTGTGAATGATAAAAATTCGAAACGACCATTGACCGTAACAGACCAAGAAATTCTTCTCTGATAAAATAACTTTAATGTAACTGTGCCACCGTTTTTCAGCGTAACGGGGTATATCATACGAAATACAACGTGATATATTAATAACGTTAACATAATTTCTTGCCTGAGTTATTTTATATTTCGCAATCGGTGCAGCGCACGCAAATCGTTCTGACGCAACCGTTTCTGTGTTTCGTACGTTTCGTCACATATCACTCACTCACTGTCCCTTCTTTCTTTATGAAAAGTAATGATGCAATAGAAAAAAAATTTATTTTGTGGCTAATCAGTCCCAAAATCGATTATTGTCGGTAAGGCCAGGCTCCTAACTACTCCTGACCCATCGTATATGTCACGCAAAGTTTTGTTATTGGTTCATTTTTATGCATTAGGGGAAATTTCGTTAATGATTTTTCTGACTAACACGCTGATTTTCCTGCTTTGTTTAAAGGTATGTTAAGTAATGAAAAAATAAATTCATTGATAAAATAATAAAAAAGAAGACAAAAATCCCATATTTAGTGTGCCTCCACTCAATTATTTTTCCCTCAATATTTTAGCTATTTAATAAATTGTTTCTTAAAAACTGAAATTTTCAAATGACCAGGCAGTATTTCAAATAAAACAAAAACATTTTTGACCAAAGACATTGAATATCATTTTCGCAATCATGCAAACTTGAAGGCTCAAACATGGGTAGACTTTTCTTGACTTTCTAAAACTATGTGTTTTTCTCGTTCGTACATACTTAAAAAAAAATATTAGTTTACTTTTATGTACTGAGGAAATTATTTGCCTATACTGAACAGTAAGGCTTTACCTCTAAGAGTGTTTTATGCCATCAGGGAGCTATTAACAATCGTAAAAATGATTAAGTAGGTATTTTTTACAATATCTGAAAATATGTAGATTAAAATAAAATTACGAAAAGTATGTAAAAGTAAGTCAACTCCATATTAAGAAGCCTGCCATATCAAACGCGGTTTTTTGAACGTGTAAAAGCAAGGATATGGGTAATTTTTTAAAAATATATTTTAGTTACTTATTTTCTTAAAATATTATTTACAACCTTTGAACTGAGTGTGTGTTGGGACTTGAGTGGACTGTGATCCAAGAAATATTTTTCAAGATTTTAAATGTTCTAAGAACCCTGACTGTATTTAACTCCTGTTGTTGAGTTCTGATTCGGAGTTTGACTTGCAAGAAACTCAATTTTCTATCCCATAGAATACAAAGTTAGTAGTCATACCTTGATTCTGAGCCAACTTACCTAAAAATAACCGTTGCTCGTCGAACAATTTCGTGATTTGTACTGATCTGATCTTTGAATCTATCATGCAGCTTTTTCCTGCTTTACATACATGCCTATAACGGACATAATGTTAAGGGCCGAATCCGATGATTGGTGAATATCACGAAATATGCGATCTTTCTATCAACTAGTTTCAGGTTCGGAAGGGGGGGTGGAAGTGCGAGATATGCAGCTACTGGGCGAACGTGTATTTACGAAAATCTGATTCGCAACCAGTGAAGGATGTATTCTTGTACGAACAAAGAGAATTCATCGCCAAAGGAAGAATGCGTCATTTATTAGCTCCAGCTCTGAAGGAGTGAAAATTTATAGACGAAAGAGAAACGTAGAACAAGGAGAAGCAGAAAAAAGGTTGAACATGTCAAATGAATTTATTTTTAGGTTTCATTAATTTCCTAGGTTTTACTAGTCAACAGGCGTGTCTGTTGTATGGTAGTGATATGTTTAAAACCAGCCGGGGGTAATCTGTAAGTGAGTTGGTAAAGATGCAATAACGGAATAACCCATTATATGTAGTAAAATATAATTCAGTTCACAATCGATGTAACAAAATGGTTGGTACAATTAACAATAAAAATTGAAGCTCTTTTCCCAGAGAGTATCCATTGTCAGCTATACGAGCCGCGTGTTTACAGCACCTTTGAAGGTCCGAAGACTGGGTGAAGAGAGTAGATATGCCATACTAGGTCAGCTCTCTAGACGGACAGACAGATAAGAGCGTGCGTGGAGGAGCGGATTAGGGCGAAGGGAGGATAATGGGAGCTGTTAGAGAGCGTGACCGGAGAAAGTGGTGATTCACACCTTTCACAGGTGTCACCAAGAGGATCTGGGGAAACCTGGTTTTAGTGTCCCCCTCGTCGGCTTATCTATGCTCCTCCTGTGCGGATAGCGGCCGGCGAGGAAAAGTTGCGACCTTGGGGAGGGTTAGAATCCAGCTAATACTCCACGTAGCACCGACACGAACTAGGTGTTTTATAAGTATATATGCTCAAGCGTAGTGATCGTGATAATGTGCTGATAATTTATTGGTGCTGACCAACCAACGTTATCACCAGTTTTGAGAGACACATGTCCACCAATGATAACATATAATGCCTGACTAGAAAAGGTCCATTTACTACCTCTAATCATTGTACGACTTAATTTTTTCTAGGAAATCTTGTTTTTTTTTGCCATAAGCCCCCCAATTTTTCCACTTTAGTTCCAATTTTGATAACATTTCATCAGCAGTTTTAAATTTCACGAGAGATTGATATTCTTTTGTTTTTGAAAAACCATCTAAGAACCGCAGTAGCAGCTCAAGTCATTAACAAAAATCGACTTTCTGTAAAACATTTAAATTAACAGAGTTATCGTTTGAAACTGTTGTCACTATTTCTCTTTTATCAATAATTATTATTTTTTTAAGAACCGTCTTGTAAATGTGTAAAGCTCGTACACGAATTCTTTTAAGTGTGGGGACCAAGGTTGGGTCCCTGGCTTCCCCTAGGATTTTTATTAGGAGGATGGCCAGCTCGGGGTTTACTCAGCCTCGTCTGGATAAAGGATAAATTTGAATTAAGACCGATTAAAAAAACGGGATTTAAGGTTGAAAGGAAACGACACAATTCGCCGATCACACTAGCACCTCAGTGGTGTCTACATTTTTTCGGTTGGCCCTCTTTATGAGGTGTTACACCATTGATTTATTATTTGATTTGATTTATTTCTTATGACCTTATGTACTCCCATTTATGACTGAAGAGCGAGCAACCGTTTTAAAGCTATCAACTTATCGTGGTGTGGTAAACTCGTACTCATATTTGTTCCTTTTCGTTGGGATTTGAACCGTGAACCTTTATATCTGTTAGCACTTACTTGATTATTTGATCCCACTACACAATTTGAGAGCTCCCAACAACTATTAAAATAGATCTTTTGATTTTTAAAAACATGTACATATATGAGCTATAATTTTGTTTTGTTTTTAGCTCAATTTAATAAAATGTTAGCTGTTAGAATGTACGCATCTTCATCTATTTGATTAAATCAACTAAGGATTTTCATAAAATTGAAGAGCTTTTACCTTCTCTTAAGGATATTCTCAGTTTTTCCGACAGCGGGAATAGGTTTGATTACATCCGGCCAATGCTACCTGGATATTCATTAGCATATTGCTGTTATTGTGCAGGATTGTTGACCATACCATATGTCAAAATTCTAATATACATATATTTGGTCACATTTATGTATAATGCAATGTCTTTTAAAGTATTAGAAACTTATCTTCTCTTTCCTTCTTCCGGCTCTAGAATGATCATCTGTCATCAGGAAAATACTGTCTTTTGCTTTATAGCAGTCGGAAGTGGAGACAATATAGTCGGAGAAGTTCCGTTGTCAATGTTAATTGAACTAACACTCAAACGACTGCTTATAACTCAAATCCAACCGCAAACGCATTGTTTGAGAGAAAATATAATTATAACCAAACAAAGTATATAAAATTCACCTTCCACGAGACAGGGAGAGCATCCCATCGAGCGTCGACTTGGCACAGTGAGTGCCGATCTCCCGCTAAAAGTGACAGGTGCCGAGCTCTGGGCACCTGCTCCTTATGCTCCCTGTCAGATGGTAGACTTCTTCACTCCTCTTTCCTCCTCCCCCGGAATTTTTTGTGGTCATCCGTCAGTTTGTGTAAACAGGATATCGGTCCTTACCTTTAATTGTCCTTCCGCTTCTGTAACAAAGAATCTATTATTCCGCTTGCAAGTGAAAACAAAATTCACATTCCCTTTAACCACAGTATGGTTGCCCATTATCTCATTTGTAAAATTGACTCTCTTTTTTTTCTCATTTTTTCCAAAAATTGCTTATTGTCTCCAGAATTTTAATAAAAGAATTAAATCAAATTTGAAGCCAACACGACCTAAAAGAAAATATTCAAGTTCCTAACTTAATTAATAAATAGAACACCTCCCATTCCACAGCTTTATTGTTTTATATCCGAACGTTTTCGGTAGACAATGCCGTCATTATCAAAGGTTCCAGATACTGGTAACTGCTTGCCGGATTGGCTTTCAAAGGCTACAGTGCCAGCCCAAACGCTTGACAATGACGTCGAAAACGATCGGGCATAATATTAAATCTGTGGAGAGGGAGTTCTGTTTATTAATACACACACTCCACACCGGCAAGACAACATAAATAAATATGTGTTAGCAAGAGTTTCAGCGCATTATCAACTTGCTTACATAAGACAATAACTCAAAATTTCCAATGACTCTTTGTGATTTAATTTTTCTTATTACTCTTTGTTTTCATATGATAATGCTGGCAATAACATCCATTTGAACTCAATCGCTGCAGCGCAATGACTCACCCTGATAGCAGCTGATATTTTTTGAGAGTTTAAATTCAACTTATCTTTTTTCAACTGATCAGGAAGTAATCAGAGTATATTTACAAGATAAAAAAAAAGTGCATTTACATCAAGTTCATTTCAAGACAATATCGGTCGCTGCCGAAGAACACTCGAAGACTTGCCGACGATACAGAATCACTCTATACCTTTTCGAAAGAAAAGCCTCTCCCTTCGTGCTCAGAAATCAGTAATTGATATGTCGTGGCGCAATCGCGGTATATTCTTTGACTCAAAAACGAAATAAAAATTCGGCAGGGACAAACGTGAGAACTCCCGTCGGTGTGGGTAATCGCCCAAAAACAAAATACCACCAATTTAACAGATTTCCTAACATTTCTAAAGGCTGTGGAGAAGAACCTAACATTAACAGTAGAAGCCTACAGTACAGGCGACATTTATCGGTTACGTCATAACGTCAGAGACGTGGAGTCATCTCGACAACTTGTGCAACTCTTAGTTTAGTAAGTTTTATCTTTTTTTTTTTTTTTTTTTTTTTTTGTGCTCGAGAATGATTGGCGGTCGGTGATTAAACAGGAATCTCATCTACCGGCAGCGATGGGAGGATGACATTTTTGAACGGTAGCTCCGTTGTGGTTTTCAGTTATATATTTATAACTTGTGCACTAAAAATTGGTGGATATTCAAAATCTCGGCTATTCATCCTTTTATGTAGTAGCTAAGAGTAATTCCTACAAATTTCCCAATGGAAAATACACATGCGCATAACTAGATCTAGTTTAACAAATGGACTTTAATTTTTAACTATTTTTTTTTTTTATATTGAGTTTGAGCTTCACAACTGCCCATCAAGGAATAGATGAGAACGGTTTTGTTTTTAAACAATGGGGATACCCCACAAATAACTTCAATTCAATTCCGGATTTAATAGCCTTTCCAAAGGTTATACATTGAAACTTCTTTATTGTGCTAAAATTACAATCCTCCTTATTGGTTAATAAGTAATTGTGATAAATGCTCTCATTCTTACCATATTTACAATTTTCATCCACTCTCTCATTCAAACAGTCCAGAGCCTTCCAAAACCCAAGTGGTTGTCCCCTCCATCGCATGCGAAAATAGAAGCGGAGTGTTGGGAAGTGCCCCACGCTCCTCCGCCTGCCGTGTTACCGTATACGAGCCAGTGGAGGCTGCCAAGAGCGCGAGAGCCGCAGACGCTCAGGTCAGGACATGAAAAGAGAAACTGGCCATTGCCAGGACTCTCATTGTCACGTATTTATAGCAGGTCACGAGGTCACCGCCGCTTTAGTCTTGGAGGAGGATTATGGCTATGAGTGGCGCAGTGTAATGACTGCGCTAGGGGATTAATGTAGTTGGATAGGTTACTATGGAATTGTATGAACTTGGAAGGGATGAGTTTAAGAATAGGGCATATTAAGATCATTATGAAGGGTGAAAAACCAGTGTATTTAATTGGGAGTTAAACAGATATATATATAATTAATAAACAGGATATATCTAGATCAATAATATGAACCCGTTCCCATATTTAAATATAGAATCAGGACGGTATAAATAATCTGTATACACCGGCTGGCTCATTCATAACTTTCACTTATAATTAAACAATGGTTGGCCTGAATGACATTAAGGCCGATACTAGTCGAGCATTAGCAAGGCCCTTGGTTCAATGCCCAATGGCCGATGGCTTTCTGACTAGGATGCCTACACATCTTCTTTTGAACAAATTTTTTTCTTTTAAACGTTATCTTATTGTCAATAACTGATTTGTCAGATGTTTAAATATCATTTTTTTTTGTAAACTTTTCCGGTGTTTGTTATATTGGTATACGTGGATCACACAGTATTATTATATCGTAGACCCTTGTTGACGTTTAGGTGTGCATTATAGTAAATTTACAACCTGCTTGTAACATAATAATGAAATAACAAACATAATAATGAATGTTAAAAACAAAACTTAGGCTACCATTGTACGTAAACAATAATTCACCAATTGTCATTTTTACCTTTTATTACATTGTTACTAGGTTAAATCGCAAATATTTTACGATCCTCTGTATCAAATATTTAAATGTCTGCATTACCCCGGCTGTCCCTAAGAGTTCGAATAGTCAATTGAATAATTAACATGAACGGTTAAGATGCAGATAAAGTATGGAAACAACACTTCAACTGTTAAATCTCTTGAAAATAACTGATTATATTGTTTAAAACTGTCATTAAATGTTATAATCATTATTTGATCCAACAGTTAGCTATTTCATAAAAATAAATCGAAGGTTTATGAAAACGGAAAAGTAGCTCTAATCCTTAAGAATTTATGTCAATTATTAAGGGACTTCAATAGTTATTACAAACGAATAATAATAAAAAAAAAATGAAATTACTTTACAAGGCTAAGAAATTGTTCATCGTTAATTATAGCAAATAACATGTGTTATCATATTCTGAAATAACGATTATCCCTGGGATGGTATAAATGTATGGAAATAAAACTCAGATCTTGTGTTTCTGAGATCTAATAAGTTGGAGATCTAAAAACATGTGGATCTAATAATAAATTAGAAAATTGACGCGAGTAGACCTAGCGGGAAATAATTAAAGCCATTGCTAATCGAAAATAACTGAAGAATTTGAATAAACACAAAGCTTCAGATGTACAACATAATTTTCAACAAATTTTATTTTAATATTCTAAAGAGTTAAAATTCCAAAAAAAAGAGACACCTGTATTCAAAATAACACTACACGAAAAACAACTAATTTTTCAACTTAAGAAGGCTTTACAGTATTTTCATGACTTGTGAAAGATTGTTTTTCATCACATTTTTAAAAGTTTTCTTTACACATTAGTAGTTTGGTAAATACCGATTCGCTATATTATGTTAAAAGAGTAAGAACCATGAATGTAAAAAATATTATATCATAATATCTGATGATGCATGAACAGACGAAACGTAGGCTTTCATTGAAATTTTGGATTTTTTTTAATTTGGGATGTTTAAACAGATAACCATTTAATCAAAAGCCGAATACGCGGAAGTTTTCGGGTAGTTACACCCATCGGGCACTTAACCCACATCGAATACACCGTCATGAATTGGGGGTCACCTTCTTAATATGATTTCTGAATTTATTTCATCCAAAACATACATCAAAACGATATAGATTTTTAAATACAATTTTAAATACAAATCTTTATTGTGTTAAACTACAATCTGCCTTATTGGGCAATGAGTAATTGTGTTCAGTGTTCTCATTCATACCATTTCAACCAAAATTTACCACAGGTGCACCATTTTACTTCCGAAACCATATCCTTCACATTATACAGAAACTAGTAAGTTTTTCTTTCGAAATGTACAATATAATGTTAAAAATGATGTGAACTCATGACTATAATGTGAGTAGCGTAATATGATGAACGGACCTGGCGTAAATAACCTAATAGTCATTGTTCATTTGGCCCTATTGTTCGACGAAATGGGTTCGTGTGAATAGCAGGCCGCTGGGATCAATTAGTAAAACGGACTGGTTAAAATGATTCGTGAATCATTATCAAAATCACTGCGATTCCACGTATCCGTACGCCTTTTATTTATTTAAATAATAATTTTTTTTTTTTAACTCATAACTGTTACTAGCGTCATAACTAGTAAATGTGCTGTAAATATGATAAAATGCTGTCTGCCATGAAGGCTGAAGACATCCAGTGATACCTCCCCTACATTGTTGAAGCTAAGTTTGACGGTGTCTTTAAAGAACATTTCAATTCCAAACTCTCCTCTCAGTTGTTGTTAGGTCAGGACAGTTGTTGGTTCGGATGTCTGTGAAGTTTATCGTGATAGTTTCTGTATAATGTTAAGAAGGTATTTTTTGGTTAGTCTAAGGGATATGATTTCGAACGTAAAATGGTGCAACTGTGATAAATTATACAGCTTTCGATTGATTGATTCTAGTACTTATTTAGAATTTCATTAAATTCAAAGTTCTACTGCTTTTGAAGTTTCGAACTGGTGAGTGTCGATGTATTTTTATACTCAAGGAAATTTTCACATAAGATTTCCTAAGAATAACACTTATGTGGAAGTGCAGTTAAATGAATTATGAATGAAGAATTTACAGCTATAATAATCGTATTATTATTAATAATCAATTAAATATGGACAATAGAGTGATGTCCAGTGGGCATTCATTATCCATTTGCCTACAATTACCACGGTCGGTTCGCAGGAAGGTTCTCTGAATAAAATTATGATTAACAATAGCATAAAATATTATAATATCATGCAATGCACAGCATTTAATTAAAACGAATATTAATGAAAATCTTTAACTGAAAAATAAATAAAACCCTAATAGCTCATGAACTTGTCGAAGGTCACCCCCCCCCTCCTGGGTATTAGGTGGCGTTGAGGTCTAGTGTGGTTAGGCATTATTTACATCTCAGTCTCAAATTTGGTTTTCTTATTTGGATCCGCTACTTCTTTATCAAGTAGTTCCTCAATTATCCTCAGGAGTTGACCCAGGATAATCCTACGAATTTGCCTATTAGTCACCTGCGATGTGACCTAGTTTCCCATATGACGAACCTCTGGCCACCTCTTGTTTCATAACCTCTTCTGATGAAATGTTCTGCAGAAAACATTGAGTTCCGATGAGTCACCATTAACTTTTAAGAAGCATTTACTGAGAAAGTTGAGGAACACATTTCTTTTTTCGAATTTTAAGGTTCTTTTTTTTTGAGTCTGGAAACACAAAATTCTAAAATAAAATATGCCTTTGATTTTACTGGTAGTAATTAAAGTTTACGAGCAATGTTTTGTCCCATTTTCCTCTTTTCGTCTAAATAAAAAATAAAACAAATATTTTAAAGATATTTCTCATAATGTATTTTTGAGAAAAAAAAATCTATGTTCCACCAGATTGAAAATGTATCGATAACTGGTTTTCATTTATTTTGAGTGGTGTATTGAGAATAACTCCTCCAATAAACCATTTCTAATTGATTCAAAGAGAGAAATTATAATTGGCAGATTTCTCTAATATCGGCCTTTTTTTCTTGTGGCCAAGACCTCAGTTCCAGTATGTCATAACATTGTCCATTGATAAATTTATAGAAATCTAACATCTGTATTCATTCATAAACCCAACAAATTCATACACTCAGTCATACTCCTATATTCACTGCCATACGTTCTCTCATATTTCATATTATGTTAACTGTTGGTTAGTAGCGTTTCACATTGATTGTTGACACGAGAATAATCAGTGATACAATCAGGATTTTCATAATGTCTAAACATCGTTTACGCCGAATTGATATATCCTTATTGACATACGAGGGAATTAATTCTCTATTCCCCACAGCCCATCTAAAGCCCCTCCCCCACCATGGGATTTCAGGTGTGGTCCGTTCCTTGGCAAAGATTGTACTTGGACAGTATCCGGTTCCGGAGAAGCAGAACCAGTAAATGGCCGATATCGAAATGGAAAGAGAAGACAATGAGAGAATGTGGGTAAGGAGGCCAGCCAGCTAACTGTTCTTCCCGGAGCTCCCCCTCCAGCTGGTCCAAGCTTCTCGCCAGCTCTCTCTTCCAGCTATAGCTTCATCCTTCTCTTCTATATGGATATTTATATATGTTTTTATGGAATATGTAGCTGCCTCTTGAGTCAATAAACATTCCTCAATGCCTTGGCCTCCGAAAACGATAGGAGTACTGGTGGTCATAGACGTCAACTACGAGCACGCGAATAAAATACATTAATATCAATAATGATTCTCAAGTTTGTTTATAAAACAAAAAAAAAACGCGATAACTGTAAATATACAATAAAAGTTATGTTGGAAAGAGGCTCGCAAATGTTTCCTTCTAAAATCCCATGGTAAAACCTTCAAAGGCAATTCAATAATTTTTTTCTAACTAAGCAGTAATAGAATTTACTCCAACAATATTTCTTTTTGCGGTGAATATAGAAAATGACAATTTTTTGCTAAATGTGACTGATTATTTAGATGTATGAAAAATGTAATTTTTCAGTTCTTACTAGCGTATCTTTCAAATGAACCGTTCCCGGACCTTTTTACAATCACATTAAAGTTTTATTGATAGAACATTTTTTTTTTTTAATTAAAAAAAACTGTTAAACTGGATACACATAAAAAATGAATCTATAATAAAAAAAAAGACTATTGTTAATAATAGGGCTATTAGAACTTTTAACAAGAAGGTAAATAATACATTGCTTGAAAATTGACTTCTCGGTATGACATACCTAATTTGACTTAATTAGCTTGATAATCCACAATCACGATACAGAGTAAACGAAAAGTTTTCGAATGAACTCACACTTATGGTTATATTTATGTACCAGTCGCCGATTCTGACTGTATGTGCTCATCTGAAATATTTTGTGTTTATTCTTTACATACAGAACTGTGTGATATATATTTTTTTTTTGTTTTAGATTACTATGTGTTCGTTTTTATTCTATTTTTTTTTTATTTATTGATCGATGCTATTGTTTGTCAGTTTCTTACATTATTCATAAACGGGTAAATGCCCAAAACAAGTCAATAAATTATTTAACTCCGTAATATGGCAATGAAACCTAATTCAATTGTTTTCGTTGTTAACATTCTCGAGCCTCATTTTTATCCAGATGATTTTGCGAGTGCACATTACAAAATAAGGAATTTTCACAATAATGTATATTACTCATACTGCTGACCGAAAACTAACTAATCCTTTAGGCTTCAGATATTAAAAAAAACAGTATAAAATGCTTTATTCACTCACAAAATGGTTAGGTCATAAAAAATGGTCAGTTATTGCAATTCAGTCATAAAATGATACAACCAGTAATATTCCAAGTAAATTATTCAGAAATATAAGAGGAAAAACTGTTTACTATAAGTGAACTTTTTGGTTTTTGCAGGATGGACGAAAAACCTGTCCCTTGGATTAATTAGGTCTATGGATCTAGGTAAATATGCCTTTATATGCAGTTTCTGCACACCGCAATATAATTAATTAAATTAGTCTCTGTAAATATAATAATCATGAAATAATACGATACCATACTTGAATTAGCATATTCATGTTACTTAATAATAATATTAACTAATTAATCATCACAGTTTAAGATTTAAATTAGGCTATAGTGTAGTTTTATGAATAAAAATAGAGTTGCAGTCAGTGTACAATATTAATTTAGTATATAGTTAATATCTTATTAGCTTGGTATTTATATTCAATCGGTAAAGGAATGGCTTTTGAATAAGGCAGTTTTCGTAATTTTTAATTAATAAATTGTATGCTCGTTTTATTCGTTAAATGTTCTTTCAATTGATATGGTTAAGGTGACAGAAAAAAAGCTGAGTAAAAAGGCAACTAGAAAAACATCTCGCATATAAGCGACTATGCATTATTAAACAAAGTTTCAACATAATGTGCATTATGCACCTCTTTAACTCCTCCCCATCATCAAAGTCTCTTTTGAACCTGATTGAGGGCGTTTCCCTTGTTTCAAAGCTATTGTCACTAATGTAATTCCGGTCCGCCTGAAATAGGACTTGTAAAAGATTCCCCTGATAATTTTGTCTTATGATCTGAACTAAAAATACGCAAGACATATATAAGCGTGCCTGTTAAGGTCTGCAACAGGCTGGATTTCGACAGAGAACAAAAAGAAACAGGACATCCCCCAATTAAACATTACATCCGGCACTTAATGGCGGTATTTAAGATTACTTTCGTTTCATTTGAGCCCGGTTACTAAATAGGAGTTCTTTTTTTTATTGTAGTAAGCCGATCTTTTATAACGATAAAGATTGTAATACAATAAGCGTTTCTATCTTACTTGGTGTAAGATTTGTTTTCGTTTTAATATGTTTTCAAGTCGGTTAAACCATTAAATGTACAATTAAGAACCAGGTAACAGAGAAGCTACCGAAGTCACCTACCTACAATCTGCCCACATAGATAAATGGAAGGACGTTGAACTCTGCGAAATTGAAGACCGTAAGAATTTCTGAAACTTACTATATAGAAAGATCCACTTTTTGCTGAATTAAGAACTATAAAATATTAAATTGTGTATTTAAATTATGCAAGGTTCGTTTATTATGGAATCTAAATTAACATTTTGTAACGGCGAATCCACTAAATCTAGACATACATGTACATTTAAAGTTTCTAAGGCGTGTAATTAACATTTATGAGTCAGGTCGGTAACGTTAAATGCACCATTTACATGCTCTAAGGCATTAAAGTTTCATTGATTAGCATTGATGGGCTTGACTGGTAAGATTGACTCCTCTGTGTACTTATTTGGAGGTGTTGAAGTTTTCTTAATTAATATTGATGGGTCGGATCAGTAACGTTGAATTCACTAACTACACGTTCTAAGAGTTGACGTTTACTTAACTAACATACGTTTGTTATATTGGTAACGTTGAATCCATTATTTACGCGTTATATAATGTTTTTTTTATTAGAAACTATATTGAAATAAAAATTAAACAAACTGCTCTAA
The DNA here is from genome assembly GCA_930367205.1 of Acanthosoma haemorrhoidale. NCBI lineage: Eukaryota > Metazoa > Arthropoda > Insecta > Hemiptera > Acanthosomatidae > Acanthosoma > Acanthosoma haemorrhoidale. The sequence continues at coordinate 47,631,204 of OV884015.1, read as the reverse complement.
GTCAGTAAGCAATGCTAATCAATGATCTCATTTATACCATATTATCAGTTCCGCATTAATTTGCTCATTCCTACAATATTTACAAATTCACACAGGCCAGCGATTTCCGTGGGAAACCCCTGACGCTCCTCCATCAACCGTTTTATATTTTATATTGAAAGATGAAATGTCCTTCGAAATAATCTGTACAGTTGTCTTAAGCGTCTGTTTAGTTCTAGTCTGTTTAGTCTCGTGTGTAGGAACCCACGCGTTCTAAGGTATTGAAGTTACCTTCAGCTATGTTTTATGGGATTGTCATTACCTATGCGTATTTAGACTTCAAGTGGAACCGCCATCCAAAGTTTTTTGTCCCTAAAACCAAAACTGCCAAAACTATTAAGTACCATTGGCAGTATAATGATATTTTTTATAATCATATACATTTTGGAAATCTAAAAATAGGCTTTATAATCTGTATTTCTTAAAGGATGTCCACGCTATTGCTATATAAACAATTGGCACGCTAATTGCTAATATCACAGCAAATTCATTTCAATTAGAGAAATCATCTATTGTTGAATCTAGCCCATTGCTTGTTGCATGCTATTTGATTCGTTAGAACGTAAATACAAAACTCAGTAAAAATAAAAAATATGCTACTACAAGCGATAAAAATCTTTAAAAGCAGAGGTACATTTTGAATAATAAAACATCGAGAAACTGTTTAACAGAGTTTTATTAGTTTTGTAGGCTTGAGTATTTACGTGATAGTATAGGTACACCACAGGGTACTCCACTAAGGTACTCCCTTGTGTAAAAAGGGTTATCGCAGATATTATGGTCAGGGGTCTTTACTATGACTTTTAAGATTCACTAGTCACTCTAGAACCTGATGAAAACATACATGTTTTGTCGAAACCTTGATCAATAATAAATTTGATAAAAACCTAGGTGCTGTCTAAGCCGATTTCCCGACATACTCGTCTACTCAAATCATGAATTTTTTAATGATGTGCCATGAATGATGACGTACCATTTCTGATTTGCCATTTGGACTGTACGAGTGGGTATTAATTGAGGGCATGTGTTAACCAAACCTTGGTACTTAGTGGTTGAAGTTATTACATTACGGCTGTTGTGTGAACATTTGGTTCGTTTGTAGACTGTCATGAAGTGCTCAAAACCATTCCTCTGATGTCCTTAAAGGCCCAATATTATTGACTACCGCAGCAGTCCTGACTCAGTGATGATCCTGCCAAAGCAGAAGCGCAAGTGGGTTGCCCATGGGGAATAAGTAAGATAATAAAGCACGTTAGCCTTTCTTCGTAAGAAATTACTCAGGCTGGGCTATAAGAAACATTCTTAGCCAGTTACGCTGGAGGACAGTTGCACAAGCGGTCTCCGCTACAGGCGGGAATCCCGTCGTGTGCCGTAACTCTGCGCCCGCATAGCTAGGCGTATCTCGATGCCTAGGACTCAGGAGCTTCAGGGCATCTCGGTTAATTGTACAACTATACTAAAAGTAATAAAAAAAATAAATCATATAACCCTACGACGTATCTATGCTCACTGATTATTGAAGTCGCGAGAGACCTCGTCACAAAGAAAAACTTTTATAAATGAGAAAACAGTTGTAATAAGAAAATTCATTAATGGCCAACGTTTAGACGTACCCATATCCTTCCTACAGGTCCTTAGAACATGAAAATTTCAATGATAAAAAGAAGTGTGATAATCATACCTCTATTTGAATAAATGAAAAGAACGCAAGATAAGTTATTCTGAAAAATGTACGCAGACTAAACACAAACCAAAAAAAATGGTAATTTTTATTATCAACTAATATAAATGAATATTTTATTCAATCTATTTTCAAATCGGCTAACTTCGATGTAGACTTCACAATGAATCAACAGCGATTCGAGATTTTAAAGGATTTTTCGAATTTATTAATTGACGTTTCGACACACCATGTATAAATGCAAAAGGCCCTTGCGCGAGGGGGAAGACGAACAACGAATCAGGCTACTAATTTTGAGTGAAACTGACATATTTGAAATGGTTGACATAATTACAATTGGGGTTCGATTTTCTCTTCTGCCTTATAAATTTACACAGATGATGAATTGATAGTCGGGCCTACTCTCTCTTATAAATTCGAAAACTTAGTTGCCACTTTGAGAGGTATCATATATCTTAATATAGTTCTTTTTTCTATTTAGTGGTATCAGTATTTATGCTAAAATGTAGGTCACAGAACCACTGTTATTTTATGATATCGAGAAAATCTGCAAGGATTATTATTCCAGTATTTGTACGCTTATTATTGTTCCTTTGTAAGAAATAGGAGCGGTTAATCGGAAGAAATACCTTTCTTGCTCGTTGTGCCGTAGGTTTCAGACGGCTCCACGTGGCACACCTCGGGCCTAGTCTAAGTGGGACGATCCGAGTGTTCGTTTTCGGCAGGTAACGGATCTTCTGTGGAGGCTGCCCTGGGAAGCCGTTCCCAAAATATTTTGTATCCCATGGTACATTGCCTTTTTGTGAAGCTATAATTAATAATAAAAATTGTTACTAACCCAAGTACGAACCAATCACAATTTCACATTGTATCGTAAGCAGCTTTAATTATATAGTTGAAGATAAAATCGGCATAACTTCGTTTGAATTTCATATATAGCTAAGTCTACAATTCTTTATTTTTTCTTAAAAAAAACAAAACCAGTATCTGCGTGTAAATATCTAACTAAGATAAAATCCATAATATAATGTACCCGTCAAATGAAAAAAATATTTCTATTATGTTTGATTTCGTCTATGAATATGTTCTTAACTATGGATTCCAAGAATTAAACTTGAAAGAACTCAATTTTCCCTCTTAATTCCCTTTATTGTAACTATATCTGTAGATTTTTGTAATTTATTAAGCTAACATCTAATCATATTAACCATATTCTAACGCGGGGCCCGAGTTCAAAATTTCACACTGATTAGAACTTTATTTTTGTACTGAGCACAATTGTTAAATACATCAGATAATTTGTTTGACTCAAAATTTCTTTACCAGTTGCTTAGTCAGAAAGGTTTGTCCTCCGGCCCGGAGGACCGAATGCTCCGTCTTAGCAATTAATATATAATTCCTGTGTATTATAGCAGTGCCATTTAGCAGCTATTAGTAGTACTTACATCGAAAGCCAATTTCTCGAACTTCTTTAAATTTAAAGCATTTTCTTTTCGCTAAGACGATATTTTAATGAAATTATTAAATTTAGTTTTACTTATAAATAAGTGCATTTAGCATAATTTATATCTCAATTCTATATTCTAACAATTCATACAACGATCAAATGACACCATAATGGTGAATTTATAAACTAAGGGCTTTAGTAGCATTATTGACTACTAAATAACTATTTGTCTTTTTCAGGCTTTACCAGCTTCATATGGAGCCTACCGGTAAAAGTCCTTAACTTATAAAAAAATAACGGTTATGAACTAGAATCATAAAGTAAGGATTATATATTATTTTGGTAAGTGACTGAATTTTTTTCTATTCCTTTAGAAGTTCTAACGAAGCATAGAAGTTCTAAAGTTGTAGACGCGGCAGGGCATCAACAGGCTCTATTTCAGGCAGCTGATTCAACTTGAAACTTAGGTAAAATTAAGCATTTTACGAAAATATTTATGTGTAGTAAGAATTTTTTTTTCAAAATTTGCATGATAACAAACCACTGTTTTTATGAATGAAAAATAAATATTTTCATTAAGGTCATTGAATTAATTAACAATTTAGGCCAACATGCCGGATCTACTCCTCCCAAAAAAAGCGGCTATAGTTTCGATGTTTACCGAATTTCAAATTTTGTCAATTAAAAGGAAGTTATAAAAAGCAGCGTAGAATTCCTCTTAAAACACTATTTGATTATTTTTCAAATATTCCTGTTGTTTTTTTCTTTTTTGAAACCTTAAAAATCGAGACAAGCTCGTGCTTTTTGTAACTTATTTTCATTTTGATTATCAAGCGCTTGCACACTCCAGTCATCAACTTAAACACTATATTTGAAAAAAAAAATACTTTTATTTAATTTATTCTTTTTTATAGAGACATTTTAATTCTTTTATTCCTAAAAATTGATTTCAGAACGAGTTACAGAGACCCTTACAGTTCAATAGATTTCAATAGACTGTTCAAAATTAAATAAATAACGGTAACATTTAACATAATAAATTATTAAAATTATTGGCTACAAATCTCAAGTTTCTTAAGGGAAAAAATTTATGACTCAATAACGTGAACGAATCAAATTTAAAAAAGATTGTTAATTGTTGGATGATTTTTTTTTTTGCCATGGTACACTTAAGTAGGGCTTCAAGAGAATTGAATTTTTTTATTTTATATCAAATCCTCTTTATTGAAAACTACAATGAACAAAATAAATAAATGAATAATTTATAATTTACATATTTCTCCTCTTTCTGCATACACAGATGCAGAAGAATTAAATTTTTTTTTTTCCTTAGCTCTCCAAATTATAAGATTGAGGATGAGGGAAAAATACAGGGATATTTGGGTAAATCTAACCTCACACCACCTTGTACTAGGAGTACCTGCTTGAAGGTGGTGTGAGGGAATGAATTGAAATTTCAACCGTATAAAAACTATATGTTTTACAGAATGATCTAAATCTCCGGGAGATTGTTTTCGTTTTTTTTTTGTTTTTTTTTTAATGTAAAGCAGTGGAAAATTTAAAAGAATCGAGCAAATCAAAAAGTTCGTGGGAGTTAGGATGCCCAGCCACTGAGGGGAAAAATCCGCCTCACTGTCAAACTGTGCCGGTCCAATTTGGAAATAACTGAAAGAGGCCGAACCGTTGTAGCAGTATTCTTGCGGTTGCCCTGGTGACTGCCGTAAATTCGAACCATCGTCTCTTTAGTTATTCTATTTGACAGTTCCATTAGTTTTTTTTTTTTTTATTCTTCTTAAATATAATATAATATTAAATAAAAATATGAAATATAAATTATCGCCGAGACGGAAGGGAGTGGGTCTTCTTTCGTTCACATCATAAGAAACAGCGCTCTTTTGTACGACTGTCTGTGTGCATGCCCCCATATTGTACATTAGTTGAAAAAATGTCGTTAAAAAATTAATTAAACTTGTAAAAGTGCCACAAGAGAAGTTATATTTCGCGTTTACTTTACTATACTTTTCCCTGTATATTTTTAAACTATTTCTTCAAAAGGTGATTTGCAGTTATGTGAAGTATAATATAATTTGCTCAGACAAACCAAGTCGTTTTTTTTACACTACTATTATCAATATTTAAAAAAATCAAAGTTATAAACAATTTTATAATTAAGCTGTGCGTGGCTCCTTGTACTGCATATATGCATTTTAAGCAGTTGTTATACTAAAACTAACATCTTTTATGATTTTTGTTTATATTTCTACCGGACTGTAACGCTATAAGTGATTTTAAAGATAATTTCGAGGGCAAACAGTAAACATTGTGTATATAGTATTTTACAAGCAAATTTTAATAGGTATATGTGTATGGATATTTTTAAACTATTTGTTGAAAAGGTGATTTGCAATGATGTGAAGTGTAATAAAATTATTAAAATCTACTCAGACAAACCAAGTCGTTTTTTTTTTACGCTACTATTTTAAATGCTAAAATACGGACTATATACAAGAATAAATGTTTAACAACACAAAAATGAAATATTTGAAAAATAAGAATTTAAAAATGCTTTAATGTAAAAGTCTGATCTTACACGAACAAATAAATAATGAAATCAGATAGTATATCTCATTAGATGATAACAAATTTTAAAAATGCGCTTACTAATTACAAAATAAAAGTAAGATTCCCATATATCTTTACGGTCATATCCCCTCCACTCAGAACGAATTCTATGCGAAGGTTAACAACCAAAGATGTAAACAATCTCATTACTTATCTATAATAATTATTTGCCATTAAATGTAACTTTATTTTTTTTAAAATGCACCTAGATTAGCATATTTTATCATTTATTTATGTGTATTTTAATGTAACATAAACATATAATTTATTAAATTTTAACTGTAATTTTAATATCAAAGCTTATTCTTAATTATATTGATTTAATGTTTAGTGCATTTTTCTGTATTTAATCATTCGAAATAACATCTAAGACTGTCGGAAATACATGGAGAGAAACATACACTTACATGCTCTAAAAATAAAATTATCCGTTTTCATCTATATCGAAAAGATACCTTTTTTGGGTAAGATAGCATTATATTTCATACCACCCATAAGAGTAGATGATTCGCCCATTAATTATACATTAGCATTGTGCCAATGACATTAAGCTCTACGCACTCCACGCTTTCTGCCCGTAACGGGAACACGTTCATTCAAAAACCAAACGGAGGCTCAATTATAAAGTAGGTTAATCCGTACTTACATGGTTCTATTAGGGTAGAGATTTAATTCTAAGAAGTGTAGTGTAGGTAGGGTTGACTACGAACACCGAACGATGATTGGTATATAGAGTCCTATAAATAGGGTATAACAGTAAAAGCATTTATAGTGTTTCACCTATCCCCTGGTCAGGGATTTGAACGGTACCCACTTTTAGTGGCCCTATTGCTGTCTCACGGGTAACTGTCCGGCAAGACAGCTCGTTAGAATAACTTGTTCCACTGTCCTGTACAGAAATGTTCCATTTGTGTATTGCCTTGTCGTTGGAGTGTTTCCCTTTCTAAATGAGCCACACGTGTTTACACAACAAGGCTTTCGAGACCCGTGGCAAATAGACATAAAATCACTTGCTTTCTGAACTTCAAACGGAATCAAAGTGCTGACTAGGAATGATATGCCACTTTCTTTAATGAGATCACTCTGTACTCATTGGATTAATTGAAATGTCTGTATGCACAAAAGCTATTATTTTGTCCTTTTAAGGAATAGGTTCATTCAAAAACGAAATATAATTCGGCCACTGTAGAGTACGTCAGCCTGGCACTTGTCACTGGGGTAATAATTTCGAGTATGTTCGATTTTTCCATAGAATATAACGTAAAATTGATCTGAATTTTTTATTAATACACAAATAAACTAGAAACTTATTCGCTGTAACTGAAACTTCGGGTCTACTGCCTTTGCTATGTGAAATAAATATCTTTATTTGAAAAATTACGATTTGCTTGTACAGCATTTTTACTTTGAATAAGACAATTCATTCTTACCCCATGAGATACTTTTCTACATACAAAAGATCGTGAGCCCACTGTCGTTATGGGGGACGAAGAGTATAGGGGTGTTACTGGATTTGTGACAAGAGGATTTGTGTGATCTTCGGGGATAGATTTTTGTGGAATTCGGGTTTTTGAGGGTATAAGGTCAAGGACGAATATCACTGGGATAAGTTTTTAATGTAGAAAGGAGCATTGTAAGTACTGATAACTTGGAATGTTTGGATAATATTTTGTAAATTTCCTTTGTTTGGGATTTTAGTAATTTATTATGAATTTTGTTTTACAGAAATAGTGTTCTTTTCAGTGCACTAGATCATGTTTTATATGTATGACAAAACATACTTCTATGATTCTTATGTGTCAGTAACAATATGATTCTCTTGCACGTCCGTTTCGAATACCATTTCAGCTATTATCAATAATGTACTAAATACTTTATAAAATGCATATTACTTACTATCACTTTTAGCTCACGACCAAAAGTGGGTCTACTTCATATCACAGAGTACGACGAGTTATCAGCAGTAGGATAGTCGTACACAAGGCTATTTCGGTTGTCAGTAAACGGAAACTAATAGTCGTCTTTTATTTTACGTGGTAGAACATTCACGGTGGAACTGTACAATACTGTACTCTTGTATCACAGACTTGTAAAACTTCATTCAAGGAAACTGAACTGAATAAAAGTTCTCTAGCTCAAACGGAATTCGGACCAATAAACTTCAAAAGTAGTTAGCACGTCATACCCTCTGTCATAAAGTCATGAATAGCATCTGATAAATTGTCTGTCGATTTAAATTAGTAATATTATTCATCATTTTAAAAATTATCGCCGCGATTACTTAAAGAAAACCCACTATTCCTTCCTCAAAAGGACTTAATCGGACACTGTAGTGACAATAAATGGATTAAATATACCTTATATATGTGTGCCTAGTTTTAACCGTAGAGTTTAAAGTAAATACTTTTTGTATCAAGTGGGAACGCCACCTTATCGGTATGAAAAACCGTCGGCTCATTCCCCGTATGTTATTGAAATTCATTCATTCATGACGGAGAAACCATCTCCTATTTGTTTATTTCTGTTATAATCGTATCTTTAATTTGGAAAAATGACCAGAAATAACTTTAAATCCTCAATACATATGTATCTTCTGATGTTTTCCAGCGCTTAAGCAACTTATAATAAAATTAGCGCTTGGTCTAGAATTCGTACTTGAGCTAATCTACTATGGACTGCAAAAATTGCTTTTTTCTTAATGAAATATTCCTTTATATTTATAATATATGGCACTAACTAATTATATGTCGAATGAAGGAGATCATTTACCATAATTATACATTAGGGCAGATTGTATTTTTTTAAATAGAAAATTCAGCCGTATAGTGGCCACAAAGATCAGTAACCTCTTTTTATCTACTTTTGATACTTACCGGAATCGGTGTACTTTTTTTACGGAATTTGCTTTATTTAGCGCTAGAATCACTGAAACAAACCGAAGAAAATTAATTTCCGAGGTACAAATACGTAATTTGAGTAGTCCTTGATTTGTCATATAAAAATCTGGAACTCCTCTCCTTAAAAAAACATTTAACAGGATTTATATATTGATGATTGTAATCTGTAAATAATTTTTTTCTTCCCACTAGTTAATTATTTCTTATTTACAAACGCTTTTAGTAGCACACAATGTAACAATGCCCATTAACAAATTTCTGAGCACTTGAGAGCAGCATATGTTTCTGAAAGCGCTTGTGAATAAGGAAGAAATACACTATATTGACGTTATAAACTTATTCTAAACACACAATTAGCAATCGAACCATATTGTAACCAGTTTTATTAGTTGTATTAAACTGTTTTTGTTGTACTGTTACTCAAGTAGTCAATTGAACCAAAGTAACTTCCCAAAAGAAAGAAAATTGACTACCCGAGATAGGTTCAGTGGTTTTTTGGACAAGTCAAAAGAGAATTAATTAAGGTCAATGACCCTGGAAGTTGACCTCGTTATAAAATAAATCATGTTACTGTCTATTTCGAGGTCGTATATGTTTACAATCGAAATATTGAATGAATAATGGTACCTGATCTTAAAATCACTGAATGAAATACATCACAGGTACACTACTTAAAATAACAGGCCGAGAAGACAACTGGTTAGATAGAGATAGTGCGACCCCAAACGGCTTATCTGTTTCCTGTCCTGTAGACTAGCGCCTCTCTACAGGCAGGACTTGGGGACGGTCAACGCTTCTGCGTAATTACACCAATTGACGGGCCAAAATTTCATCTCTAGCTGTGAAGGATAAACTTTTCTATTAATTTAAGTGGTCCTTAATCACATTTATTGCCGATTCCGATGAGAGGAACTATCAATCCATCCTTTTCAAACCAAGGCGTAGTATTTTGTCCGCATGTTTTACAATGATTTGATAGTAATTAACAAGTTTGTTTAGGTCAGGTAGGAAGGTTACTCCGTTGTTCGTTCCCCTTTGTAAGTTTTTCATTAATTATCAAGCGCTTTTAACAGTCAACGTCTGTCATCCACAGGAACTAGACAGCCATCAGTCCACAGCTACAACCTATGGAAAGCTCAATTAAGGTCAAATTGCTTCCAGTCACTGCTCAGGAACTGTTTATGATTAATTGCCCTGACTAATTTTCTAGTTTTAGGAGCACGTTTAAGTCGGTAAACTAAAAATAATTTCAAAGATATCTCAAAAGGTTTAAGATAAGCTAGCTATTTAATTTCGTACGAGTTAAGAATTTTCAACAATTAAAATTTTTGATACATCCATGTTGAGGAATGGACCTCAAAAAGATTTTATATTTATTTGAGTTTTTTTTTCATATATAAAATATAAAAAGACGGGCATACGATTCTTCTGAACCGTTCTGAAAGTAAAACCGTTAGAATTTTAGAAACCGTAGAAACGTTTTTAAAGTTCTTTTAAGTACACACAGGTTACCTAGGCCTAACTCGATGAGTATTAACTGTTAATAACTTATCGATTTTGTTTGAGTTTGTATGAGCGATTAGAACTCGGCCTACTGAGAGTTACGTTATTCAGATCATTTAAAATTAATTCTACTCGGTGAGTTGATTGTTCAGGTACGCTACTATGAAGGAAGCAGGGAGGAATCGTGTCATAATAACCGATCTGAAACCATTCAATCAAATTGTTATCTGAGGAGATTTGTGGGAAGAGGGGGGGAAAGGGCTGACTTACTACACACGACCAAAATTAATGTCTGGTTTGACATTTTGTAAATAGGAGGTCTGATGTTCAGAACATCACCACAGTCTCTAACCCTTGTTCGGGTGCCATATGATGTCTGAAATTTGGTGTAAGATCAATTATTATTCAAGGGTTTGCGAGATAGGACTAGCATGTGCAAGATTCCCCCACCCTTGCTCAAGAGTCTGCAAGTGTTAACTAAACGTACGACAAAAACAATGACTCACTGACTAATATTAACAATGTTCTGAGTACTTGAGAATAGTATAGCCAGCTGAAAACGCTTGTGATTAAAAAATAAATAACTTGTGAGAGACAATAATAGGGTGTTATTTACTTAATTTAAACCCTGAACTGGCGATTAAACCATACGGTTTACGATTGGTAATCGTATGATAATACGGTAATCGTTAGTATTTGAGATGTAAAGCTGTGCCAAACAATGGATACCCTGTGTTCCAAAAAGGTGGTTTAATAATTCGAGGTAATGGTTTACGAAAGATTTCTACGGGATCAAAGTTCAAAATGGGATTATAAAGAAAAACTAATTCAAGCTGTTGGTGATACAAAGAAAATCCGAATCAATGAAATATTTAGTCGATGCTTTAATGGCTTTGATAAACTACAATATTACTCTAATTTCTTAAAAAATCTTTTTAGCGCAACACCTCCGAATGATTAGTTCATCCAGTGCTGTAAGATGTCAATTGAGCAGCCTACGGGAAGATGCAACAGTCTCCCGGAATGCCGTACACGTTCAAATGATGCCTACGACATACAGTTGCGTAAGTTCGTAGCGAGCTCTGGGGGGCTGGGGACCAGCAGATGCTAGCTTCTTCCTGTGGCTGTCCAGGAAGTTCCTATAAACAGGTGTCATGGGAACCTCGAATGTTACTGCCTCGTCTGGCCGTAACTTATCCTAGAAATATGACAAATTCGATAGTTTGAAGAGCGTTTGAAAGCTGGTTGTGGACTATTCGTGTCAATAAATGTACACCTTCCTCTTGTTTGCCCACACTCCTCTACTCTGTGAGAGACCGGACTTAAAAATAGGAGATATTATTTAATTTTTCACTTATATTATTATTATTATTTAATTTTTCACTTATATTATTATTTATGACCTTTGCGAGTAGTCATGAGATACTTAAGAATAGTGGTTTAGCCGTCGAAATCGCTCGCATATTAGTAGTCTTCGTAAAGTTGATCACGGATTATCAATGAACTTCCTTAGATAAAGCTTCATTCAATATTCGTGTTGATAATAATAAAATAAACATTACAATATCTGTTATGATAACAATGTTTGTTTCTTGTTAACAAAGTTAACAGATTTTCTTAAAAGAATATGGCAATTTTTAAAAAAAAAATTTGGTATAATGCAAAATAAATATTTAGCTAAAGATAAAACAAGTAGAAAGCAGTAAAAATTATAATACATAATAATATAGACAAGTTGATGGACGACAGGAATTTTCGCCTAGATAATGCATTATTATCAGGGAAATACTTTAACAAAGTCTGTTTTGGTAAATAAAATATGATATGATTTAATCTTTAAATAATTGGATTACGACAAAACTTAAATATGCTTATGCATCATTAACTTATATATGTGTGATAAATACCTACGTTTTTTATCTTAACGTTGAATATAACGTTGAATGTTTATCTTCAGTTCTGAATTCATGACAAAGTTTAATGTGTTTCCAAACGGGGTTTTAGTAGTTCATTCAAAAGTATAATTTTATGTAGGTAATATTTCAGGACTTCATTAGAGACAATTATTTTTTCTTGAGTTTCTCATAAGATATTAATATTTTTATATTAACTAGAGTTCCATCTTTCGTATTGGGCTACTAAGACATTTTAATTATCAACATTTGTAGGATAAGAAATAAAACTATTTCATGTGTATATATACAAATTGCAACAGGTCAATATCGATTCATAAAATACAGTTCTGTTAATTATGTATAACTAACAATAAACATAAGAAATAATAAAATATTTCATAACATTTCATCATCATCATCAGACCATTGGTTTATAATAAAATAATGCTAAGTTTTAGGAAAAAGAGGAGATAAAAGTTGTATCCAAGCAAAGTGGGTGCCAATATATTGGCAAGGGGTTGGAAATCGGCAATGCATGCCTGTCACAACCGCGTACCGGGCTCGACGCTGCCTATCCTGCGCCTTCTCCATTTGTCTGCCAGGTTTTGAATTGTCCATCGTGAATTTATGCGTATGTATAGAGTGTATGCATATTCATAAGTAAAAGTTCTGATACATTTTCAATATGTATGTGTAATATATGCACCTTTTTCTCCATTGACATTTATTATTTGGCTATTCGTACTGAATTTTTAACTTAGGTTACAGCATACTGTGTTTCTTGCTTATACCAATAAATTTATTGGTTAGCAATACTAGTGACTACTGGATAAAACAATAACATTGCTTATAATAAATAATTTTATTTATATTAAGATTGTCAATATGTATTTTACAATACTAAATTGGTATTGAATATACCATAGATTACTTAAACTGATGTTATGTATTATTTGTTACAGATCAGCCAGGCCATGGGGCCGCCGTGACCTTCTGCAGCCTTGGAGCCCCCCGGCCCCCAACATCATCAGCCTTGAGGGAAGATGAAATTTACCGGAGACTCTGAGATCCTCGGGCTCCCTTTAGACTCTCTGATGAATCCGTGGAGTAATCAAGAGCACATGCTCATTGATGGAAATTCGCAAAAACTGATGCTCGGAGAAGAGGATGACTCCAATTCTAAGTCGGGGATGGACGACCTTGATCTTCTACTGACCTCGACACAGTCATCCGAACAGAACAACAACCTGGCAGAGCTGAAGCCACTGCCCCCTTTCACGGGCTATACCGGCCATTTAAGCATTAACGGCATCTCAGGACACCATTACCACACTATAGCGACAGCTCCTAGCCCCCCGCGGGTGGAGAACAATAACAATTCATCAGAAGCGGCAAACCAAAACACGATTTACTATACTACGGATCAAGTGGTCAGTTCGTCGACGATGGACTGCACCATGGAAAACATAAAGACAGAGGCCGTGGACTACAACAATCTCCTCAATCCAGACATTGAAGACATTGCAGCGATCATAGGTTCCGCGATCGCGGACACAACTGTACAAGCCTCCAACCAAACCAATAGCAATGCAAGCAATGGTGAGGTATCAAGGGAGAGCTGGATCGACATTGACGCGTGGATAGACACCGCGTGCAGCCAGAGCACGAACAACGGGAAGGCGGTGATCTCCGCGGAGAGCCTACAAGAGTTCGTGGCCAACGCCGGGTTCGGTGGTCAGCTTGGCTCTTCGCCCCTCGGCTACCAAGTGAAGAGGGAACCCTATATGCCTCTACTCCAGAGCCGGCTGCAGAACGGGCCCCCCAAGGAGATGTCCTACGGACTCATGTCCGAGTGCCCGTCGCCTTCTTCGTCCACACCGTACCTCGCGCATTCCCCGCCTGGTCATGTGGTGAGCACCTCTGACCTGGTGAGGTATACTCCGGTACACAGCTCGCGGCCCTCTCCTGAGCTCCAGGTTTCTTTCCCCCACACCACAACACCAGGAAAAAAGTCTAAAAACAAGTCCAAGTCAAAAGCTGCCACTGCAACCAGCACCGTCTTATATTCCGAGCCTGGTCTAGGGAAAGAGAAGCCGGTCCACAGGTGCACCATCTGCAACAGGGGCTTTCTCAACAAGTCAAACATCAAGGTACACCTCCGAACACACACCGGGGAGAAGCCGTTTAGGTGTGAGGTTTGTGGGAAAGCCTTTAGGCAGAAAGCACATCTCATAAAGCATGCTCAGATCCACAAGAGAATAGGCAGGGACTGAGCTTGGACATCTCGCTGTTTATATGTAAATAAATATATTACCTTGTTTGAGAGATCTCTTTCGTCCCGCTCATGTGAGAAATGACATCGACGCAATCCTCAATGTTAAAAAGATGGTGGCTCGACTGAATTATTTATTGGACTAAAACGGGTTTATTTATTTCTTTAAAACTATTAATACAAGTTAACCAAAATGCCGAGAGTTTAACAACGAAATCCATACTGAAAACAGCCAACTTGAACAGCGCCACATTGTGATAATCTTGTGTTGTGACTAAATAACTGATATATGATAAACATTGTTACTTTTTTAATATTAAGAAGAAGTGTGTAAGGTCCTGAGGGATACGTTATACTGATACTGTTTCAGAGTATGGCTGGGTTTATTATCATATTTTATCAAGTTGTAATTTTTGATATGTTTCGCATTAGAAGGTTGAACAGGATCCATCAGCCTTCTGATGTAATGCAGCTTTATTACAAGGTATGCGATTAGCAACGAATAACGGGTTATTCCCCGCAAGAAGAAAATGGTTTGATTCCAAAGAAATAAATTCAAGTTGATTATGTTGACTATGTAACGGACGAGATTTGCTGCCTGACCAAATATTCTGTAAATAAATGTTGATTTTTGTATCATGTCATGTTTTAAACTTATTTTTAAAAATTTTGTTTCAACTTATTTATATTTTTTTAGACGTATAGAACTATACAAATTTTTATAAATATATATATATATACATATATATACATAAATAATGTAAGGGTTCTTCACCCATTTATAGTTCTTGTATATTTACTCAGCTGAGAGATGAGCAGTCTGTATACTTGTATACAGTTCTCGTGTAATTTGTATCTACAAATATATAAGTATTTTAATTGATTTAAAAAAAATGTACAAATGGAAAATGTGGTTGTATGAATGTATTTATAGCTAATTCATAAAAATTAACTTTATTTAGAAGGGTACACATAAGATAAATTTTAAATTTTATTTTTTCCTTTTAATTTCTATTTCAAATTAACGATGATGGCTTTCAAAGCAGGCTGATAACTTTTAACTGTAACAGGCTGTGGAGCATCCTGTAGATGCGTATTGTAATTAAATATTGATATATTCATATTTTTTATAAGTTATTGAAAAAAAAGAAACTAGCTATTTTGGCATGATTATTTTTACAAATTAAATATAACCGCAAATGTGTGTGTAAGAGACAACAATGTACTTGTTTTCTCGTGTTACTTTGTTTATTGTTAATATAAAAATATGTGAATAAATTATTCATTGTGAACACCTTTAAATTCATATTTATTTAGAATCCTTTTCCCTCAATATTTGAAGTAAATTCAGAAAATATATTTTTTTCAAAAGATTTTTATTGGCCCTGGCTATTTTTCATTAAAATATCTAATGTAAGAGTAATTTACAATTACTATAGACTAACACTCAATTGACAAATTAATTTCTGCAAAATATACTCACGAAACATAGTAAAACATGAAAAATGTCTTACTCCATGATACAAAATACCATAGCTTACAAAGAGAGATAGAAAAGGTATTTCTTCGATTTGTCACACCATAGATTATCACTCATAAGTGGGTGGTTGGTAAGGGCCTTATGTTGCCATCAATAATAGTGCATCATGGCACAAATAAATAAAGAGACAATCAACTTGTGTGTATCACAATGTGTTACTGGCGTCAGTAATACAAATTGAACTTAATAAGCTGTAAAAATACAACTAAATAGACTTGGAATACAAAAGTTCTACAGTTGAAGATTGTAAATTGTATGGATAGATCTAATATGTCCAAGGGTAACTGAATAAATAAACAAATAAATAAATGATAATTATTTATTATTTGCCTGTAATATCTAAAGAGTTTGACACTTACTGTACTTATACTAAAACCTATTCTTCATTTAACAAATCTGAGACGACTTAAATATTTATTTCTTATATTAATAATTATCACTCACATTAAAAAAAAAAGTAATGGAGTGGTTCATGTGGAGTGTCAAAAACCTGGATGGAACAGCTTCGAGTGACAATTACATATACCAAAACGTAATAAGAGGAAAGACCATTCAATGTTTAAAAACTTAAAAGATCTAAAATGCTATTGAAATTATCTAATAAAATATTTAAGGTACCATCTAAAAAACACGTTTCAAAAATAAAAATGGTTTCGACTGGAAGTCATGTTTTTGTGATCTACTACGATTTACTGAACTATGTGCTAGATTTTAATTTTGTGGTTAGCTCAGAATTTCAAGATCAAAATTATTTATTGTAGTGCTATATCGACATGGTACTAAATTTTGAGAAATAAATAAACAATTAGGTATTAAATTGGAGGAAATGGTATGATTAAGTTTTAAATAACACTAATGTTTCTTTTTCTTTATAAGCTTTAATTGGCAAGATCTTTAAACAGACCGAGTCTGTCATCTTAGGCACTACAGAGAGATCAATTTTTGGAGAAACGTCTAGAAACGAAAATTGATGTTGTTTAAAACCTAAAATAAATAAACCTCAGTATTTTCATAACTAAAACACAGTGGTACGTCAATGTTTTCTAATTCGCATTAACACCTAATAAACCCGGTGTTCAACACCTTGTCTCCTGGGCTTTTCTATTGATGGTGACCGACGGTCATGGATGAAACCTAGATTAATTTCCATTATTTTCAACCTTTATTATAATCTCCTTTATTAACTTAATCTTTCAGGGAAGTAAGATTCAGGTATCACTTTCTTGTAATGCAAATTGGTGACTGTGTAAAAGCTATTTTTTCATCTGTATTATAGTTAAAAACACTTTACACTGTGTAAAAAAATTTTTTCTCTTCAATTATTTTGTCTACTAAGAACTGCTGCCAACTTCATCTCAAAAATAAATTTCATTGATAATTTTTCCATATTTTTCATAATTGTAGATAGTTTGGCGCTTCTACTTGTACAATAATATTCTTAATACTCTAATTTTTATAGAGGAAATTTTAAATCCTGGATCTTATTTTCAGACTGTTAGCTCGTTACAATAGAAAAAAAACTCCTGGGGGTTGGATAAATTAAATAAACATAATTAAAAAGTTTACAGATATAGTTCCAATACAGGAAGCCTAAACAGTATCGCTATTTTTCAGGACAGCCTAAGTCGGCCAGTGGGTTGGCTCTGTATCAGCAAGGCAATTGAAATAAATGACGGGAGGCAGACGAAATACAGGTAAAGGAGCGTGAAAGGAGGCCCATTTACATGATGAGCGGAGTGTACCGGAGTGTCCTGGATGGCAAAGAGAGCGGGCAGGCTAACCAACCACTGACACCGCACCGGTACACTCGTGGCATAGTACACCATGTTCATTTGAGTCTTCTGGCGCTCTGTAATCGCACAATGAGTTCACCATTTTCACTAACATTGCAAAGGTGATAATACCCTTCAATCATTAAAGGGGTTGCTATGAGATATCCTTGTTATATTCAGTTACGCTGTCAAACTCATCTCACCCTCCATACCAACTAACATTTTCTTGTTGAGGTGTTTAAATCAGCTCTCTGGTGACTACTAAAGTTTTGGGTGTCGCGAAACAAGCTCAGAAACATATTATCTGAAAATGAAATATTTGTCCATGCTTTCCTATCTTTAAATCATAACCTATTGATTTTTCCTCACAATTTGGTCATCCCGAGGTAGTACGGGTTCTGGATGTGGCTGCACTAATAGTTCTGGACACCTTAAGGACAAAGCTAGGAGAGGAGGGATAACAGAAGAGCAGGGTGGAGAACCTCCTGGATGGGCGGATTGCAATACGATACCAAGGAGGAACCCTTAGAAGGTTCAGAAGTTCTTCTCAGACACTAATTAGCTGAGAACAAGGTGTTTTCCCCCTTTATCCTCACTGGGTTGTTACCCTGAATAGGGTGTACAACTATTGAAAGGGATGTGAAAATATGTCAAATTTATAATAATTGACAAATAAATGAAACTATTTCTGAGTTTATAATAGTAATAATGAGCAGATTAAGTATCTAAAGCGTCTATTTACGTGAGCGATGCTCCTGAGGTCTCATTGAGGGGTGGGGTGCGACGTAGTAGCCTGCGTTCAATGATGTCGAAAATACAAAAACTTTGATTCGGTAGCGATAAAGACACCTGCATATGAGTGGCTTCAGGGGAACACTGACTCTGTTTTTGATGGGATTTCTTAGCTCACTGCAATCCAACAACATACATGCAGCAGAAGAAGTTAAAAGACTGACCCGATAGCGTATCACTAAAATTTATCATAATAAAATAGTTTTACAAAAGCATTTTAAAAATACAACGTTAACCTTACAATATTATTGACGGAAATGTTAAGGGTTAACAAGCATCTCTATTTGTTCACGATCCTCCAAGTTTAAATCCTCTAAACACTTATTTAACTTGAGATCGCATATTCATTTAACTTATATTAGTAAACCATTCTACACTATCTATAGATCTTTCGTCCTATTTATGCAACTATTTGAAGCATAAATCCTATAGCATTCTGCCTCTTCAACTATTCGCTAGCCCCCGTACTAACAGCTACATTTCGTCTGTGCCTTTTGACACTGAAAATCGTCAGCCACTACCTTCAGAAGAAACATTTCTAAATGTGTAAACTATATCTCTGAGCAATCGAAGATTTATTCAGCTTACATTTATTAATTTAAGCTGTATGGATATCATTAAAACCTCGTTTACATGATAATAGAACTTTCATGACATTCTGGCCACCGCACAGTTAACTGCAGTGGAGACTCCTGTCATTAGTGAAATAATTAAAATAAAACATAAAAAAAATAAGCCATTATTTAAGAGACAGTTGATACAAAGAAGGAATGAGCAAGGCGTTTTTCAAAGATTAGGCGCTGACTTCATTGCCATTTACTACTTGACAATGGCTCCAATTTTCTCCAGAAGCTCTTTTATTGAATATAGTCCTGATAGTAACAACAGCTATTTGTAATATCTCTCTTCAATCTATTTTTAAAAACGGTTGATTCTTTCCCCTCATTAACCATTTATTTTATTCTTCACAATGGCAACTGACAAAATAGTTCCATAAACAGTATCAAGATAAGGTGGAAGAGATGTAGTACCGTGTTGACTATCAAGCTGTCTGCGCTATGATAATTGTCATGACAGTTACGTTCATCTGAAAAATATCACCTACAAAACGAGGCTTAATTTTAATCCATAATACAGGTGGATTTTGTTTTATCTTTATTATTTTTTTATCGTTCTCAAATTACATTATTTTCCTCTATTTTCCATTTTGTGTGAACTTGGGGGAATACTATACGACTTTATCAATAGGTGCATTGTGAATCTTTCATGAAACACTTCTTACGGACAACACATTTTACACCAACGAAACAATTAATAGTTTTTATCAAAGGGTGAGTACTAACCCACGTACGTCTCAAAAGACAAGTTACTTACTGGTTTCGTATAAACACCAAAATTAAAAAGATATTTTCTATGAAACCTAAAATTCGTTTCACTAAAATTTTCAAGTCCCTGTTCATTAGCTGTTTGGGTTTAAATCATTGATTTATTTATAGAAAGAAATGCAAAAAGAGGTTCCCAGCCAGGTTTTACATTTTTGCTTATTTTTGTTAAATTTTTATATATTGGAAAAGGAGGCTATCGTCGAGACGATTCAAAAAATAAAAAGAACTGTTTGATACAAATACCTCGACGTTTTTTGTTTTTATTATAATCATTTAATAAGTTTGTAACAAACACACTAGACGTTCCATGAGCATGCCTTAATAATGTTCTTTCATATTAATATTATTATATTTGTATGAATATTCTAAAATATTAATGTAGAAATCTTTTAAACGTGTTTTTAAATAATAAAATATGGAGATGTTATCAATGAATAAATCAACAAGTCCATACAGAAATCAGAATGTGTTGTTTGTCCATCAACATTACTTAATTGGTTCGGATTTGTCCTAAATTATAATCATGGTAAGTACGCGTTTTGGGGAGGACCTTCATGTCCTCCCCGAAGGTCCCAACGATAGGGAAAAACATCCAAACCCCATTAAGGGCCAATTATGGGGCCATCACTTACTCAAACACTTAAGCAAATTTAACGATTTGCCACAAATAGCGGGCAAATAAATAGAATATTCCACGTTAACAAGAAATCCATAATTGTTTGTCACGGCACTCATGACCGATTGCTTTCTGTTTTAAAACTGGAGATAAGTGAACTAATTACGTAGAAGTTTGGAAAATCTTGGCTGTTTTGGTCTGACATGCATTCTTACCCTGTCATCATTTAGGAACGCTTTCTGGAAAGCCAATTTAACATGGAGGAGTAGCGTAATCATAGCACAGATCTGTTTTAAATCCATACGTGCTTTCTCTAGAGAATGTGAATTGGTTGTTCCCTTGTGGTTTTGTAGGTTTGTTTGTTAGATGGGACCTTGTCTGTTTTCGATTTAAAAATTCCATTTGCAGTGCAGTATGTATTCGGGACGGTAAAATCAGTCCCAGGCAGGCATCAGTGTAATGTAAAAATATAGCGTCCACAGTCACTGTAATTCGTAGATTGAGTGTAGATGATACAACATTCTAGCCCACAAAGGGAAGGATTGCATCCGGTCTCCGTTGTGGGTTCTCCTGGTAATGCATAAAATATTGAAAACAGAGGTAGGACAAGAGGCATCCAGTTGAGTCAAAAAGCTCTATCGGAGGAACTGAGCACTTGACTCTTGGTTCATCCTTACACAAATGTAGCTGGAAAGACGAAAGTCCTGCGAAAGAAGGGTGACAAGATATTTAGATTAGATATGAATACAAATAAACCCAAAGTATTCAATTTAAATACTTACAAACTCAATAACTGTAAGAGGGCAACTCTTAGATGAATTAATTAGAGTTTTCGCTAACGTAAAAGTATGAAGTAGGTAGCATAGTGGTGGATGAAGGAGCAGGATAGAGTATAGCTGAAATGAAAAGAATGCCTTCCTCTAAGAATATCAAAAAAAAAAATTATAAAGAAATATGTCTAGCTGGCAATAAATGTTGACTACATCTCTTCATGGTGAGGCTATAAATAATACTGGGGTTATAAACACAGTACGAAATAACAGCATATAAAAACTCATATAATAATAAGTATAAAAGCTAATAATGTTCTTAACTACCGGGGTAGTTATACCGTGCATATAAAAATAAAATAAGAATGGAAGGTAGCATGTATAGAATAATATAATAATCATAATTTTAAAATATACATAAATGTGGTGAATAGATAAGCTCAGTAAAATATTAAGTTGGAGATACTAGTAATGAAGTTGTACAGGTTTGTGGCATGTACAAACAAAGGTTGTTTTTTTTTTGGTTTTTTTCCTTAGCTCTCTAATGATAAGATTAAGGATGAGGGTAAAATAAAGGAATATTTGGGTTGAGCGAATCCTTGTACTAGGAGTACCTGCTTGAAGGTGGTGTGAGGGAATTAAGGAGTGTGGGAAGCCTCGGTAGAGGTTGATTGTTGCGGTACAGTGGTGAGAGTTCACTGGTGGCTGGGCCTAGATTCCCTCTAGGCATGTAGTGGAGTCTTATTTAGTTGGATAGCAGTGATGGGTGCCCGTAAGAGGCTTGTTGTTGGTGGGCCAAGTGCCGTGTTGTCCACCATTTGGTCTGCTTTACTCGATCTTGAGAGTTGCCATCTTGCCGGTAGCGGTGGGGGTGTCATGTTTCGGAATAGAGGGTTTTGGCTATGTTTCATCGAGTCAAAGAACTTGATGTATCTTCTTTGGATGGCTTCGGTGATGGTGGGGACTTCGAACTTTTCGTGGATATCGGGAGCCTTCATATCACGAAAAGGGGTATGCCATTGTGCCATGCGCAGGATGTTGTTCTGGAAGCTCTGGAGTCAAGTTATTGTGCTGGTGTGTAGGAATTTTTTTTTTCCCCTTCTTCATAGCTCTCAAACTTATAAAAATAGAATGTGGGAAAAATAAAAGTAAAATTATTTTGGATTGATGGGTGCCTTTCACTAAGGGGAGTCCCATTGAAGGAAGTATAAGAAGGATATGGGGTGTGGCCTAAAGGAGGCGGGTGGATTTGGGAAGGTAGTGAGAGTCTACCTAGAGTGGCAATCTTTTTTTTTTACTTAGCTCTCAACTGGAAATATAGGATGTAGGAAAAATAAAGGAAATTATTTGGGATGATGGGTGCCTTTCCCATTTGAAGGAAGTATGAGAAGGATATGGGGTGTGGGGCCTTTACTATTGGGAGGCAATCTATGCGAAGAAAGGTGCAATCTAATACTACGAGATTATGCGATCCCATATTTGAATCGGAGAATCGTGTAAAGGAATTGATGTTGCTTTTGAGGACATAACCAAGGAAAAATTGGTGGCAAGCAGAAGCGGACAGTCATCCAAATTAGGCGTAACGTTGCGAAATACGACAGTCTGGGGATCCCGAGTGTAAATGTTTGGAAACCATAAGATGACTAAGGATAGCAAATAGTAAATTGTAAAGGTTAGATATAAGTAAAAGAGTATAAAAACAGGTTTATCAGAATGCACTGAGAAGCACTAATAGGCTACCTAGATCTCGTACAGGGCTTGTTAGAAATGAAGTATCAATTAGAGAACTGTTACCACAGCTTAAGTGAAGATATAGTTGTCAAAAATAAAACCAAGATTTTAAAAAACTCCTCCGGTCTCTAATTACATTCAACTATTAATTTGTATCAAATATTAGAACACCAAAATACAATAAATTTTAAAATTCTAAATATAAAATGCCAAAAATGAAGAAATAACCAAGTATAAATTGTAATTCCCTAAGAGGAATAAAAAATATTACATACATAAGACAACAATATAAAAATGCCCCTGAAATTAAATTCTAATACATATAGGTGCATATGACCCCTCCCCTAATAATGCACATTACATGATAAATATTAAATTACAAGACTCATAACTCGTAAATGTACATATTAGGTAGTGTAGTGTTAACTTTTCCAACCAAAAACCAATCAGGTAGTGCAGTGTTAATTCTTAAAACCTACAGCTGCGCGACCCTTTAGACTCCACTATTCACATTATTTTCCAGTATGTGCTGAAACTAGATCCTCACAGTCCACACTTGGTTACTAAACTCCATTTATTTCATCCAGATAAAACCTATAATCAATAACGAACATTGCCTGTTCTGAGGACTCAAATGTCATACATGATATAATACGTTAGTGAGACAAGCATGTCAATTTGTAATGACCTTACCTTTGATTTCTTCAGCTTGATGATTCGGGGGAAAATAATTATAATGATAAATATTGTACAGTCAGAAAAAATAAGCTTTCGCAATCACTTCTCAGAACAGATCTAAGATATTTTGAGAACACACAATAAGATTTGTCCCCATAGACATTCATATTCATAAAGTTTTTCGGATCTCGTAATTTCGAATTGTAATGACAATCGGATTTTTTGGGTCAATATTTTATCTTTTTTTTTTTTTTTTTTTTGCAAAGGCGATTATCTGTCAATGAGATAGGTAGTCATATTCACTATTACCTAATGCCTTTAAGAAAATAAAGCATCTCTTGCTCACTTTCTATGTGGATTATTTTGTTAATATGTAATACGTGGACTGGTAGCCTTGTGGTTAGGATGCTGACTTAAATTGCAGAGACCCGTTTCCATTTATCAACAAACAATTTTTATTGATGGGATCTGTCTGACCAGGACTCAGTCCCTCGTCTATTATCATACAATGAAAATCAGGTTAAGAAAACCAAAATTATAGTTTAAGAGTTTCATTTACACCAACCATGAGGCAGCTATAGTGATAACGTTGGTCGTCGACTTAATGAGTCATACGCGAATATGACTACCTATCTCATTGACAGATAATCGCCTTTGCAAAAAAAAAAAAAAAAAAAAAAAGATGAAATATTGACCCAAAAAATCCGATTGTCATTACAATTCGAAATTACGAGATCCGAAAAACTTTATGAATATGAATGTCTATGGGGACAAATCTTATTGTGTGTTCTCAAAATATCTTAGATCTGTTCTGAGAAGTGATTGCGAAAGCTTATTTTTTCTGACTGTACAATATTTATCATTATAATTATTTTCCCCCGAATCATCAAGCTGAAGAAATCAAAGGTAAGGTCATTACAATGGATTTTATTTCTTTTAGGTTCTACCCACACTACCTATCTAAAGTATGTATTTCTTCACGACACTGCCACTAATTGAGTCGATGCCACACAACACATAAGTCATTTTGATCGCAGTTCCTTGATAGGCGTCCACCAGAATTCCACGTTTCCTAAATTTAAACCTACCACCTTTTCTGCGAAGCACTTAGCAAACCGTTGTTATACCTTAGGATTCCATTAAAAGGACTTAACTCCATTAAATGTAGGTCAATTTTTTACTTCGTTGGGATGACAGGTAGATCCCAGGAGGGTCAGTACCGTGGAAATGGGTATAGGTACAGCACAGGGGCTGACAAAGAAGGTCAATTGACCTAGTTGTCTTACTAATAAATCTTCATTGGTTCTCCCGTCCTTCCATGTCTATTTATTGCTGTTGTGAATCAGTTCAACCCTCCAGGTATCCGACAGGACGGGTGCCAAGGATCTTGCCGTCGGAGATGAACAAGGAGGAAGAAGATGTGGATGCCGGAAGAAGGAGCCGGTGCTCGTGGCAGTTTGTAGGTCGCGGTGGTGGGGGCAGCCAGTTTCCAGGTCACTGGTACAACAGCTAGCTCCACTGAAACCCGGTCAGACCCCGGATCTACCTGGGGCTGCTCCCCGTTCTATCTCACGTGCTTGGTGTATTCTAGGGGCTGTCTGTCGTTCGTAGCTGCCAACACCATGACATTGATATTATCAAATCCAAATTTTTAACTACGCTCAAAAAAGCTCTATAAGAGTTTACATACTAATTGATCCAAGGGTCAGTTTCCCAAAGAAAGGGCCTATTTTTTTCAAACAGGCGATTTTCTGAACGTCTCCCTGGGTCCCTTACAATCTGAAATTGTTAATATATATTTCACACATTAAAATATGCTGATGAGATGTTTTTATTACAATACAAAAACGGAAGTACGAAAAAACGAGTTCCAGATTTAATTAAAAAAAAAAAATAACATTGAATACGGTAAAAAAAAAAGGAACACAAACATACTACACTAATTAAAGTTATGAGATACATCACTGTAAATCGCCCATTTAATAAGCTAGCATGCTGGCTTTACTCAGTTTGGCCACTGTTTAGCTATTTATATATATATACATATATATTTTTTTGTAAAGTGATTTAGTGACCAAGATATTAAAAACAACTGACACAGTACAAATTATAATACTCTTTTACCAATACTTGCCTGACATTAATGACAACTAGAAGATGTTGAGATTTGAGTGAATATCAACATATCGGAGCATATAATTTGGCATTTAATTACACTCTAGATGATTATTGTTGAACCACGGGTAAAAGTGTCGTCACCTTAGCCATTGCTTCCCTAGGTGTTCCCGATAGTGGTAGTAATAATGTCAAAATCCAACTGATATTATAAAGGCGTATAAACCAAAAAAAAAGCATTGCATTTGTTTTTGTTTGGATAAAATAATAGGAAGCATGCGCAGAAGCTCAACGTTTAAAGTACTTTTAACGTTAAGAGTACCCGACCATCTATTGACAATGATTCTGTATGTATATACCTTACGCATATATTTGAAAAAAAAAAATATGGAACATTATTGTCAAATTAAAATGTATTGCTATTTAATTAGATACAGAAAGGATGGGAAGTGCCTGAAATATCGCTTAAGCCAGTGTTGCCACGTGTGAATAGTAGTATTCCTTACTGAATCGGTTCAAAGGAGTCCTGTTTTTTTTTATCACCTTGCTACAAAATTATTTCAGAATTCAATATAAATTCTACCAATAGGTATCATTATATTTCTTATAGCTTGGACACATTTTATACAATTTCTGATTACCCTACATTACGGTCTGCGCTTGTACAAAAGTATAATAATGTACGTTATACATTAATTTATTAAACATCTTTAAAAGTGTTGGGGCTCATCTTATTTATCATCTACTTAAAACTAATTTACATCTAACAATTAAAGGAGTTCTGTCATCCATACGGTATAATATATTTCTATTTTGCATATTTCAATGCCTGAGAGGACCATTCAGATTAATTTAGCCTGAATCATGAAGGCGTTAAACGGATTGATTTAGAATGATTTTTTTCCTGAAAGAGTCCTGAATCCCTCAGACGGGCAAGCAATTAAAACTGTATTTTAACAGGGCGGGGGGTATTCGGAGGCCTAATGATATTCCGCATGAATGGACAGCACAAATGGTGCTGGGACGGTTGGTTCCGTGGCCCACTTTGAAGAGGTAGGTTCTAACCACAAAACTATTTTTTTGTCGATATCAAAATGTCGAATCGAACCGCGTGAAATGACAGCAAAGAGTGTACGCCCACACTTTGGCCCATTTCTTTTTTCCACTGAAACAAAACATCATTTATAGCATTTTTTTCGGAATGTTATTTCATGCTACAAATGCACATGCGCACAACATGTAAAGCATAAAGATTATTACTGTAAAATCACAAAAAAAAAATCCATCAGATAGGTTATGTACTATGGTAAAGATATCTTAGTATGTGCCTCCTAACTAGCTAATCTAAGGATCGGAAATTTTTCACATCGATTAAGATATTAATTGATTTTTATTTTAATATATAAAAATGAAATGGAGGATGTAGAAAATAAAACAGCATAACTACATAGATAAAAATCTTTTTCAAAGGACTATTTCCCTTTCAAATAGGGTACAAATAAATAAATTCAACATTGGCTGACTTGTGAAAAATAAAGAATATGTCACATGAGGAAGAAATGAATAAATCGAATACCACAAATTAGAAAAAACAAACAAATAATATATTTATAATTTCTTGGTTAGCGAGCTTATGTCTGTGTCATAAGAGATTGTTGGAGTAGGAGAGCTTTAACGGTACTTGAAAATGAAGCATGGATATTGAGAGATAGAGAGAATTCCAGAGTCGTTGTGTGAGCAAAAAAGGAGCACTCGAATACCACATCGCGCTGTTTGTAAATACTATTATAAATGATACTAATTATAATATGTAAACACTAATAAATGAGCGAGTGAATGAAAATTGTAAATATGGTATGAATGAGAACATTCATCACAATCACTGTGCCCAATAAGGCAGATTGTAATTTTATCACAATAAAGAAGTTTTATATATTAATTAAATGCTACAGTTCTGTGGGATAAGGTGTAAAGATCAGAAAAATGGGGTCTAGTGACTGAGATAGGGGAGTAGACTGAGATTTTAATTGTAGAATATTGTAAATATAATGATGCTATTAGAGTTGTAAGTATACAAGAGTGTAAAAATACTTCCTACGTTTATATTGATTTTTATTAATTTCATATTTATAGTTTTCATTTATGTATACATTTATTGTTATATTTTTAATTTTTCCCATGTGATTGTAAATGTAAGAGATTGATAGGTATATGTGCTGACTGCAGTGAACGGAAGAAGACGGCTGAGGTTTGACTAGTCTCCTCATCGATGTGAAATAGTAGTTGAATTATAAAAAAATCTTACTCAACTATATAGATAATATTCTGATATATACTCTTTATTGGGCTATAATTACAATCTGCCTTTTATAAGGCTATCAGTAGATGATGTGCAATAGTAAAGAGTATTTTTATTGTTACTTAGGATCTATGTAATGTTTCCATCATTTTATTCATAATAAGGAATAATTTTACAGTTAAACATTAGTAATAAAATGCATTGTATATAAGTTTCTATTTCATATAAATGAATCCCTTCCATTTGATCGGCACGTTGATTTGTTAAGACGATTTACTTTGGGTTTAGATTCCAATTGGGAAAATTATTTGAATGTTTTTGAGTAAGGTAGAATTTTGTATAATTTTACGCCAGTAAAATACGCTCAAGATTTAAAAGAGGAATCAAATCTGTTGTAGCTGAATAGTTAAATGACATCCCTTTAAAATTAATTATTTTAATTATTCAACTCGAGCGCAAAAGTGAGGTGTTGAGGGTAAGTCAGCTAAATGTATAAAATGATATTTGTGTCCGTAGAAAGGATACATACCTTTATATTTTTTTATATTTTATGTATTATGGTGTAGTTGATATATCAGATACATTAGCATATATAGTATGCTAGTAAGTATTCAGAATAAGATAAAAACCACTGAATGTAGGAGACTATGATATGAAAAATATATATATATATATATTGTAACCTACCTCAATTTTTACCATTTCTCTTTCTACTCTATTTGATCAATTTACCTTAACTAATTTAGCAGGTCCGTCATGAGATCTTTAATCCAAACTGTTTTATGTCTTTGACATAGGAATTTATCCCGATTGAATCGCCCGATCTCAAGGCTAATGTTGTAGTTATTAATAAATTGAGAAACTAGGAATTGTGAAATATATTCAAATAAAATGGTTATAACAAATAATTATAATTATATAGAGTGCTGACAAAAAGTATAAAAAAAATATTGAATTCCTTTTAAAATAGGATAGTTACTACTAATTACAAAAAACATGAAATTTGAGCTCAATTTCTTTTAATGGATCCATAATAAAAAACAATATTAATATCACCCAATCGATGATCTTCCTGTAATCCAATCAACGTTACTTTCTGCTGTTGGTTCTTCTCCTCTCTTCCTGAATGGTACCGCCAATTCGGGAGCTTGCTAAGTCCGCTTTTCTAGACGGTTGTGCCAAGACTGGTTTCCCGCTCATCCCCACTCCTAGGAGTATAAGGAAAAAAATGGCCCTTACCATATGTGAGGGTCATGATCTTCATTCTCAAATATCATGAATGTTACAATATATGTTTAGGCCTTTTGTTTACGAGATATTGTAAGCCGATCGATGGTCATAAAACGGAAACACCTTCAAATATTTCCTAGAAAAAATTAAATGACAAATATGTTCCACAAACAATGGGACAATAGTAAATTAATTGAGTATTTTTAAGAAAAGGATAATTTAGTATTGCTTCACCCTAATGCAATACTCTCAGGATTTGATCGAATAATGAAATCTGTTAATAGCTGTATAGTTAGATTGGGTCCCTGTAAATCAAATATTCTAATTATTCAACTAGAGCGTAACAGCGTGACGTTTGTAGGCAAGCCAGGTAAATATATAAGCAGTTATATATGTATCCGTTTGTGTATTCGATACAGTTGTATATCAGATATATTAGAGCATCGATACGCGTCTATTTAAATACCCTTAGATAGCCTAATGTATCAATATAATTTGTCATGCATGGATCCGATATATGTTGAGGAACTGAGTTCAACTCTGACATTGACAAAGTAGCTTAAGAACCAAGTTCCTGGGCGTGGGCGTCGAAGGCATTCGATCAGAGATAAGATTGGAAGCAATTGTATACTCGCGGAACACTTAATCTGCACAAGAAGTGGAACACAATGTTTAGCCCCGTTCCGTGCCAACACTTTACTTAGCTGTCCTCCTTCACGAAAATTACACATCAAAGAGATGTGTACGACCTATCAGTTAGAATAGGGGGGGAAAAAAGGGCTTGAGAGAAATCTTTTTAATAGATCCCACAAAAACAGTTTGGAGGCACACTCGGTAGGTGTAGCAGTTAGCTCAATTACACCATCAGATTCTGTAGTTAAAAGAAGACTCCGTTTCAGAACAGACAAATAATTGTGAGGAGTTTTGGGTCGTTGACAATAGTGGTTAATTTTTTGTAGCAAGGGCCGTTCGCATTTTTAAGTTTTGAATCCTTTATACAGTACATGTACAAACATAATATGTTATATATTGTGAGAGGCTATTTACAGTGATTGTAACTCAGTAATTTTTTTTTTATTATTCAATAATAATAATAAAATAATAATAAAAAAAATACGCAATTACTGATTGCCTTATAAAAGGCAGATTGTAATTATAGCCCAATAAAGAGTATAAAATATATTCAATAAAACTTACATTAATAAACTATACATTGATAAAATTAATATCTGCCTTATTGGGCAATAAGTAATTATGATAAATGTTATCATTCATGCCATATTTACAATTTTCATTCACTCGTTCATTCATACAGTATTTACAAACATCCCAGAGACCTCCAAATCCACACGGCGGTCACCTCCCTCACATGCGAAAGTGGAAGCGGTGTCTTGGGAAGCCCCCCGCGCTCCTCCATCAGCTGCATCACCGGAAAGAGCCAGTAGAGCCTGATGAAATGCACGAGAGCCACACACGCTCAGGACGCAATTGGAGAAATTGGCCATTTCCACCAGCACTTCAACTGTCACGTATTTTTAGCATGTCACGAGGCCACTTTAGTCTCCGAGGGGATTATACGGATGAGTTTCGCTACGGCATTAGAGTGGTTGGGTAGGTTACTATGGAATTTCATTAACTTGGAAGGGATGAGTTCAAGAATTTAAGGTATATATTAAGATCGTTATGAAGAGTTTTTAACATGTTATGTTGTTAACATAAGGGTTTTGTTGTAATGAAATTATTAATCGACATTTCACAACAGTAGCTATTCCTATCTAGAGCAAGTTAAGTGGGTTATCTAAATGGGATGTTCTGGAGACCAACCTCCAGTGGAATCTCACCACAGTGCCGAGATCATCTACACCTCAGCTGAGGTCTCCCACACTCCTCAATTCTTTCAACCAACCTTTACATAGGTCCCTCCAAGAAAAAGGATCCCTTCGTTCCAATAACTTCCATTTTATTTTTCCTCGTCCCTTTATTTTCCAAATTGAGGCTTTAAAAAAAAAAAAAAATTCTGGTGACGAACCCTTCGGAAGACATCGATTATTGTATTGTTTCCATAAATGTAAGGTTTGTTCCCATTTGGTTAACATACTTGACTTTCCCTTGATAGCAATAACTAATGTCATGAAATACCGATTAATACAAATTTTATTAAATTTACTGATTTACATACACTGTAAATAACATATTATGTTTGTGCAGGGACTGTATATAAAATATGAAGGATTTGTCCGTTCTCAAACGGAGTCATATTTTAACAAAAAAGTAGCTTGGAAAATCCATTAATACGGGAAATTGTACTACTTTATTTTTTTTATGATAAAATTACAATCTGCCCGATTGGGCTATAAGTAATTGTGACAAATGATCTCATTCATACCAATTTACAATTTTTGTTCACTCGCTCATTTATACAACATATGCAACATACAACATACTATATAAACAGCCCAGAGGCCCCCCAAGTCCACATATTTGTCACCTCTTCGCGTGCGAAGGGGGAAGCGGAGTTAAAAATATTTTTAGGGCTCAAAATATAAAGGGTATCCTAAACGAGTAGATATAATTAAATAAAAACTTTGATTATGATAACACTTAAGAATAATTTACTTTTTAAGTATTTTTATTTAATACGTAAAAATGGTTTTTGTTTATTTCTCCACCTTTAAGAACATTTCGTAAATATATATTTTTATGTTATTATTTTTGAAATGCTAATATATTATCTTGCACATGGAAAGGGTTACCAAATCATGTAAATGCAAAATGTAATTAAATTTTATTGAACAGTCTCCTAAACTTAGTTATATATACGTAGTGAAACTGATGAATAGTACAATCTGAAATCATTGTAAGGCATTTGAACGGTTCTAAATGTTTTTCAAAAACTTCTGAAAATGTTGAATATATTTTCCAATTGTCTTGTTTGTATTGTCCAAAGACAGAATCTATATTTTATTTTTAAATGCATTTCATTTATTTATACTGTGAAATACTTACTGAGCTCTCTGAGCCCTTAAAGATGATATACCTATAAAAGTTGTACTTTTTTTGTTTTCCAACAAGAAATAGAACGCAAAAAGAATTTTCGGTAAGGGAAGAATAGCTGCGTTTTGTTAAGACTTGCATACTTCTGGAAGTGCGCGGACAAGATGACATGAACATTTTCACGTATGCAGTAGGCCTTTAAGGGAAAACGAATTAAAATATTATTAATAAATCTGTAAAATAAAAAGGAAAAATGACGAAAGATCGTCAAGCCAGCAGGAGTTTTGCAAAACGGTATTTGGTGGGTGGAATCAGCCATAGGGAACGAACGAAGAGGTCAAAGCTTACAACATTGGTTCTACAGCCAACCGATTAGCAATTATCAATTAAGAAACGAGTTTTTAGTATTTTCGTTTCGTTAGCAGCAATAGAGTGCCTACAAGTTAGTAAATTTTTCCGTGAGATTCTCAAACAAGATAAACCCGTAAGCAGGTGCAACTTAACCAGTTAATCTTTTTCTTGATTTTCTAAATCTTCCAATAAATTAGAGTGTTTTTTTCTTAGGAAATTGTACTATTTTTATTAAATCAGTAAAAGTTTAAATAAGGACTATTCTTATGCAGTCTAGGTTTTGCTTTTAATTTCCTATCATTTCAATTTAATTACAGGAAAATTGAAGATGGTAGTCTAGTCGCAGAAAGCTTTCGCATCATAATAAAATAAATACACTTATTATTATGAATTTATTACAACCAGCCTTCCAGCATAACATCTGAAATGAGTTATCGTCATTTTTAAAATCCACTCAATTGGGATTTAGTAAATAAAAGTAATAGTGACGATTGGGTTTAAATTTTATTCTATTCATTTTTATAAATTTATTGTACTATTTTGTCGTAATCCGCTGTTTGTTTATATCCATTAACAGTACAAAGATGAAACCAAATACTGAAAATACTTGATGTAAAGAAAATCAAGAAGATACTACAATTCTCCAAGCATTTTTATTTTTTTAAAAGTTTTATGTTTACATTTGATTTGAAGTCTATTTGTTTAAGAGTGTTGAGAAATATTTTAGAAATTTAAACAAATAAACAAGAAACAGGATTGTTTCTTGGGAATTTTTTGAATACTCCGCAACAATGAGAGAAGTTTTTGGGAATCCCAAAGTACCGTGAGTCCCAGCGTGTCGGATCAAGGACATTACACTTGACTACAGAGGGAGGGGTAGGTCCCGATTTTTTTCTGTTTAAATGCATTGATTTCCCAACAGTAATTCAAGGGCGATCTAGCCCAGTGGTTTGTTGTCGCAAGTAGCGGCTGTTTCGTTGCAACAGTGTGAAATCTTTCAGAAGGAACTGAATCATTTCAATTTAGTAAATAAGAGAAGAAAAAGATCTTTTGCCGGCCAGTTCCTGTCGTCAATACAGGTTTAGATTGCTGGTTTAAGCTATTCTTTTTGAATACATCACATTAGGTCTACCCACAATTAAGTAATGCAAAGTATTTTGAAAAAAAAGTATATTATTCATAGCCCCGAAGATCCCTGAATTAGCGAAACGTTAACTTATAATAATAGATAATATTGATATATACATGGAAAATGTAATTGCTTAATATTAATTAATTAAGATTATTATATTAATCAATTAATGTTAAATTAAAATGTTAAAATATACTCCATCAAAACTTATTGTGGCAGACAAATGAACTTTATTAAATATGCGTATGATCATAATTAAATTTATTATTTTACATTATTTATATGATGTAGAGGTATTTACATGCTTATTTTTAAGGTTTGCTGTTGGATCAATTATTACAAATTAAGTAAATGTAATATTTTGACGTTTAACTAACACATGTTCAAAGGCATTTTGTGGGCTATTCATTTTAATAAATGTACAACTCTCTCTGGCCTACCCAAAATTTATTTTATACTGAAACGAGCACTTTCGGCGGCTATAACGCCATTCTCAAGTGTCATATAAATAATGCAATCAGATCTGTAACTGCGTTATTGTAATTGTGGATAGACTAGTGAGAGGTGCATATTTATTTTCACCGATACATGTTTTATAAAATGTTCACGGACAATGCCAGTAAATTAATTTATTTTTGGGTCGCCCTGTGCTTGCAAGTAAAAATGCTGTATCTGTCACCTGATTACAATCGATATCAGTATTCTAGTCATTTATATAAATTGATCTGAATCATAAAACAAATAAACAGATATTTTTAGCATCCTGAAAGCGAAAATTTTTCACAGTTACTCTTTGCAGTCTTATAAGCCATCTAACGTGAGCGTTAATGGCAACGGAAGGAAGAGAAAGTCGGGTGAGTGTGTGCCATACATTTTTTCTAAATTGCTCCGTCGACAATAATGCCACTGGAGACTCCCCCCTCTACAAAATCGTCGGTTCCTTGGAAAGAAACGGGACTGGGTAACCGGTCCGTTTTATGAAAGTGGAAAGTACCATGACTGTACCAATGACTTATATTATACATACTAAATATAGATGTATAGAGTGTTATTTGTTTCAAACCCCTTTTATTTTTGACAAATTTTGATTTACTGCATTTAGAACAGACAAGAAAAAAAATTATTCCGGGACAAAGTCTCTTATGAATAACAATAATGTCTGCCAAATAAAAATAAATGGTAAAATAAAACATAAAAATAAACAATGTTAAGTAAAGTGTGAGCCTGGGTACGAAAAAATAATAATAATTATTTAAGATTATTTAACTGCAATGTGCAAATAAAATTATTGATCGATCCACATAACAACAAAAACATAATATGCCAAAAAAATAAGAAAACCTTATCTAATGAAGACCACTAGGCTGATACAAAATAGGGGGGAAGCACATACCTGCCAAATTTACAATACTGAAAAAAAGACATGATTATTTTTTTTTTTTTTCCATAGCCCCTTTAAATTTACAGATCTAATCCAATATAGAGAAAAAGACATGGACGTATGACCGACTGCTAAATCGTTACCAACTAGCAAGAATCTGCGAGTCTAGGGAGGTGTTGGATGGTTTATGAAGGTCCGTTAGGATGAGGCATGGGGGATATAAGGCTGGACTGTAAAGAACTAAATTAACTAAAATTTCATATCATGCTTCTGTGTTTGCTACATTTTATACAGTATAAGAAGTTACATAACTGATTAATTTATTTTTATAATATTTGTCTCTTATTCATATGAACTTTGAAGGTGATGGAGCTCAGAGAAGGATTATAGACCAAAACTAACTTAGACCACGTTGCCGGTACAGTCTGTTGCCATCTATGTGGGTAGGGGGATGGAGGGAGCCAAGGTTTTAACACCGGCTTGGTTAGATACTGCAATGAGTCAAAAAACTCGACCAATCATTAGTTGCAAGTCGTCGTTATTAACTTAATTGATGTTGTATTATTTGTTATACCTAATAAAAATACTTTAAGCACTAAATAAAAAAAATAATTAGGAAATTTCTCCATCCGAACAAACTAATCTAAAATAATATAAATAAACTTATTAATGGCACAATTGCACTTAAATAAAAGCGCTTTTACCATATTAACTGTAATAAGAATACTTTAATGTACACATGATTAGCTAATGATAGGCCCAGGAATGAAGTCCAAGTAGTCCAGCGTTGTTGTTAATAAAATTTTATGCTATTAGACCCGTTGTAAGGTTAGGCAAGAGAAAGTTTATTAATGTATTAAAATCAGTATATGTTAAACTTAGTTGATAGATTAAATTTTTTTTAAACCTTTTATGTTACTACTTGGCTTCAAGACGTTATCATATTCAACTGTATATATGCCAATTATCTCACTACATTACTGTAAGCATTCTTTCAAGTTCTTTATTTTTAAAATTATAATTTGCTTATTCGGCATTAATAACTGCGATTCAAGCGCTTTTTCATACCTTATAACCAATTCCTCTCACCCAATAAGCTCATATTTACTATAATAGAATATTTACAGATTCTGCCCAGGAGACCCCAAGTCCCCGAGCCATTCCACCAGCTCTTTTGGGGGAAACGGAGCTGCCCCCGCTTCACTCTTGGGCTGATTCGCAATGTGGCGAAGGCCAAATAGAGGGGGTGAGAGCCACTGGCGCTCAGGAGATGAATGGCAATAATAGCCAGTGCCGAGACGTCATCGCAGACTTATCTATTTGCAATAGAACGTGAGGCATCGTCTTGGCTTGCTGCAATAGGAGTTGACTTAACATTTGGATGAGCGGATAAGTTTTCATGGAATTTGGTAAATCTTGAAGTCATAAGGTCAAGTACTCCCAACCCGTGGTGGTCATTGTGGAAGGGTATTAACTATTTACACGTTAATAGTTCAACAGTTTTTAATTATTTTGCTTGGGGTCCTGACTTCAATGGATAGGAAAATTACTCTTCTGATTTGTATAATTAATAAACAAACCCCGAACATGTGCCAAACATTA
Organism: Acanthosoma haemorrhoidale; assembly: GCA_930367205.1. Taxonomy (NCBI): domain Eukaryota; kingdom Metazoa; phylum Arthropoda; class Insecta; order Hemiptera; family Acanthosomatidae; genus Acanthosoma; species Acanthosoma haemorrhoidale. The sequence goes on along the minus strand of OV884015.1, from coordinate 47,594,460 downwards.
TCAAAAAACACATTTTGGAAATGTGTTTCTATTCTGTCTTCGGTCTTGTTGTCAATTTTCTACTATGCTTTACCATTATTCAATTTCAATGCCCAAATTAATTCCGTTGATCTACATAACATTTAGCTTTGGAAAAGTATTATTTGGGCAAAATCAATTAGATCAATATTAATCAATTTTATTTTAATATAACTTTACGCCAATGCAATACTCTGGAATTTTTATCGTGTAGGTTCTATCCAACGAGATAGGTTCAAATCGAAGGTGCCAGAAAAAGTTTATTCAATATAGATTAGCATAAGAGGTGTGGTCACCTGATAAGCTAGGTGAAAATATACATCGATAATTAGATATATATTTTAATAATTTTATTCGTTCGTATTTAAAAAAAATGTATCTGGTTACAAACGTTGCAACATACATGACTGTATATTATGAGTTCAGAATAATACAACAAGAGAACAACAAGCAATTCTTTTTTTTTTTATATTACTGACCTTTATACCTCATCCCAGGTTTACCGACATTTAGACAATATAAAAACCCAGATAGAACCTCCACACCGGACTTATTTCTAACCCAACCACCTCATCGGGTCACCGGCTGCTCGGCGCTCACTTTGAATCTTCGGATCATCGGCCTATTCTCTACAAGCTAGATGGCAATATTCCAGAGCCACCTGCTACAAGATGAGTACCGTGAGGCTAATTGGGCCCAATATAAGCATCTCATTAGTGCCGAATTGCCCCCAATCGTGCCTCTAAGAAATACTTGGGATGTTGACAGCGCCATTTATCAGTTGCAGGCCACCATAGTCCGAGCAGCTGATGCATTCATACCGAAGTTTGCGACGGTACCGACTTCCCTGAGAAAGCCACCGGAACACATCATGCAACTGATACGGCAACGTAATAATATCAAAAACAGGTGGTTCCGGACGAAAAACAAAGACCTGAGGCCTGTGCTAAACGCTCTAACTACCCAGATTACATCTCTTATGATCCAGTGGAAGAGCTCTATATGGGGTGACCGTCTCCACAGTTTGCATAGTGACTACAAAGCATTCTGGAGGTTGGTAAAAACCAATGTAACCAAAAAAAATGCAGTAAGACTGGTAGACATCGGGCAGTTCATCTCGGTTGCAGAGCAGGCAGACATATTAGCCGACCACTTGAGAGGGGATAGTGACAGTGAGCCAATCACAGCGCCCAACCGGCAGACCCCAACCCTCACCACTATACATACCTTCTACCACCAGGTTAAAGCAATCATTCGTCGCACCAGAGGCAACAAAGCACCAGGGGATGATGACATCCAAAACATCCTTCTGAACCAGCTGCCACGGAAGGGGATATCTCACATAGTGAACATCGTCAACTCTTCTCTGAGACCACACTATTTTCCCCAGACGTGGAAGCACGCCGTCGTCGTCCCACTTCTGAAGCCGGCCAAAAGTGGATATGAGCCAGCTCACTACAGGCCCATCAGTCTGCTGACCCAATTGTCAAAGATCTACGAGAGGATTCTGTACAACCATCTCACCAGATACTGTGACTCACAAGACATTATCCCACCTCAACAGACCGGGTTCAGTAAAGGACTCAGTTCGGACTGCAATCTAGTGAAACTACAGCAGCACGTTACAACGAACATGCGAAGCAACAGAGTCACTGCGATGATCTCCCTTGATTGCTCGAAAGCATTCGACTCTGTAAATCGTCACACACTCCTACGACGCCTGAACGAGCACGAATTTCCTGCGCAACTACAGAACATAATGGTTTCCTATCTCGCAGCCAGAACCTGTTCTGTGCGAATAGGAGCCATATCAATTACTAGAAGAGATTTCATGGTCAGAGTTCCTCAAGGGTCGGTGCTGGGACCCCTACTCTTCAACATCTACACCGCGCACATAGTAGGAGCATCATACTCCAACTGTGAGGTAGCGGCGTATGCGGACGGCATAGGGGTCTACAGCACTAGCCCCAACCCAGCGAAAGCGCTAAAGGCTGCAGAGGGTGCCAGTCAGTTAATCACCGACAGGCTACGAGCGGTCCACATTCAGGTAATCCCAGCCAAGACGCAAGGGATCGTTTTCTCGTTCCAGCACGAGAAAAGAAAGCTTCCACCCAGCTTCAACATAGACGGAACTGATTACAAACTTACCAATAGCATATGCTACCTAGACATCAACCTGGGCAGACACATGACGTTCGGCACACACGTGCAAAATAAGCTGAAAAGAGTACGTAGGACTTACTACTCTCTCCAGCATCTCATCACAAGCCCGGCTATATCCTTGAGGCTGAAACTGCTCATATATCAGAACATCCTGAGGCCAGCACTACTTTTTAGAACTCCGCTTTTCCGTTTTCTCCACACGAGCACCATAACTAGACTCCAGAGCTTCCAGAACAAGATCCTGCGCACGGCACTATAGCATACCCCTTTTCATGAAAAGAAGGCTCCTGACATCCACGAAAAGTTCGAGGTCCCCACCATCACCGAAGCCATCAGAAGAAGACACATCAAATTCTTCGACTCGATGAAACATTGCCAAAACTCCCTATTCCAAGACCTGACACCCCCACCACTACCTGCAACTCTTTAGATCTCGGAAAGCAGACCAAATGGTGGACATTACGGCCCTTGGCCAACCAACAACAAGCCTCTGACAGGAACCCATCACTGCTTTCCAAATGAATGAGCTTCCACTACATGCCTAGAGAGACTCTAGGCTCGGCCTTCAGTGGACTCTCACCACTGCACCGCAACATTTCCACCTCTACCGAGGCTTCTCACACTCCTTAATTCCCTTCCTCCACCTTCAAACAGGTACTCCTAATAAAAGGATCTGCCCACCCTTAATAAATTACCTTTATTTTTCCCTTATCCACAATCTTAAAAATTTAAGAGCTAAGAAAAAAAAAAAAAATTAACTTCTGTTCATAGGAAGACGAATCATGTTCCATTTAAGAAACTATTAGAACATATCATTCCGTTTTGACGACAATCGATAAATGCTGTTTTTTTGGCACTCTGCAACCGCGCAAAAAAAAAAACCTTATTAATTTTTTTTTATTTTTCCCTTATCCATAATCTTAAACATTTGAGAGCTAAGAAAAAAATTAATACACAAAAAATAAAATGCCTTATTGGGTAATGAGTAATTGTGATAAATTTTCTCATTTATACCATATTTACAGTTTTTCATTCACTCGCTCATACATACAGTATTTACAAACAGACCAGAGACCTCCCAAATCCACATGGCAGTCACCTCCCTCACACGCGAAAGAGGAAGCGGAGTAAACGCAATTCTAGGAGCCACAACTAGAGTAAAAAAATTGATTAACGAACCGTGGAAGCGTTTAATTTCAGTTTGAATGTGCTACGTTGATTGTCCCGCTATTGTTGTTCCTTTGTGCATAGTTTTGTCCAGCTTTAAAGTAACTTTCATTATTTAATTTAACTTTATTTTCAACATTTAATTTAACTTTCAGTAAAGTAACTCAATGGTACGTTGCGATCGTCATTCGTCCGCTTTTCTGTGTGTTGACGATGACCTCCCTCCCACCATCACTCAATGGAAGTAGAGCCTCTCCCCTTGTGCTTGGCAATGAATTATCAATCTATTTTCTTAGTGTATCTCTCAAGTCTCCGAGAAATGGAAGACAGATTCGTCGTACTATACAGTATCGGATATCAGGGTCACTTGCGTGGCTTCGACCTCATCTCGCAGGCACCGACACGTGGGAACTGGTCTGGTGGGCAGAGCGGTCGCTCCGGTCCGGGTTGCTACTGCTTTTACGCAGGCAATTCATCTCAGAGCTAATGAATGGGCTACCCGTGTGGTGTGAGGGCGATCTCTCGGGGGATTAATAACCTCAAGATACAACACTGGATTAATTGTGGTGGAGCTTGTTCGACATGTTTTGGATCCTTAAATCGAACAGTGCGTAATAGAAAGGAATAACTCCGCCTACCCAGGACTCAATTTCATACGGGTGTAAATAAGACAAAAATACAAATACGAATAAATAAAATGTTTTGTTTTTTTCATAACGGGCTTCTTTATAATATTTCAATACATTTAACATTACATTCGTGTACGAAGTGCAACAGTTCAGTCCACCAATTTCATGAGATAATAACAAAACAGAGCCCATGTTTTCAATATTTGAGCCCAAGACATTTGTTTTCCCTTCATATCCCCTTGTTATTATAAATTATGGAATGTCCTGTAGCTTAGCTTTGATTTATTAATTAATACAATCATTTTATATAATAATTGTCTAAACACATTTAAAACCATATAGACTTAAAACAAACTTAAATCTAACAACAACGTTTTAACCTAAGTTTCCCCGATAGTCTGTTACAATCGATGCGGGAAGGGTGGTGGGGCCATAGTGTTAAATATTCGGTTTGATAGGTGCTGAAACAAGTCCACAAACTTTATGTGTCTTCGGTGGATGAGCTCACCTACCGACGGCACACCGAGCAGCGGGTGCAGGGCGGCGTTCTTTAACATCTCAAGACAGCGATGTCTGACCACTTTTCTCATGATCCCATTCTGAAATTGCGGAAGTGACCAAGACATGATGCGACTTCATCGATAAAGAACATTACTTACAACCCAACCAATCGGGTTTTAAGAACTACAAGAATAGCAGTTCTTTTTACATAAAGCCACTCAGTTAAAGAAGTGGTTTTACTACTACCTTCTGGACTACTTCTTTCATGAAAAGGAGTATTGAAATCCTAAAGCATGAAAGTAATCTAGATCTCAAATAAAATATCGAAGAAAAGGTGGCCGATGCCCTACTTTCAATTAATTTATTATAATTTAGTCGCGGTTATATTTTTATTTGCAAATATAATACCTCGAAATCACAAATGAAAATGCATATAGATATAGATATAGAGGGATTAATAAAAAAATAATTGGGAAAAGTAAAAGATAAAATACAGAAGGCATTGGAAGATTCTGCATTTGAATGATGGGAGTGAAGAAAAGTGATGCATATTGAAGGGATGGAAACCACAGATTTAAAGCGAAGCTTAGGTTTGAGAGCTCCACACAGGAAGTTCAATGCGACATCATTTAAGGGGCGGGTGAGCTGCTCTTCCATGTTATGGGATTTATTGGAGGATTTAAAGAGATTATAAAAGGATCGGGTGGCTCACAGTGAAGAGCGGGAGAGTGAAGAATGTGTATCGATGAGGTGGACACCATTCAAAAAATAAAAGTAGGCATTGCTCCGGAACTGATAAAATATGGAGGCCAAGAACTTGTCAAAGTGCTCCAACAACTCTGGGACAGGAAGAAAATTCCAAGAGAATGGGAATACAGTATAATTATTCCCATCCACAAAAAAGGCAACTCCACCGAATGTGAAAATGACCGGCCTATAAGCTTGCTGTCAGTTGTTTACAAACTTTACACCAGCATACTGGAAAAGCGACTGAGGAGAAAAATGATTGAAAATAAAATAGAAGATGAATAGGTTGGTTTACGTCCTGGAAAGCAAACACAGGATCACATTTCTGTCCTAAGAAGCATAGCAGAGAAAGCATGGGACAGAGACAAGCTCCTATTCTTGGCATTTTTAGACTTAAAGGCAGCATTTGACTCGGTGCCCAGAAAAGAAATATGGAAAGCATTGGCAGCCAAAGATAATCCAGGCGATCTAATTTCAGCCATTCAGTCGGCATACCATAATGCAAAGGGAGTTGTACGGATCAATGGAAGAGAATCTGAGGCATTCCCCATAGAAAAAGGTGTGAGGCAGGGAGATAGTCTAAGCCCCCTCCTGTTCATTGTTTTTATGGACGAGATCCAACGCAAACGCCGATCTGCATGGACCGCCATCGGAAAATAGAACTTAAGATCCATTCTCGTACAAAGCCTTTTGTATACCGATGACATCGTCCTGATTTCTGATTCCCAAGAAAAGATGCAGGAGGCCCTAATAGAATGGCAGGAAGAGCTACTCCGTAAAGGGATGGTCATTAACACCGCTAAGAGCAAAGTCATGGTTCTGCCCCGTGAAGATCAAGAAGACGTCCATCTAATCTGCAATGGGGAGGTATTGGAAGTGGTACCAGAGTTTACTTGACCCGGAGATATCTCATAGAATTTCTAAAGCCAATCAAGTTTACTACCAGATCTCCAATAGTATAATCGGACACCGAGAAGTAGGCTTGGAGACTAAAAGGCACCTATACAAATCGGTTTATCTCCCGACCCTTACATATGGAAGTGAAAGCTGGATAATGCTTGATAAGCAAGCCAGCCGCATTACTGCAGCAGAAATGAAGTTTCTGAAGCACGTCCCAGAATTTCCTACCAGGAGAACATCCAGAGGATTGGAGGAAAAAAAGGCAAAACACTCTAGCAGATGAAGCAGCTAAGTGGGGACCGAGGGAGATGGCTCCAATATATAGAGGCTCCTCGACGCTGATAAAGGCACAGAGGAAGGCATAGAAAAAGAAGAAGAGATTATAAAAGTAAATGTTTTTTTATGAAAACGATAACACTTTACAATTTAGGTTTATATCTTTTTTATATCTTATGTTTATTTGTGTATTAGTTTCTTATTACTGTCATTTTAAAATTTGTTTCTGCACTAGCTCTCTCGACATAAAAATTAATAATGGATATTAACTGAAACAGGAAATGAGTAATTTACACCTGCAAGCACGTAGATTACGAATTGATATAGGAATCTAAAAATAAAAAATACCACGTCGATTTTATTTATTTTCCTTTGAAATTCGGTCCCATGCCATTGAAATAAGACGTGTTAAAGGTTTCTGATATTCTTAGTAGCCGCAGTAAGCAGAAAAGATTTTGAATAAATGTCCGTTTTCAATAAATTAAAAAAAAAATTAATTTAGCAAAAATGTAGCCAGTTATCAACTATTCACTTTCATCACAATACCTCTCGCAACTACTAAAATCAGGCTAACTATCAATGTAATATGTTTAAAAAAAAGGAGCCGTTAGTATGTTAGTAAGTTTTAAGGTTGATCAAAAAGGTGAGCCCCATCACCTTTATTAGTCAGTTTAGTCCAGACACGTATAATATAAATCATTATACTTGTTTATTCATTATATAATTTTTATAAAATGACAAAACCTGTATATAATGTAGCGATGCTACAGGAAATACAAAAATAATTTGTAAATAGATTCGCCTGAGGATCTATAATTATCTGTAAATTAAAAGGGGCTAGGAAAAAAAAAAACAGGAGCCAACAAACAGTCCCCCCTGCTCCAAATAACGGTTTTAACTTTCTAAGTTTTACTACTGTGGGTACTAATGAGAGCACCAGCACTGAAACTAAATATAAAAAACAATTAGGGAAGTAATTAAACCAATTATACTCCAGTCGATACTATAAATATTAATTGTCAAAAAGTTCATCATGACGACAATTTAAAAGTTTTACTGTAAGGCAACTCTTTTGATCGTCAGTACTTGGTAAACCCTTGTTTCAATACAATTATATAGTGATCCAAAAAGCACTAAGTTTTCAAAATCGGTTTAATAAACGAAGGTGAACTTTCAAATAGCCTTTGATTTCAGGTATGGAAAACTTTCAATCAATCTATATTTATTTTTCCTAATAGTCATAACTATGTGATAAGAATATATATATATAAACCAACGCAGTTAACATTTCACAACAATTATAATAGCCTAACATTATATATTAATTATTATATACATAGCTCTAATATATTGAAGAGATAACACTCAGAAATGGATACCTGACAAAACAATTTTTTTAAAAAAAGTCTCACCAAAAATCGCTTATTAATTTATTACATATATATTTTTGTATTTTTTTCGATATGCATACTTACTCTGAAATTTACAATTTAATATAACACAATTGTTTTCTTAATCAAATATAGAATAAAGTGCTATTTAACAGTTAAAATTAATAAGAGATACAATTAACAGTAAATAATTGATTCATGACAAGAAAATTGAACAGACAGAATGAAAATGAATAAAGTAAAAGAACTATTCATTTATCGTTGAAGAAATGATTGTGACGAGGCAACATCTCCTTGGATCAACCAGTATTAATCTTTTGGGAATTGCAATTTGATTTAATATATTTCTAAGCATAAAACAATCTCGTCAAGGTAGCTATATCTAACAACGGCCCAATTTTTCTTCCCACAAGTTTTTTATTTCTGACTCACATGTACTTTCTGCAGCATACACTTTTATCCTAAAGTGCTCAGAATGTTAACAATGAAAGTGGTGTCAGAGTTAATACTGGTTTTGTATATCCAATTGAGAATGACAGTATAGGCTGCTTGTGGGCTTGTGGACGAGAAATAAAAAACATGTCGGAAGGCAAAATGGGACGTTGTTTAATTAATTTAAACCCGCCAACCATCTTAACCTGTTTATGTGCTATTTTATGGCTTTGAGAGATACAATAAAACCTGTTGTCATGAAGACAAGATTATGATCAGTCCTGAAGCCGACCAAGAATAAAGAGGGCTTGCTGGCTTGCACAAGCCGGAGCTGGCGCAACCCGGGTCCCTGGGAGCGACCACGCTTAGTTAGGGACAGTTCAACAAACCTCCTTCCAGTCGTCTGGAAACTGCCAGCAACATTTATGGGTCATTCCGTGGTTCATGAGCTATTAGCCTGTCAAATCTCTTTCATATTTAAAAGTTTTTAATTTTGATTTTTAGGGTTACGTTAGTTCTTTTTACTCTCACGTGCCTTTCTAGTATTTGAATATTGAAGCTAAAGGCATATTTTTTTTTGTTTGAAACACAAAATCTGCGGGTGAATGTAGGTTGCGAATTTAGACATCGGTTGTCCAATTGATACAAGTGGATTAGCATTAATGGATGAATGAAGTTGTATATTAGGGTAGAGGGAGGTGGAAATAGTAACTAAAATTACTATTTATAGGCAAGTTTTCCTAGCCGTTCTTACATTTTGTCTAGGTCACAGTTATATGGCAAAAAAAGTATACACAGTTTACAGATATGTCTATACACTTAAGTGAAAACGGCTAATTTTATTTCCAAAAGTTTTTTTTTTTTTTTTCTCAATTCAATAACAACTTTATTATGATGAAATTACAATATGCCTACTAATAAGCAATAAATAATTGAGATAAGTGTTTTCATTCATACCATATTTACAATTCATCATTCGTTCGCACATTCATACAATATTTACAAACAGCCCAGGGCCCCCCCAAGTCCACACAGTACGTACCCAAAAGTACGGAAAATGATCAGATCTACATTTTTGTACTTAGCATATTATTCATATTAGTTTAAATAATTTATTTTCTAGCCTTAAATCTGAAAAAGTTAGCATAAATAAAATGTGTGAACTGAAAATGTTACATTTATGATTTATTCTCTTATTAGATTATTTATGGAACAAACGTTCCAGATATAATCTAATCTAATTGGGCTTGACCTATCAAAATAAACACACTAAAGTGATGCCAATATTTAGCGATAAGAGCCATTTTGAGGGGAGCAAGATGGCGTAAAGGAAGCTGCGCGAGTCGACCGGAATCGTTGACTAATGGATCTATCCCACCTTGGGTTAGGACCCTTGCAATGGCGGCAACTCATACAGTCCTCTCGAAATAATATTGTATACTATATATTTAAATATTTATAGTTTTTGCTGTATTTAATGGTAGTAATAGTATACAGTGAAATAAAAATGATTGTCAAAAAAATATTATTATTTATTGGGAAGGGTATTTTTTCACGTATTGAATTGGGCTTAACAATCTGAGAAACCATTTTTCTAAAATCTCTTTGATCATTTCATTGCGAAGTGGATTATTTGATATTAATAACTATTAATTGTGCCGTGAGTTATTGTTTAAAGGCTAAAAAATAGTGATACCCGTCCAGTGATAATTCTGCTGTTTGTCGGTCCGACAATGGTTTAGCATCTGGAAACATGTTAATGACATGCTGAAATATTTTTGTAAAATATTTTTTAAGTTCTTTAGGTGATTACTTAATAGATAAAATCCCTCACGAATTCATAGCAATGTTTAATGAACCTGGTAAAATGAATAGACCATCATTCTGCATGTGTATTTAAGCTTTGCTGATGGAGCCAGAACGAAAACTGTAGTAAGCGGTGCATCATGAGACATAGTCCATAGTCAAAATATATTTAAAACAAATCTATAACGCATGGATTCCAGCTAATACGGGCTGTTCTTGCTTTAAACACAGTTTAAACTATTTGAATGAGCAAATGATGGTGTTTTCAACATTTTCATTCTTCTATTTCCCAGAGGGGTCGTCCAGTCGGGGGGTGGGGGGGTAGTCGTTGGACCACAACGACCACAAATTTGCCTTAGAACAAAAACACATTCAATGACAGAATATTGTACGAGCCGACAATCAAAGAAATATACTAATAGATACTATTAAGTTGTCTAAAGTTTAAAATTAGAGTATTACTGAAATATTCCATTCTTTTCACATTTTTCCATCAAAGATTAGCTCTCATGTTTTAAATTTCATGACCTACAAAACGTATTTGAGTATTTTATCCCCTAGAAATTCCTGAACTCAGTTATGGTCAAGCTATTTCACCTGCGCAGCTCCAGAATCAACAGGATAGAAGTAAGGGGGTCCGAACGGTAATCTAAAGCTTATGGGCTTTATTTTGACAACTGTAAATTTTTTTCCTCAGAAAACAATAATTATTGTACTCACTTGTAAATTCATTGAATGTCCAAAGACAAAAACCCCCAAAAAATCGTGCGTTTATATTTGTTTTTAAATTCATACCAATTTCACACTTGAAAACTAAAATCTTCTTGCAGATCCGTTTTTTTTTTTCTAACCTGATCTCATCTCAGTAAAATAATCTTATTTCTCTACCCAGAAAAAGCTTCATCCGCTTCACCCAACTTGTCACTGCGTATCAAACTGATGATATGTAGATGTGTCCTCCGGGCAGCTCTGCTGTACTTGACTAACAATATAGCTAAAAGTCTCCAACAATTTCAGAATGGTATCATGAGAAAGTGGTCAGACATACATCTCTCAAGAAGTTAAAGAACGCCGACCTGCACTCGTTGCTTGGCGTGCCTTTGGTTGGTGAGTTCATCCACCGGAGACAAATCAAGTTTTTTGACTCGTTGCAGCACCTGACAAACCCAGTGATTAGCACCATGACCCCACCCTAATTCCCGTATCGATGGCAACAGGCTGTCTGGAAAAACTAGAGTTAGCTTATTTAGATTTAGGTTAGTATTTGCACAACTCATTTTTAAGACGAGCCCTGTCACTTTCTATGTTCACACGCCTTGTATTCTGTACATCAGTCTACCATAGAAAAATTCTTTAAACCTCACACATTAGTAGATATTTATGGTCTTACCCCAGCCCCTGAAAAGTGGTTGAAACTTCTAAAATCTAGAGCTTGGTAATGTGCATATCCTTGGTTAAGAATTATTACACCTAACAAAGTACTGAATCATAAGTTATGATGGTAGAGTTTATTTTATTTTAGATTTAAAAAGGTTTAACATTATATCATTGTATATATATACAATATAATATATATAATTGAACTAAAATGATATTAATAATAATGTGAATTGTTTAAGCGAAAGAGTGAACCTGAAGGTACGAGCAGTAAAGCGAGAAATGAGTGTCGTGGCAAGACCTCTGCTTCTCGCTCTAGTTAGTCGAGCGAGTATTCCCATTCTTCGCAGTGCCCGAAAAACACTTGTATTTATTCCGTTTCTGCTTCTGGGATACCAATTGTTGTAGTATAAAGGAACAAAATTTCACAGTTTTTTTCAGGCTGATCACACGGTCATCTTTTCATATATTTTTTTTTAATATTCTTCATTTAATGTCTTATGAGTAACAATGGCTATTAGTAAGTACATAATGTTTTTAAATCTGTTGGTGGAAGCCAATTCGTCTAATGAAGATTGGCATGTTTTATCGAATTGTTGCTTCGATGCTTTCAGGTGTTATGTTAGTTGGGTTCTCTGTCTAGAAGATTAGAATTTTCGGTACTCATCGATGGGAATACTCACTCGACTAATTAGAGCAAGAAGCAGAGGTCTTGCCACGGCACTCATTTCTCGCTTTTCTGCTCGTACCTTCAAGTTCACTCTTTCGCTTAAACAATTCATATGGTGCATCAAAATTCTTGGTCGAGGTCGAGAAGAAGGTACATATGGGTCAGCCTAGTATGACCTACTCGAATAGGTAATCATTTGCGATGGTTTTCACGTCATTCCATGTCCGTGTTACCGTAGCCATGTTTTGTTAAGTGACGACTTGATTACATCGTGTCATCAGTACATTCTTAGTTCTGTCAGTATGCTGGTGTAGGTATAGATATTAAATAGGTATCGTTTGCAAGAAGCACTTTCACGGACTCCTAGATCGATTAGCTCGTTGCCAAGCTTCCAAAAAATTTTCATATCCCCTTGTTATTATAAATCATGAAAATCAGTGTAGACTGCATAAATGAATCTATTCAAAATAGGCCATTATATGTCCTGTAGCTTCGCTACATTTAAACAATTTTTAATAATTTTACATTGCGATTTGTGATTGTTACAAAATATATAAATATAGCATAATGTATATTATACATTGATTGTCTAAACATGTTCAAAAGTGATTATAACTTATGAATCATAGACTTAAATCTGACTTACATTTAACAACAAAATCTTAACCTAATTTTTGCCGACAGTCTGTTGCCATCGATGCGGGAATGGTGGTAGGGTCACAGTGTTAAACAGTAGGTTTGTTAGGTACTGAAACGAGTCGAAAAACGTAATGTATCTCCGGTAGATGAACTCAACCACCGACACCAATTTTCATATTGTATAATGTAATTATGTGTATTCCAAATTTGTATCGGATGTTATCCAATATAAAATTCCAGTTGATTTTGTATAAGCCTTCGGTCATGGAGCCACTTGTCCACTGAACAATGTTTATTGAAGGTAGCAAGTCGGAAAAAAAATGTTTTGTTAATGGACTCCTTCCCACTATTTTGAAGGCTGTTTGGACCGCAAGCAATTCAGTGTTGAAGTTATACTCTTTGACGGGTGTTTATATTGCATCAATAAAATAGTAAACTTTTTCAAATAACTAAATATAATTACGGCATTTGTTTGCAGTTTTAAAATATTTCCCAAATACGTGACTTCAGGACATCATTTTGGCACAAATCGGCAATAAGGATACCAAACTGCACCACCCACACATTACTTCATTGGAAGTGAGCGAACTGTAAGAAGGAATGTCAAATTTTCGGTAGATGATTTGTGGTGACAGTCTTTTTGTTATAACAGCCAAACAGATATTGTTATTAGTTTTATACTTTTCTTCTTAGTAGGTAGTTGGCAGCACGCAACTACTGTTTGTCAACTACCAGTTCTGTAGTTTGCACTTGTTTCCAACTACAAGTAAATTAGTTGGAAAAAAGTTGTTGCGACAGCAACTACCAGCTAGTCTAATTTTAGGAATGGAGCTACAACTCCAGTTACTATGAAACGTAAAATTCAGCACTAAATTTTTTTGAAAACTTTAAGTTTGTGTTTGTTAAATGATCTTACAACATTTTTTAATTTAGTAAATAAAAAAAAGACAAAGAAAAGAGTGGACATCGTACGACCAAAATAAAAGTTTAGTTTAATTTTTTTATGCAATGTGTTTGTTCATTTCGGTGTACGCCCAGATAGTCCGTTTCTACTCCAATTGCCCTGTTGGGGCCTAAATCAATTTTAACATAAATCCTAGTAAAAAAACATCAATAATTGTAGTTGTAGCTCTATAACTACAATTATTTGGTAGTTTCCATCACAACTACTTTTTTCAGCTACAGTAATTGAAGCTGTGAACTGCAACTACGGTTGTTATAGTTGACAAATAGTAGTTATAGTTTCAACTACTTCCCAAATAATGAAATTGTAGTATTGTAATTTTTAGTTGAACTGGTTTTTGCCCAACTCTGTGCGTGAGGTATGATCCTGCTACCTACCGCGATCAAGGTGTAACATAAATTAACCCACTATACAAAATCCCGCCATGTCCTGAAAGAATCTATATTGTAATATGGTTTGAATGAAAGAGTAAATGTAAATGTGGTATGAATGGTTCTTTTATCGCAATTATCTATCGCCCATCTATAGCAGATTGTAATTTTATTCAAATAAAGATTTATTTTAATAATAGGTTATGCAGAAGGTTGGCCAAGGAAGGTTACGAGGTCAGGTTTGAGTTCCGGCAACGGCGGCGGTAATCATAAATAAGGTAACATTTTATTTGTTTCTAAATAAATAGCATATACGCCTCCATAAATCCTGTGAACGGACATTTTTACGCTACATTCTTGTTCGGCTTACAGCCCCATTAGATGTGATGGCCGTGCCCAAAAGTGGAACCTGCAGGATGCGGCCGGAATCGGGCGGGAAAAGGTCGTGTCCCGAATATTGCTAGACGGCCAGGTTCCCACTTCCCGGAGCGGGCTCGAGCAGGTGGCCTTCATGGAGAAAGGGACCCCTCCTACTTTCTAAGCGGCCTCAAGTTCAGTGCCAGACTCCTCAAGGATACGCTGTCGTAAACAACATACCACCGACCAGGAAATTCGGGCACGATCCTTCAAAATACAAATTACGCGTACCGAATAAAAGAAAACAACTGACTGCTGTCAGGATTCAGTGAAGAGAGGATTTTTCTCTCTACGAATGCGGAAACATAAAACATACCGACGGAATAACGTTGAACCGAACAATCATGATTTACAGTTATCCGACATTGTTTAGATCATCGTACCGTTTCAATATATAGCACTTCATTTTTAAATATGGTATGAATGAGAACATTCATCACAATAATTGTATTATTGTATTGAGTAATTATTACTCATTGCCGAATAAGGCAGATTGTAATTTTACCACAGTAAAAATTTTTCCTAAAACTGTTTGTATGACCGTTATTGTAGGACACACAAATACACCTAAGTGAAAATAGAGCAGCTTACTTTTCAGTAACCGAATTTCCATGTGTTCCATGTACCATGAAGCCAGTGTTTTTGGTGAATAAATTATTAAAAATTACTAATGCAGGAACAATTATAATGACAAGGGTTCAGACCCAGTAACACCCGAAGAGAGATTAGGGGTCTCGGGTTCCCAACGTAACAACGCAAGGACGTTTACAGATTTAATATAAATATAAATTAAACAGAGAAGAGTATGTACCACTTATTAATAATATTTAAGCTCACCAATACATAGATTTTATGTATTATTATGAGGATTAGTATGTGAATATTATATTATCGCTGTATTTTTATTGAACATATTGCTGCATCAGTCTTGTATATTATTTATGTATATTTATACCCATATATGTCTTTGTAAATAGTGTGAAATGACAATAATATGAATTTATTTATACGATGTATAAAAACGGTTTTCAAAGAATAACCTAATGTGCAATTGCCACTTAACAAACTTTATTCCGGTTTTCTAGACCACGAGTATGACAAAATAATTTGTGCTCTGAACGTTAATTAGTTTACAGTACGATTTGGCAGGTAACAACAATTATAGCGAGTTCAAACATGCGGGCGTTTCAAAAAATTATTAGTGGTCACCAAAAGGTGACCGGCATCGCCCACCGGTTGGGGTTGAAAAGATCTATGGAACAGTATTTCAGGGATGATTGGGAACCAACAGATTCGCAATAATGCGCTGAAAAGTTTGATTAATACTAAAAATCATCGATACCGAAAAGTAGGTATTCGTACACGATATTGCATTTGTACAGTACATTTTACTACTAGTTCACGAACATGTTACACAATGTGCAGTGCACCACACTGTGCGTGTATTTCCGATAAACAAAACTTGCGTGTACTCAAATCTTCAATATTCCGGTTTTATGAAGAGAGGGATTTTCTCCCTACGAATGCGAAAACATAAAACATACCGACGGATTAACGTTGAACCGAACAATTATGATACACAGTTATCCGACATTTCTAAATAGTAAACCGACAAAACGAGTATTTTCATCTGAATTTCCTTCAGAGCAAGTGTTAACATAAAGCACCTAAAGAAAATTTTACAAAAAGATTTCAGGATGTCAGTCGCATGATAGTTCCAGATTGGGCATTAGAACCTTTCTCTTTACAAACAGCAGAATTATCACTGAACGGATTTTTTGCGTTTCTTTTAGTTTTTATTGTATGGCAAGGTCTACATGTACAAATGGCTTGGAATATGCGAACGCGAACAAAAAGAGGTGAGTTTAACTGAAACAATGAAACCGTGACAGCTAAACAACAAATTTTAGCTAACAGCAGAGAACAAAATATCACTATACAACATATTCATAAACGCTTCATAGGAGCATAAAATTAGGGTTATGTCATGATCTGTTGTATGACAAAATCAGTAAAATATCTGGAGGCTTTAATCTTAACTGTTACGTATAAAATAATAAAAAAAAAAAAAATGATTTCAGCTTTTATGTATGAAAATCTTTTTTCTTTCCTAATTCCGTTGGAGTAAAATAATAATAAGGCTTGAAACCTTCTCCCAAGCAAAAGATTTTCTCGATTCTCATACTTGCTTGATACAATTATTTCAGGGGCTAATTGCATCACCCAAAAAGATTTTCTCTATTCTCATACTTGCTTGATACAATTATTTCAGGGGCTAATTGCATCAGCCAAAAAGATTTTCTCGATTCTCATACTTGCTTGATACAATTACTTTAGGGGCTAATTGCATCAGCCAAAAAGATTTTCTCGAATCTCATACTTGCTTGATACAATTATTTCAGGGGCTAATTACACTAGCCAAAATGATTTTTACAACAGAAGCGCAGACTTATAAATGAAATGTGTGGTTTGCTTTTTTCTACAACGCAGATATTTTGAATTTTGACTAGTGCTACTATTATTTATTCATTTCATCTTCCACCATTAAAAACTATTTCAAATGAAAGCCTCATAACTCAGTTTTTCCAAAAGGAGGTTGTGTGGTACATTTTGTATTTGGTCGCCATTTAGGCGCCCTGTTAATATTTTCTAAAATCACTGGCACTTCAAGGTAATTTGAAACTTATATCACCACAAAAATCCATATTTTATTAGCAACACCTATGTGTTAAACGTAATATGCTCACGAGGAGCAAATAAGAACAATGATCCACCTTGTTACGTTATCATTGCCACCTTGACACAGAGCATTGTAATTATAAGAAAATGTCTTAGTCATAGATCTATATAAAGGTAATTGTTGCAATAACGATGAAAATATTTGAAGTGGTTCCGTGAATTCATTTCATTCCTTGATCCCAAAACAAGTACGATAGTTTTAGGGAACCAAACCAGCGTCCCTGAGTAATTTTCCCTGCAGAGCATACCATTGGCTAGATTCTCCGAGGGTTGGTTGGCCTAGATTATTGAGGTTGTGTGAAGCCAGCTGACTGGAGGCTAGATCTGCGGTAACTGAGAGAGAGGAAACACGGGGTGAGGAAGATGGAGGCTACTTTCGCCGGAACGAGCCTCCTGGAACAATCAAAGAAGAAAGTTGGTAGGCTTTCACCGCCTCCAAAGAGTTGCCCGCCTCCAGGAGCTCCACCGCCATTGTATCTCTACACCACTTTTTTATGTTTTCCTTTGTACTTTTTAATAATTCCTTTTTAACACAATTATTACCGTTAGTGAAGTCCTGGATAGCTCAGCCACCTAAAATACTCTTTTTTAATCATTTTTAAATTTATATTGCACAGTGAGAAAACAATAGAGCATAGGGAGAGCAACTTGGTCATTGATATAAATATACCCCTTAACAGCTAACAGCTGGTCAAGAATTATTATAAAAAAGACTTGATTAACATATAAAAGTAATAAAACTAAAATTCATTGACCGTTTTTCTTAAATAGCTTCTACTGAAACCATGTTGGACACAAGGAGCCCAAATTCAGCGATGTGCTAAGAAGACTAACAACACAAAAACTATACAGATTTTTTCATTGGAGTTACAGATTTTTCAATCCAAAGATCTAAGACTAATCACAGGCACTTCAGTTTAATTATGAAATCACAACTTTCAAAATGACTTAAAAATACCCGTTGTGTCGACAGGTGTGTAGACCTGTTAATCTTGAAAATTAATAACAACATAGGGAAGGAACCACTGGATGCCCTCTGCCATTTTATCATATTTATAGCGCATTTGCTGGTCACAATTGAGAATCAATAAAGACAAAAACAACAACAGCATCTTGAGACAAACTCCACCAAAGGAGCTTGACTAAGCTTGACCTAGAGTCGTACTTAATTTTAACATTCCTACCTTGATAAATGACATTACCTGGAGAAATGTTAAAACTTTCATGAAATAAAACAACTATCTGTCCCTTTCCAGCTTCATTAATTTATACCCGAACGTTTTCGATGCACTTGACATTCATTTTCAAAAGTTTGAGCTCTACATGGTCTTAATTATCAGAGATAATCAATGGTTAGTTTTTTTATTTAGAGTTTTTCCTGAGTTTAAGTTTATATATAAGAAGAATTCATCATAGAAGGTCTAGATAAGTTTGTTGGCTCAAAGTAATATGGTCGAAAACTTGATAGATAAAAAAATGTCTTTAATCGACCCATTGATATATAATAATTTAAATTTAAAATAGGAACTTCCATTCCAGCATGGTGGTTCTACGTAGGATTCTAGAGCACTCCACGCAGGTTGTAGTAGGAAGTTTAATGCCTGGATCAATTTGTTGGAAAGTTGGATGCCTGGAGTCCATGCTTATCATTTTAGAAAAACATACTAATTAAAAATGATAATTCATACATTACTTACAGCCTAGAGACCTCCCAAATCCACATGGTCGCCACCTTCCTCGCATGCGAAAGAGGAAACGGAGTCTTGGGAAGTCCTCCACGATCCTCCATCAGCCACGACGATAAAAAAATACTTCACTTTTTAACGATCCACACTGCTCCACAATATATTTGTGAAAACATCATGGTGCATATAACGTGGGTGGTGTTTAGGCCGGCAGAGTCGCAAGATCGATCACCGGATACAAGCCCAAAAATGACAATAGAAATTTCAAAATGAAATCGACAAAATAATCTTTAATTATCAAAAATCAATTATAATCATTAAATAATCTTCATTGGTTCATTAACAAAAACAAGCTGATCCTTAGTGCTTGCTTGACATAGTAAAATATTAGTTTATTTCTTTGATGGTTCTTGAGTAGTGAAGGTCCTTTGTCGTTATACCAGTGTTGGGTGAATAAAATGAACGATTAAATATTATATTAACAATAAATAAAATGATTTATATATTGGGCATAGGAGAACAATATTGCAACTGGTATTCTAGCATATTTAAATTACATATTGTGCACATATCATTTGCCTCGATGTAATGACAATGGATAGTTTTATTAAGAATTGATTTGAGATCCATAGATGGTTCTTTTTAACAAATTTAACACCTTATCAACAACAAATTATTAACAACAATTTATCTGTTCTACACACTGGAATATACCATTGTAAAATGATCTATAATCAATACAGGCTAGCAACTAGTTAGTATTGTAGTTGTACTATCAGAGATCTTAAACCAGTAATTTTTTCAAGAACAATACGAAACTGACACTGAGTTCTCAAAGGGTAGCTGTGACTAGTAGAGTCACCTTGTCGTATTCAATTCCAACCCAAACTTAGATGATAACTATCCCTATTTAACGCTCAATCAATGACTGGATCTTATTATGAAAAGATGCACTATTATAGGTATTTTGTTATAAACAATTGCCTTAGTGTCTTTGAAATCATATTGCTGGTTAGTTACCACCTGAAGAATTGACTGATAGGTTTGTACATAAGCAACAAGAATTATACTTCTGTAAGAAATACCACCTCAAGAAATTACCACAAAACTGCTCCTTTGATCGTTGCAATCATATGCCTACGACAATTATCAAACAAATTAAAAAAAAAATCACTTATTCTAAACCTTCACTAGAGATATCACACTTTCCTAGAGTAATTCTACCATTTATTTTTTCTTCTATAACCTTACAGTTCGAACTAATGCTCCGCAGGACTACTGTCGCCGTCGTGAAATTAGAATCTTGGGATGAAGGGGCTACTTGGTGCGGTCTTACCACATAATAATCAATAATTTGTTTATTGCTTAGTGATTGACATTATCGAAGTAAAGGGGACAAGTAATGCACAGAGCGGCAACAGGGCTGCTATGTATGTGACATGTATTGCGGGTTTCAAGCTTCTAATTACGTACGGCAATTATAGGACCCTGCTCAGTAATCATAATTCATACATAAGTACACGTTGCACCTATTCAGGCATTTTATGGAATAAAATTTAAACAAATTACGTTTATAATTACATATTATTATTTGAGCAGACTAACAAACTATCCTATAAACATGTTGTTGTATTTAGGTACTTGTTTAAAAGTATTTAGTCAGATCAGCTTTACCATTTTTCTTTTTTTTTTTTTTTTTTTTTCATATCCCCATGTTACATTCAAAATTTTAACTGAATGAAGATTCTGGCAATATGAATCTATTTACAATGCGTCATTACAGTTCTATATGATTTCTTAAACATTAGCATGGTTAGAATGCTATGATCATAGAACACTCGGTTCGGATCATAGAAAAAAGTGATGGGGCACATCTTATGGGGTCTACCGAGGATCATTATGAGTTCTAGCCTTAAATCCTGCTTTCTTAATCGGATTCACTACTTTTTTACTTAAGAAGCTACTTATTTATTCTTACGAGATTAAGTAAACCTGGACCAGACCCATCTACCAAAGATTGTCCATTGAAATATAGAAATTTGTCTTGGTTTCTATATGATCTAGTCTTACACAAATGTCCTGGTTAATGAGGTAAAAATTCTTCTTGAACTACTCTACTCACGTTTAGTTTTCTTCATCAACTATTATTATAATTATTACGCCTTAAAAATGATGATTTCTGATGGTGGTCCTAGATCACAATACACTTTTCCAGTCCAGGAAATTTTGAATAGTCAGTGTCTTTTGCAATATTTTGATCTCGTTGTAAGACAGTAAGATTAGCCGTTGCAATATTGCAAGGTGTCTGGCTAATGTTGGCTGGGTCCGTGAACATCATGAAAAGCAAGTTCCTGTCTCAGGAGTGTTCGCTCAAGATGAGATGATTGACTGCATTGTAGTCACTAAGGGAAAAAAATTTAACGGCATGTTTAAAATTTTGATAGATAACAATTTTTTACTTATTAGTATTACTAAGTAACAGCATGTGCATTTGTGATGTTTCTGTGATGATTAGACATGTGATGTGCGATATCGTAAACTTTGTGATAATTATACACATGCTGCCTTCCTTCTGAAGACATTGCATTATATTCTGTATTTAATTTAGTTCAGATGTAACATACAATATTTTATAGCCATATTTTAAATATAGTGCTAAAGTTGTGTACTCGTAATAAGAGCTGAATCTGCTAATCAGAACATATACTAGAATGTGATTAAAGGAAAATTTCCTTGAAAATGGCCAGCTCGATTCTATGCATTGTCGGATTTCTGCAGAACATGTTTATAGAGAAATTTAGAATGGTTCCAATGCATGTCCTGGTGTAATGTCAAGTTTTGTCGTTTAACATGTATTTGATAATTAGGACTTTAAAAATGCTAATGTAAAATGCCTCTTCACACGACTCACTTCAATCATATTACTCATAATCAATTATAGAATATAGAAAATGTTGGAATACTTATTGTAATCTCTGACTCAACTCTTTCAGAAGGTTGCTTGACAGCAACTTGAGTGCAAAACATGACTTATTTTTTGTTTTCATTAAACCAGCTTTTTAATTTAATACGTAAAATACATCAAATATGTGGCTTGTAAAGGGTTGGCCAAAAAGTCCGTTCGGTTTTTGTCGTCACGAAACTTTAAGCAGTCTAATATGTTAACTTCAGTCCGTCCCTTGTGAGTGCGCTCTCGTCAGATACTAGACACTTCAACGTAGTTTGACGCGAAATGATTGTAATAGGTTGGCCAAAAAGCGAAAATAAGACACAACTTTTAAACACAAGGCGATTTATTCAATCAATGATGTAATTGCCGTTTGGTTCCAGTATCTTCTGCCATCTCATGGGCAGATTCACAATTCCATGCTCAAAGAATTTCCTGTCTTTACTGCCAAATAATTTTCTAAGTGGATTTTTACATCTTCTTCAGAGTCTTTTTATTTTAGGTCTGTCCATTCAATGAATTTTGAAGAGACCGAAACGGGTGGAAATATGAAGGTGCAAAGTCGGGCGAATATGGAGGGTGCGGCAAAACTTTTGCGAAAAAAGTGTGCGGTCTGGCGTTGTCGTGATGGAAGACAATCCCCTTACGGTTCGCTAGTTCTGGACGCTTCTGGTGGATCGCTGCTTTTAATTTGTCCAACTGGTCCCAGTACACATCCAAATTGGTGGTCCTGTTCGTGGGAAGAAGTTCGTCAAAGACAACACCCCTCCAATCCCACCAAATCGAGAGCATAACCTTCTTTGGATGAAGTCCTGCTTTGAGGGTTGTTTGTGGTAATTCGCCGTGCTTCCCCCATAAGCGTTTGCGCTCCACATTGTTCACGAGCCACTTTTCGTCCCCTGTCATCATTCTCTTCAAAAAAGGATCGTTTTATTAACGTTTCCACAACGAATCGCAGATGGAAATCCTTTGGGCGAGGTTAGCCTCACTAAGTTGATGGGGAACCCAAACATCGAGCCTGCTCACGTAGCCAAGTTGACGCAGATGGTTTTCAACACTCGATTTGGATATTTTAAGGACTGCGATCTCCCTAGTTGTATAACGGGGATTGGTGTCGACTAATTCCTTCACTTTGTCGCTGTTAATGTCAGTTGGCCGGTCAGAGCGAGGTGCGTCTTGAACCGATAAATTTCCCGATCGAAATCTTGAAAACCACCAAAATAAAAAAGCAAGAGGTGTCCATTGTGTTCGTTTTGGTTTTATATTTTCAGACACACAAAATACAATCAGTCTCGTCGGAATTTCGCGTCAAACTATGTTAAAATGTCTAGTATCTGACAAGAGCGCACTCGCAAGGGACGGACTGAAGTTAGGCTGCATGAAGTTTCGTGACGACAAAAACCGAACGGACTTTTTGGATATTTGAGGATGAGAAACGTCAGTTTCTGGAATTGACTTTGCTTGTAGGCAAATATCCTCAACGATCACCAGGGTCTTATTAACCTGTTCTTATTTTCACGGTTACTTTGTCGGTTTTACAAACAATAATGCCTCAACTTGAAAATGCTTTTTATCTTTAGTTAGGGCCTTAAATAAGTAAATTCGCTATCATTAGTGAAAAAGCTTCAAGACCCACAAGAAGTAAATTTCTCCAATTTCCAGAAAATCCCTCGTGATAAGGGTCTGATACTTGACCTGAAGGCGTTTGGCCCTTGGTGGGGGGTCAGACCAAAAGATTCACAAAAGAAACAATGGGTTCACTCACCCCTGGAGGTGTACCGAGAACGTGGTAGCCGCTCAGTTCTGGCTGTTAAGAGCGAACCTGTTTAAGCACCTTACTAAGTGAATTGGCTTGCACATTTGGTCAATCTCAGTTTTGGCTGCGCACAACAGCCTTATTTTTGCAACACAGGCATTCTAAAAATCCCGAAATAGCCTCGTTCTTACTATCTCATTTGTTTTTATTTTACACTAAGTGCAACTTAGACAAATGGTTTTGGTGTACTCACATTATTTAAAGACCTCGTACTTACGTACAGTAATTCTATTTTCATCTGTTGTTGGAGTCATAAGCCAATTTTCTCTTGAGTTCAATACGGCTAGAAAAATATCGTGTTTGAATGATTTCGTCGTACATCAAAATCCCATTTCGAGAACTGAAGGCATCAAATGCCCTATACCTGTGTGCTGCATTTAATATAAATACTTACGATTGAACCTCAAAATTTGAGGTTTGAATTGGAAAAAGGAGCCCTCAATAAGAATTCAAGTTAAATTACGATGCCGATGGTTGAGATTTGAAAACTGAACGATTTTAAAAATTAGGTTGAAACCAAATCACAAAAAAAATTATATCTGATTCTGGGTGCGCTTGATAGATGTAGCGTTTTCACATTACAATCCCACAAACTTACTAACAAAAGTAATTGCATTTCTAGAACTGAGATTGCCTTCAAGATTTATATGTATAGTGTACTTCACGAAAATACTTATTTTATGTAAGTCAACATTCATTTTTCTTATTAATCTCTTCTCTACAACCTTCGTAACCAGTTGCGTTTCTCCAACATTTTTGTTTTTCGGCATTTAGTACTTTCAAGCAAGAATTTCCTATCCTCATTGTGTTTCACAGTTACTATTATGATTTCCATATCATTCACAAGAGCCTCCGTATTTTCCTTTCTAGAAGATTAGTTATATATGTATGTTTATGCTATTCACCTGTTTTATGGCGTTCATGCAAAACATCCCAAATTTGACTCGAGTACCTCCTTCAATCCTGGTTGATGTCTATATATATGTGGGCATGGCAGCCTGGACCAATAAACAGAGCCGGATATGCAAGAATAAGCCACCAGCGTCATCAGGCAGCACCCTCAATATATGATGGTCTGTTGGGAGGTCCAGTGGATTCACTCTTGTTGGGACACTAATGGTGTACAGACTTTGTCGAGGGAGCCAGAATTCTAGCTATCTTACGCTACTGTGTATAGTTCATCATTCCAAACGGTGTTTCTAATATGAATCTTGACCCGGCTATTTCTGATACCCCATTCTCCCATATATACATCATATCAATTTCGCATCCTGCTTATTTCCTAATCCTACAAAGCTTTTTGGCTTATCTCGTATAGCATATGCTCCTCCACTCAATTCCTTTAAAGCCTTGTAGGCCCTTCTTCTCTGTAGCCATAGGCTAACTAGCCAACTAGGCCAGAAATGCACCTGTGAACTTAATTAATGAATGTGTTAAGCAATATACCACGTGGTTTAGTTAAGTTACATTTTACTTGGCTTTGAGGATGCCTGCAATAGATAGAGTTTTTCTCAATCCAAGTTTTAATGGTTATGAACCGTTCTTAGGCATAAACAGACTGTAGTGCCAGATGAAATTTCTTAAACTCTTCCCCGGAGATGTGTCATAGGATTATGCTGGTTCGTGTTTGATTGGTATTGCATGGCTGGTTTGTAGTGACAAAAATTATCATTTCCAAAGGCATGCAAATTTCAAAAATTCATGTCATATACCTCTTTAAAATCAATATATAATAAATAAGAGGATGACTTTTTCATACTCCCAGGTTTTCTGAGTTATTTGTATTATAACTAAAACCTAGTCCTATGTACAGCGATTCATCTGGTTGGTTACTCGCGAAAAATGTCTGATGACGCTACCAAGAGCGTTCTGTGTTATAAAGCGTCTGTTTTACTTTTTGACGCCAAATATTTCATCAAACTCTTCATTGACTTCTTCATAATTGTCCTGTGTCTGTCTTGCTTTATATTTTTGTTTTGGATCCTAATTTCACCTTTATTTATTGAATATATATTTTGATATCAGCGGAGATGCCACTATATGGAATCTTTACATAAATGGGCATCGGGGTTATATATGTGCTGTAACTACGCTGTAGCTTGTATATTATGTGAAGTTAAGAATAAATGAGCTAAGTTATGCTGATGTACAGAATACAAGGCTGAACAATACAGAAAGTGATAGGATTAACTTTATGAATGTGTGGTGTCAATACTATCCTAAATGTAAATAAACTAAATTAACCTAGCATTCCCGGACAGCCTGTTGCCATCGTTGCGGGAATGGGAGTGGGGTCATAGTGTTTAGCAACCGGATTTGGGAGGTGTTGCAAATAGTCGAAAAACTCAATTGTGATATAAACGTACCATGCCAAGCGTTCTTTAACCATTCAATGGAGTTATGCCTGACACCTTTTCTCATGATCCCATTCTGAAATTGCTGTAGACTTTTAGCTTTATTGTCAGTCAAGTGGGCATATAGTGGGTGACCGTACAGCAGAGCTGGCCGGCGGGCACATTTATAAATACATCATCAGTTTGAGCATCAATAGCATTTATACTGGTTAACATCCACTGGACTGTTTCTGGTTTTTTTCTTTTCTTGTGTATAGTAGGTTCTTGTTTTTTGTGAATGGGTAGGTGTGTGGAGGTAGCAGGCAGCAGAACCCCCAGTTCGGAGAAGCTGTTTTTACCACCTCGCCCCCCCCCCCGTGAATGATTGCAGAACGAATTTCAGAAAGGCTACACGACAAATAAGGCTTCCAAAGAAAGGTTTTTGGAAGTTTGGAAGCATTTTTAAACTAAAGCATTGTAATTAAATCTTTTGAATGCTTAGGAATCATCATTCTGTCAATTAAAACATTATTAAATTATTAATTTTTTATAATTTAACCAAAAATATAACAAACTGCTACCCGAGGTGAACCGCTCCCATCGTCCTCCTCCCCTAGGTATGTTACTGAATTTAAGTATGGGACCAAATTTAAGAGAGAGAAAAAATACTGTAATGCGTTTTGGGATTTCAATATGTCTAGGCATGAAGTAATTGTGCCAACATCAACATGGTAGTAGTTCATATATCTATATATGGTTGTTGCAACATTTTTATTAAATATTAGTTTGTGTAATTATATTCCTTTTAAGTCCCAAAAAATAATACATATTACTAACCATGACGTCGAGATCTATAACTCTTTAATTTCATAAGAAAATATTTCTCTTTTAATTACTAATTACTTCATAATGATCCTTAATTATTTTTCAGAGGATTGCTTGCCTATTTAGCATCTGTGGAGCATCAAGTAAAACTACCCTGCAAAATATTTTCTCTTATATGAAACTGGAGTTGCGAACAATTTTAACTATTATTAAATATAAAGTATTAATTTTTAAATTGCCAAATCTATCAGGAATACTTGGGTTTCTGATTTGATTCCCTAGACAATATTATAGAAAAATAGCTAATTTTATGTTACAAAATAATTGATAAAAATAACAAATCACATTTAATATTTTGTGGTTCTCAAAACAAAACCTGTTGAAATCGCAATAGTACGACAGTAAATTCACGATTTTAATGGGGCTCAGAACTGTTTTAGAATATCTTTGAAATTATTTTTTGCATTACCTCATCAAATATCTCTTTAACCATATGTAAAAACTCAGATATTCCAATCTTAGTAACTTCTGACCTCTGAGCTGAGGAACCTTCTATAGCGATATAATATTTCTGTAGCGATGCCTAGATTGTTCGAATGTACATTGTAAACGGGTTATAAATGAGAGAGTAAATGTATATGTACTTATAATTGTGGTGTGATTCCAATCTTTTATCTATTGCTAATTTTCTTCAAATAAAGATTTATTATTATATGTTAATTTGTTTTCTATATTTTATAATATGTATTAGTACCTCCAACTATAAATTACATGGACAATTGAATGGTGCACAACCGATGTTCTGGAATTTGCTCTCAGGTACAGAAAGGTTGTACAGGGATGGGGTGCCCACCTGCATTGGAATAATAGGTCGCATGGTGACTGGATAGCACGTGAGCATGTGTGCACGTGCAAAAAGGTTCCTTGAACTGTATTTGTGCGATTTCAAGAGAATTTCTTTCATTTTTTCTTTTCTTTTTATGATTTCGGCAAGGATTCGCGCAGAGATAAGCGAGGAAAATGTAGGACTGATTGACCTTTAGCAAAGGAGTGGTGAGAGACATCCACTTTCTCCAGAGCTGGAGGGGATGACCTAGAAAGGCGACCTTGACAATGGGACCAGGGAAGTGGGTCGGAGAGAGCTCCATGCCCAGCCCCGCTTCTCCAATGAAGAGACTCCAACTACTCCTCACAGCCATAGCAGGAATCGACTCCACAAGGGTCGGCCAACCTTTATTCGTTCGCGGGCCACAATCTTGGTTGAGCCAACCTCAACCACACACCTATTTTAAAAAAGGCATTTTATACAACATTGAACTACATATATTTTCTTTGCATATTCAGTACTATAGGAATAATTCAAGGACAACAATGTTAGGGGTCAATCCACCAAAAAAGTTCCATTTCAACTTCATTTATTTGTATTTATGTAAGCTACTTGAAAAATTATAAAAACATTCATGTGTTATGAAGGAAATTGAGACCAGTCAAACTTTTTAAAATTTAGGGCTCTTAAATATATCGCATGAATGAATCAATCATTCCACAAAATATTTGTGGCTTCAAGAGGGCTATACAGGTTCACCAAGTGGTTTAGAAAAAAACATATCGAGATCTACACTCGTCCTCACGTTACGTCTAAAGGGGAAGTAGAATTCGACAAGCAAAGTGACAGGAACTTGTGGTTGGTAAATTCAGTTTTCTAGCCACGTTTAAAACTAAAACGGAGAGTCAATAACTCAATCATTTTAGATGAAATCTGTAAATTCAAATATAAAAATATTTATATAAATAGTAGTTAAAACTACTATTTATAGTAACCATAAGTTCCTCTTTAAGGGCACTCTGCTTGTCGATTTGAATCTCTTTGGGCGAGGACCAATTTTGTGATCCGCGCGGTCACGTGAACATGTGAAGCAGCTCTCGACATGATTTCTTCTTAACTACTTGGTGAACCTTCATAGCTCCCTAGAAGCCACAAAAATTTTGTGAAATGATTGAATAATTAATGCAATATATTCAAGAGCCCTAAATTTTAAAAAGTTTGACTGGTCTCAATTTTTTTGATAACGCATCACTCTAATATCTCACACTCTCTTGAAATGAATTTGGATGACACAGGTGAGCGGACTGATTTGCTGTCGCACGACTTTCGTTTAAAGCCAAAAAAAAATATTTGCTGCTCAAAAGCTTAGAAATTACTAGCGAGCTAACTTCTTCTGCCATCTCGTCGATCCACAGCATTACTGCATTTAGAGACAGAGCTATTTTGGCCACTAGTTTAGAAATTGTTGTATCGCTTGCCTGTTTTCAAAGATTTTCAAGTAGGGCTTAATAGCTTTCTCACCATCTCCGTTTGGTTTCATTTTTTGTGACAGCAAGCAAAGAGATTTCATAGAAAGCTGTTACCATTCAAGAAGGTTCATTACTTTGTTTTTTTTTTAAATATCAATTGCTGGTTGTGTTGCGATTGTTTCTTTTTTTTAATGAAATCCGTTCTCAAGACTCAACCAACTTAGTTTTTAGTTACTAAAACATTTCCATCACAGATCTAACAAACTGGTTTTGTACGTTTGCACTCAGAAACCGTTCTTACCAATCGCTGTTAAACATTTGCTTTATTGTCATTTTCGTATATCCACTTGCTTTGCTAGTAAAAGTGCAACCAACGGATTAGGATTAAAGAGCTCTTACCTATGGAATCACTTTCACGCTACGTAGTACTAAAACTTTTATGTGGCTCTAGAATCTTATTAAAAAAACTCGTGCATCGGTATCTACTGTAACCGAGAAAGAAACTGACGGAGAAATGAATTGAGTACCCTTGAAGAAATTGATCAAAAAAGGAGGTTGGTTTAAGCAGGAATTCTAGATAAATGAGGGAAAGGTTGATTTTCAGAAACCATCAGAGGATGGGCGGACTTCTGCTGGTTTTGCCAACTGGATCATATACATTGAGAGATTGAGAACAGCGCTTTTTTGACTGCGCTAACAATCTTTAGCAAGTGCTATTAAATGTTCAAACATATTTTAGAAGCGTTAAACAAGGGATGAGATCTTTACGGTTTTCAAGCGGGATCTTAGAGTTTAGTAGGCATCTCTTTATTGGCACTCATTGATTTGAGGTTTTTCTTTCCATCTTGAATGTTTTCTCATTTAATAGCACTTGATAATGGCTGAGTAGCCCAGTATTGTTTACATTACCCTTTGTTTATCAAACCACCCCTACTCTTTTAGCACTTGCCGACACCTGAAAATTTTCTTGTATGTTTACCGAGCCATTACGTGTGGGCCTATTATGTGATTATTAGATTAAAGAAGAAATTAATATAAAAAAATAAATTAATTATAAAGAAATTGAAAGAAAAATTCCTGTGCGATTTGTCCGTGGGTCGCCCTTAAAAGGCGTCGCGTTCGCGGGTTGGCCACCCCCGTCGTTGATAGACATCAAGGTCAGAGTCACAGCAGGGGCTTTGTAGTTCGCAGAGTCTCGGTCACAGCAAGGACTTCCTAATGTGAAGGGTCTCAGTCCCAGCAGGGTTTTCGTAATATCCTGGAAAAGGTGTGCGTACTAGTTACTACGGGCTAGAGAGGAAGAAAAGAAGACACAAGGTCATCGCAATCAACAATGGGATGGGTTCACTATGCTAAGAATCGCACTTGTTCTGCAGCAACGCATTCTGGAACAAAAGAACAGGTAACGTATCATTATCTGGCCGTCGCCAATTCGAAATTTATGGGGCACCTGACTTCTTTATTCACTAATTAAGCGTAGAAATGTCGACGTCCACTTGGACGCTTGGGGGGCACCACGCATTTATGTTAAATAGCACACTTATGTCATTGATTCTGTTGATAACAACATCATTATGCTGTTTTTTTTATTAATTTTATGTATTACCCTAAAAAAACAAAAATGGTTCAAAATATGTGCCACCTGGGTGTGAACTCCCCTCCCTAGATACGCTACTTGTCATGTATTTTCCTTTTCAACCATATACAACATTGGTATTTTTTTTTTAATTACAATCAAAACTTATAATAATATTTTTTATTGAAAAACTTGGCATTTTGAGACATAATCTTTGAATTTTTATCCAGCTCAAACTCTATTTTGCTCGTTCAACATTCTACTGACACTTCGTGCATTTCGATATTGAGAAAATTATGCGAACGCCGAAAAGTCTTTCACTTGACTTTCCTAAGGTAGGATGAATTCTTCAACTAAACCAAATTCATCGCTTGAGAAAGGCAAATGTTTCAAGGTGCACCAAAGGATGGTTTTCCTTGCGATGGACGAAATTTGTCCAATAAAGGACGCTCAGGGTGATTACTTCAGCATGAAACAAGATACAAAGAAACAGGAATATAAGGCTGAAAAAAAAGTCTTCCAAAATTATAAAGTTAACTTTGGCAGCTGGCTGGTGGTCAGCTTCGAGGTTGCTTATTGATAAGACTCCATAAGATCGTAGAAGGTGTGCCCCAACAGTGCACTATGTTTAGGAGAAGAGGTACAGGTATTACAAGTAGTTTAAGTGGTCTTGGAATGATCACGAGTTCACACTTGGTATCTAAGGGCAGGCGAAAACCATCCGGATCCCGATGGCGAGAGAGAGAGAGAGAGAGAGAGAGAGAGAGAGAGAGAGAGAGAGAGAGAGAGAGAGAGAGAGAGAGAGAGAGAGAGAGAGAGCAGTGTTTACTTCGAGTGTCTGGTTCCGACTGTTTGAAAAAGCTCAGAATTAATTATTTAGGGAGGTCATTCCTGCCTACAGCTAATGAGAGAGCTGTTTATTTCACCCAATCATAAGATCGTTTATTTTAGCCAATCAGGAGCTACTACGCCCGCGGCCCTAGTTAGCTCCGACTGTGTCGAGATCGTGAACTAGTCCCCTGTCTACACTGACGCCGAAGATTTATTGATGAAATATGGAAACGTAGGTGGGTGTTTTCTGGTCCATGAAGAGGGTAAATTTTATTTGTTCGTGGTGAAAACGTCGGCAAAACAAGAGCACTGACTGACATGGCGTAATATCAGTTGTATATCAACTAGCTAAACTATG
Source organism: Acanthosoma haemorrhoidale (assembly GCA_930367205.1). Classification (NCBI taxonomy): domain Eukaryota; kingdom Metazoa; phylum Arthropoda; class Insecta; order Hemiptera; family Acanthosomatidae; genus Acanthosoma; species Acanthosoma haemorrhoidale. The sequence goes on along the minus strand of OV884015.1, from coordinate 47,562,587 downwards.
CACCATTGACTTGCATTAAAGCCTTACCCTGAATTGGCAATTTTTGGTAATAATTAACAAATAAATTAAATCAGTAAATAGATTGATTTCAATGTGATTTAAAATAAAATAATAAAAGCTAGTCCTTAATAATTGGTAATTATTTTTCTGCAACTTATAATGCATTTTTAAAATATTGCAACTTTTTATAATTTATCATTCAAATAATAGTATAAGCTTTAATTCAGTATCTCTAACTTTAATTCCTGGAGGGTCCCATGCATAGGGCGCCGGGATAAAAAAAAATCGAAATTGAAAAGTAAGTTAAGGGAGGGTAAGTTGAAAAGGCCATTAAAATGACGAATTAAGTTTTTTATCGTAGCAAGTAAGAGACAGGAGCAAACAGCCTGGCTCGCCAGTGAAGAGAAGTGAGCCAAAGTTTATTTTTCAGGAAAACCGATTGAATTACAACCTGGTTTTCATAAAGAAACTTATTTACGGTAGGTTTTACAAGTATCTCATTGCAATATTCTAATAATACAACTTATAAAACAATAAATTCATTTGAAATCCAAATTGATTGCAATCAATTTGGACGATCACATACTTTTTTCAAAGAAAAATGGATTGTTGGGGTAAGACGACGAATTTACGTGCGAGTAAATCGACGGACAATAATCTGGACCATGGATGCTGTCGATTTCTGCAAGGAACATGGAATAGTTTCACATGGGTTTCCCTCCTTATACCAGTCAAAGATTGGAGCTTTTTACTATGCCCAGATTGGTGGGGATAGCTTATGACGATTATTTGATATCTCACCCAACAACAAGTATACGTTGAGAGGGATACCAAAATTTCGCCCAATGACCGCCGTTTCCTCATTCAATAGTCCTCAACCAAATATCGTCATACCAAGCTTCTGATGGAGTCCATAAAAGAGAAATCAAGCTAAAGAGTTAGGTGGTGGGTTGTGGGCACACTTTGAGTGGAGATTGAATATCTGTTGTTAATTGCAACTTGTTTTCAGTTTCTTCACTCAGGACAAAAGTGTAGGCACGTAAGTTAAAGAATGTAAGTTTGCAGAACAAAACGTTTGGAAATACAATTTCTCGTTTCTGTACCTACTCGTTTTACTACCCACTTTTGTTCATCTTACACGCTAGGCGGAGCAAAATGACAAAAATGATCTTTCCTCGAAACAATAGATTTTCAAACCAAAAAGTCAACGAATTTTTAGAAAAAAACATATGCTAGAAACGGTCCCTGTAATGAGTTCTCCTGTAAATTTCAGTCCTTTAACTCACTGAAGTCGTTCCATTCGTTCAGGACAAGATTAGAAGCTTAGTTTCGTCAGCATACCCTTCCTCTCAAAATCGGTTGCTGATTGATTTAATTGGTGAAAACATCCAACAAGCATTGCAGTTGTAAGCTCATTTCTTCATTGGGTACAATTTCATGGTACACTTTATTTTCTCATAAATTTTAAAATGGTTATGAAAAAACATAATTTTAATAGACGTTTGGTAGTTTCATTCACTGAATCGATTAGCTGTCATACCAAGGTGAACTTGGACTCATTGACCGTCTTCAAGCCCAGTTCCCTGTACAGGGCATTCCCAGCAATAGTGTAGGCAATAAAGAAGATAATGTTAATTGCATACCTGAAGTAATAGAAGTGTGGCGAAAGGTCATAAAATCTTGGCCTAGTAGTTAGCTGGATAGGTGGTCATTATGACACCCAACACATAAAAAAAAAAGTAGGACAGTTCCATCTAAGATAAAACCCACATTCCTAGGATCTGTCCTGTTATATATGTTCGGGTCATGTTTTTTCTAATCCCTTGCACTAAACCTATCGTGGGTTGTCTACCAACAGGCTGGTTATAGCTCACAAATAAATAAGTAGAGATATGTAGTATATGTACAATAAAATTTACTTCAATTTACTTGGTTTGTTAAAAATATGGAAATACATAAAAATCCCAGGTTAACTCCTACGTTTGATTCTGTGGAATTTCATAATCTTGGAAGGTATAAGTTTAAGAATGTAGGGCACATTAAGATTGTTATTGAGGGTTCTGTTGCTGACGTAATAAGGGGCGTTAACTACTGTCCTCAGGACTTTTTACTGAAAGGATTGGATACGCGTGATGTGTTTTGCTGTCCACCATAGCTCTATTCCGTATGTTCTAATTGGCTTAAGTATAACTTTGTAGATTAGTAATTAATTTTCTATTGAGATGGGTTGATCTTCGAAGTAGTCTGTACAGTTGTCCAAAGCGTCTGTTTAGTTCTTTTCTTTTTAGTCTCGTTTGTGGGCCCAGTGTCAGTATTTAAAAATTAAAAAACCAGTGGGCAGAACTTGTGGCAGAAGGCAAAGGTAATGTAGGCAGATTTTGCTCCATTAACGTTTATCCGCCATTTGTTGCACCAATACTCGACCACATCAAGGTCTTTTTAAAGGTTCTGGGATACACTATCGGGGTCTGGGGGGGATAATAGGATTGGAGTGTCATATGTAAATGTTGCCAAAACGGTATTGGGAGTAGAGGGGACATCAGCTGTGTATAGGTTATAGAGGATGAGACTTCTGTGGAACTCCTGCTTTTATGGGATGGTAGTTAGAATATTCTAAACCACAGTGGACTTGGAAGAAGCTGATTGAATAGTAGCACTGTAGGATCAGGAAAAGGGTCTATGGTAAATATCTTTTTAGCTCGTGCAGAATTATTACCAAATAATGCCTTACAAAAATAATGAGGAGGTAGCAACTTTGAGATGTTTTCCTTCCCACTACTCAACTCATAAACCAAATAATTAAAAGTAGAATGGTAATCGATCAACTTCTGTTCCGGTATGAACGGTGTATATGTTAAAGAGTAGGGGTCCCAGCACCGACCCTTGTGGAACTCCGACGATGAAATCTCTTCTAGTGGTTGATATGGCTCCTATTCGCACAGAAAAGGTTCTGCCTGCGAGATAGGAAGCCATTATGTTCTGTAGTTGCACAGGAAATTCGTGCTCATTCAGGCGTCGTAGGAGTGTGTGACGATTTACAGAGTCGAATGCTTTCGAGCAATCAAGGGAGATCATCGCAGTGACACAGTTGTTTCGCATGTTCGTTGTAACGTGTTGCTGTAGTTTCACCAGATTGCAGTCCGAACTGAGTCCTTTACTAAAGACGGTCTGTTGAGGTGGGATAATGTCTTGTAAGTCACAGTGTCTGGTGAGATGGTTGTATAGAATCCTCTCGTAGATCTTTGACAATTGGGCCAGCAGACTGACACTGCTGTTTGGAACTCCACTTTTCCGTTTTCTCCACTCCAGCACCATAACTAGAATCCAGAGCTTCCAGAACAACATCCTGCGCACGGTACTATGGCATACCCCTTTTCGTAAAATGAAGGCTCCTGACATCCACGAAAAGTTACAGGTCCCCACCATCACCGAAGCCATCAGAAGAAGATATATCAAATTCTTCGGCTCGATGAAACATTGCCAAAACCCCCTATTCCAAGACCCCCACCACTACCGGTAAGATGGCAACTCTCTAGATCTGGAGCAAACCAAATAGTGGACATTACGGTCCTTGGCCAACCAACAACAAGCCTCTGACGGGCACCCATCATTGCTAGCCAACTGAATGAGCTTGCACTACATGCCTAGAGAGACTCTAGGCTCAGCCTTCAGTAGACTCTCACCACTGCACCGTAACATTTCCACCTCTACCAAGGCTTCCCACACTGTTTAATTCCCTCACTGCACCTTCAAACAGGCACTCCTAGTAAAAAGATCCGCTCACCCCAAATAAATTCCTTTATTTTTCCCTTATCCACAATCTTAAAAATTTGAGAGCTAAACTTCCTGAAGACGAATCATGTTCCATTTAAGAAACTATTAGAAAATATCATTCCGTTTTGAAGACAATCGATAAATGCTTTTTTTTTTTTGGCACTCTGCAACCGTATGTGCCACATTTGTGAAATGATGTCGGTAGAGCTTTTTTTTTTTTTTTTTAATGCTGCCCGTTTCAAACCAACTTATTATGATCATATTGATGGATTTAGTAACATAATAAAATAGGATGTAGTGCGTGCATACATACTGGTGTGTGCACATATGTGTTCTATTTAGCACGAAATGTCAACATCAATGTCAGACATGTTCCTTTCGAAGAACACTTACCATCTTCAAATGTCATGGTTTTAAACATGATCATTCGAGTAAGATTCACTTCAAAATATGTTAGCCAAGCAAATAATGCCGAATCCACTTTGTTCTTCTATTCACCATCCCCCACCGCCAAAATAAACCTCCAATATTGCTTTGGAATATTTTATTTTGGGTATAAAATAATGGCGAATGTAAAGTTATCCAGTATGACGAAATTATATTCTATTTCAGACTGCAGAGATAGAAACTTAATATTTTAACTAAATTTGAGTAAGATTGAGTATTTTTGCTATAATGACTACAAAATTAAATCGATTGGGTATAAGCTCTCTGTAGGATTGTAAGGTATTCGTATATAGTAACACTGCTGTGCCTACATACTATTTCAATAGTTATCTATATCTAATAGTATATATCAGATTTTATAATACGAGCATTTAAAGCCGAGTTTATTATTGTCGATATATTTATTCATATATATTTTATATAAAATTTTATAAATATATATTTATTTTATTTATTATCAATATATATTATTTTATTAAACGAGATTTTAAAATGGATTGTTAGCATCGAGTATGGGTCAGAGGACTCCTGTTTGGAAGCGGAGACTTTTAACCAGGCCGAGACGAGAGAACAGGTGGAAGAGAAAGTTGATTGTCCTCCAGGGTGCTCCAGGATACGACCTCCTGTTCCAAGGGTGCAAGGACGAGGTCTTTAACCATACGATGAACCCACAAGAAAAAAAAAAGTTAAAGGGCTAGTCCTAGCTATGGTGGAAGATCCGCGTTCGTGGCTTGTTCTTCTGTCATATCAGGCGTTGAACTAGTTAAATATTGTCAGTGCTTTAAATTTTGGAAGTACCGTCCCCGTGATCCAGTAGCTAGCAAGCTGAGTTCTATCTGCGAATAGGCTATTTCTTCAGGGTATGTTGGTCGGGGTTCTCAGCCTCTTGAGGACGAATGAGTAGTGAATTCGTTGAAGAAACCCAAATTTAAGTTGAGAGGTCCTAACTAAGCATCATAGGACTTCAACTACATTTATACCCTTCGATCTGCCCTGATGAAGATTGAAGTGTAATTCATGGTATTTTTAGGCATTACTTCTTGGATCCGAAAACTTCATAATTGGAATATATTTGAGAATATTTTTGATTCAAAGGGGAAAATAGAATTTCAAATAGAATAATGATCATTTTAGAAACACGATAAAAAAATATCTACCGCATTAGACCGTAGCGCCACCTACCAACTTCGGTGTTAACCTGCGGTCAGCCCTTACATTTTAAAAAGGCGTTACACCTAGGATTTAAAAAAAATATAGAAAAATAGTTCAGGAAGGAGTTTTTTCTAGGTAACTCACGATTAAGATAATTCGTATTGTACATATTAGACATCATTGATTTAAATTTGAATTTTATGTCTTTTAATTTGGGATATTACTACAATTGGAAAATACAATGCTATAAGTAATAAAGGGTTGAAGATTACATTGAATCAAATTCAAACCTTTATATATGAGATTTTTTTTATTCAGGATATATATAATTATTAATTTACTGTAAATACAAACATTAGTAGAATTGTAGAAATCGTCCACGCATTCATTAATATGTTCAGTATAAAATGTCATATTGAACTGTATTTTTCCAGATAAAATGGCATTTTCTCCCACGTTTCGGTCCGCAGTTTGACATTGTGGCTGTTCTCAAGATAGGGAGTATTCTCTCATAGGTTTGAATGACAGCGGCCATTCTCGGGGTCGGCGTTTGAATGCTCCAAGACATCTTTTGTCACCGCACGGCAAGGCTTTGATGGAGTTCGTGGGCTATTTCACACCAATGAGGGTCACATGTACTAGATGTTAAATACACCTAGGCATATGATGTAGTGCATTTCCATCACATTTGGAATATAGATTTAGACCCGTCTGCCCGGGTACAGTATATCTTTTACGAGCAAAGCGAATGGCACATATTAAAAATCAGACAGTGGATCTGTGAGACAAGAAAGGTCTTTGACCTGTTGTTTATAACAATGGGATATTGAACAATAGAGAGATTAAGAAGCTATTATTGTCATACACACTTTATGTCAGTCTTGTTAAAATGTCATCCTTTGATTTTTTTTTTTTTTTTTATAGTGCGTAATGATTCTATCTCATGAGCTAAATGTACATGTTCTTTACAACTAATCAATTCAATTGTAACGACAATAATGAACCATTAGTAATGTACAATATGAATAATAATAAATGGGGTGGATGGATTCTTCGAAAATGTAATCCAAACGGCATCTTTTAATTGACAATCAGAATAAATGAAACCACACGATAAAGGAACCTTATTTATTGTAATAAATGGCACACACTTTTTATAGATATAATAATTATTATAATAATTCCAAAAGTTCTAACAACACCTATTCATCCCGTGTATTAATATTGCCACGTAATACTGGATTATTATTACGTAAGCACGGCCATGAAATAGTTTATTATTATGTTTTTAATTTTATCAAAAGTAATTTATTTTATATAGAACGAATTTTTTTAACATAAACGAAATGTAGGAAATTTCAACATTATTAACATTTTGAACGATACGCTTTTAACAATATTTTACTTGCTAACCCATCATGGTCACTGAAGTTCGCTGAAAAAAATAATAATAGGAACTGACCAAACAACCAAAATATTGGGAGAAAAAAAAAATTTTAATGTTCTTCAATTTAAAAACAATAAAGTATAATACTTATGATCGGCGTTTTCTAATGCTCTACATACTAATTTTTTTTCTCTTTGAATTTTTTTTCTCTTTGAATTTTTTTTCTATTTTGGGGGGATTTCAAACCTTAAAAATAGAATCGTAAGTTAGCTAAATCCATTTTTTATTTTTTGATGATCAGTTTTAGGCAAGACGATTAACTAGTATTGCTATTCATATCTGATTTTTGTTGTAAGTTGTAAGCTTACATTACATGAAGTAAATTCATTCTCCATCAGAGCAATGGTACTTAATAAAGGTTGAGACAGAAGCCATTTCGAGGAGTTGGAGTGGAAGATTTTTTTCTATATGATTCATTCCCCATCCTGAGGTTTTCCCAACTAAATTAATTTTGTTATCTTCTTATTCCTGTGACAGCCCTCAACATATGGATATCCTCATCCAACTATTTCAACCCAGAAAGCTTTTTTCTGCTTCTTCATTGTTAGACTTAATTTATTCTTAGTTCCTTACTGTCGAAGTCACGCCACTTCTTCTCTCTCTTAGTTAACAATTATTTATTAGTTTTTATCCATAGTGTTATTTTACAATAAATTCTTATTAAAATTATAAATTTCACTTGAGTAACTTTATAAACATATTTAAAGGTTTTATATATATATATATTTTTTTTTTCCTTCATAGCCCCTTTAAATTTACAGATAATTATATATAATTATAGATCCTCAGGTGAATCTATTCACAAATTATTCTGTATTTCCTGTAGCATCACTACATTATATACAGGTTTTGTTATTTTATAGAAATCATATAATCGAATAAACAAGCATAATGATATACATTATACGTGACTAGACTAAACTGACTAATAAAGGTGATGGGGCTCACCTTTTTGATCAACCTTAAAACTAATTTACATACTAATTCTTATCCTAATGGTTTTATATTACTAATAAATAAATGTTATAGTATGTTTTTGTTTAGGCTTACCCTGGAAAAAATCTTCTTACTTCTTGATTCGCTTAAAAATACAACTATGAACTTTTTTTTTTTATAGTTGAACCTTGAAAATCTGTTTTCTACTTTCATTTTTTATTTTTTGATGACCAACTTTAGGCAAGAAGATTAACTCTTATATCTATCCATAACTGACTTTTGGATTTGTAAGTCCGAAAAAATTCATTCTACATCAGAGCAGCGGTACTTAATAAAGGGTGAGAGAGTGGAATCTGTGACTCAATCTGTTTATATTAAATAAACGTTTTTGAAAAAAAAAAATTTTAATTCTAAAGTTTTTTTTCAAGAATTGTCTCATATAATTTTACTCTTTGATTTAATATTTTGTTTGTGTTCTGTTTAATGATTAATTAAGCTTCTGTAAGTATAGTGTGCCATGTACACAAAGCATATTTATTCAGGAGGGTTTGCTATACCTACTAAAAATTTTTTCTCTTGTATGTTGTTGTTGTTTTTTGTGGGTGGATTTTAAACCTTAATAGAATCTGTTAATTAGCTAAATCCTTGATGACCAACTTTAGGCACTGAATATTAACTCTTATTGATATCCATATATGATTTATAGAGTCCTAAGTCCAAAAAAATCACTTAATAAAGGGTGAGAGAGTGGAATCTGTGACTGTTGTGACAATAAAGCGTTTTGAAAGGGAGGGAAAAAAGAAAGCATTTAATCAAAATTTGATTGATGTAATTTTATTCTTTTCTTAGATATTTTGTTTTGTGCAATGATTAGTTAAGCTACTGCATAGTGTGCTCATATATCATTTCTTCACTTTTCAATTTATCTCTTTGTTTTTCCAAAGCCCTCATATTTGAAATTAAAGAAGAAGGAAAAATTGAATTTGGTTGGTGTGATCCTCTTTCATAGGAAATCTATAAAGCTGCGAAGAAGACTTCGGGTGAGGTGTTAGTGGCCTATGGACATTGGTGGGAATCCATTGTAAGTTGTTTCTAGTTTGACAAGGACGGAGTCAAACAGAGTTCGATAATTATTACTTGTGTTTTGAAGTAATTAATTTTAAAATTGTAAAAAAAAAAAAAATAGGCAAGCCAAAAAAACGAGCAATTTGTCACTAGTAATTATCTCTGCCATTGATATTTGAACCAAAGCAAAGGGTAACCTCACCTCTTCACTCAACCCTACAGTATAAGTTATACTGCAGCAATGCAAATGTAATAAAAAATAACACCTATGAAAATAACTCACAGATGAGTGAAGTAACCTGTTGTAGATGTTATACAGAGTAAATATATCTGGAGTGGAAATAGAGTTAGTGGGTCGAAATCTCACTTTCGCGAGCGCCGGCCCCGTTATGTGGCACACTTAGCAACTATCCCGAGTCAAGAGGCAGGTTTCACTTTATCCCCTCCACTTCGTAGGCAGTAGTGTCGAAGGAGGGGGGTGGTGCGAAGACTTTGTTGTTGCAATATTGGCGATTCTTCGAAAATATCTTCAACTAATCTTGTTGACTCCCTTAAGCCTTGATCTATTAATGTGCCTTCAAAAAGCAGAGCACAGTTTTTAAAGACAAAATGACTTGTTCCTATGCGGGATCTGTTCCAAGTACTTTGTTTGTTAAATTCAAATGTCATGCAAAGTGTTCAAAGCAAGGTTTTTAGTAATCATCTCAACTCTTAGCAGGAGTACATAAAATAAAAATATGAAAACCACGAGTACAACAATCTAAAAGGGGACATTTCCATTAGGAAGGCTTTACAGTATCTCCAACTGTTTATTTTTGTTTTTATATTGATAAACGTTTCACCTACTCAGCCATCCTCAGGACTTATTTATTATGAATAATATAACACTAACCAATTAAAGTTAGAACAAAAATGTGCACTAGGGACTCCACATATTACAATTTATTCACACCTAAGACTGCGACCACTTGCTTAGTACAGAAAACTGAGCTTGGGTCGTCTGTCGGGAGTATTAGTAGTAGTCATAAAAATAGTGTGATCTTTACCTCAAAAGTTACAATTAAATAATAAATCTTTAACTCGTTAAGTTACATTATTTATCACAGTCCTTTCCCATTTCCTGTCGGCATTTCTTTCCTATATTACATTTTTAAAATGACTTGTCCATTGTAGCTTAATTTATTTTTTTAGGTGTTTCTTTTCATCGATCTCCAATCCCAGTCTTCTCAGTCCATTCTTCTCCAGCCCATCACTTCTGCAATCTTTTCTTCGGATCCTTGGTTTTCTCCCTTGTCTTCGACCTCCCACAATCCATCCCCAACCTTCTTTATTTCATCATTTTGACATTTTTTAAACATTTAACCTAGATGACTTCCACTGCACTAACCATGACTTTCATTTTTTCTGTGATTTATTTCCATAGCTATAGACTCTAACTGATTTTATCAGTAAGTTAATTCTATAGTTTGTACCTTTCCTTTTCTGGTGGGGTTTAATGACCTATCAATTTTCGTACGGTTACTTTAAAAAATATGTTTTTCTAGCATTACTAAAAAAACAGACTCAGTTATCACTGTTTTAGAATTGGGTATTAGGAAAATAAGTATGTGTACATTCTTGCTTACCACTCGTCGAAATACACGTACAGCCACATGGACACGAAAAGGTGGGATCAAAAAAGAACTGTTGTGTGGAATTGGGAATATTTTTTTCATAGGGTGATTAACTGGCGTAATAGCATCAGCTCACAATTAAGGCTGGGAGTGTCTATGCTCACAAAAAATATTCTAGAAAATAATTTAGTTCCTTATTGCATCTGTTAAGCGAAACCGTAATTTTTTTATTACATAACGCTTTTCAGAACTTTTTGATTTTCGGCTAAGCTATCCGTAGTAAGCTAAACAGCATAAAATATGCAAAAATTATTCTACTAGTGTAAAATGGCGAATAAAAACAAATTTAAATCAATGATAAAATAAAACGAAAATAAATAGAGGAAAATCGAAAAAGTAAGTTTCATAACGAATAAATTAATGCTGTAGGACACTTAAAATATTAAAAAAAAAATGTATGACCCATAAAATACAAAGAGCCACAAATTAATAAAATGATTAATTTGAAACAGATGAATAATTGCCCAGGATTTGTTACACTGTATAACTTTTCTTTGGCCTTCCTAGGCGATGAAGAGGCTATATGACTGTTTTTTACACATATTCTCACTTCATCTCTTCAAATTTTTCCGAGTGAAATTTTTTTCTACCATACAATAGACTTTTTGGATGCCTCGTGAGTGGTATCATTCACTTCGAATTCAAAAAGAGATTACACCCATTCAGACAGGAACTCCCTTAGTTCATAAAACTTATTATGTCATATGAGTGCCTAAAGCTGCAATTATTGTGCAAAAATATTGTTAGCAAAATAAATCAATTCAAGAGGTACAGTTAAAGATTTTGGAGCAGTCGTAAAAATATTTTTAGGATAAGAAATCATTATTGTGGCGTTGGTCCCAGTATTATTTATAATTACTAATTCTTTTATACTAATTTGCGTTTTTGTAATTTTAGTTTCGTGACTTAAGTTCAAACATCTATCACATATAATTAATTACTTCGGATGTCGGTATATTTTGATGAGTATGTATTATTATCGTTATGTATATATTAAGAGTTGATACGAACTGAACTCCATACAAATACTGAAACATTAATTTATTCTATTGTTAAATAGCCACATTGGATGATTTTCGTCCAAAGTTATTCATTACACAGGTTTCTGTCTGAAAAGTTTCCGACCTCAACATGAAGATGATAATAAAATAAATAAAAGCTAGTGAAATAAAAGCTTTATTAGGTCGGAAACTTTTCAGACCACCCTGGTATATCTTTTGTACCATCATAACCTCAAGAAATTCCCTTCTCAACAAACAACGTAGAGCCATTAAACTTCAGTATTAACACCAATTCAGTAGTTTTATAAGTAGGTTTTATTTTTAGCTTTTTTGAGGCATCGGATAGTGCAAAATATCATTAACATCAAAACGAACCTCTTTAGAGACATATCTAGGTCAAACAGAGGATTAACAATGACAAGGACCAACTTATGTTCTTATCCCATTTAATAAGAAGTCCTAAAATTGTTCTTCGCCGCAACATAACAACCACCTTGCATTAGAAAAATGGTACTAAGGCTTTGTGCAGAAAGAAGGAAAGGGGAAAAACATGATTTATATATATATATATATACATATATTTATTTATTTATTAAACTTATTTATATATGTTCTTTATATTTATATATTATAGCAAATACTTTCGTATAGTTCCAGACTGGAGTAGCAGTAGATTCACTCATCACTCAGAGAAGAGGACTGACCCACTCGATATTTGGCAACCTGAAAATTTTAATTATTTACCTCTATTTAGAATTTTATAGACAAAATGTTTTATTAACTAAACATAGCAAAGTAAACATTCTGATTATTGTCAAAAGTTTATAAAAAGTATGATAAATAGGACTAGGTGATGAGGCTCACCTTCGAATTACAATGAGGGACTTACGGACTAACTTAAAACTAATCGTTCCTGTCTCAATTGCCTTTTAAAGAAAACTGAATGAATGACAGTAAATTAGCCTTAGAAAGAACAAAAAATTCTCGTGAATATAACAAGAAAATATTTGATAAAACAAGAAAACATTGGGAATTTAACACAGGAGATACAGTATATATAGAGAATGGCAACAAATTAAACAGGAAAAAACTAGATGAATTAAAAATTGGTCCCTTTGAAATAACAGAGAAGATATATCAAATTCAATATATAACATAAAAACCCGAAGAGGAAAGCAAGAAACTGGATTCTTTCACATAACAAAATTACTTCCGATATTACCAGACTGAAAATTTTCAAAGAATTTTCACCTTCGAGAGGGGAGATGTAATGAAAGTGTTCTCTCTTTAATTTGAATTTGCCGCGCTGCTTCCACTGGCTGCCACCAGATGGAGCAGCCAGCATGTAGAGGAGGTTATGTTAGGTAACAGAACATGTAAATAGAGAGGTGATAGTTATAAGCTGTAATTGTCGTTTCTTTGTTTACAGGTAAGATTGTGTAAATCAATATTAATAATTGTTATAATGTAATATATAGTAAATAAAATTGCTAACTTTGTTTACAGAGAAACAGATTTCAGTTTATTCACCCCACCTTCAATAATTGTCTTACACATATATTTCAGACTTTCTTATACGCTAGACTTACTTACTTGTATATATTTTAAATGCTATTGTGATGAATATAACTCTTACTACAGCCATAAATGATGAATAGGATTAAAATGCTACGCCCGAAAACCAGTTTTGTACAGAACAGCCGAAAAAGTCGAAACCTGACTCCACATTTGGGACATCCTGGCCCACATACTGGAAATCTTCTCAACAGAATCTAACCATTATATCCAGCAGTAGCGGAACATAATAAAGCCCAAGTAACAACATTATACCGCTTAAGAGGCATAATTATGCTCGATTATACACCCTGCAGGAAGTCGGTTTCTCACGGTGACTCTCTTAATATTCTATATCCTTGCATTTGAACAGTATATAGGTGTGTAGGGCTACTAAAGGAAAGGAATAAATTAAACCATTAGTCAAAATAATCCGTTTGCATGACATGCCTTTAACGCTTTTTTTAATTCGATTTACTTAAATTAACTGCGCAGCAAGAACGTTGGGTCAATGTGACCTAGCAACATCTTTTGATAGCTTTACTAATGAAACCCCATTAGGTCTTTACTCGTCCATAAGTCTACTTGCGAAGTGAATCTATGCTGACATTCATCAGTTTAATGTTATTACAGAATCGTCAGAATCTCTCCTCATAGTCGATGGCGGGTCAATCTGACTAAACATTCCTGTCAACGTGACTTTTTTACAACATGGACGGCTCTACTAAAAAAAAAAAATAGTTTATCTTATCTAAAATATATCCAATTAATGCACGGAGTCTTAGAAAATAAAGAAAGCATGTCAAGTGATTAAGTGATCATCTGAAGTTGAATGTTTACACAGCACAAATTCTGAACAAGAAATGGACGAAGCTGAGCTAGTGCCTCAAAGGGCATTGTAATTATTTTTTGCGAATGTAAGGACAATATTTAACGAGTAAAAATTTTTAATTCAATCCACTGGTATGTATTCGTATAAGGAGACAGGACTACTGCAAAACATATGGTAAAGCAGGAGCCCCCAGAAAAAGATCAGAAAAAAAAGGCTGGAGTATTGACCGAAAGAAAAATAAGAAGAAGCATTTTTGCAAAATATTCTTCCACTGCTTGCTAATATTACTGTTAGTTTAAATCTTAAAATAAAGAAATATTTTAGTCCCAATGATAATGTTAGGTTTTCATATATTTTTTTTTTATTTCTGTGGTTTTTATAGACATTATTCAATAAGCAAAACAAATTATGGCGAATTATAGTAAACTGGGAATTTAACAACATGTTATCCTAGATATTATTATTACCATTGCATTATTTAAAAGTCCTTTGAATTGTTCATGATAACTAACGGGCCGATTTGGCCCAACGTTCACACTATTGGGGAAAACTATTTGCTACCTCCAGAGTGCGCACATATTGAAAATAGAAAACAAAATTTCGGCTTATAATTTCAAAACTGAAAACAACTTCCAAACGATAATTATAACATCAATTAGACAAATGTTCGTATTTCATGCCGAATGTGCAAACACAATAAGGTGGGTGTGGAGGGGTCCACAATAAGCCGTTCTACAATCCGTATCGGGCTTTAGTCCCTTGTAACTTTGGATCGCGTAAAGCGAAGACTTTGAAAAGGGTGTTAACAAATTACACTATAATTATTACCATGCGATAATCCCGACAACTTCGTTATATTATCGTTACAATTTACAATGTAAAAGAATGCTTCAATATCCGCAAAAAACAACAGTTCAACTTTGCTTTGTCTACTTTATTCAGAGCTTAACATTGGGACCGAATATACAAACCAATGAATTTGTCTAGTTTGTGTTCTTAAAAGAACTTATCATTATTTTCTATAAAATTAAACTTTTATTCAAACGAATTAAAACGTTTTTACATCGTCTTATTTATTTTATTTCTTAAAGTACTCCTATAATAAGAGCCATCTGCACTATTAGCAACATAGCTGAATTTCTTTTAATTGATTAATATTGATATTTATTGATAAAACAACTTTATTATGATAAAATTACAATCTGCCTCATTGGGCAATAAGTAATTGTGATAAATGTTTTCATTCATACCATTAATTAATAATACCAGAGTTTTATAAGATAATTCAACGGTTCAGGTGCAGCCAATGTAAAACATTTAAAATTTAAGGAACATATTTTTTTCTTAGTTTTATGTTTCCTCGAGTCTATTGATGGTTGATTTACCAACTATAAGAAAAACTTCATGTTCGGTGTCAGATAGGGAACGTTTCCAAACGAATATAATTTTTGTTGTTGCTGTTGGATTTATGTACGGAAATTTTTCACTAGATACAAATAACTGACAGTTACGTACGCAGATGACACAGCCATTCGTTCAAAGATAATCCAACACAAGCCTCAGTTGCACTTCTAAACCACTTAATACGACTAAACGATTAATGCATTATACGGAAAACAAAAATCAACATCACGATATCAAACTACGTCGTGGGTATTGCCCCCTCCCCGTGTTTTTAGATAACCATTCTATACGTCAAATATACAGTAAAGTACCTTGTGCTGACACTCGATTAACGACTAAGGTGGTCTCTCAATCTTAATTAAATTTAAACAATAGACTTTAAACCAAAGGCTAATACTGGTATACCACTTGAAACTGAGGACATCCACTCACCTACAAAGACCCATTTGGGCTTATGGAGCACAGATTTATAGGACAACCAAAAAGTCATACCTAGCGACAATAAAGTATTTCAATCAAACTACTTCGACCGGTGCACCTCACTGTGTCAGAAACACGACCCTATTCACAGACTTAAGGATTTCACACACAGATGCATAAATCAAGACGCACAACAGGTTCCATCAAAAACTCCCGAACTCCCACATACTTGGACTAGCGACATATGACTTACCTGACGCGTCACGACGACTCCGAGGAACTGAAATAGGGATTATTACTTTAAATAAACTTCATGTGGGGAGGCATCACTGGATGTGAAATAAGTGAAGGTTTAATTAAAGACTGATTTGTGTATTTTTCTTCTTAAGTTTCGTGGGCTATCTTTAGATACCCTCAGAAAGAAATGACTACTTTAAACCATTCAAGGATAGAACCATTTCTCACATTTTCTAGAGCCATCAAATAGGGCATGAGAAAATGGGATAATGACAGTGGAGACTTTGGATAAGTTGGTTGTGGAATGAATCTTCAATTAATAAAACAACTTCCCATGCTGTGTTTTCTTTATTTTTCTCTGCGCCTCTCAAAGACGAAGCTGTAATTTTCAATGGTTCACTCTATTTGAATAGATCGCTGATTCCATTAGGTTTCCTTACTTAATATTTAATTGTATTTTTAGAACCACCCTCTCCACTCTTCTCTGGAAATATTCCATTATTGTCCTACAGATCCATCATCTTCCCGCCCAATCAGTCTCCTTCCAATCACCTCAGATGTATTCGAAATAATCCTACTAATACGCTTCTTCCCCATATTAGAATCCAAAAACCCAGTCATCAATTTGGTTTCCGTTTCAGAACCTCTATTCGTCAACAATCCACTCCGTCATGTTGATAATATATCCATGAATTATATATGTATGTAATCAATTAAAAACGTTATTCTGGGGCATTACCCTTAAGGATCATAATAGGAATCGAGCTGAAAAAAAAGAGAAATAAATTCACAACATTAAACATATTTGGTAAGCTTAATAAACTGAATAATACTGTGTACAAATTTATAATACGATGTGCTACGTATGTATATGAGATTACTACTGAGAATCAACAGCAACAAATTAAAACAAAAAAAAATGAATAGCGATGAAAAAATTGAAATTATCATAAGGGGGAGGGTGAGAGCGGAAGGTTGCTGGAATGAATGAAAAATAAATGAACAAAATAATAACGATGAATTATTAGATTGGAGGGCGAAAATAAACGGGTAAAGTCTCGATTTAAAGATTGGAAGAGTTGATGGACGCCGAATACCGATGGGAATAGAGCGCCAAAGGTTTATGGCATGGATAAGAAAAGAACAGTCAAAGGAAACAGATCTGTGAGAAGGGAAGGAAATACAGGTCGGAAGGGTAGGATATGGTTTTATGGGATTTGATCGCTGATTTGAATTGGAGGAAGTCCTGAAGGTAAGGGGGCTTTTTAGTTCCAGCCAATGAAGAGGAGGGATCCAAGGAAGTATATGCGTCGGGCGGAAGCTTGCAGTCAACCCAACTCGGAGTAGTGCCGTGAAATGCGATGGTGTTTGGGGTACTGAATATAAGAGAACGACTCATAGGCCGCTTTAACCGTGCATCGAGATCTCAGAGACCACCATACACTATGACACGACCGGGTTCGAAATGAGGGAATATAAGCGAGGAAACTAGGAATTGGCGCGTATGTAATGGTAGATGTCGGGATCGATATATACCACGTACACTGCTGACATTCCTGTGAGTCCTAGCTCCTTCCTTGCAAATTTCCTGTTTACAGAGCAGTTCTTTCGTCTCGATCCTGTAACTGCAACCAGCAACCTCCAAAAAAACCTCAAAGAGATTGAGAACTGGTTTAACCAATGGCACATCAACGTCAATGAAGTTAAATGCATTCACACCACTTTTACTCTTCGTCGAACTATCCATCTGCAACCTTCTACTCGTTACCATTCCCCATGTCTAATACTGTGATACATAGGTTCGTCTCGACTTGGAACCCTCACACGCGATTTAAAAGACACGATTTGAACAGGCGGTTTGGACAGTTATAACCAGAAACTTTTGCCTTTCATTAGAAAATATACTTCATATATACAAACAGTTCCTTGGCTATATACAAACAGGGTAATAGCTAATTGTGATAAATGGTCGCATTCTTCTCATACTTACAAGTGTACATTTTCTCTCTCATTCAAACCGTGTTTACAAATACATTTATTCAGCATACGTATATTACATAGAACAGGATCCCCCAATTGCCACCTTCCTGCGAGAAATAGGAAAGGATTTGGGAGACCCCACGCTCCGGCAGCCACGTCAACCTTAGCCCATATTAAACAACAATTTTATATTTTATACTACACCCTAAAACGTTTCACCACACGACCTATAACCAGGGCGCTCACCAAGGAGAAAATTCGGGGATAGTTTTTCTTGGCTTTCCACGAAAATTGTGGTGTTTTTTTTTTTATTCGTGTTCCTTTTCCACATAATGAGCGATATGGGCATATTGGCAGTCGATAAAAATGAAAAAGAGCCTAAGAGAAGAAAAATAACCAACGGAAGGTAGATGAAGAAACCCGGCCTCAAGGTATTGTCGATTGGCTAGAACTTGATTGTTAGAAGTGAAAAACCGCCAGAAGAATGCCACGCGCTGGCCTCTGATTAGACTCACTTTTGGCCACTAGTGTGTCAGTGTGCCAGAGTCTGCTGTCCCAGATACCTCCTCCTCTTACTCTCCTCTCATTTATTACGCACAA
The DNA here is from genome assembly GCA_930367205.1 of Acanthosoma haemorrhoidale. Taxonomy (NCBI): domain Eukaryota; kingdom Metazoa; phylum Arthropoda; class Insecta; order Hemiptera; family Acanthosomatidae; genus Acanthosoma; species Acanthosoma haemorrhoidale. The sequence goes on along the minus strand of OV884015.1, from coordinate 47,544,065 downwards.
AAACACAGCTCACAACAAGCCGGCTTTCCTTTCATTACGATTCTGTCATAATAGCTGAACGCCTATGGCTCTTCTACCATCCGACCGCACTAGGTGATTTTAACGCGCAGTTCTAGGAAATGAAACATTTCGTCTAGAGTAATCGTCACTGACCAACGAAAGAGTTGTAGTAAAGTGGTGAATTTGTGAAATTAAAGCTGTTCTTGAAGCTTCAGCAAATTTCATGTTACTTATATACAAATATTCACTGACTAATTAAGGACCAATGGCTTCGACATGTGGCTGATTTTTTTTCTCCAATAATTATTAACAAAACTCCGCTATACAGCCTCCCCTAATTCAGTATTGATTGATTTCTTGAATAGAAATGTTTTTTACATTGCAAGTTTTAAAAGAAATTTTTATCAATTTGGGATGCAATAGTGGGAGAGTAGAAGAATGATTCTGAAATATTATATCATTGATAGTTCTGAAGATGCCTGAATAGGGGTGGTAACATAAAACATAAAGTTGGTGATGTAAAAAATAAATAAAAGATTTTTGGAGAGACTCTAAAGCCTTTTTTGAAAACTTTGTTTTCATTTCGAAGTACAGTTGTCTGTTTTTGGAGTTTCAGAGCTCTTTGGAGTATTACATTCTATTATTTCAGTTATGTCAGGCCATGTCCAGATTGAATCAGGGAGTTTCTTTATCGCTTATAAAATTCTCGATAAAACCTATTCTCTATTTTTTACCAAGATACTTCATTTTATTCTTCAAACCGTCTTACTGAAAATCGACTTTTTAATATATAAACTAAATTGACATAAAAAAAATATTAAAGAAAATAAATCTTCCAGTGATTTTATTGTTCGCTACCAAAAGTTTATATTTTTTTTGGAGTTTTTGTATTCTTCAGGTTCTCTTAAATATGACCTTGTTTTGTGGGGGAAGAATTAGAACTTTGAATGAAAACTAACTTCTCAGTAGTGATTTGTGCAATCTTAAAAGCAATGAAAACGAAGTTGTCTTTGTTCAAGTTAATTTTTTTTTCCGAACATTTCCATTATTATATCTTAACCTAAACAAAAGCATAATATGAGGGCAATATTACCATAAAAATGTATTATTTTTACCACCAGTACCATTGTACAGACTGACAGTCATATGAAAGGCAATTGTCCTGTATTTTCTTAAAAGTAGAGCCTCTCAATATGAGCTAGCCAACAAACAAATTTTGGCAGTTTTTAACACAACTCGAATTTTTTTATAACCTTCAAATGTGTGGAAAACATTTAGTTTCATGTAATATGTTGAATCCATCCCGGCATCCAAGCTATATTAGTAAGCTGACTTTTAACTCTATGAACCAGGGTATGATTCACAACAAGAATATTTTCTTTGGGAATTGATCTGTTTTGGGTTCAACGAGTTTTATGAGCTAAATAATGAGTAGCAATGTGCATAATTATGTATCTAAACCGATTCAAAAAAGGAAATTAAGAGTGAGAGGTAACGTTCTAACATCTAACTCATTAGCTCCTCAGAAAAAATTACACTTACATTGTCTAACAAGTGTTGGGCAAAATTAAAAATGTAAAATTAAAGCAACTAGTTTAGTTAAACTTTGATTGAGATTAAAAATGCAAAAAAAAATTAGAACTAAGCTTAAATTAAAGCAAGTTGATTACTAAACTAAAGCATGTTGATTACTAAACTAAACCTATATAATTCAATAAATTAAAACTAGAATGAGCTAGGAGATAGATTTAAGAGAACTGAACTAAAGAAAGAAGGTTGAGTTTGAAACTGAAACTGAAAAATCAGCTTAGTTAGAATTAAATTAAACTAGCAACAAGTGTATTAATTGCAATGCCAATAATCATTTGCTCAAAAAAACAACAACAAAGGTTAGCAACAAAATTAACATGACAGATTAAATTTACAAATTATCATTAAGTTCTTGAGAATATTGGGTGAATATATTATGAATAACTGAAGTTCATTTTTTTCTTTTTTAACAAAGTCATGACCTAACTCCCCAAACTAAAAACATGTTAATTAATTAATTAATTAAAAGTTCAAATTTTGGCAAGGGTTTGGTGTGGAATATTAAAAAAATACTTTTATGGATAACAAGAGACGATTTTGGAATACAATAAAGGGGTTGAGAAGGAAAACTGATAAGCAACTCTGCAGAGTTAATGGAGATTCCAGAGGAAATCTTAAGACTAAAGATGACAAAGTCCTAGAAGCTTAGAGGATTTTAAATAAAGAAAAATTGTTACAAATTCCAATCAGAGAACCAGAAGTTGCAGGAATAGAAGAAGAAAATGACTTAAAGATGAGTTGATTAGCCATTGAGAAAGTTCGTCTCTGCAAAGCTAAAGGGAAATGACATTAGACCAGAACTTATTAAGATTGGTTGTTATGAAGTTATCAGGTGGATGATGAATATATGCAATAAGACTTTCCAAAAGAAGATAATCTCCCAAGAAATGCAAGATATTCCCTACCCACAAAAAGGGGTTACCAGTAGAGTAACTAAATGTGAATTTAGCTCTCACCAATGAGAATGAAATCTACTCCAGGATTTTAGAAAAGTGATTAAGGTCTTATATAGAATAAAACATCCAAGAAAACAGTTGGATTCAGACCACATAGACAAGCCCAATACCATATCTTTCGAGAGGACTAAAATTAAAAAGGATATGGGTACAGAATCAGACAAATATCTGGCATTCTTGACTCTAACCTCTGGCTTTGACACGGTCCTCAGAAATGAGCTGCGTTATGCTATAATGATTAAGTAGGTTCTTGAGAATTTAATCATGGACATTAAAAGTTCAAATAAAGACTATGCCCCAATTACAGTTAATGGAGAAGTCATAGTAAAGTTCAACTCATTCCATTACCTGAGGGGTCAGAATTGTGGAAAATTACAGAATAAAGCCACTAATTAGAAACAGAATACATAAGGCTCATCTGGAGTATTTACAATGAGAATTTAGGGAAAAGATATTGAAACCAAGACAAAAATGACCGTTTACTAACAAATTGATCTATCAGTTTTAACCTATCCAGCAGAAAGTTGGCTTGGTTAAAGCCAGGAAAGATGCAGGCAGCCGAGATGAAGTTTCTCTGTAGAGTAATTGGGAAAACTAGGTTGGACAGAATGAGCAACACTAGAGTGTGCGGAAGGAGGTCAATCAGGAACCCCTCCAGGACTTAATAAATACCAAAGAATTTAAATGGTTTGGTCCCATCCATAAAATCCCAAGGTACATGGTCCCAAAGAATATAGTGGATGGTACAACTGAAGGCTACCCAGAAAATCATTGACTGGATCATACATATGGAGTATCTTGAAAAAAGACAATACATCTTATAAAGATCTGAAGTGATTGGTAAAGGACAGAGACATATATAAGAAGTTTTTGCAGACTTTGAACCTGACACCGCAAGGCACTAAGAGGTTTGCTTAAGAAAAAGAAGTAGATTAATGTTAGTTTTCTCTATCGCAGAGCCTAACTATGGTGACAACCTTGGTCAGACTTATCTCTTCATTAGGTGCTACCTATTTTTTTATTGTAATCTCAAACAATAAGCTTTAAAAAACATTAATATGTCAAAAACATATTATCTGGTTTAAAAAAAAAGGGAATTATTATATAAAAATACATAATTATAAAAAAATATTAAGGTGTCAGTGTGTTATGAAAGAACGTGTTGTGCAGACACTTGCCAAGTAAATGTGCAGGTATAACAGTCTCCCTGCCACAGATGAGTCCAACACTGTTTATTAATTTGGTTTCACCTGTTTCACTACTGCATTATCTATCGTCTAATACTTAACAGTTAAAAAGTATAGAGAACAATGAAATCACAACCATGAATTCACTAATATAATATGATTTGTATTTTCTAAGATCTTACATAAATTATATGTAATTATTTGTCTCTTTTGTTCAGCCTGTTGCAGATATACCACTTGACAGTTTGGATGATGTAAATATAATATGTTTTGATCCAAATCGGAATGGATTATTTCAAAAGCCATTAAGTATATTTTTGTAACTCAATGCTGCTTGGAAATTTGAGACATTAACTGTTTAAGGTAAAACATCATTATAATGAAGAAAATTTCCTAGTCAGGCGTCTCTATCTCCCTTCTTCCATCCCCACTAACTTGTGCTGCAAGCACATTTTGTATGTTGTTTATCTAAAGACACCAAGCTCTATTTGGGTTAAATTTGGATAAATAGAAGTTTAGAAGGATTGGATTGAAGAAGTAGAACTATGAGGTTGTGAACTAGACAGTATTTTTTGTAAAATGGTTATCAGTACCTTTAACAAATTTAATGATAATGTGACGATAAATCAGAATTTAAGAGGATAAAGTGTGTTAAGGGGTAAAATATTTGATGTGGAGTGAACCATAGTATTTTTTTTTTGTAAACTAATATATAGTAGTCAACAGAAGTTCTATGGGAATCATGAGGAATTTTTGAACAGAAGCAATAGCGTCAAAATTCATCAAGAAGATATAAAATGGTCAGGTTGTTACCTCTATACTTAAAAACTTATTATATTAATTAATTTCTGACAAAATAATTTTTAAATTAATAAATATTCAGTCTCGACCAACCTTTAAACTTACTGTTTAACACATGTAAAGATTGGAAAAAAAAAAAATTGATGTTTTCACAAAAACAAAATGCTTAGAATACTTTTTATTTTTGTTAATTTTATAATCTGTGTAATTTGAGGAATATAATAGTAAAAAAAGTTAAATAATTTCTGTCATACTGAATATTCGACCCCTTACATATCTGACCACATGTAAATTTTAATGTGCAGAAAGCTCCCATAGATTGCATACTGACAATTGCAGCCCAGTAAAGCAGGTCACATGTCCTCCTTTCAGCAAACACCATCTGCATGAGCCTCTATGTGACTATTGTTCATGATGGTTTTCCTCCCAAAGCCACTTCCATAAATAATAAAATAAATATGGATGTGTTTAGTAAGAAATTAGTGCATTTGAAATCAAATACAACACTTCAAAATCACTTACCAACTCATCTGTTTTTCTAAAATTTAAAAAACTTTGAAAAATTATATTTATTAAGTTTGTTGAGAATTCCAGTATAAGATGAGTTGAAGGGTAACATGTTAATTAATTAATAATTATGGAGACTATTTGGCCATACATTTTTTTCCTTCTGCCCATCTTGTACTGCAAGTATCAACAAAATCTTATTAAATATAATTTTTCAATTTATTTAGATTTGATTTCAAAGGTATTGATTTCTTACTGAACTTATTCAGATTTTCTTAAAGTTCTCTTGAAGTTCTTCTTGGGGAGGATTTCTTCAGTTTCTTTCTTGGCATATTGTTTCTGTACTTAAGGCTGACGCATATATATTTTATTATTGATTTTATTATTTTTTATTTTATTACATTTCTATTTGCATAAATTTTAAAAATATTAAAAAATTGTAAGTTCTTGAATTTATTTTCATCTATGTAATCTTCCAAAGAATGAATTTCCCGAATTAGTCCAATACAATTTCAAAACCATATATTTTTTTAAATTCTTGTTGTTAAATAGAAACAAATACAAAGTATATTTTTCTCACATGAGAGCTGCAAATATACAATATAATTTAAACTCAATATGAATAAGTAAGAAAACGTGTATGATGGGTACAATATAAATAAACATTCAAGCATGGTAGAAAACTCAATTCTGTAACAAAATATACTTCCCCAGCTGAAGTCATGAAATTAGCTATACTTGAGTGGCATTGTGGGTTAAATCAACAGTTTGGTCATGTCAATCAATGTTCAGTATTCTAGAACTAAATATTTAGATTAAATTAAAAATAAAAAATATATTTGAGAATATAAAAAAAGATATTTGAGAAATATCTTTTGTACCACTTGAGGGTTAACTTCATGAGTGCTGCTGATCTAAGCAGGAAATGTGGCCTAGGTCCAATTCCCTAATTCAACTTTCTGGCTATGTATACTACTGATTGAAGTGCTAGTTATATTTATATAATAACAACTTTTTTAGTATTAATTTTGTCCTTATTATCACTCTTTGTATTTCAGTTGTTTATCTGTTTTTTCTTTATTTGAATTTAAGGTATGTACATATTCAACATTAACAAAACATATGAACAAAATAACAGATATCAGGGGTTTAAACCAGAGATCATCTGATTACCTTTCGGTTGCATTTACCATCAAGGTACTTTACTGTATTGTCTCCCGACCTTGTGAATATCTATTATCTTAGTGAATCTAGTTCATTCTCTAACAACAATTTTAATTTTTTTTTAGTGTGGAGGACCAATAGATGAAATTCTCAGTAGTGTTAGAAAAAGTGTTGTAAGAAAACTAGGAAAGAGGTCGAATATATTGTGCCAGTTCACAAAGGTATTGGTCATTGTACTGGTATTAATATCTGAGCTTTAATATAATACAATCAACTATATAATATTAAAAGTAAGAGAGCATTAAAATAAAATTTCTATTTAAAAATATTGCCAAATCATTTGTACCAATATTGAGTTACGGAATCTTCCTCTACTTTAATCACAATCACCTACCAAACCAAATTAAATTTAATTTCCATATATAAATAGACTATTATTTATGCATTAGCATGCTGCTTATATGCTTAGTGAGAGTGTAAATTATTTAAATAAAAACAATTTTTCTGTGTTTACTATAGAATAATATAAGTACATTTGCTATTAAAATGTACATTTTTCCGGTTACAAACTAGATTGATGTGGTGGCTATGGGAAAGCCTTTATCTACATAGCTTTCAGGATTTGGTGTATAATTTACTACAAAGGATTGAAGAAGGTTATCCGTCCTCCGATCATAAGGTTTATCAAAAACAAAGTTTATGTAAATAAAGTTATGTAAGTATGGAATTTACTTTGTTTTGGTTTTTATCTCCAATACCTGCCATTTAAAAAATTTTTTTTTGATATAAAGGCATTTTGATGCAGTAATACTTCCCTTAAAAAAACTTTTCAAAAGTGGGCATGCTTTAATTCTCCAGTCAAATATTAAACAATCTCAAATTTTGTAGCATTAAAAAAATACACTCTAAAAGAATTTTAAACACTTTTTTCCCCTGCTAGTAATAATTTTTTTTTTTTCTTTCATAGCCCCTTTAAATTTACAGATAATTATAGATCCTCAGGCAAATCTATTTACAAATTATTTTTGTATTTCCTGTAGCATCGCTACATTATATACAGGTTTTGTTATTTTATAAAAATTATATAATGAATAAACAAGTATAATGATATACATTATACGTGACTGGACTAAACTGAGTAATGAAGGTGATGGGGCTCACCTTCTTGATCAACCTTAAAACTAACTTACATACTAATTCTTAACCTAATTTTCCCCCGAGTCTGTTGCCATCGATGCAGGAGGGGTGGTGGGGTCATAGTGTTAAACACTGGGTTTGTCAGGTGCTGCAACGAGTCAAAAAACTTAATGTGTCTCCGGCAGATGAACTCACACACTGACGGCACACCAAGCAACGAGTGCGGGTCGGCGTTCTTTAACTTCTTGAGAGATGTATGTCTGACCACTTTTCTCATGATACCATTCTGAAATTGTTGGAGACTTTTCTCCGGAATAGCTGTCCGAGAGCAGAGCTGGCCGGAGGACACATTTATATATCATCAATTTGAGACGAAGCGACAGGTGGAGTGCAGTTAGCAAGTGAGATAGCGGGTAAGACCTGTGTCGTACTTTTTCTATTTTATTACTAAAATGAGTAGAGAAATGGAGATGCCTGTCCATTTTTATACCCAGATAGTGCATTGAGAAAGCTGGTGAGTTCTCTTGCCCTCCTATGCTATACGATTTTGGAAAGGATTTTTCCCCTTTTGGAGGGAGAAGATTACGCAGTCGGTCTTCCCATAAAGCATTTATTGAATGCCTTTATAATTTAAATTTATTTTATTTGTTTCAGGTATGTGAAATATGTTGTATATATTGGATATATTATTTGGTCTTTACTTTTTGTAGTTTATGACACCTCAGATAATAGGAAGAGATTAGTTTCATTAATTAGAGCAATATTTTTCTTATTTATTTCAGTATTTTTTCAAAATATCCTGAATATGATGAGTTCAATAAGTTATTTCCTATTAATAATAATCATTCATAAAGTAACAGTAATTAATAAAATAATCATTTTGTATTTTTGATAGATTAGATTGGATACAATTTTGTAAGGGGGTGAATTACAAATGATACTTGGCCTCTCAGTTATTCGGTGGGACACAGGTAGAAATATACTTAAATGCATTGGTGATAATGTTGTAACCTTTTTGGGTTTTGTTTGGAGGGAGCAGTTTTTTTTTATGGAGACTTCTTAATAAACAACCCAATGATTGTTGCTTTCCCATTCAATATTATTAAAGACATATCAGAGTTCGTCTCAAAACAATACTAACACTTAAAAAAAAAATTCTGTTTTAATGTTTTAACTTTTAACTTTCAAACATGTAGATTGTGTAGACCTATTCTTTGAAACAAATATTGTTTTTTAAATCTCAAAAGTATAACTCAATTGTAATTGATGTAATGTAATTAATCAAGTATAATTCAAGAGTGCGAGATGGTTTACTAGGCTGGTAATCAGTGTGGATTTGCAAAAGAGTATTATAAAAAACAGAAAGGATAATGAATATAATTAAAGACAACCTTTGGGAAACATAATTGAACAGAAACATTATTGGAATGATATAAGCCTAAATTATTAAATACAATGAAATGACAGAGAATAAAATTTCAAAGACATAATAGGAGTGAGCATCTTTACAAAAATGAAGAAGTGGGAGCCTAAGTTATCTTGGAAAAAATCAATAATATGTATATGCCAAGACTGCCTTTAGTATTTTAAGTGTAGATGATGAAGAAAAGGAAAACTATACTGTGAGAAATCCTAAACATAATATTTATCATTACATTTAAAAGTAATTTGGGTATAATTTTTTTTTTGTAAAATAGATTCATTTGTAGTTGTTATCAACAATAAATTTCCTTGTTATGATAACAAGAATGTTATTCTATTTTGGTTGGCTGGAAAAGTTTTGATCCAAAATCGGAGGTTTTGCGGAAGTACTGCTTGGAACAACAGTAATAGAAAGTGTAAATGCAGAAGCTATAATATTTTTAGAAATGGTAAGTACTTTAACTAATACCCAATCAAGCTATAGTCGGAAATGTACACATGTGTAGCACTATACAACTACCAGTTCTCAGAAAACCATAAGTATTTAAAAGCAGAAAAAACTTAAAATACTAATTTATTGGATAAAGTGTGTACAATTATAAGGAACTTCTATCCAACTTACCCTGTATAAAGAAAACCATTAATAATTATCAACATTAAATATTAACACATTATAAGCTTATTATTATGCATGAAATTGACACTAAACCAAAGTGATATGAATAAAATAGCAAACTTTCAAGAGCAAATTTTCAAATATAAAAAAATTGTTACCAAAAAAAATGTATTTAATTCAGTAAAACTTCATCTACTTCAAACAATCTAATTATAAAAACAATTAAAACAAAAACATAACTGTCAATCACCTATAAAGTGTCACATGTATATTAAAAAAAATTACCATTTTAATAACTCAGTTAATTTTGTGATGAGTGCACACTTGGTTAACCGGTCCCTTTAATTCTATTATTAAAGCGAATTAATGTTAATTTAAAATATGAATAGTTAAAATTCTGTTAATTTAGCTTTTATATAAGAATCTGAGTTTTATATAAATAAATTTTTATATTCTATATTATATGAGCATCTATTCTATTTATATAAACTAAAATCCTTGTTGATGAGTGAATAAATTCTTTTGTTGTTTTTTTTAATATAAAAAATTTATGAAGTCTATTTAAAAATAATTTCTGAAAAAATAGTAATGAAGTTTTTAAACATTTCTTTTGGTCACTTGGAAGGGAAGATATGCTGTGCCTCTGCCTTAATGCTCTACAATACAATATTGTAAAATTATCCAATTGATCTGAAATACTAAAGGTATATTAAGATGAAGTAAGAAAACAAAAAATCAGCAATTTCCAAAAATACTTCTCTTAAAATTTCTCAAATTACAACTTGTAAGCTACTAAATATTTAAAGGAAAGATGACTACTCCTTGGTTTAAGACACATTAAAAATGCTAGTTCAAAAAAAAATTCAAAAATATTCCAATATTTAAAGCCATCACCAGAAATTGTGTATTTAATATTCTTGATGCCAATTTTAATTGATTTTAAATATTATTATTTAGAAAAATATAATTCAGTTAATTAGTGAGGTCATAAAATTGTTAGTTAAATGCAAAATAAATCCCAAAAATATTATGAAAAGTAAATAATCAACCAGTTTTTTTTTTTTTTCGTTTTTGTCTATTGAGACCTTATCTAGCCACATAGATTCAATCCGTAATATTTGCAAACCAGAATAGGTTGTATAAATTATTATGATCTTGTGGTGCCTTTGAACCTGGTATTATTGCTGGTATGTTACTTGATTCAAGTAATGAAACTAGGGATTAACTTTAAAATTATACACATATAATTTAATATCTTACTTATTTCGAGGCTTTACACAGAAAGGGAAACAAGGGATTTCTCTCTAAGAATATTACAAGAAAATGTTTGGATACATTTTGGAACTCTACATGTATATTCAAAAAAAATGTTCAGTTTTGTTAACACATATTTGTTTAATTTTGTTTGTCAAAACTGGCTAAAAAACTCTTCATAGAATCTATTATACATAGAAATACACGATGATGATTGAGATCATGAAGGTGAGGGAAATAGAGAGGGAGTTAGGAAAATAGTTAAAAATTCAACCCATGAACATTTTTATTATCAATTACAGAGGTATCGTTAATGAGTATGAGATGAATCAGTCAAGTTAAAAAATATTAAGTAACAATTAAAAAATATTTAAATATAAAACTTGAAAGAAAAACAATAAAATAAAAACCATTAAAAATATAACACATTTCAAAATACTTTTAAGCTTTGAAACCTAACACAGGATTGAAGCATTGGAAGAAAGTCATGGTAAGTTACCAAGTTATGTTAACTTGGGTTTTAATTACTGGTTGGTCAATTACTTCTAAGTCAAATGGACAGATACAAAATATTCTCCTGTTCTGAATTTTAATTTTTGGAGCTGGTTACAGAGAAAATTTTTCATTTATGTTCAAAATAAAATCAGGTTTTGAGTTCCATAATGAATGAAGTTTAAAAACTCTAAGACCATCACGTACACTTGTTAGGTATATTCCTTGTTGGCTCCACATCTTTCAAATTGTGCTATAATATAACTTCCCTCTTTTGGTCGAGGATATAGGGAAGCAATTCATCAAACCGTGGGGTTGGGTGTCTCAAGAAGTTTCAGTTCCATAAATCACATTATTTTGTGACTGAGGCTGACTATGTTTCCATCATCATTGTTTCAAGAAGCAGGCTCTGATAAAGCCCAGATGATTCCCCTTCCAGTGCTTCTTCTTGGACTTCCAGGGTGTTGGATGGAGAAATGTTAGAGACTGTTTAAATGGATCCAATTGTGAACTTGTTTCATTTCAGGCAATCCAAACAACTAAGCCTCTTCATTTTTAAAATCCTTGGTTAAGAAGTTTCGTTTTGGTGCTATACTGTCTGGTATAATTATAGTGCCTTTAAATGGTAGGAACAGTTTTGGAATCATGGATGCCATTCCAGAAATTTCTTCTGGGGCGATCACATACACAATAACTTTCCTGGTTTTCTACTGAAGTACTTCGACAAAGTCCCTGATGTTCTACCCACACGCAACAGCCATTTCAGTCATTCGCTTTAAGCTTCCTCCTATTCCGTCTACTGCGCCCTTGCTGCGGCCAGGACCTGAATAGTTCTATGTGTAACATTTAACTCTGGTAATAAATAATTCGAGAGTATGGTATAGAAGATAAAAAAATGTTCGGGGTTGTTGAGTGGCGAGTGAGTCAGACTGTGTGACAGAAAGTGAACTGTGTCACCTTTAGGTAGGTTAACAGCAATCGGTAGGTTTTATTCAGGACTGCTCACATGTCTGCAGGCCCATTTTTGTTGCTCTCCAAAAAGGTACAAAATGATTGGGATTGTACTTCTTCATACACATTTGTCCTGAAGTAAATTTCCACTATGTGTAACGAGAATCGCTGACGACTCCCTCCAAAGTGAATTTACTGTATTTCTCTTCCGTAGTTCTCAGAGAAATCATTATGTATGAGTAATTCATTTCCAGCCAATCAAGCTTTTAAATTCTGGTTCATTAATTACTGGTGGAGCCTGACCACTGTATGTTACATGAAATTCTTCCCCTTTTCTTCAAAAAGATCAACTGTAGCCATTACCATGGAATATATTGTTGCTTTGACCACATGCTTCACTAATCCCCCTTATTGAGTTTCCCTTAGTGAAAGCTACATTTTTGCTAATATTATACAAGAGTTCTCCTTCATTAAAAGGTTTGTAGGGTATCACAAGCTTTTTACAATTGCTGCAATTCCTCTGCAGACAGACCAAACTGCTTGTGTCACAAGTATTCTTTAGAATATTATCCATTTTGTTAGTCTCGTGGAACTTTACTTTATGAAATAAAATGAATTCAAATACACGATATAATTTTACACAGTTCAATTAAGTTTACATGAACAAGTATGAAAACATGTATGATGTGTACAATTTAAGTATACCTTCTAGGGTGGTAGAAAATTTAAAGCTGCTACAAAATAGAATTCCACAGCTGAAGTCAGAAATAACAATATATAAATAATGGAGCAATACAGTGAGTGTAAATTGATAGCCTGATGGTGAGAAAAACAACATATGGCTGTGTGTTGTATTGCACACACAAATTTAAAAAACAAATCGCTACTTTAACATAAAAATAAAAACTTATGCAAGCCTGAAATAAAGTTCAAATAATCATTTTTTAACAATTATTACTTAAAGAGAAATAAGATATATCAGAGACTTACAACACAGGATCTTCTGATTACCTTTACAATTCTCACCTTGGGACCATGTGAATATCTATTTTCTTAGTGAGCCTTGTTCATTCTCTAACTACATATTTTATATTTTTTAGTGTGGAGGTCCAATTGGTCCATTTTTTAGTAATGTTAGAAAAATTGTAGGACGAAAACTAGGAAAAAAGTCAAATACATTGTGTCTGTTCATAAAGGTGTTGGTAATTGTACCTATAATAATACTGTAAAGTAAACAGAGTATATTGGAATTGTTTTTGACTATGTTTTAATAAAATTTCTTTAAGTTGCAAGAATATTGCTTAATAAATTATTATATTATCACTATTATCTTCAATAGCAATATCTTAGTTGAATTTGTCTTATTGTTGAAAGTAATATGAAAAAAAAATGATTCAGTGCGATTGAAAAACATTTTAGAAGCTCAAGGTAACAGGAAATTATGTAAATATGAAAATGTTATTATGAACTAAATGTTTGTTATTTATTCATAATCACTATCTTAAAAGAAGGGTCTCTCATATCAATCTCAATATTTAAAAGAAGGGTATTGCTTTAGTTCTTAGTTATTTATAGACTTTTGATGAAAGAGTGGTCTGAGCTCCTTACCATTTGCACTTGGCAACTAATGCTACCTGGTGTCAAATTAAGAAAGTATAAATAATCTAACTGAATACTCATTTATTGTTATATAATTAATTTAAATAAAAGAACCCGCAACAGCACAAAGTATTTTATCTCAATAAACCATTATATCTGTCTGAAATTAATCATTAGTTGTGAATGACACTATGTAGGTATCAAGCTTCTAAATGTTTTATCATATTTATCTCATTTTTAGTGATATTTATATGTAATGTTTTACAAAAATACAATTTTTAATCAGTAATTAATTGATTACATTGGCAGCAAGCAATTTGTATGGCATAAAAATTACTTTTTATGTATAGTATGTATGATATGCACAGTGAACAAAATAGATATATAAACAGTTCAAAACAATGTTTTAAGATATAATTTTAGTATCAGACACGGATTAGCTGGTCGAATTTGTGTCCTTTAAAATTAATATAAAATGTCTTGTTTATTGAGTTTGTTATTATTTTGTTAGTGGTATAAGGTCTGAAGTTAGCGACCTCTTACAAAAATGTCAGCTAACTACTATAACAAACTTTCAATTACACTGAGAAACTATTTATATTTGCTGTCATTGTTTAATTTAAAATAAATTCTAATTAAACATGTGGAATTAGTTTAAATCATTTATTTATTTAGACTTCAGTCGAACAATTTGGTACTTGGGAATGGTTTGTCTTGTGAGGACTTATGGGTGATAGTCTGCACTACTGAAGTATACGGCAGATGCTCGTAACAAAGGTTTTTACTAATTAAGATCTAGCTGCCAATTTCTTTTAAAAAAAATAAAATACTGCACACACCATCAATAATTTCTTTAAAGGCACAGGATATAGGCACATATGCAAATATATTACTTCTAGGCTACAATTTTCTTAAATGTTTCATAAATTATTCATTCAGATGAATGTAATATATTTTTTTAATACTTAATTTGCAATATGTTCATAAATACAAACTGGCATGGTAAGATGAATGTGATTATAAAATGAGATGATTTATGATGAATAAGTATTTAGCTTTTTAGATAAATTTAGCTTTTTTTGGAGCCATTTTGGATGTAACTACAAGTGATCTGTTGAATGTTAATTCTTTATTGCCTGGAGATTTGCAATTTGTATTTTGGAGAGTGTAATACATATTTTTACAATTTTACTAACTCTAAGTTTTTAGTAGAATTTAATATTAACCAAAAAACTATAAAAATAAAAAAGCTAAAGTTTGTATAGCTTGTAGTGTAGTATAAACTAGGCTGGCCTCATTTCGTACCAATATTACAGATGGACTTCCTTAAATATATGGATCAAATAATCACCTACAACTCTAAACACAGTACAATACACATTTTCACTGACAACAAACATTACATAAATTTGACAAACTACATCAAAATTACTACAAGGCGCATAAACATTTTTATTTATAGGATAAGAGGCATTCATGAATAGTAAAAAATGAACATGGTAGTTAAAGCAGCTAAACAAGTTAGGTCAAAATGTTCTAAACACATTTGAAATACTTACTAAATCCACAGACTATATTAAGATGGCAAGCTAAATGGAACATGACTGGAAAAGTTAGACCCTTACAAGCATTCCTTTCGCACATTTAAGATTACTTAAATAAAACAAGAATGTGAACTGATTATCATCTTCCTAAAGAACTAACAGGACATAGACAACATTCACTTTTAAAATAAAAGGCTGAACAACATGTAATATAGAATTGTAAAATTATTCAAAGAGAAAGACAGATATTTCAGGAAAAAAAAAAATATACTGTGCAAAATTTCTTTTAAAGGAATAAAATAGATTCAATGAGTTCTTCAAAAAAATTTGATATGGCCTAAAAATATCCAAAATGATAATGAACTTAGGGAAATAAACAAAGTAAGTTTATTGTCAGAGTTCAAATTAGAGAGGGTGTTTTGTTAATATATATATATATAGATGTTTATTTCAGTTTAGGTAATATAGGTAAATTTTGTATTAAGCATGGCAGATCATAAAGATGAAACAGTCTACTTCATCAAACATATTCCCAAAAAAATCTCAAAACTATAAATTTATACAATTATCAGTGCTTGAAGAAAAAATCGTAAAAACAATTGAAGTCTCATAATAAATTGACTCCAAGATTTCCTGGGAAACCGCATACAGTTATTTGTAATTATCTATGACCGTGAGGTACCACATCAGTAAGTCTCACCTAAGTCTGTCACTGAGAAACCATTCACTAAGGCAAGCCAAATGCCTTTGAGAAATTGTTTACATAAATACATTTTTTTTATATATATAGGAGTTTCTCCATTATGAAGCTTTAATATACAATATATGTACATGTAAAGGTATGTTTTGAAATGTAAATTTTCTTAACTTATATTTTATTTCTTTAATTTAAAATAAAACTTCTTGTTTATATTTATTTAACCACAAACAGAAACATGAATAGATATAAGCATCTCATTTTATATACAATACATTAGCATGGAAGATGCAGACCAATAAATTCTCTCATAAAATATCAAACAGAACTAACTAAATTTGTAACTTGGGCCAACTGACAAGTAAGTTAATTTTTAGTTACACTCATTCATGTACTATCATATTCATATGATTGTAATGTTTTATTTCAGAGTGTTTGGAAGCATGTACAGTTTGTTAATAAATGCTCCTTTAATAGAACTACTTTGGAAGGGAATAGATGACCTCCTAGTATGGCTAATGAAAAGAGAAAACAAATAAAAAATATCTGCATAAATAAACATATATTTTTTGTAATCATAAGGACACTCATAGGCCACCATGTATATAATTAAAACCAGTAAAATATATAGTATATCACAGTAAAAACAATGGTCAGTGGAGATAAAATAAAAATACTTTTCAGTTTTTAAGTTAAACAAGAGATTTACTTTATTACATGAGATTATCTAAGGAGATGAAGATTTCTGTATTTTTCTGGCCAACCAATATGAAATAATCAAATCTCTTCAAAAAGTTTTTTTGGTGTTTTTTCTTCATTATCTATTATAACCACTTCCATCTGCAGAAGCATTTGTTGGCTACAAGTTCCCTACTGTTTATTTCAGCCAAAACCTTATTCTCAGGATTAAAATGACAATCCAGATATTGAATATGTTCCAATGCTGGGATGTGTTGCTGACTATGTCACTGTATCACCATGGACATCAAGACCCACCATCCTTTCTGTACATTTGAGTGCCATAAAGACTTCTTCAACTGCTATGTGAGATCAGTCAACAATGTTCATCAGTATAGGCAAGCAATTGTTCTGAGATTAATTTACCCAATTTGTGTCTTGGAGCCCCTAACTACATTTTCCAATTACATATTAAATTGAAGGCAAGAAAATGAATTTCATTGCTTGTCACCACTGTTAGACAGAGTGAGGAGCAGTCACTACGAACCCAGGGAGTGCTTTTGCAAACTTGCATTGTTTTACTATTGAACCTGAAAATTTTGCCTTGGGCGTGCCTTGATCCTCAATTTTCATGTATTGTTCCTCCCAAGTTACTATGTCAGAAGCCTTTCAGGAGTCGTCAAACAGTGGTTGAGTTTGGACTTGTCACTCTCTCCATTTCCCAAAAATCTGAAAAAGGGAGATTTAATTGTTGATATACCTTGTATCAAGACACCCTTGTTTGGTCCTGCTGTGTCTTGGATATGGGGGAAGTAAGAAAACATTTGAAAGGTTTTCCAGTAAGCATATTAGCTATTTTTTTAAAATAAATTAGCTGTATAGGCCAACAGAGAATAAATTGTATCTACAATCTTTTAATTGAATACATTTTTCTGTCTTGTTGCCAGCTATTTATAATCACAATATATTAAAACTTTGTAAAAATAAATATAAGTAAAATACATGGACATAAAATAATTTTTCATTAATTTTTGAATCAAAAATAATTCATTTTACTTTTCAAACCTCCTCAGTTACTTAAAAAGGAGTTAAAATATAAAATGGAAATAACTACATTTAAGTGTTCCCCGGGATAGTGTCCTCACTCCCATTCTGTTCCTCTTGTACTCTGATGCTATACTTAGTCATACTTCAATCCCTCTCTCTATAAATTTGCCGATGATATAGCCCAAGAACAAACACCTTGCTCTTTTGGAACCTTGGCTCTCCAGCATGATATAAAATGAATACCAGAAAGTTTTCACATGTCATTGCTCATCCACTCTTGAAGTTTTGATCTTCAATCAACTCACTCCTGGGAAATCCCAGCCGACCTATCTAGACATCAGCTCTAAATGACAAAAAATCTTCAGGCCATTCTGACTTATTCTTCCCCTTATATGCAAGTGTTCTAAACCCAACAAACTTGTGATTTAAACAACAACAAAAGGCTGATCTATACAATACCCCAACCTACCAAGTCCTTAAGAATAGAAGTCTGGAGAAGTGCTAAGTATCCAATATCCTATAATGATAACCACTGCTCTCGTGGCCTTCTCTCTGATTTCAACATCCCTTTCATCCAAGATCTAGAGCCACACTTTCAGCCACCTTCCTTTATCAGCATTTCCATTTCAGCATCCCTGTCCATTATATCCAAGAGCTGGGCCTTATTTCTAATTCAAACCAACCAACAGTTTGTTTATAAGCTCACTTATAAAGAGACAAGTGAAGTAGTTTTAGCTTATGAGCCTTTTACCTACAAAAATTAACAAGCGGTATAATAACTGAAGTCCTTAGCAGTGCTTATAAAGTTATATATAATTATCTGTAAATTTAAAGGGGCTATGAAAAAAAAAAGTTTTTATAATACCATTGATTGATGCATTGCACATACTTAAAAAATAAAAAATAAACTAAAGTATAAGGTAACTACTAGAGGTCTGGCTGCAACCCTTGTGACCACGTAAACTACTAACGTAAGTTTTTTTTACCAAAACTAGTTAGTTTTATTTGCCTGTCTTATCCGGGATCATTGAAATAAACATACAATTGTAGTCTGGCTTAAATAGAATGTTTATTAGAAAGTCACAATGCAAACAAGTTTCTTCACACTGGTTCTGACGACAGAAAGTCGCCAAAACGTGGCCAGTCCCCAGCTGGGACCACAGTGACTGCCTAATCGTTTAAAAATATGACACTGTCAAACCACCGTGAACCAAGAAAATCGCTTTTCCAACTGAAACAAATTTTAGGGCTTATAAACTTATAAAAACAAATCGACCGAAGTCGACACCGCATACACGTCCTTGATTTATTCTAAATTCAAGGAAAACAATTTCGTTTATCCAAATACCCATTATGTTTATCTTGGCCAAAAGCTAAACGACATCACAAGCAGCTTACTGTGGAGTGTATCTTTTAAATGTTATCTCGATTAGCTCATTTTTTCGACTACTGTTTTAGTCCATGAAGACATACATCATTGTCCGGTTTTAAACGGCTTCCTTTGTGATTAGACCATTCAAATTGACGTTCACGGGATAAAAATATAATGTCTAAACTGTGGAGTTTAGAATTACAGAATATCAGATTATAAGAGAATACCAGTTGTCCTTGAAATGTGAACGGTTAAACACTCCAATATTCAAATTTTAAAATAAATTATCGGTTAAATATTCAAAATTAGTCGCTAGGAGTTAAAGAAAACCTCTCTAAAAACGTCATTTTCTGCAAACCGGCTGTAAGAAAAGATAAATAAAATACGTAACTCCCACTTGCGAGTTGGATATGAGAGGGTTGGGTGGGAGGGAGCTTGTAGGCAGTCGTGGGTTAACTACACCTCCGCAAAAAAACAGTTATCCCCCATTCATTATGAATCCTTACTCGGGAGAGAGTGTGTGTGTGTGTGAGAGAGAGAGAGAGAGAGAGAGAGAGAGAGAGAGAGAGAGAGAGAGAGAGAGAGAGAGAGAGAGAGAGAGAGAGAGAGAGAGAGAGAGAGAGAGAGAGAGAGATCTGCTGACTCAATTCGTCACACAGAACTTATAAATACATACAGACATTTAGACGACTGTTTATTAAAAAAACAATTTTCGGTCACTAACCCGTAATGTAAAACAGTAACTAACTGATCGCTTATACCTCTTACAATTTAAGAAAAATAGGGTGAAACTATAAACCACCACAATACAAAATATTTTCTAGAAATTATTAGCGGTAATTAAAACTATGGTCTAATTGGAAAATTACACGATAAAACGCAGCGCTAAGTTGCAACAAATTTTGTTCCCATTAAATGCTGTTTTGCCAGTCAAAGTGAATTAAATTGTTAAACTTTGACCGATCAAAAACGACATTTAAAAGACTGACATTTTAGCAAATAGATATATTCTTGATTCAAATGTAATCGTTAATCATCAATGGTCTAACGGTCTATCAATTCAATTCGAACGACCTAAAACTTATTTATCAATCCAAATAATTTAAAAAGTATGCTTTTAATATGTAGTAGTGATGTTCATTAAAGATAATAAAATAGAATAGGGCATTCCAAACTTTTATCATAACTATTTCATCTGAGGGCCAGTTGCCTCATTTTCGATGAAAATGAAGGTTTTTTATTTTACCCACAAACATTTTTTTTATATCAATTGTAAACTTTATTGTATACTTTAAATTATTATAAATGATAATTACTGACTTCAGAAGTCATGGAACAATATCCAGAGACTATAGTATCCACCACTTCTATTAACAATAAAAAATAAAATTATAGTTTTGAACATAACATTATTTTACTAAAACTTACTAGTCTCTAGACTGAGCACTTCCTTCTAGGGCTATCCTATCACCCCTGACTTTGTCCGTAGTTATTTTCAAAAATGTAAACGAAATTAAAATCTGTGACGATAAATATTTTCAATCCATACCACTCATCAACATAATGTTGCTCACCTAAAGACTAGGTCACCAAGTTTTCATCTCTCCGACCTAGTGAAAGGTCAATTGATACTGGTTGTCTGAGTCCCAGGGGGGTCTTCAGAGTTAGTCCAACTACCATAGGTTGGGTAGAGAGAGACACATTTTTTTTAGGGACCGACCCAAAAACCCTTGCTTCGTTGCTAGTGCCTTTGGATCGATTCACGTCACAGGTAACGTCAGGACACAGAACGTTAAAACTGCGATCCCGAAGTTCACTCCCATGCCACCGTCTCTGCAACCACCTCCAGACCACATTATTAAAATTACTGCCTTGCGCCATAATTGGAAGAATAGATGGTATAGGACGAGAGATCAGCAAGCCAAGGTCGTTGTGAATTCTCTCACAACGCAGATCCGGGGCTTGATGAAACTCTGGAAAACAGCGCAGTGGCATGAGAGACTTCGTAGCACTCACGGAGATCACAAAAGTTTTGGAAGCTATTGAAGACTACAAAAGGCAAGACAGCCACTGTCCGTCTTCATGAAGGTGACAATGTTCTGACTGCTGAGCAACAGGCAACAAAACTGGCCGACCATTACGCTAGGCACATTACGGCTAGGACGGGATACTACCACATGCCTCCTCCGGTAGATGCTGAACAGAACCACATGTTTGTATCACCGAAGCAGCTCAAGGCGATTCTTCGCCGGTGTCAGGGAAACCGAGCACCAGGGCACGACGGGATACAAACAGTGCTGCTCAAACAAATGCCGAGGAGAGGGATAGTACAACTAGCAAACTTATACAACTCTTGTATAAGATTGCGGTACTTTCCTGATACATGAAAACAAGCCATCTTGTTCCCATTACTATAGCCAGCCAAGAGCGGAGATCACCCAGCCCACTACCGCCCGATCAGCCTGTTACCTCAGATGGGAAAAATTTTTGAGAAGATTCTTTTGAATTATCTCAAAGATTACTGTTCGGAAAACGACATCATTCCACCAGAGCAGACTGGATTCCAATCCAGTATGAGCACAGAGCGCCCCCTTCTGAAGGTACAGTCAGAAGCTAGCCATAATATGAATAGAAACATAGCCACGGCTATGATTTCCAATGATTGCACCCAAGCGTTCGACTCGGCGTCTCATGGGACACTGTGTCAAATGCTCTACGACCGGGAATGCCCGGAACAACTATATTCAATTCTGGCTAGCTTCCTGAAAAACAGATCGTATCGGGTGCGGGTGGGTGATAGCTTCTCCGAAGCTGTGTCACTGACCTGTGGAGTACCCCAATGAGCTGTCTTATCCCCTGTACTATTCAACGTATACACGTCTGAGATTGTCGGAGCCCGTTACAAAAATACCACAGTTACTGCTTTCGCAGATGACATAGTGGTGTACAGTATCAGCTTGAGTGCCAAGGTAGCTCTAAGACAGGCTGAAGTAGCCTGTAACCAGATCAGTGAGAGATTGGGGAGACTCAATATCTCTGTAAACGCGGGTAAGACTGACTGCGTAATTTTCTCTTTCCAAAAGGGAAAAAGCCCACTACCTACTAGTTACATAGTAGGAACGGAGGAAAATTCACCAGCCAACAACCTAGTATATCTGGGAATTAACATGGACAGACGCCTCCATTTTAGTAACCATTTCGCGAGGAAGTTGAAGGAAACCCGCACGAAGTCTTACCGGCTTACGCATTTACTGACCTCCCCCAATCTATCACTGCGTCTCAAGCTACTGATCTACAAGAGTATACTCAGGCCTACTCTGCTGTATGGTACACCACTTTTTCGTTATCTGACGACTCCAACAATTCCAAAACGGTATACTAATGAAAGTGGTCAGAGGTACTTCATTCGAGCAGCGGAGCAACAGTGAGCTTCGCGAGATCTTTGATCTGCCTATGGTGGATGAGTTCATCCAACGTAGACATATCAAATTTTTCGACTCCCTGCAATATTTGACAAACCCGGTGTTTAACACGATAACCCCCGCTCCGTTTCCCCATCGATGACAGGACGCTGTCGCGGCTGGAACGCTTTAGTCTTAGGTTCTAGGTTCTAGGTTTAGGTTTTAGTGTTAGTGTTTTCCACGGTCGCAGGGTGAGCCTCATCACCTAGTGAGTGTATGTGTATTGGACTTATTAACAACAATCTGAAAGTATTATATTTTATGCACTCCTTAATATGCATCTGCGAATGCAGCACGAGGAGACAGCTGTAATTCCAAATTTATTTATTTATTTTTGTCATTGTATATATATTATCAATAAAGAGGTTTTGAAAGAAAAAAAAAAAAAAAAAAAAAAAAAAAAAAAAGAACGTTAAACATTGTCAAAATAGTCAAAAAATGTTTGCAACCAAGCCCTAAGGGAGAGGATTTGCTTTCAAAAGGTCTTGAAATACATAACGTATGTAGAGGTCTTAAAATGATCCAAGCATATGTACTCCAAGTTTCTCAAGTCTTTATCAAAGACTCATTAGTCATGCCTTTTTTGTTTGTTATTGAATAGTTGCGCTCTATGACTAGACTGTGTTGGAGGGCAGCTTGTTGAGAGCTTCCATAGACCTCTTGTACATCTTCTGAATGCATGGAAGTTACTTCACACTCCGTTACACAGTGGGCGGAATCGCAAATCTAGGTGGACTAAAGTAGTATCTCGTTTGAAAACTGTCCGATTGGTACCAAAATTAATTTATGTTTTATGGGATGTATAACATGAATTTTAAGACAAGTGTACATAGAATGAAATCGGGGGTTTTTACTTCAAATTCGAAATCTGCCAGCAGAAAAACCTAGGAACTTATTTAGGAAAGGTAACAAAGACTATCTTGTGTTAAAAGGCAATAAAGTTTTATTTAAAAAAATTCCAAGCACGCGATGGCTTTTCAGTCGATATTGTTTTTAAATTGTCACACAAAAATTGCTCACCAATTTGTTTAAAGCTGGGTCTAATTTGTTATGAGATCAAATTTTTAATGATTTCCCTGATTGCAATCCGCAAAAATACTACTTTTCAGGTCATTTTAATCAAATAAATGATCATGCAAAGAACATAACATAAGCGTTACGTTGCCTGCTCCTCACTTGTGTACAATAATTATTAATTATCTTACCTGAACTGGGAGCACTCATTATTCGAGCTGATTTCCTTCGTGAAAAAACAATTCTATCTAAAAAAAAATGCGAATGAAGTACAAAAAATAAACATTGTTGCTAATTTTCTCATTATAATTTCGAATGTATCCGAAGGTCGAATTTGACTTCAACCCTTTCTCCTCAATTAATGATCTTTCTGATAAATATCAACATGTTTTCTTGTGGCTTTAAAATCGACTTCTGTCCGCCTTGATTTGGATTTCCGCCCACTGTGTGTTTGTCAAACAAGCCTTGGCAAGGAAAAAACAAGAATAAAAATAAAAACGTTGTTTTTATATCCATTATTAATTAAATCACATAGAGTAAAAGTAAGATGAGTGGTGAGACCTTTTAGAAAAATTACTTGGAACGTTCATCCAAAAATACTTAATTTTATTTGTTCTAATCCATTTGATTTTGTTCTGTCTAATCCAAATTAATCAGAACCTCAAATTTGGCTTCTGAACAGTGACTGTTGGGGAGAGTGACACCATAAAGAAAAAATCGACAGGTGTAATTCTCCGACCCCGTGTCAATTATGCCGGTCCCACCTAAGTTGAACACCTGAGAACGAGCAAGCAGAGGAGGCGGTGGTAAGGGAAACGCCAAATGGTGGAAAGGAGTTATCCCACAAATGCTTGGCGAAGACAGCATGCAATAAACCCGATAAGGGCACCTTTACAGAGCGGGGAGCAAGTACTTTGGAAAGACAGATTTAGATTACTGACATTTATTAGATGATAATAAACAAATTGCATTTGATTTAAAAAAAAATACTTAAGCTATTTGATAAAAAAAAATACTTTAACTATCTGATAAAAAAAAAAATACTTAAACTGTCTGATAAAAAAAAATACTTAAGGATTGCTAATAAATAAATCAAGTACAGTACTTATTGACGGCTTCATTGGGTACCCAATCTGGCCGCTGGGACACAAGCGGCGCTTGTGCTGCTAATAATCGATGGCATCGATGGCAGGTAATCGATTAGTGGAGAGTTGAGCGAGGTCCTCACTGCTACGACTTCCAAGACGAACTCCCACCAGGGGTGCTCCACATAAACAATAGGCCGATAAGGCGGTGATAAGTAAACAATAGGCCGATAAGGCGGTGAGATGATGGAGGTTGGAACCGTCGGTGGGGGAGGGCACTCTGGTGTGTGTTGGCCAACTGAAATCTGGATCCACACTGACTCTGGGAGCGACTTATCAACCGGTGCTCCGTCCTTTTAATCCTCTATAAAGGATGTAGTGTTCTCAATCCGATTACGGGGCCTCGGATGCGTCCCGTATCGTTATTCGTTTTGTTTACTTTCAAACATATTTCACTTAAAAATAAAATCAATACACTCACATTCGAAACACAAAGATATTCTTAGAACATTTATAATATTATCAATTCTTTATATAAAACTAAACAAATACAAAAAAAAAAAAAAAAAAAATATTTATCTCTGATTTACACTTTTTTATAATAAATTTTACGAGGGTACTTTGTTAGATAATTACTTGTCAGCGCAAGACCCCTTATTCGGGCTTAAACAATGAATGATAATTTTTTTTCTTCAATAAACAAAATAAACGAATTACAGGCGTAAACAGTGACCTACAAAACTGTATTGGATTTGTTGTTGAATACACCTTTAAAAGTTCACATATATTTGATCTGGTTTATGACAGTAATCGCAGAACCCATATAAAGGTAAATTTTTGTTTTTTGTCATTTTGATTAATTCACAACTGTATGCAGAAAATAATTAATACAACCAGTGAATGACGTGCGGGAAAGAATATCCAGTGATGGCTGCCCGCACATGTGAAGGTTTATGTTTATGGCAGTTTATTTAAATTAATAAATCCCTACTCCAGTTCCTCAGGAGTCTTCGTGGTGGTACATCTTGCGTTGCTAATCCAAGTATCCAGGT
The DNA here is from genome assembly GCA_930367205.1 of Acanthosoma haemorrhoidale. Taxonomy (NCBI): domain Eukaryota; kingdom Metazoa; phylum Arthropoda; class Insecta; order Hemiptera; family Acanthosomatidae; genus Acanthosoma; species Acanthosoma haemorrhoidale. The sequence continues at coordinate 47,518,439 of OV884015.1, read as the reverse complement.
GTCCGTGTAGTTTTTGATGGAATTGTCTATGCCGAGTTTTGATGTACATTTGTCTGTGTGTAGTTTCGTATTTCTGAGATTCTGAGGAGTAGCAGTGATATGTCGAAGTTTTGATTGAATTCTTTCTATTGTCGATTGGTTTGAGTTTTTGGTTGATCCATAAATCTGCGCACAATACGCTCAAATGGTTCCTAGTAGGTAAGTAAATTTGATCAGTTTCTGTATTAGAGTTAGTCGTGATCGCCTGTTTAGCAAGTGGTATAGCAGTTTTAGCCTTTGGGTCAAAGGTTATGTAAAAATAACTAATCATACGAAAGGTAATAATCTCGCATTTGTTTGAATGAAATAATGTATGGGGGGGGGGGCAGAATTGAAGTAAAATTGACCGCATCGGTTTAGGAGTTGGACTGTGCTTTATGAGTGCAACAGTTCTATCGATGGAACAACTTGGAATGAGCTTCATGTGCCCATGCTTATGCAAACACCACTCAACAAGCTGACCACTGCATCTTTGACTATAAGTCATACTCAATTGATAAATATAGACTTATTACTAGGCGATAGGTGTTAGTGGCGCCATGTATTGGATAAACCTAGCCCAGATAAGCACCTTAAGATCTGGAGAACTGTGACCACCAATTAGATTTCATCACCACACGGGAAATGTCAGTCATTCCATCGATGCCAGACAGGTATTAGTCAAGATGAGAAAAAAAAAAAATTAAGGCACCAGATTGCGTTATCTAATTTCGGCGGATGGCTAATTAATTTAATATGTTGATGGTTTCTGTTATTCAATTCATAACAGCTATACAATTGATACTCTCAATTTGAAAGTTTTGCAACTATCGCAATTTTATGATGAAACAAGTGTGCATTGTTGAGAAATAGGGACAATTCTTGTGAAATTATGTAGTAGACGAAACACTGCTTCTTTCCTGGGGAGGTTCTCACGAGGCAGGTTGTTACTCCTAGCTGTTTGAATCCTTTATCCGTTTTACGAATTCTTATTCTTAAAGTATATTAAAACATAACTAAAATAGAACAAAAGTAATTTGTTTGAATAATAAAACACTATTAATATTAACAGGTTATGGGGCCAGGACAGTAGTCATAAAATAATTAAAAACGTTAAACGTAAATAAAACGAACATAGTGGACATAACCGACAAAGGCCATTCAATCAAACACATACCAAAGGATATTTCAAGTGGAACAATACTTTGTTTGATTTATAAACAACCCTTAGTCTTAACAATGCATCGCTGTTCTCTGCGAACTATATTTCTCAAGATAATTTAAATTATATTTAAATAAAGAAAAAATACCAATGAACTAAATGCTGCTAGATCCTATAACATGCAAAAAGATGTCCTAATACAAAAGTGTCACCAACCCACTACAGAACCTGTCAATTGCAAACTTCCATCGAAATGGCTTCGAAGTTGAATAATTATTGTTCAATTTGAAAGCTTCAGTTTGAATAATTTTGAACTGCTTCCATGATGATTAAAGAACTGTTTATAAACTACCATCATTATTATTATACTTATATTTGTATAAATATGTTTAAAATGTTTATTACAAAAACACGGATGTTACCATTAAAAACATGAAAAATAATTCCTTTATATATTTCATTGTATTTTTTAACCTTTTAGTATTGTTCTGTCATAAATTTTATACTTAATATTTTATCTTATATTTCTTACTGTTGACTACTGTCGGGACGTCACTAGGGGGGTGCCTGTTCACCCTAGCCCTGGTGGCAGGGGCGGATTGTTCGAGTTTATAACCTGGACAATCGTTTCATGACGGCGTTACTATCTGACTCCATTTTTGATAGGTATGTGCCCCGACAATGCACTATGTTCAAGAGAAGAGGTACAGAGGTTTTTCATAAAGAATTAGTCAAGTTTTCAGAGTTCGAGCGGAAACCAAGCATCAACGAGTAAAGGTCACGAGAGACTAATTAACAGGGCCAGGAGCCCTGGCTTAAGTACCCTCTCTGGGAGGGCTGAAAGGGCCTAGGCCGGTGGTTAGGCTTCCACACATGTGGTGATGAACCGCGACCGCCACCTGATTACCCGACCCCTGAAGGGTAGAGGCTGTAAAAGGGTTGTTTATGTTTATGACTGACAGCTGGCAACCCTTCTCGTGTGACTTACTTGGCCCCCACCTTTTATTGCTTAATACATTTACAATGATTTATATTTGTTCATGTTATTTACATTTTGTCTGTAAAACATTTAGTTCATGTTATTTACTTCTGCTTACAATATATATGCAATAGAGGATAGGGCGATTTATCTTATGTAGTTAGCGGTCGCTACAACTACTATAAGATTGATATTATTATTTTAAATAACATAAACAAATGTTAATATATACATATAAATATATTCAGTATCTCTGTAGATGGAGTATATAGTTCTATTAAAGATAAAAAAAAATGACTGACATTTATTAAAATGACATAAGTACAACTATCCTACCTAATATTATTTACAGGTGTTTTTTGAAAATAGAAATTTATTTATAAACCTCAAATTAAAGATTCTCGTGTGGGAAGTCCCTTCGAATTTTTTCAGGGACACAAAAAGGCGGATAAAAAAGGTTTCAATATCCTTGTACGATAAACAGTTATAAGATTACAATGATTTTGTTCTGTGATATCGTAGAACTGACAAATTTGGCTAGAGAACATTTCTTTAGTACGATAAGCAGTTGTTCCACGTCTTTAATTTTTTTTTTTTTTTTTTCTGCGGCGCTATCTAAAGCGCCTTCCCTTGTGTTAACTCTTTTCTTTTAGTTTCAGTAGATAAATCTGAGAGAATCCTTTTAACCTGAGTGGCTTGACCTACCGTTAGGGGAAGCATCGACCCTATTCACATTTTAGCCTGTAGCTTACAAGTGTTCACATATACAGGTCAAGTATACTATAAGAATGGTAAATTCAAGTTGATACATACATTTTTATTAACCAAAATGAATTTGTTGATACTTGGCTCAGCCTCTCCCCCCTTTTTCTGTTAACTAAAAGATTTAAACAAATTATTATCGAAATTATTGTTGAACCTAATAATTGAGCAACTACACCTAATACTTATTATAATCCAACATCGAGATCACAAACTCGTTTATTAAAGTGAACTCTCCTAATAATGTATGTTGTTTTCCTTATTACACTTTAATATTACTATAAGGATTATAAATAAGGATATCTATATATATGTATATGTATGAATGAGTTTGTTGGGAAATAGGGTTTGGTTTAGTCTTACATAGTTTTAAACTGTTTCTTTAGAACTTAATAAACGATAACAACTCGGGGTTTTATATAAAAAAAAAACTTCCAGATAATTAAATAGTGGGACAAATGATATTAAGATCTGAAGGGACCTATCGGCAGCAGGCATGAACCACAATAAAAAAAAAATTGCTTTAGTATAGTTATTGTGAGCCTTTAAAATAACAATTTATTGTTGTAAGCGCTCAGGCCTGTAAAGACAAATATTTTCACCCGTCGTTAACAATGAACCTATCAGGAAAATGTTTCCTTTTATTTGGTAAACCTTTAACGGTCAATGAATCGACTTTCCGTTCAAAAAATTGTGAGGAACTAATGTATGGGAAAAAAAATTACATGTTTAGTGTACACTGCGGAGTACAGGCCAACCTAATATCAAACGCTCCCTTCTACATCACTAACACTTCCCTTCACAATGATATCAATATATCTACAGTACCTTGTGACCTCAAAATTTACCAAATTCCATGAAACTTATCCTGACATCCAAATCCTACAGTCAACTCCTCCTTATGCAGTAACACTCGTCCATACAATCCTCCTTGTCACCTTAAGTGGCGGTAGCCACGAGATCTTAATGTGAGATGTAAATAGGTAAGTATATCATGGGGTCTAGAACTGGCTACCATCCCCAAACATGTCCTGAGCGTCTGTGGTTCTCTTCCCCACTTTCTGGTCTTCACCAAATATCAAATTGGTTGGAGACTGAGGTAGGCTGAACTTTGGTGCCTACGACTTCTCCACTAACTTGGGGGGGAGTCCTTCGGGGGCTTGGGATCTCCTGGGGAAATCTTGTATGTGAACGTTGTAAGAATATGAACGTTGGTATGTTCGTGAACTGTACATATTGATTCAGTGGAATTGTGTGTAAGGTAAGAATGAGCTCTTGAATCCCAATCATTAATGCTTGATAAGCAAAATTGTAATTTCACAAATGACTTTCTAAAAAAAAAATTAGAGAAACAGTTTTTTTTTAGTATTATTTTTTCATATTTTATCGCCCCTTGCCAGAACGAAAGTAGAGCCTCTCCTGGGATTAGAAATTACCATTTATGTATTTTTTTTTTGTATTATTTCATCTAAATGTTTTTAGACAATGGATTGATTCGCTTCTGTAATATACATCAAACATTTCTGAAGGGATTACTTGGAAAATTTCACTTGGAAAGAATTAGGAGACGTAGGAACTTATTTTCAATCTTCACAATGCCAGTGGGTTTGAGGTTTTTACACCACTTGGATCCGAGGCCAGCAGCCGACCTTGAGACATCTTCATTTCGTCGTGGATCAGTCGCTTTGAACATGTCAGTTTTATGCTGCAGCCATGCTTTATCTCCAACCTTTAAGAGACACTAACCATTCCATCCTTGCCTAGCGAAGCAGTAATTTCCACCATCTTTGAGATAAGAAATTCAGTAAAGGATTTTTTTTTTAAATCCTTATATGCGCATTAAGCCTGCTTCAAATTCGGTTTTTCTTGCTGTTACAAGGATAATATAATCATTAATTACCAAGCATAAAGAAAGAGGCTCTACTTTCAAGTATGTACTCCAATCATTAAACTTCTGATCTGAATAATTTGAGTAAAAATGTACCATTCCGGCTGGAATTTCATATATTCAGAGGCAACCTAGATCTTTTGCCGTTTGGGGTGGCTACAAATTACCAACCCTGCCAAGTCGATCAAGCGTTGTTATTAACAAATACTGAATTATTAACAATTTTTTTTTTTCAATAGTTTGTATAAAGATTATATATAATCGTATTTATTTATATATTTTTTTTTTTGCTTTTTTTATCATAAAAGTCATGAATGAACGCATAAAACACAAACTGACATATAAGACAACATAGGGAAATTGAGTCTGATAGTATAGTGTAGGTTTCATTTCCCATTTTCAAGGTAAAAGTTGAGAAAAAATTATAAATGTAAAAATTTATATCATCTATTAGTTCTACTTCTGTGGAAACTATCATTAAACCTCGTTTTTACTACCAACCGTTATCTTTTATGTGGTTATTGCCAATTCAAAATTAACGGCCCACGTGTTTTCTTTTTTAACTTAGTACACAGGCGGTCTGAAAAGTTTCCGATCTCAACATGAAGATGATAATAAAATAAATAAAAGCTTTGCGTAAGCATAGACGACGAGTCCGTTACGCCGGGGCCAGCACGTATTTTCGTTAAACTTCATACTTATAATCATTGATTCTGTTGATTAAAATATTATAATATTGTTTATTTTTATATTAATCAGAGAAAAATATGTAAAAAATGCCACTCCAGAATGTGTGCCCCCTTTGGCTGACACCCCCAGTTATGCTACTGGGTATACTTGTATTCTATTATAAAACCTGAAATTACAATGTTTCGGTTAGGGTATGAATGTTAAGAAGCACCCGTAAAAATAAAATCTGAAAAAAATTTATTAGCTGACAACCTTCTATGAACTATTGACCAAAGAAAAAATATGGGGGCATGGATCGATATCTCGAGACATCGCGATATCCGTAACGACATAGGCAATCCGTAACGAGTACGAGCATTACCAGTATCAACCCTCTTTAACTACGCTCAACCCTAATTTCCTCAATGCTTAGGAAGATTTCAATTTCAAGAACCTTTTGGGAGACAATGCCGTCTTTGTTTGCCTCTGGTGAAAAAATGAGTCGCAGATCTCTCATTGTGGTGAATACTAGTCTTTTTGGTTAAGATTACCTCTAATTTGATGTGATGTTTTAATTGTATTTTATGGTATAATTATTTATTTTATTATTATAGACTGTATTGCGTACTTTATCGGTATAATGAACTTTTAGGCTTTTTAACTCTTTTTTTCAATATTCAAACTTTTTTTAGAAACTTCACAATATTTATATATATTTGTGTCCATCATTTAGCATTTGATTGGTATTCGGAACGTATGTACTTTTGACCTTTTTATCATACAATTTTTAAAGAAACATTAGAGCTGTATATTGATATGTGTTCTTTTTTCTTGAATAGTGAAGTGTTTTATACCACATGACGAATTTTGATTTTTATGTCATACACCTAAAATTTACATTTTCCTTCAATCATATAAGTTTCAGCTCGTCATGCTGCTAAGTAGACAATTTCATATCAAATGGATCGTATTTAAGGTTGCTATGGTTTAATATACATATTCGATATTCTACACGAACTATTAAATCAATGGAAAATATGCATGTAGTGAATATTACCTTTTAAGATACAATTTTAAGCGACCTATTCACAACGTTAATTTCATTTTAAATACTGCTTGGTACTTCAAATAACTTTAAAACAATTATATACCGATTCGTTTATAATTTCTGTTAAGTGGTGTTTTCGCGACTGTCATCAGAAGATTATGTTCCGCGAAACGAGAAAACAACTTATCGATTATTTTAGCATTGATTGCTGTAATACAGATGAGATGTTTGACCTTGCCACTTTGATGGCCCCATCCCATTTTGGCGAGCGCCGTTTAAACAAACCAGTTGTAGAATGTTACACCACAAATAAGACGTCTCTTTGCACAGGTATAAATCTCACTGATAAAAAAGCATGTAGCAAACACCACGTCACAGCGCCGCAAAATAAATATTAACATTTCTGTGTTTTTCTTGACACGTGATTAATTCATATAGCCGGACTAAAAACAGTTTCTGTATTAGAAAGTTTCTAAAAAAGTTTACCCTATTATTTATAAAAATTTATAGGTAGGCATGGAGCCTTTACCGATGACTTAAATTTAATTTTTATTAATTTATTAGTGGTTAAACCAAGGTCAATGTAGCCCAAATTGTCAACCAGAAGTATTCCCTGGGAGACTGTAATTTTAAGTAAAATGTAAGTATATTTATATACATACATACATGTCATGTATAGGGAAGTCGTATCACTGATTTGTGATTTTTCAACTCATTGCAAATAATTCTAGTCCAGTAACTAACATTTTAAATGTTAAATTGGTTTAACGGTGTAGTAACTAAATGTTCGTGGTTGAATTATTTTGTATTTTTGCTAATAGCACCTTTTGTAACGAAAATAATGTATTTTGTAGAAAAATGTATTTATGTATCATTCTCTAAACAGGTAATTTTGTACACTTATTAGTGAAGGTATTGGAAAACGAAGATAAGGTACATATAAGATCTTAGCTGTATATCATTTTGCCCTGTAAGCAAATTATATTTTAAATAAATAAAATAATAAGTTAAATCCCACCAACAATTACCTATTATGATAGTTGACCAAAAACTATCCTAATTTAATAAAATAACCTGAGCTGTTCCTAACCAAATTTCTTACTTTACTTGTGGGCAGGTATTGTTTTCAATTGTTGACAATTATTCCAATAAAATCCGTATACTTTTTCTAGTGGTCTAGCGCTTGATCGACACACCATTAAATAACAGCATTTGATTGAACTCCTACAGAAAGGACCATACTGAAAAACAATTGGACTTATATACAATGAACTGTGTAATGAGATGGAAGGACTTTATGAAAATTTAAGCGAATTCTCTGTGAGTACCAATTGATTAAAAAAGAAAAGGGGCATCTCAACCAAACAGTGATTACAAAGAGAGAGAAATGACAATAGCATCAATATGACAATTTATGTAAAATATAAAACTAGGTGAAAATAATTTTTTTTCAAAAATACTTTACATTATCTTTATTACATTATTCTTATATTTTTAGATCACCAGTCAAGAAAATGCTTTTCTTGTTAGATGGAATAATAGAAATGTTTCTTATTGCAAGTTTTTGGATTATGAAGTATACACAAATTTTATGTATATAAAAAAGAATTATGAAGAAGGTATGCAATAATGGAAGAGTGAAACAATGATTTTATAAGGTATTATCATTTGTTGTACTGAGAATGCCTGAATAAGTGAAACGTATACTGGTGATGTTATCATAAATAAAAGATTTTATGAAAACAAAAATTTTCAGATAGTGTAAATATTAAAATAAAGTTATCTCTTTTTGGAGTATTCACTCTTTAGAATATTAATAATTATTTTGAAAGATTAGTAAACATATGAATAACAAAGAAGATTGTACTATTGACTGGCTTAATTTGTATTTGATTACCACTTCATATATTATGCAATTATTTAAGCGCATTTGTTTTTTCACGTTATTATAATTCTTTTTATTTCAGTACCTCATTTATTTTTTAATATTTACCTTCATTTGATCATTCTTTTTATTTAATATTTGAGGTCATTATCGATACAAAATTAAACATCATCAGTTTTAACATAGTCATCCATATATGCTGCAGACAGCAGAACATTTGTTCAAATAAACAATCTATTTGTGTGTGTCCTTTAAAATGTAGACAATAAAAAAACAAACTGCCAATTTTAACCATGGTAAATCACAAAGATAAATAAGTAGCAAAGCATGATAATTAATGTTATAGAAATATTGAAATCTTAGACAAATATTCTGAGGCATGCTCCATACCAAAATTACCGAAATATTTTATCGCATCTCTGTGGTTCAGATGCATGGATCACATAAGGACCTAGTGGTCTGGCTGCACTATTTTATATAACTGTAGGAAGTAGGAAAGGAATAGGAAAGAAATTTTGGAACAATACGACTAAATAAACAATGCACAGTTCTCTTTATTTAATAGAATGTTCTATTTAAGTTTAATTTGTACTCAGCAGAATATTAACTTTTTATTAATAATGATGAAGTTCAATTTCATATGTAATGTTTTCCAATTACTCATGACTCTTTTTTTTATACCCATTATTACTTTATCACAATTTCTCATGAAGAAAATCAACATACCAGATTAAAAAAAGCTCTCGCTAATTTTGATAAATACATTTATTATATCTATATAGTATATTTTTGTCATCTAGTATTGTGTATAGTATAAATTTCATCCAAAGGTTTGGAACTGTAGTACAGGGAAATATTAATTGACAAATGACAACATAAAATCTTTTATTTACAACGATAAAACGATTTAATATTAATAACTGATTATCTTACATTATAAATATATATAAAATAGACTTAGGTTTGTTACATATCAATAATGACTGACTATACATATAACTAGTACATACAAAGGGGAATCTAGTAGCTATGTTAATCATCACGCTTTTATACGAAGGTACATACAGTGAATTAATCTAATACCGTATATTTATATATATAATCAAGCTGACCAGAAACAGCAATTGAACTGCAGTGTGATTCAATTCTTATTGGTGCTCATCTCAACTAGGAAACAAGTATTTAAATAGGGTGCCATACTGTATACCATAACAGACAATGAAATTAAATACACACGTTGATAAAATACTACCTTCTCATCTATAAAGGAAAACATATTCCTGGGAAGAATAAAATAGTTCCAACCAATCAGATAAAACTGAGTTCATAAATATAAATATGCACATTTGCCATTCGACTAAAAAATATACATATATTATATGAATAAATCATGGCTCTCATTTGTTATTAGATCCAAAGAAACGTGTTTTTATTAGAAATATTATTTATATAAAATATAACAATCACTACTTTAGACAGTACAATTACAAATTACTACAATGAGGTTTGTCCTGTGCCTCGATGTGTCCAATACAACATATATTTTCAGTTAAAATATCGGGAATAGTTAAATACTAATGATGCCTTGATAACACTTATTATTGGTCTATATTCCTCTAAATATTGCTCACAGCAAGTAACATTTGGTCCTATAAGATATGTCATGCATGGCCCTTGATATGGATTAATTTCTTAAAACGTTCTGAAATAGGTCGACAAAAGACCTAAATAAAATAAAATGTATGTAATTCACTTAAAATTGGTTTGAACCTACCAAGTGATTCCGAAATGCCCAATTAAAAAAAAACCTACTGTTCACCCCTCCTCCCCCCGATTTACTAGTTGTTATGACTTACTAAAATCAGAATGGCCTTGAAAGAAAGATCATCTTAGCAAAAAAGTAGAACCCTTGTGCTCTTGGGTCTCTGCTACAAAGACCGTTCTTCATCGAACCAACCTCATAATAATTACATGATAAGGATAATACATTTGGTACAGTTACCATGGTTTACATAAATAATAATGTACAATATAAATTACAAATCAAACAATATTTACATGCAACATAATGACTATACACAATTGCAACAACGAAATGTAAATGAACACAAATTCGGCTCTGAATAAGTCCGATTATAAGAGAGTCTCTAAAGGGTAGCCTGGTAGGGCAGAAGGGTATGCTATCAGACCTCGAGGGACGCGGACTGTGTGGCCAGCAGGCATGGCTTTACCAAATGGTGCGAAGGCATGTCCCTGATCTTGTCGTCTCCTACTTCAACGAATCCACTCTCGTCACTGTCCTCCTCGGACAAGGAGTCGAGGTCGCACTGACGCAGCGGCCTGCAAGTGTCCGAGCCACTGGAGATGCTCTGAAGTGAAGGGGTCGACTCCTCCTCTAGGTAGTCCAGGTCGGGATAAAGTTTCGTGAAGGCTGCTTCCAGGCTCTCCATGCCCGGGTCCAGTAACGAATCCAGTAGCTTCTTCCGGGTATCCAGCATATCGTTACTGATGGTGTCCTTCCCGATGGTCACATCTTGGATAAGGTCTGGTGGATCGCTCTTCAGATTTGTCACAAAGACAGATTCCGAAATATCCTCCCCTCCCCAGGACATCCTTGCTAATGCTTTTCTATCCCTTTCGACACAAGGATCGAATATAACTTTTTCTTCTTTCTCTTCTCCAGATTCTTCAAATCCTTTGAATTCCTCTTGAGGATCGAATTCTCCAGGTACATGTACGGAATCTTTCCCCCAAACGTCGTCTGTGAATGATTGTTGTGGCACTCGCATCCTCGTTCTAAAGCTCCTTCTCACTTCACACTCCTCTTCTTCTTCCAAGCTCTCCTCTATTGACATTAATTTCGGTGCAGACTTAGACCTCTCTAGAGGGGGTCTGTAGTTCTGAGAGCCAGTAGAAAGAAGAATCTTCCTCCTGGGAAGGGAAGGGTTGTCATAGACAGCATTAGCTAGTGATAACCTGGCGTTCTGCTTGCTCAGCTTGTCCCGCTTGAACTCAAGGAGTGCCTGCGCCAGCCGGAAGCTGAGGTCCTGAGCCATACGGCGTGCGATGCTCTCCTTACTGCAGAGCACGGCGTGGCAGCGTAGCTCCTGCTTCAGCTTCCTCCCCTCGTGCCTGTAAACCCAGCAGAACACTCTGGGGTACGCTGGCGGGGCCAGGCAGTAGGTAATTCTGTGGCTCCAATATTCGGTGAGTCCATGTTCTTTCGTCAGAGCCTTCAGTCCTGACTGGGTAACCGTCACTTTCATCTGGACATCTGGTTTACAAGAGCTTTGGTAGTTTTTCCAAAGAGTACTAAGAGGCTTCTCAACGCAGCCGTCCCCTGAAACACATGATAATGACATATTAGTTATGTAATAATTATCAACAGTATCAATATCAAATTAGTATTAAATAAATTCCAAACATGACGTAGCCAAGATCAAATTACCCACTTCCTTGTTTATAATTCGATATTTAATCAAGAGATTAACACGCCTTCATTATAATCTGCAGCAGTACATTTAACTTTGTTTTGTGGATACAAATGTGCATGGAGTTGATGGATATAGACTCATCCAGTGGTAGGCTCCTAGTTTTAATGAACTAGAAGTGAAAGTATATGAAGAAAGTTGTAGAAAGACGATAAATGGTAAATAAGTATAAAGTAAGGCAATAGAAGAGGCTGTTGGACTACTATTGGTTAATTAGAAGAGGACTGTCCGTACATCTCGATCCCAAACTCTTTTTAGACAGCGGATAGACTTGCCCAACTACAGAAAAAGATCGAGAGACACTTATGAGCAGAAGTTAAAGAGGGGAAGATAGTTAAATGTTTTAACCAAATGAATGGGACTAATAGGGCAATTGAAGTCAAGAAAAGGGAATAGGTAATTATCCAAAGTATTTTTGATTAAAGAATGGGAGTTTTATAGTTGAAATGTTGGACCCCCCAATTCAACTTTCTAATTTACAGGATGTTTAATGATTACATGGTATATATTGAGTTATATTCGAAACATTAGTTATGGTCTGTCTGTATAAGTTATAAGTAGTTAACTCATGCAGATTTCACTTCAGCTTTTGTAGGAATTTAGATAAAAGCCTTCTCAGGCCAATGCGATTTAATCGCTGTTCTCACTAGAACTCTCAATTTTCTTTAGCCTCCCAGATTCTATCCGGCACTGCGGGTTTGAGTCACAGGAAGGTGATTTTATATAGCGAAAACGGTGGTCGAAAGTTCTAGCATGTTAATAATTCAAAATGGACACCGAAGAAGCCAATCTACAAATAACACCCTAAAGTTAGTGAAGAAAACCACCATCAACATAATTTGTGTAATGGACATTTCCAGGGGAAGCAGAATTTGGAGTCAGGAGTGGGGGTAATAGCATAAAGGCATTAGTAGACGCCTTATCAGCGGACCATTACAGACGGCCGAACATTGATGACTAAATAGCGGGAAGGACACCACTATACCTAATGGGGTCTAGCTACCCCTTCATTATGAAATTATATCAATTCTGGGTCGAACGATAAGGTGAGACGTTTCCACAAACACCCAAGTTATTTATTTTTTGACCTATAATCCTTTGAAGAAATCGAAAAAGGTAACACAATATTTTGTAACAATTATTAAATATTATGGAGTAAGGCTAAATAACACAAAGGTGCGTATCCACGCCGAGAGAGACTGGTTTGTGCTGGAAAAGTTTGACAGTTGGTTCATTTATGTCACACCATAATGAGGCCTCCTTGTCTACAATATACAGGGTATTCACATGATGAGCATAAATATTTTGCAATGGGGTTGCTTGCTCACTAACATGTTTACCTTAGGTATAAGCTTTGTATTGTATGAATGTTTCAAGGTATTTAGTGAGTTCGGCTCTACCAAGGCTTAATTTACCATATTTGTACTTGAGAGCGCTTGGTGTCATTATGAGGTAGTGCCAGGTTATAGCTTTTCTCAACAAAAAGCGCTCGGTTTTGACTTTACATTCTGTTAAAATAAAGAGAAAAGAAATATAACACACAATTAACTTGTATAACCTCCAATAACCACCATAATATAAAACTCTTCAGCAACGTGAGGTCAGATTTTTTAAAGGTGGGAACGGATTCGTAAAATTCCTGCCAAGAGGAGTTAAAATTATTTTTCGGTTCCAATAACTGAAAAGGAGAGGTAGCCCTCAGATAACCCGACTACTCTTCCTTTATTGGAGGTAATCAAGGCGTCGAAGAAAATTTGATCGTCTACCGTTGGAATATCCTGGGAAGAGGTGCATGACAATAAAATAATATACTATTCTAACACATATAACAAAAATAATTTATTAAGAATACAAACATAATCATCGCCAAAATCCGAAGGGAGGGGCACTATTTATGAAAGGGTACGGAGTTATGATATGTATGTGTGTTCAACAATAGCTTTCATAAACATAGTCTTTCACATTTAATATGCAGTATGTTCCAGAAAGTTTTGAAAAATGCTGATTTTGTATTGATTAAATTAAAATAAAGGTAAATACGAAAACACTGTCGATCTCTCGCTAAATTTTTAGGTTTTTCGCCTCTTAACAAAAACCATATAATATTAAATACTCTTACTTTTCCGCCATGAATGGGCGTTTAGTTAGGACATCCTGAATATTGTAACGAAACAAGAAATACAAATGTTTTCCAAAATAAATTTTTGGGTTTCAACGATTATTTTAGTGTCATTATAACAGGAAATTGAACTTCCATCAGTTCACAGGAAAAAATTCATTAATGAAAGTAATTATCATTAAATCCCCCTTAGTTATTTTTTATGTATATACTCGGAGGTTGGAAGTGAAAATACTAATCAAAATTTCATTCCTACACCTCAAACATGGGTTTCACGAGTGTTAGTTATAGTTTTCATGGCCCGTAGAAACTGAAGTCCGAACAAAGTTAATCAAGATGTTGACATTTTTTGTACAAACTCAATAACATATTACAATGAAATGAATTAGTTAATTAATGATACCTAATCATGCTTTAGGGGAGTGGAAGTCATAGTGTTATGAAATAAGAACCGCCTAAATGTCTCCAGATCGAAGAGGTTACAATGACCAGAACATAACAACGGTTTTTGATTTTGAACCGCTTACGAAATACGAGAAAGGATATTTTCAAAATATTGCTGTTATAGCATACCATAGCTTTGTACGCCAGAACGAAGGCTGCAGAATGCCGGCCTCGGGTGTACACGAAAACGTGAGCTCAATTACTTTGGACCACCCGAACCGGACAGACTGCCTCTATATATGTGCTCTTTGTATCCTCGCCAAGCTCAAAACACATCAACTGTCTTGTAACTTCTCACATACGAACGTCTTCACATCTTTAGGGCGTTATTATTCTTCTCCGTGTCTGGAAGTAGTCGAGTCTTCTACGCCTACGTGTAGGTTTGTAGGTAGGGTTTATTTAGGCATAAATAATAATAAATAAATAATAAAACCCCTAGGTCATATCAATGGCGTTGTTTGGAATATCGGAAATCATTTGGAGAGTCGACCGTTACGGGTCCGAGTGAGTACTAGGATGAGTGCAGAACTCTAGAAACACCCCAGTCCCACATGTCAGGATTAGAGGATTAGTGCTTTTATTGGACACGAGGTCCAAACGGAATGTTTACGTTTAAAGAGAGTTTACGTAAAAGCCATCTTTTTTTAAGTTGAGTTCACCATTTTTATAAGATATATAACATTTTACTTAGTTACTAGAGGAATAACAAGTCACCAATAACATGAAAAAGAATTGCTATGAACTGAAAATGAGTAGAACTGAGTAAATTCACTGTCTTTCTTTTGCTCTCGGGACTACTCCACTTCGAAAATTTAAAAAGAAAACCATCTGTTTTGTATTAAAAGAAATTTGACAGTTTAATAAGAAAGTAGGAAGATCTCCAGTAATGTGACAGGCATTTTGTGGAAATACTGCAAAGTGAGATAATCTCAAATAGACAAGGTTACATTTTAGGGACCCTTGAGCTGAGTGAAAACTTCGGCTTCAATTGGAAGACAATGAGAATGGTACACTTAACTTGTCGGGACATCGGCTTAGGTTGATGAAAGAAAGTTACCAACTAGTCGATGTAATATGAGATTGATAAGAGATGGTTTGGGAATAGAAGGTATGTTGTGAACGTTTTAAGAAAATATTGGGGCGTTAAACATGCTAATGAGAATCACAGATTTCCACAATTAATGCAGTGATAGTATGAAACTTGAATAGAAACAAAAATTAACACGCTTGATTACATTTTTTGTTAAACATCAGTCAGACGAACATAGCTTTCGCCCAATTTGTGAATATGAAAACGTCCCAAATATATTTATCTAGCTAGATATGATTCTATCTTCTTATGTGAGATCACCAGCTTGCCATATATGCAATAAAACGTGAGACGCTTGGTATATAGATTACCGCGGAATAATCCTGACTCAGGCCTGATGACTCGTAAACGAGATATGACGGATCATGGTCAAAGAGTAAGTGAATCAACTCGTGCACTCTCGTGTAGTTTACTCGCTGCTAAGGTTTCTCGTTGTCGACGTCGCTTCGTCTTATCTGTGAGATAATCAATGTAATCAGATCTGGCTGCGGACGAGGCACGGAAGCCTCGCGGAATGCGTTTGCTAACAGTAACTGCTTAGGGTCGCAGGCACTTGTACTCCTTCCTAGAACATCGTCCAAGGACTATCTGCACTAAGTTCCAAGTACGGGCGAGTCTTCGCATTTCAAACGAGCGGTTAAAATGCCACCGGTTTCTCAGGCTAGCGGCTTGCAACAATCACCGTAAAAAAAAAGTAAAAGTCTATTATATGTAATTAATAAGCCATCGGAACCAATAAAATTGTTTTTATAGCTATAACAACAAAATGTATATACATCAATTATAAACTAGATTATATTTTTTACCTAAAAAGGAATTTGTTTGTTTCAGAGTTCGTTGTTTGTAAAATGACAGCTTAACCAGAATTAATGATTGTGGTTTAAGAGCTTAAACAGAATACCACTCATTCAACACAGTTCACAGTTATCACACACTATCAACGTTTGTACAACAGGTGGATACATAATATGCCAGGAGCCCCCATGCCAGAGAGGTTTCCCACAGTGGAGCTGGTAGGAAATCGGAGTTCCCCCCCCCCCGCCACACTCTTCACTATATGACACAGACCAGAAAGAGGGAAAGAGAGCCATAGACGCTCATGACATGAGTGGGAATGTACCCCGTGACGTATTTACAATAGGTAGCGACGCCACCACTTTAGACGACTAGTAGGACTCTATGGCTTACTGGAGGCGTTGACAAGAGTATATGGATGTAAAGAGGACATAATTAAAGGCATAGAAAGTGAAGGGATAATATTCAAAGAAATCTGAATTTGGAATGGCATCTTTATTTTGTACCAAAAAAAGTTCTCTACTTTTTTTGCCCATCTGGCCATTGAAACTTGCTTTTCCAAAGCATAAAAAATGTAAATAGATAAAATATTTAATTGAATTTGGAGACACAAGTCATACATGGGAGATAGAAAGAGGGAATACCGAGGCTGCGATAGTCGGACTGCCTGAACAATTAATGGGACATTGGGATCTGACAAGGGATCGTTGTTGGAAGAAGACTCGTTAGTGGGATGTATAACTGTGTTAAGCGTGTAAGCAACTTACTAATCTAATAATCCCAGATCCAGAACATTTTTAGCATCCATTTATATTACTAAGCTACAGAACACATTAAAACACATATTGTAGGAATCATTCAAACTATCCTTTTATAATAAAAAAAAATTTCAATATCATTATAAATTGCAATTAAAATATCATTATGGGCCATAATTTGTTCATACTTCCCACATTTGTGTTTTGAACGACACCTTTTTAGGATATTTCGAAGCGTTGTGAAATACCTGTTTAAAATTTCAAATAGATTTTTATGTGCACTACTCTAGAAAATAACGACATTGGTACCCTGAGACGAAAGACGATCGTATTGGAAAATTTAATAATCGGTTTAATTCCATATGGAGCTATTGTTCATTAATCAATTAAAACAAAAAAAAGTTACATCTTGGATTCAGACTGTAAACGTTATAGAATTAATTATTGTAAATTTAATGTAAACAAGCTTAACCATTTTCGTGCTATGATAACAAAACAAAAATGAACTACTGCTCAAAACCCGTTTTGGCAATGATAAAATATTTTAATGGTCAAAGAAAACTGCAATAAAGTATACATAGAGATAGAGAAAAAATATGATGGTATCACTTTTGATTGTAGAAAATATGAATTTTATAAATATGTTCTATCACGCCTTATATTCTGTTTTAATAACGATAAGTTCAAATCTTGGAAGACGTTGAAAAACAGCAAATATTTGATACGGAATTTCTGAAAATTAAAAAAAATACTTAAGGAAAATGAGAGGTGTCTTCCATCGTTAAATTTTCCTACAGGTCACACGCCATCAAGAAAATTACGTTTCGTAATGATATACGACGGTTAAGATGGGCTTAATTTTACTGAGTGCGCCCAGATAAAGAGTGGAGCATCAGGATAATACGTAGAAAAAAAGAAGAAAAACCAGAAGCATAAAATATGTAAGCAACTTCTCTACAAACCGATATTTATGTTTTATTAGTACTGACGAAGGGAAGACGAAATTTTTAATTTGTCAAACAAAGCATGAGTCTTAATTATTTCGGTTATATTTTATATTACAGTGTATTCACTTGTGAAGAGACGAAACTTTTCCAGCAAATATAATTCGAAAATACCAGTCGTTTAAGAGAGGAGCGAATAACTGGTTTTGCAGGTCCCCGCGAAATCCCTAATGTCTCTCCTCACAACGAGTTAAAAGACATGCAAAAATTCTGCGCTACACCCACTTGGACTCCCACAGTCCGACTTTTGTTCGTGTTTCAGAGCCGGGGCGATCTCGCAACATCCCGTAGGCTCGTACTGAAAATCATTAAAACTAACTATAATTGGTGATTTTCAAAAAGTTATAGTTATATAGTTATCCTTAAGCATGAAGGCAATCTATAATTTTTCATCCCGTCACCTAAGAAGCACCATAAAGAATAATGAGGAGAAAAATCATTAACAGTTGATAAAAGGTTGTAAGTTGGCTTTACTTGAAGGCTGTTGCTAAGGAGCTGTTAGGCTGACACGGAGTTAATGTAAGTACTGTATTAGTAAAACGTTTAGTACTTTCTACTCGCAGTAATAAGCGCTGATTGATCTCTCAAGGATTTTCGAAAGATACATCTAGTAGACTTTTTGCCGCAGTAGAACGCCGACCTGTTGCTTAATGTGTCTCCGGTGGATGAGATAGATCAAGTTTTTTGAAACCTTGCAGACACAGTATTTAGCACTATAACCTCATCACCCTTCCCGCATCAATGGCAACAGACTGTCGGGGAAAATTAGGTTAACATTTTGCTGTTGGATGTAAGTCTACAATTAATAAGGTAAGCCCCATAACTTTTAAATATATTTAGACAATGAATGTGTAATGTTTATTTTACTTTTCTAACAATCACAGATCGCAATGTAAAATTATTAATTGTATAAAATGTAACCTAGCTACATGGCATATAATGACCTACTGTAAATAGATTCATCTATACTCATTTCCATAATTTATAATAACAAGGGGATATGAAGAAAGCAAAAAAAATCTAGTTGACTTCTACTTAAAAAACTGACATATCCGTAGACAATTATTGTGACAGTCGAGACACGTTTGATCGAAACCGTACGGGTACCATAACGTTAAACTGTAACGAAACCCGTTCAAATGTTTCTACAACAATGGCTGTTTTAAAATTTAACGTGCATATGCACACTAAAAGTTTTAAATAATTGTATTTGGCTAGAATGCTGACCAGTGTTTTGGGTCGAACAGTAATTTCAACGCCAGTTTACCTTGCCAGGGGCCAGCCGATCGAAAGGACACCGGGATTGAAAAAAATAAACTGAGCTGGTTCTGCGTTGGTCAGTAAATATCAAGAAGTGAACTGTAAGGAAAATAAATGAACGATTTTGTTCCTCAAAACCTCCCTGGTCTCATTGGTGACTTTTTAAAAACGCTAATTTTCTTTACATGTTCCTATGTATACCCCCTCTCCCAACACAAACACATGATAGGTAATAATTACGTATTTAAGAGTAGCTTCAGAAAAAAACAGGAATTTAAAAATATACCACTTTTATTCCTACTGATGTATGGTTGTATACTGGGCTATATATAACACGCATCACATGTGCATTCTCTCACGTGATCGCGTCGACAACAGGTGGAGTAATAAATTCTTTGTACAAACTGCATATGTTAATATTTTATTTCTATTACAACAATCTTAGCTACGCATTTTTTTTTTTTTTTTCCATAGCTCTCAAACGTATAAAAAATAGGATGTGGGAAAAATAAAAGGAAAATTATTTTGGATTGATGGGTGCCTTTCACTAAGGGGAGTCCCATTTGAAGGATATATGAGAAGGGTGTGGGATGCCTAAAGGAGGCGGGTGGGTTCGGGAAGGTAGTGAGAGTCTAAGCTACTCGTAAGAACAATATAATCTTAAAAATTTACGAATATGTAGTAAATATACGAGTATGAGTGAAAAATGTTTGTCGGATTACTAAAAATGTTGAGGTATAGTAGAATACAGATTAACATCAACGAAAGAATCGTCATTTTGGTTATGTTGTTTTCGTTTATAACTAACTGATTCATGGATCATATACCTTTTTTTTTTCTTTTTTTTGTAACAAATATGAGAAATTATTTATATAAATAAAATATAACGACTAATGAAGGTGAAACTAGTGAAAAAACACGTTCGGGTGTGGACTGCGCGAGTTTCATAAATAACTAATTAATTATTTTATTTGATGAATTTTAACTGTTAATCCATAACGGTCCAAAAAAAATCATGTTTTCTATAATTAAATAATTGTGTAAAACAATAAAAAAAAACTTATTGAAATCGGTTTGAATTATATTGACTATATACGGCTGATGTTGGTTCCCAAAACGTTAATTTTTAAAATATCTTTTGTAACATAAAATTCATTTCACCTTATGGTCTTAGATTTGTCCTAAAATGATAATTTTAACTCTCCAATTAAAATATCTACAGAGCTGCGACGTAAACAAGGATAAATAAACGATTTTTTTTTAATTTTAGATATATTTTATCAATTTTTATGGCCACAATCGTTAAACAGGCAGATAAAATTACGATTCCACCGTGCCAGCTAGAAAGAAGATCCTCTAACTTCGGGATTAGCAAAGATATTTATTAGTTTGTTATATCGGGCGTTAATTTTTCTGGTGTCACTGCTTGCTTGTTGCATAGGGTTCAGAAAAATATCACAGCTAGGAGCTAGAAGGAAGAGAGAAATAAAAAACAATGAAATGTACAAACACCCTCCTTGCAATAATTTCCCCTCCCCCTCGCTTTCTGGAGGCCGGATGCGAATTTCTCAAGACTGGAAGAGGAGGAGGCCGAAGTTCGGGCCTGGCCGCTCCCAACCGGAAGCTCCGGAGGAAAGAAAGTTTTATGAATGGGGCGGAGGAACCGTTAGTTCCTCGACTAAGGAAGGACCCCGGTTCCTTTGGTGTAGCTTATAGATTCAGGAGGCACTCCTGACTCATGAGTCTATCTGGGCAGTATAGTTCTATATATCTGTAAGTAGGTAAGACACTTTAACAAGGTCAGGCTTAAATGACCTGATTTTAAAACAGTTTGTATTTAATGTAGGATATTCTGTTTAATTTGGCATAACTTATTTCCTAAAAGAGATGCTATTGGATCCATCGAGTATTTATCTGTGTGCTTTATTTTATATATCTAATTCATAATTAGGTGCCACCAAAAAAATAACAGCGCAGACTTGTACTGTTGGAAATGATCTGCATAATTCTTAATGAATAAATAAGTAAACCATAAGATCCCCCCCCCTTCATATCCCCTTGTAATTATAAATTATGGAAATCAGTACAGGCTACATAAATGAATCTGTTCACAATAGGTCAATATTACATGTCCTGTAGCTCGGGTAAATTTTATACTATTTTTATTAATAATTTTACATTTCGATTTGTAATTCTTACAAAAGTATAATGTAGTTTATACATTGACGGTCTAAACATGTTTGATGGGGCTCACCTTATGAATCATTGAAATAAAACTAACTTACACCTAACGAAAAAATCTTAACTAAATTTTCCCCGACAGTCGGTAGCCATCGATGCGGAAAAGGTGGTGGGGTCGTAGTGTTGAACACAGGGTTTGTTAGGTGCTGCAACGACTCACAACACTTTATGTGTCTCCGGTGGATGAACACACACACCGACGGTAAACCAAGCACGGGTTCAGTTCGGCGTTCTTTTACCTATAGAGAGAGGTCTAACAAAACAAAAGATGCTGTCTAGTCTAGACGTGATGTCCAGGTTCTAGGCTGTACAGCAACCTTTTTCCTCTAAAATAATGCCTTCTTATATCAATTAGTCACTAAATCAATCACCAGTCACTAAAAATCTAACTTGGAGGCGGAAAAATAAAGGCGCTTGTAGTCAAGCGATTTTTTCCCCCTTCCTTAACAACTCGAGCAGCTCGGAGGCCACTTAAGGCTAGTTAATAGACCAAGACAATCCCACAGGGTTACTTGTAATTAGCGATCAAGCACTGCAGTCATTAGTCACAATCTGCGCTCGCCAGAAGGAACAAAAGATGCTACAACATAATGCCTTGAGATTTTCCATCTTATACTCTTAGCCGTCAGGCGGACAAATTCAAAAGTTCCAGTGTGGAATTTATCTCAAGTGAAGAAATTCGCCTTTAACATGTTATATTTCACAAAAAGTGGTTAGTAGGGGCAAAAGGTCTAACTTTTCAATACAAAATTAACACGATCAGATATGATCAGTTTTATCAGTTACAATGAGCTGATAATATACTAATAGCTAATAATAGTTAGGAATGAATGAATTTCTTTATTTAGAGTACATTTTACCATCTTCATCCAAGTTTTTGAGAAACAAACGAAAAACAGAATCCTCATAGTTCTATATTTTGAACAGAAGTTTCTTGATCTAAATATTTTCAATATTTAGGCTTATTCTACACCGATCAGTAACATCCTGACGACATATTAATAATACAACAGCCTTGGGGAATAAGTAATTGTGATCAATGATCTCGATCATACCGTATTTACAATTCTTCATTCACTCGCTCATTCATACAGTAATTACAAACAGCCCAGAGATCTCCCAAATCCGCATGGTTGTCACCTCCCTCGCATACTAAACCAACTGAAACTCTAGAAAAAGGGTTGTCAGAGCTTAAATAGCCTATGTTTCTCCTATCTTGACTTCGTCATCTAATATAAAAAAACAAATTCACTAAATAGAATTAATAAAGAGGATCCTATAAAGCAATAAAACAATTCGTCTTCATTCCTGCCCTGACCTTTTTTACCAATCGACTTCTTACAAAAGCCTATTATTACGAACTACGAATTGATTGAAACCTTACGCATATAAGATAACCGGCTGTAATATGTAAGATAATTATTTTGATAATTGAGTAATTTTTATTTTGTACTTATTTTTACTATTAGCAAATCAATAGTATTGAAATTTGAACTGTTATAATATTACTCAACCAATTATACAAAATATACATTTTATATTTTACATTGTAAATTGAATAGTTAAATATCTGTCGTTCTTATAGGGTCGTGTTGGATCATCGTCATTGAAGATATTTATACCATTAGAGTTCTTAAGATATTTATAACCTTCTTCTAGAATTATTCTGATGTTATATAGCTGTGTGCGTGTTTTTTTTTACTTGATGCAAAATGCACCTTGCGACATGCCGTATGAAACAGTGCAACAAGCGGAACCGGCCCGCACAGCGCGAATGGGCCATTAGAAGACAGGTTCGTCACGAGCACTTGCTGTGATAATATTTGTTTATAAAGCAATATGTACCTCGGTGCCTTGCGTAACTCATCGCCGGTTAAAATCACGTCCATATATGCAGGTTGCGTAATTTTAATATTCTAACATTGGAACACGTTGGGGAAAACTAAAATTAAAACGGGTTATTCTTAATAACGTTCAATTCAAACTAAAAACTAAACTGTTGCAATTAAGATTAAACTAAAGCAAATAGATCCAATAAATAAAAAACTAATAAAAACAATACTAAATTGAACCAGTAGATATGAGTATTTGAAACGAATAATTAACTAAAGAATGTTTCATTTGATAATTTCTTTGTGATATTTATCTGGCCTGTTAATTTTGTTTCTACCACCCCTAGCATTCAAATTCAATTAGAAATTAAAAAAATCAAATTTTTCAAAATAAATGTTAAAAGAATGAAAAATAACTCCCCTGACACACTGATAACACCAGAACTAAAAAGGCGCATGACAAATTAAATACTCCCATCATTGAAATTTCTTCAATATTCTGCCCCATTCTACGTAACCCACTCTCCATACCCACGTTTTTCAGTCCCCCCCCCCTCTCTCTCTCTCTCTCTCTTATTCTCCCTCTCCCGTTCTTTCTGCCACAGTATCATTTTTGTTTTTAATAAAAAAAATAGACATAATAATAAAAAAAGCACCGCTTTAAAATATCAAAAAAACAAATGATATACAAGCCTTCATTGGATTATTGCAGTCCACACAATCCTTCAAACTGTAAGCAAGACTCGGACCGGGAACAAGTCGACAAACCCAACCATGGTTGGCTACTCCCACTAAAGAGGAAAATGTTGAGTCGAAATGGTACAAACCTTGAGAAAGGCTCGCGGCCATCATTGCAGGTTGTTAAGCTCTGAGAACGGAATCGTTTAAACATTTGTTTATTTTTATTTTGTGAGGTCGGTGAGAAAATTTTCAAAGAGGACCTGCAATTGTATCTGTAATAATGAAGAAGTAGAATGTAACAAGAAGGTTTTTAGGCAACCCATGACCCATGATTTCAAATTATAATTATTCTTATGCAACACATTCAACTTTCAAAAATAACAACTTTGAATTTTTATATGGCAAAATATCATCTCAAAATCGTTGTTTTTTTTTAAATGGCAGATTGATACTATACATTATTAATCTGAAATTACACAATAAGAACGAAATTAACAAAAACTGTGTGTGAAGAGGATGCTACAAAAAAAAATTCAATAATATTTTGGCCTGATACTCGTTTTTGGATGTTTAATCTGGTGTATGAAAAACCACCGGTATCGGTATGTTAATCGACATGCAATGAAGGGTTTTGTGGAATGCAAGCTCAAAATATCAGATCAATTGGTTCGACCAATAACCAAGCACATATGCTCAGGGAGGAAACAGTTTAACTCCATTTCTTTTTTCGATTTTGTGATTTTGGCACACCATTGTAGCACTAAGTCAGACTAATCGAATAGTGCATACTATTCAGGAGAAAACAGTCGAAACGCCTTGTTTTTAAACAGAAAAGAATAAGTGGTCAGGGGAAATACAATATAATTACCTGGAATTGGGAACTGTCTTAGCCCTTTGTTGAGTGTAGGTAAACAAACCCCTCTCATTTCTTTTATATATTGCACTATTCCATCAGCTTTCATCTAAACTGCTTGGTACATGGTTCAGCACAAAGTAGGCGGCGAATCTTATTTTCAATCTGATGTTTTAAAAAAATGTACCGTTTTCCCCTGACCTCTTCATATGCCGGCAGGCACTATTTCTCTGTACCTGTCCGAAAGTACAACTCCCGGTTCCATGTACCACCAGGAGAAGGTTCCTGCCATCCCAAGCTGGTCCCGGATTCACCGACTCCTCTGTCCCTTCCAGGCGATAAGGTTAATGTCTCCCCCTAATGACAGCCTGTCAAACAGGCCGCGACGTAATGACACCGATCGAGGAAAGGAGTCCATTTCGAAATGTTGCCATATTTACTCTCCTAGGCGAGACGGTTTTTCGAAATTCATCAACCCCCCAAGTAGAACGTCACCGGAACGTGATGTAGCAACTTCAGCCGGAATTTCGTCCGGTGGAGTACTGCCAAAATAAATGGAACAAATCGTCTGGTGATAATCAAATAAAACGACAATGATGATTGTATTTTATGAAAGCACTATATAATTGTAAGCACCTTTGAAACATCGTAAAAAAACCAAAACTGTTATATGGACTTCCGGTATTTTTTTTCAGTGATTATACCAGTGTTTTAGGAACACCTTCAGAACTTATATTTCTAAGTATTATTTATTATACCGGAAGACAATTCCATGACAAATAAAAATTTTCTAAACGCATAATGGTGCTTTCATTAGCCTATAGTTTTCCTGCAAAAAATAAAAAAAATAAAACAACTTTATTAAATGGCAGTTATGAACCGACTAGAGATTTCCGAAATCTTCATTACGTTACGACTTTTTTTTTTTCGTCATATTTCAATGAGCTGCTCAACGTACGCTATTAAAACAATGCAATACTATTGGAATGAGTTCAAGGATATCTGGAATGATCTAGACTTGTAATCAGAACTATAATTGAAGCACCAACATAATGCGATGACCATCCAGACAACCTTTACTTTTTTATTGGCGATAGAAATCTCCAGTAGGCTATAAACAATAGGATATTTTCAACAATGTGCTTGAAATAGTGCCGTCGAATTAATCAGTGTGCATCTTAATAGAAACAATTCCTTATAGCATATGAGGTGATTAACTTGCGCGTAAATTCGAAGGCTGTATGGGCTATGTATTATGCTTATCGTGAATACTGTATGCATGAGAGATTGAATGGGTTATTTTTATACTCGCATGTATGAAACCATTGCCTTTGTAATTTTCTGGAATAAACCATTCGACACACTGAAAAAATAAATAATAACAATAATAATAATAAAGAAATATTCTCAATCTTATGTACATCGGCAAAGTGTGTTACTGACCAAACAAAGGGGATCTAAACTGGCTTGGAATGAAAACTATACCGGGTGAATCATTACGCAAGGAACACTAGAAGAAACCACACAACACTGCAAAGGTTTCCTTCTAAGGTTTCTCAGCTAGTCTGTAAGTAATCCCCTCCCAGGATACTAAACGCTTTGCCTAACACGGACAAATCTTCTTGCTAACCACATTCCAAAAAAAAACCACAATTACTAGGAATTACTAAAAAAGCTTTAAACTTTTACATAGGTAACGGTTTATAACTATTAAATACTTCAACTTTGGAAAGGAAAGGTGCCCAAATAATAAGCAGCTTCAGGGATCTAGCAATCCTGCCCACGCGTGCTCTTGATTTCTCTACCTATATTATATCATCAACTTTATCCTTAACATATGTACACGGTAGAAAGGCCATAAATTCGGTTAAACGTCCACCTGGAGTATCACTACTCAATTTGGCAAGTTAGGCTTTTGTCCTCAGACCTAAAACCTCAAAACGGAGGCGTTAGGAGAAAAATAGTTATATTACATCCGTGTCATCAACAGGTATGGCCATCCCACTAAAACCCCCCTCCTTAGAGCCTTATGGAATTCTACGGGTTGAACTTATGACCTACATAGGTCAACGACTCTTAATTTGTGGTTGCCTCGTCTAAAACACTGAGGCCATTTACGCTAATTCTGATGTTAAAAGTTTAATTCAAATAATAAACAATTATCCTTTCGTTTTTCATCTGGTACTGTATCAAAACGCCGAAATAGGAAATTTGAAACCTCCAAGACGTATTCAAACCAAAAGCAAATAAGGGAAACGTGAGTTCGTTTGTGAAGAAAGTTGCTTGAGAGAAATATTGGTTTTAGAAAGGAGAGAAGGCAGTTCAAAGGTGAAAAGGAGAGATGCCTGAAGGAGTGGTACTGTGTACACTGATCGACCTCTCAGGAGGGTGGGTTCTGATTCTGAAATTAAAATCTCTTGAGATTGCATTCGATTACTTTCTTAATGAAGTTAGCACTGCCGCTCTCTTGAGAGTCTTCAAGTAGGACTTTTACGAACCAGAAAGTGGTACGATATAAATTACGGATTCCGTAGAGGAGGGGGGGATCTTTACAATTAGTCCAAACGGGTTTTTTTTTCACGTAATCGCAGTTCGGAAAACGGAAAACTCACTTCAGAACTGGAATTTTCTTTTCCGGCAGGATAGAAGGGAAGGAATAATGAGATGCTACCACCTCCCGTGGGAAGCCAAGAAGACCGATGCATAAACTCCGTTCTCAAGGACTTCATTTGACTTGGAGAAAAAAATTCTTTCCTATAAATATTAAAAGGTATTGTTAGCAAAGGAAAATATGATCACACCAATTCACCCTTTCTAATACACGAATATTATTAGAGTGGAAAAGAAATTAAAGTCTTGGGAATGAAAACAGGAGTCTTTATATTAAGAAGCAAGTAAACTTATGACAACCACAAATGAATTTATCCGACTTAAAATTTTGACAATTAATTGAATATTACCAATTAAAATGGTACCTCTGTAAATGTTGGTTAACATACTTCTCCTTATATATAAACCAAAACATACACAGCGTAAGCCAGGGTGTCTATAAAAGTAGTATTCAAGTTTTAGTGGGAATTGTAGTTTGTTAAAAAAAATTCATTTAATGAGAATGGTTTAATTCTATAATTATATGTCCTGTAGCTGTGCTACATCTATATTGCTAGCACCTCTCCTAAAAATGTATTATTTCTGAGAAACGACATTGCGGTTATTAAGAAACGGTGTTTAACGCAATATCAAGAAATAATCTATAATTAGTGATATTCTATAAATGAAACACGAGAATAGATGTAAAGTGGAATGCCTTCGACCATTAAGGGTACAGCATCCCTGTCCGTGAGCAAACATTTTTCAAAGGTATAGCGAGTAAGGAATTTATTAGAAGGGGAAAGAAGGGTAAAAAAAGAAGTGTTTATTTTGTAAATTGAAAACGGTAATGTAAGCCCCCAGCACTAGAGCCCCCAATGCCGTAATTGCGTAGAAAGCACATACCAGAGAAAATGAGGTAACAGAAAGTAAGAGGGGAATTGTAGAAACTTACGTTTTCGTAATGCGTCATTAGTGTGATGGATTAGGGCCTAATGCCGTCTGAACACAACCACTCTATTGGTGACACTAATAATGCGCATGTCTCGGTTTTCAAGGGCCGTTCGTTTTATTCACAATGTGCCAGCATTTTAAGTAATACATGTGTGATCGATCAGCACACTTCATTGGCCTGATTTGCATACACTGCACGAATATAATTATGTCTCAGTAAGGAAACTTAAGTTCGGCGAAACATATTTGCAATGCATTCACGTAGATTGGTACGATCAGTATCGCTTGAGGAATTATATGAATCACACTATAGAATCAATTACCAAAGACAGAGGCCGTACTTTGAGGCAGGTGAATGAAACTTATTTATGTCATTTTCGTTTGTCGAACCATGACTTAATCCATCTGAAATTTTGTACTGACATTCCCTGACTTAACAAAGGTCACGGTTTGGTTATGAAATAACACTGTTCCTCTAACTTATAAGCACTCTCATGCTCAAAATAAAAGCTTATAAGAATTTTCTCAGCTATTCCAAGAAAGATCCTTCAAATGTGAACTTGGAAAAATATAATATCGATTTATAAGTGGGATCTATAATGGTTTTTTGCTATGAATGGCCGGGGAGGGGGGGGGGGGGTTGTATCTGGGGCCAGTTTTCACAAGCGTAATAACTCCCGTTGGATTTGTGCTTTTTCCTGTGTATGAATTTTAAACTTTAGTCAAATGTACCTTAATTAGGTGATAACATCAGTTTTTATCCTAATTTTCATCTGATCAAACCTCGAGACCAATTATAAATATAACTACCTCCTGACTTGTGGGGTCTGGAGCAACTGCACCCGGGACTCTGTAGGCTCTTCACATTAACTTTGATTGTAATAAAACTGTAGGCGTTAATGATTTAAGTGTTTTACGCCTCAGAAAAAAACAAACTAAAAAACACATAGAACTTATGCAGCATTTTGGTAGGTTTTGCATGGATCCTTAGTTCTGAGCCTATCCGGAAACCCTTGCCCAAGAACCAGTATGTTAAGTCTCACACCAGAGACCATTCCCATTCCGTCCTGTTGCATGTTGCACGTCAGTTAATCCTCGATTCCCCTTACTTCACCATACCGATCGCCTTACACGACTCACTGCTCGAGTCGGTGGTGTAGCAACGGTCACGCGCTATTTATTGTCTAATGGCCGAGCGTTTCTGCGATATTGCACTGCATTGCACCGGGCGTTTCTTTGCACCTGCACTGCCACTATTCTTGGTTTGACAGAGCAAGAATTTTGAATGGTTGATGTGGTGAGCAGTGTGTGGTAAAATCAACATTCCTGAACCATCTAAGGAACGACAAATGTTCGTTGTTAAGAATCATGGCTAAGTACACTGTTTGATCTTGGCTCGATGTTAAACTAGTATTAATTTAATTAGTGAAACTTTATCACACCTATTAATTGAGAATTCATTAATTGGTGTGCGAATAAATTAAAGGGGCAAGCATATTCTAGATACTGAGCAAGATCCAATCCTCTTCCCCCTCTTTATTACCCTCTCGTTTATTACACTACAGCTTAAATTAGAATGGGGCAGTTTTAACTTGATGTTTTTACAATGGTGCACGTACAATTTAATGCACTATAAAAGTTTGCGTTTTCAGTAATTTAAAACGAGCAAGAATAATTCAAATTGAATTTATCATATTCTATTTGGAAACCAGAAACCCTCACGTCGCGATTTCTGCATCTCCATTTTGAAGGTGAGTTGCATTTGATGACGCAAGTTCAGGAATTCAGGAAGAATAGCGGACTATCTCAATTAAAAATAGGTATTACAATTTTCTAACGAGCCAGGTCTGTACAACCTCTCCCAACACAGTATTACTAGATTACTAAGAGGAAAGATTAGTGATTAAACACTTTACATCACACATAGTCCCTGGGGATGCCTGAATAGGTGAAACATAGACAAATTCTAAAAACAGAAATAAAAATTCGGAAATGGTACAAAGCCTTTCTGTAAAAAATCTGCTTTTCTGTGTTTTTTTTAAACTGCTGTTATTTCGGATATATATTAATCAAAATCGTGTTATTTTAGAAAGGAACATAATTGTGTGCACAGGAGACGCGTATTTTTTGTTTTTAATGGTTGAGATTTCAAAATTTAATATCACCTCAGTGAAATGGGTACGATTTTAGGAAGTGAATATTCTCATTTTGCCCCCTTCACCTGTTAAGTCAACAATTTTAATTTACTTTCTTGATTAACTGTGTTTTGAAACCATAAAGACAAAATACTTGAATACGTAGGTTAACACCGTTTTATCTACATACTCCGATCATACCTTGTCTCCTATAAAACACTTAATAATAAACACCGCCTGATGGGTGGAACTAGGATACCTCCTGGACCCCGGGTGGTTCCTGGGGTTTCTCAAAATAATATGGGACGTATTTATTATTTTTCCAAAATATGATTTCGAGAGGATCCAGCCATGCATTCAATAAAGTAAACAGAACTGATAGCTTCGCGGGGGTGCGCAAGGGAGGGTGCCGAAGCTTAGCGGGAGACATGGAGTAAATGGGATGCTCCTGAAGCTAACTAGTTTGCCAGTGGTTGAGCTTGCCTTTGATGGACGGAGGTCGGACTCTGATGTAGTTAACACAAGTTAGTAACTAACGCCGGGGAGCACAAAGGGACCGCGGGCAGTCTGCTTTAATGCATCCAAGTTTAACTTGAGGGCGGGCGTAAATGGTTATAGGGCAATTTCGAAAGTCACTGAGGCTTCTAGTGAGTGAGTTAATATCGGAAGGCAGTTAATATAGGGTTGGGATGCTCAATGTAAAGAATTATTTTAATTTTAGTTATTAATAATTCGTGACCTGCAATAAATACGTGACAGTGAGAGTCCTGGCAATTGCCAGTTTCTCCAATCATGTCCTGATTGCATCATGCCCTGAGCGTCTGTGACTCCCGCGATTTTGGCCAGCCTCCGCTGGCACGTATCCGGTGATGCGGCTAATGGAAAAGCGCAGGGGGATTACCCAAGACTCCATCCACTTCCTCTTAAAAATGCGAGAGGGGTAACAATCATGTAAATTTGGGAGGTCTCTGGGCTGTTTGTAATTACTGAACAATTGTAAATATGGTATGAATGAGAACATTGGACACAATAACTTATTGCCCAATAAGGCAAATTGTCAAATCAAATATTTGATTTTTAACTAATGTTATTAATAATTAACAGAAAAACAAAAATACTGGCAGTATACGGACTTCCTCATCAAAACACAATACAAATTTCCCTTATGATCAATGAAGTTTTAAAAGACACAAAGGATTTTAAATATTATAAATGTCTAACATTTATCGGAAGCCTGGTTTTGATACTACTCATTAGACATAACAAATGCACACCATTCTTTTATTTTACAACAACGATTTATATGATAATAACACAAATGTATTTCTTCAGGAACAAAACGGTAGGAACGTATTGAAGATGACAAACGTGGGCTGTCAAAAGCGTATAACAATAAAGAAACGTTTTTAAGGCAAGCAAATTTTTTGTATCTTAAACCTAAATTGTATCTCTCCCAAACAAACCATATAAATTATTATTATTTTTAAAGAACGTATTGTTTAAATGGATAAAACCATTTTTTATACAACAGTACATTGAACGAATAATTTGATAAAAACAATTAGTTAGCTATATAATGTTGTGTTACTGTTTCGTTCATCTTACTTTACTAATGTCTTTAAATCAATTGAATTTCTAAAAAACGAAACAGACAAAAACAATTTTTGAAACTATTCATGAAAAGTTTAAGAACACAATTTTACAACTTTTTTTAACTATTGTTAACCAAATAAAAAACAAATTACTATTATTAATTATACATATAAACATGTACTGTCAAGACGTTGGGTTCTTTAATTGTATACCTCACTCAATTAGACAGAAAAAAAGTGTCTTTTGTTACAAAGTACTTAATGGATTTAATGAATGACAGTTATGACCTATGGAGTGGGGATATTTTGAATGGAGCTTCTGTGAAAACTCTCTGTCAAAGAACAGATAAACGCAAAGACGACAATAAAATACTTTTAGCAAAATCCGAACTAAAGCAGGCTACATAATCCCATTAACTAGATTCCTAGATATTTAAATAAACTTTTGCCCGTTTGTAATTTGAATAACATTATGTCACTTGTGACTTTGAATGAGTTATTCATTTAAACTTTTCAATTTAAACCAGCATCAATGGTGACTCATAATGTAATATCGCACTCATTACGAAACTAGTTCGTTTTCTATTTGAATAAGCTTCATATACATGCTAATTTCATGGGCTTTCCATTTAAATAGATATCACAGAATCTAAGTTGTGTACTTTTAGTTTATAACTTTTTGTCGGTTTTATGACCATTTAGAAAGTTCTTTACCTGAAAAATTACAATCAATTTATCCAGCATTAATAATTGGGATTTTTATATATTGTTTATCACTTATATTGTAATTTGACAGGTAAGTGGAGAAAATTTAGAATACTCCTGAAAAAAAAATGATCGCGGCCTTTTTAGGTATAAATGGTTTATTTTGTACTTTTCTTTTCTTTATTTTTGTTTTATATATATTTAATTTAGTACATTTTATGTTACATCGGTTTAGTTGCTAGAGTATCTCTGTATTAAAAGTAAAATATTATTAGTACGTAAAACTAAAATAATATCAAGTAGTATATGTAGTACTATACTACATAAGTACTATATGTAGGAAAACTGAAACAAAAAATCGACAACTGTCTTATTTATTTATTCACTAATTACTCTATTGTTCAATAATTAGCTTTATTAATTATGTTCAGTATTTACAAATTGAGATCATATCTCCAAATGCTAGTAGAATTCTTTGGAGGATTGAGCATGAGGCTGAATTCTCTCATTGTACGGTTGCTGCTGGGAAAATAATAACAAAACAAATGTTTAGCCATTTAAATGCCATTAAGACTATTGGATCGACAACGACAAAACTGAAAGAGTCCGAACATAATTGTTAATAATTAACCAATCAAATAATGCCGATAGGTTATAGGTTATAGTTATCGGTTTAATTGCTACAGAGGAAATAATCGAACGATTAGTACGATAAGGGCCTAGTGAACACCTTCTATAATCGAACCCATTTCCAATTTTTTTTTCTCCTCGTCCTGCGCTGGTTCCTCGATAATTAAGGAAGAAGTAGCTCGGTATTCCATGCCCTTAAATCAACAGCTAATCCCCCATCGGTTCAACCGTGGCAAAAAAAACAAACTATACGACCCGAACCCAGTGGACCACCCAAGCTGTTCTTACACGCGATCTGCAGTTCAGTGAATCCATGATCTGGTTTAAAGCACTTTAAATGTACAACATGATTTAAAAAGGGTTACGTTTTGGGAGGAAGGAGGACAATTCTATGCTCAAAGTAGTATGAGAGTTAATTGTTACCCGTGAATATATGAATGCGTGCAAGAGTTTGTCGGCGTATCGGCTAAGGTTGATGACACGAGAGATGTCAGGTTCACGTCATTTATTTATTAGTGGGCAAA
Organism: Acanthosoma haemorrhoidale; assembly: GCA_930367205.1. NCBI lineage: Eukaryota > Metazoa > Arthropoda > Insecta > Hemiptera > Acanthosomatidae > Acanthosoma > Acanthosoma haemorrhoidale. The sequence goes on along the minus strand of OV884015.1, from coordinate 47,484,331 downwards.
GTCATGCCATGCATGTATCCATCAGTGCTTGATATCAAGATTAAAAACATGTAGATGTTAACAGAGTGTACTACTTCAAACAACAATTGTGAAAATATTATGTTATAAACATAACAATATGGAAACCACTTCATCTTTTTTTTCATATAGATTTTGTTTATGATTTATATGAGGGCGAAAATATAAAAACCAAGAATTAACACTCACATCAAATTTTAATCATCGATTACTGCCTAATTATCATAAAAGCCGCACCTTTGGCAAAAAAATAGAACTATTACATCATAATAAAAAAAAACAATGTAAAATGTAAAATGTAATGTAGACAATGTAAAATAAAGTGCAAACCTCAATAGGAAAGATGACGATAATTATGAAAAAAAACAAATGATTGTTTAACCGCAATTAGTAAATTAATTCATAGATAGATCCATCTAAAAGAAACCAACACGACAAAAAAAAAAACAATATTTAGATACATGTACCATTCAATATGACATTAATTAATACAATATTAAATTAATACAAAAGAAGAAAAAAAAATAAAGTAACTTACAAGCATATTATACATTTAGTCAAACGGAAGGTGTCAGTTAACATTAAATAAAAATATGTAATATAAACATAAATAGTAAGTACATAAGAAATAGTTTCGTTTTACGTTGTTTCTTGACTAAATTTCGCATCTAACGTACACACAATTTTAAAAAAATGGTACATTTACACCAACTGATTGCACATACGAGAGAAGAAATTTAAACCTCCATTTATATTTCAGGAACTAACAATATTTTGGATTCAGGTACAAATTTGCAAATAATTGTCACAAATAAAAACATTGATAACAAACAGTCCATTCACGTTTGCTTAGTTGAATGGCCCATTCTACTCGATGTATGTCATTTATTTTCCACTTATTTTGTTATAATTAGAACTTTCAGTGTTTAATTTATATAATAAAGTATATTTATAACTTTATTATAAATAAAATAATGTCTGAAGATGATAGGGTTTCCTGTTATGAAATCTTGATATTATTGCTGATCTTTACAATTCATAATTGCACTTGAATTTACAATGCTAACAGTAGTTTATAATTTTATGAATAAATAGACTATCGGTTTTATAGCGGTTTTTTTTATTTATTTATGTTTATTGTTTGTCACAATAGCATCTACTATTACTGTAATTACGCCGAGAAGCGATAGAGCACGATTTACATTAAACATTATAGCTTTTTTTATTTATTTTTTTTGTCGGCAATGGGAGATGAACCGTGAAGACATTAAAAAAACGTTCAACCTTGCCCCAATCGGATGGCTATATTACAATAATGGTCTTACCCCCCCCCCCCCCATTGACAATACTCAATCTTCCTGTGCCGAAGCAACAAAGGAACTTATTATGGGAGTATCAGGCAATTCCGAATCTAAAAACCGAGATGGTTTTGGACCAGACAGGTGCGAGTTCGATTAGCATTGGGACAAATAAATTTTATTTTTTGGTAACGTAACGGACTAAACTGGGTATTACCACTGTGTTTAGCAAAGCATTGCAAAATATTTTATAACCCGTGTTTTCTTCTTAAAAGTCGGAGTTCATAAGAGGGAAGAAACAAAACATAGGATAGCAAAAATTATGTATTTTATTTTTATAAAGAATAAATATATTTTTTATATATAAAGAATTAGTTCAACTATGAACACAAATAAAATTTAATTCAGATAAATACTCTACATTCTTCATTTACTTGCTATAACACATGATAAATATAATGATTAAGAGAAAAACATTAAATCAATGAATGTTATAAAATGAAACATTGATAAAATCACTCTAATGCTATTCATGTAAAACAAATGCTCATCATGCTCATGTTATATTCTCAGTGTAGTCTTGCACTTGAGTGAGTTTGAAGAGTATGTTATTGTAGAAAGATAATTTTTTTAAGACTCATTTTCGGTTTTGGTCCTCCGGGCCGGATCGAATATTAACGAATTTGCCTGTGTTAATGATCGGAAAAGTCAGCTCAGTCTCATGCAGGAATAAGAAGTCTAAACATATTCCACAATTAATGATTTAATAGCCACATTCTCATAAAACCATAGCAAGAGAAACAGAGAATTGGAAATTCCGGGAAAGGGTCGGAAATGGTATTTATCACCTCTGCGACGTAACTTAATTTTTTTTCTAATTTCCTCTTTCAATTACAGCTGCTACCGTTTCAGAGCTTCCAATTTATTATTTTGTATTACTCTTTCTGTCTCGTAAAACTGAAATAAAAAAAATGTAATCTAGAATTTACGGGGTCATTGGTCGCGATATATGCTTTTTAATTGTTAAATATAAATTCAATCATGCTTTTTTCAAACTGCCATCTAGATTTCTGATAGATTGATTAATCATGAAGACTTTAGTTCATTCAGACATTTAACTGTGGTACTTGGTTTAGTATATTATCGGATTGAATTCTCGGAACTTAACCCACACAAATATGGTGACTGCATCAACCCAAAAATCACATCCAAAAATTTTGTTTTGTTCTTAAGTCATTCTACAGAACACAATGGGGTCAATTACGAACATGTACACACATACGTAATGTCAGTTGTGTGATAATTCGTTCCATAGTTCATAAATTTGTTTTCAGGTACGATAACCCCCTCTTCCTAAATTTATTATTCTTAACTTGTGGTTTTATTTCTGTTTACCAATAAACGTGTGCCAAGGTATAGATTTTTTTTTTTGACGGGGGTTTTTAAGGGTCTGAGTAAGATAGACGAAGCCACTGTCCTCAAAAGGAGCTATTTTTCTTCTCAGACAAAGTGGCCCTTCAGAGAGAGCTGAGAAGGACGGGAGAGGAGACACCCAAAGACAAAGGGCCGACCTTGGAACGGTCCAATCTGAGAAGGGAGTGACTGTACCGGAAACTGGAGTTCATTTGCCAATTGTCGTGACGCCCACAGCCACAGCCCACATTATCGGTTACTAGCTGGAACACTCCGGAATGAGGAATCTTCTGCTTTAGTAATATCATCTGGCGGGTATGAATGAAGAATGCGAGTTTTTAAAGAGGTCAAGTCGGACACAATTAACTACAATAGCTTAGGCCCTTAAGGAACCCGAATTAACATTCGAATCAAGTATAATGGTCACACGAGCAAGGATTTCTGTTACGGCGGAGTATTGTACTTTAAAATTATAGTCAAATAAAGTCCTAAAACATATTATTAAAGATAACTTCTAGAGCTCCAATTTGACACCCTTTCGTTGTATATACTGTATGAATGATCGAGTGAATGAAAATTGTAAATATGGTGTGAATGAGAACATTTAACCCAATTACTTATTGCCCAATGGCAGATTGTAATTTTATCAAAATAAAAAAAAAGTTTCAATATAGCAAAAAATGTTTTGAATCACTTTTTTTATTCTAGTTTAAGCAAACCTAAAAATTAAATATCGCAACTCAAGAAGTAGACACCTTTTCATGCCCTACTAAAAGTTCTTGATTTGAAATATTACAATTTACTTATCCAGCATTAATAACTGTGATTTAAGAGCTCATTCATACGTTATACACAATCCCATTCACTCAATAGAAATTATAGAATAATACATTTGTTTTTAATTAGCAAACAATTAATTAATTAATGAAACATGTTTAATGGATTGGTCTTGTCACCCCTATATCAAATGGAACTTTTGTGTAAGAAAACAGAGAACAGAATGACACAATAAATAAAACAAAAAACAAAATCAAACGAGACCTTCAAAATAAGGTAAAAAAAGCTTTATCTTATTAATAGGTCACTTAAAGTACATAAGACAATATATTCAGTATGGGTGGTATTTACTCTTGATGTGGTACCAGTATTCCATATCTGGAGTGTAGCTTACTCAAGCTAATCGCCCTCAAATATATCCTGGATCGATTACCACGTTGAAGCAACTTATCAGTAAGCTTTGTATCTTATATCTACCCGAGATATTTATATGTCGATAGATATACTGCATGTAGTTTTCCATTTACCACGTGAAGGTTTTTATCTATTTCCATATATATCTGGATGAGTTCGTATCTGCGGACTGGGACCGTACAACATGTATTTAGATTCGATAGGAAGCATAAATGACATGAAAAAATTATTGACTCGTCCAACTTATAAGACCTTATCTCCAAAATCAATGCGTCTCAGTAGACAATTGACGATTGATTCGTTTGATGACGGATTTTCAAGATTAGAATGTTCTTAAAACCATGTAGAGTTTAAACTCATGTACTTATATGAAAATTCGAGTTTCGCCAAATAATGCAAATCCGAGTGATATTACTTGGGCAGTAATAGTGGCTGTTAGTTTACTAAAAAAAGTAATTTGCTAAGCATAAAATTATTGCAACTTATTGTCAGCATCTCAATCGTCTTAAGTTAGTGAGTGTAGCAGAAGAAAATCTCATTGAATATATATACTTGGATATATACTTTTGATAAAGTATTTTATACTTAATATAGACCAACAACAAGCCTCTAAGGGGCACCCTCACTGATATCAGACTAACCACGACTGCACTACATGCCTAGAGAAGACTCTAGGCCCAGCCACCAGTGGACTCTCACCACTGTACCGTAACAATCAACCTCCACCGAGGATTCCCACACTCCTTACTCCTCTCACACCACCTTGAAGCAGGTCCTCCTAGTACAAGGATCCGATCACCCTAAATATTTTATATTTATCCCTCATCCGAAAATTCTAACTGGAGGGAAAAAAAAAATAATAATATAGATTTTGTTATGTCTTTGTTGAGTTACTAACAAAAAATGAATTAAATCTAAAAATCCTGAGTCAATGAATTAAATTTTTATAATTACTTTCATAGGCCATATACTGGGAACCATAATGAAACATGGCGTACTATTTACTTCCATGATTAATGATTTGTTTTTCCAAGATCTTCAGATTAGCGAAATTAATTAACTAGTTCCGTATACATGATAATTCACTGAAGGTGACTTACTTCTGATTGCTTGAAGATACTATAAATTGTTTGTGAAAACAGGAAATAAAATAGTAATTAATTTAATCTTTTCATTCATTTTTTTAATAGCACTACTATTATACGGAAGTGTACTTCCTTCCCTCGTCAAACGGGGTTTCAAGGACATCCAGCCGAAATGAAAAATAATAATATAATATTATTAATAGTGACAATCTCAATCCTAGCCACGTCATTTTCAAATTTTAGCGAATACAACATGTGATAAACCATAAAAACACTACTTTCTTACTCTATAAAAGCTGAGTAATATTCATAAAAATGGTATCAAAATATAAATTAATGGGACTGTTTTGTTAACTTATTCTTTACATCATATTGAAGCGGCAGAAAAAATCTTTAACATTTAGTGGTCGTTTACAAAATTCGTGAGTTAATGAGGTCAATATTAATACAGGAAGGCATGGCTGGGCGAGCATGTGTAGCATGCGCATGCGTACCGTGACCTATTCACCGCTGTGTAGAAAGTGCACAAATTAGAAATCACAGGTACCTTTTCGGGATCACAATTTATTTGTCCTAACATAATTATATTAATGTATCAGTGAAATTGATGTGAGTGGTTTTTAACTTGTTTAACATGATTGGTACTCGGTTAATTATGATATTAATACAAATATTTGTGAAATATATTATTCCATAAATAATTTCTATTTAAAAAAAACAAAAAAAACTCGAGGAATATAAAAGGTTATCGATTCATTAGTTGGTTCTATATAGCATCTAGTTTGTGCTGTCGAAAAAGCTTTGTATAAACATATTATCAAATAAAACTATATGGGAATACAATCATTCTATTTATCCCTCAACCGGGAGATCACATTGTCGGGCTCAGATAACTGAGTATCTCCAAAGTGGGGAGGAGACGCCCGCCACGGGCTAGGGTCACTACAACCTCTAGCCGCCGTCCGGCGAGCGCCAAGAAAGAGGCCAAGGGAGGCAGACCTGTGGTCTTTTACCCTGGCTGCCGGCCTAGTCGGCGGGCAGCCTAATTCGTTTTGATCTGTCTCCATAAGATCTTAGAAGGTGTGTGCCCGGACAAAGCACTATGTTCAGGAGAAGAGGAACAGGGTAGGTTATGTGGTCTTGGAATCGGTGTCTAAGGGTAGGCGAAAACCGTCCGGATCCCATTAATCACACGAGTGTGAACCGGAGAGAAGCAGAATGTATTGCCATGGGAGACTCTACTGGTAGGTTTGTAGGGCCACGGCAACCGTCGTTCGCGAGGGAGATGTCTCTCCCAAGGAGGTGCTAATTTTAGCAAGACGAAGGCAGAGATTCCCACTAGGAAGGTGTGGGGTCTGACAACGCTGGACTAAAACATAGCGAGGTTAGGAGAGATAGATGCAGAGGTAGTTGAATGATAAGACCATAGTATCAGTAGAGGAGCAAGCGCCAGTGCAGAGAGAGAGAGAGAGAAGTGTTCAAGGTGCCGGTTTGTTTCTGTCTGAGGACGTGCGGTTTATATAGCCAGCCAGTCGTGGTGGGGAGCCATCCCCGCCAACGGCTGTTCTCCCCGCTATCTTATCCCCCACTCCGACTGACGCCATAAGCTTTATTAAACACATGGAAACATTGATAGATATGATCTGATCGAGAAGAGGGGAACTTATTATACGTAATTAAGAGGTGGCCACAACACGCATTATTTACTGAAATGTGGTTTTGTATGCCAAGAGGTAGATGGCTTTGGATATGAAAAATATGGTATTTCAAGACGTTGCACACTAATAAACTCAATAAAAATCTAACACATCTTTTCCATCAACCCGGTCTCACAACAAACCCTCAAATTATGTTTATGTACGAGAATTTCCGAATGTATGAATCTAAGATTATTTTGGTTCAAAAGTTTAGGTTGGTTTTAGGCCACTCAATTAGTAGCCCGAAGGTGCCCTTTGTATTGTTTAATTTGTTTACTTTAATTCAGCTCCACTGGCTCGGGCCCAGTGACGCGACTGACGGAGGACCGTGGGTGACTTCCCGAGACTCCGCATCCACTTTCGCATGCGAGGAAGGTGACAACCACGCGGATTTAGGAGATCTCTGTGCTGTTTGTAAATACAGTATGAATGAGCGAGTGAATTGAAAACATGGTATGAATGAGAACATTTATAACAATTACTTATTGCTCAATAAGGCATATTGTAATTTTATCACAATAAAGAAGTTTCTATGTGTACTTTAATTCAATTTATATTAGCCCTAGGTAGTTCCCCTTCAAGTGCTGATCTTCTGCAATACAAGGAGACCATTCTAAGCAATGCACATGCTTGTAAATGTCTCTCAACAAATAAGTAACAAGGGGGCTCCGATCTCAACAAGGTTCAATTCTATGTGCTCCAAAAGAGGTGCTTCCACAACGGCTAGATTTCTTGAGTTACTAATTTGAATGACCGTAGCTTACATAAAGTCTCCTTAACCGGATGTCGTGATACGATCTTCCACTTTTTGAAAAAGCAGAATTGACATTTTCTCGAATTTCAGAATTTTGGGACTGCGCCTTGTTTGGTGTTCTTTCAGAGTTTGAGACATTGCTGATCTTCGTTTTTCCCAAAACGTGATTACCCCGGAACCATCTGCACCCTACCACTTGAAGTCTCGCCGGAACGTCGATACGGAGCCAATAATACGCGGGTTACCCAACCGTAGTTGTTATGCAGAGGCCAGTGGAAGCACGGAAGGATGGAGCCGGCCTGGGACTACTCTTACGCAACGGCTGACAAAGACAGCTTCTCCTCCTCTTTTGTCTTCTCGCTCCTCCTTCGAAGGCACAAAACAACAACCTCTAACACCCGGGCAGCGACGCATCAATGAAAACATTGTTGCCACGTGCTCGAAGTCCAAAGTAAAAACATAAAGTTTTAATTCAGTAAGACAAGTCTCCGAAGCAAGGGCTCTTCGGAGATGGATTCTCATCTGGGAGAGCTCCTCGTCATACCTAATCGATCTACATGATATTTGAGTATGTCAAAGCCTATAGCTGGACAAAATCATTTCAATAAAATCCATGATTGAACATTCCAAGCAGCAGAATTTTATTCATCAAAACTTGATTTTCACCCGAACGTTTTCTGCGTACCTACCTACCCGTCATCCTTCGGGGTCCGAGCTAATGGTAACTATAGAACCGGCCTCTAATATAGTTAATTGCCGTTTGTTTTATTAAGACGTCGTTTGATAGCTAACCCAGAAAGTTTGACAATAAATCAATAAAACATAGGAAGAGACAGAATGGTGTTTTATTTACTGTCCGATATTTTTATTAATATGTTTGATTAATAGAAGTATGTGGGCAAAAAAGAGTGAACCCAGGTTTTTACCTACTTAATTTTGTTATTTTCAAAGGCCAAAAAAGTACTTTAATGATCGAATATATAATACATGTTATTTACAAGGACTTTTAAATGTTGTTTTAATTACCGAACACTTGCCTTATTGACGATGTAAAATCATTTTGAGGAACTCACGTGTAAATCTTAACTCAAGAGAGAGAAACCGAAAAATCACAAATAATTACTGATTGATCGGTGAAATGAAGTCAGCAAAAATGCATTATATTGATTTTTTTTTTTTATCTGGAGGGCCTCGAGATCAATTCCATCCTGCTTGGTTTGAGCGAAGAAGAACCGAGTACAAAGAGAATCTGAGAAGACCACAATAAGAAAACCCATCAAACAGACCTCAACGGCAAACCAAACAATCCCATGGAACATAGAGAGGGGAAAACCACTCAAACCTAGGCTCAACAAAAGATGTGTTGAACTGTCTTATGAACTTTCTAGAAAAATAACTTAGCTAACTTAGCTAGAAAATAAATATTCGTTAGCTATAAACAAGAATTGTTGAGCAACTGATAAAATTTGCGTTGCCGCCCCAATAATACCCGTCAGCCGGTTATCGAGGAAGTAATATACTTTAAATCCGAAGTCTGTCTCATTTGTAATTTTACGGTTTTAATTTAGACTCGGCTGTTGCTCAACATCCTATTCAGTTGGGAGTCGGGACAGGTCCGATGATAGTGGTGCAAGGAACCGGTCGTTGAAATAAAGTACTTCAGTAAAGACATTGTCGTTATATCACCTCAAAGAACCAATTTCGAGCTACCAGATAACTTATTTCAAGTTATTACAAACATATTATGTTTAAACTAAACCGTATTTACCTGTGGTTGACTTGAAATGTTTATATTACTGAACCGCTAACTCACCTGAAACAAAAAACAACAACATTAATTCATGATGAAACATTAATATCATACTTGTAGATATATTACAAATAATATAACATTGGGACTATAAACTATTGCGATAGAATGACGAAATAAGATAATAATAATAAAATAAGATAATAAGGTTATAAAAAAAAACCCGATGGAATGCAAAAGTCGGAATGGTCAAAGAATGAGTTTTCAAGCGAAAAGGAAAATAGAATACAAGGTTTTTATGCACTAATGTGAGAATAAATCAATAGTCCTATATCGATTAGGTCAAGCCGACACGCAATACGCCAGGAATAGGAAGAGTAACAATTCTCGGTATAAAATAGATTGCAAAGGAATGCACATAATAATAAACGAAAAGGTAATTAAAAGTAAATATGAAATCGGTGGACCGTACTAAAGTTTATTAAACCTTCAAATTAAACATATGTCTAACGATAAAATAATAAAATAGTAAAGCGATACGAAGCTGCACATTGCCACATCTCGTTTGAGAGAAAGAGATCTAAAGTTTATAGACCGTAATGTTTCGAGTGGCAAATCCCATTGATACTTAACGAAGAGAAAGCTCTTATTACAGATCTTATAACTGTTCTTGAGATTAATTTCATTTAGATGGCTGTGGCTGATAATAAATTATATAATAATAAGTTCTGAAATGTTAATTGATTCGGAGTCAATTATATGTGATCATAGCAGGCATCGGATTTCACATCGTATCATATCCAAATGTCAGCTACAAACCGGTATTTGTTAGTCAGACACCGGCAAGATATCGTGTACATTTTTTTAATCAAATTTCTTTTAACACACTTTTATGTTATTTGTGTTTTATATGTGATCAGTCAGAAGCAGAATAGGATGAAATAAGACTTAATTATTTTTGTTTGAACTGATAATAGTGGAATGTGATTAGCGAGCATTCTAAATCACCATTCCAACCCCTTAGGCATTATTCATTTTATGAAATATGAAATTAATTAGACTAGAATTTGATTGCAATGTGTGCTCCCACTAGAGAAAAACTTAACTTCCCCAGTACATAAATATAATACAATCTTACAGACAATTATCTAATAAAAGAAGTTCAGGTAATCCATTATCTTTTATAAATAACGTCATTAAGTTATGATTTGTTTTAGACTTAAAAAATTGGCTAGAAGCACTTTTTCACCGGAATTCCAAACGATTATATTCAAGCTACCAGTAATGAATTTCTTGTTGGAATAAATACCCGATGAGAAATCTTTCTGTACAATAATTAAAAAAGTTAGAAACAAACAAACAATAATATCGTGAGAAATAGACGGTGTTTCGAAAGAAAAAATAGGACACATTTGACAAGCGCCACTTCAGAGGCAAGGGAACGAATTCGTGACACCTTATTTGGAACGCACTGCCCCAGCCCACGCAAACATTTCTAGTCTATTACCCAATACCCAATACCCACTGATCGATTGCCTAAGGAGACTATCGACCTTTCCAGCGTATTATCGGAAGCATAGTAAAGGCAACAAACTACATCCGACGTCGACGCGTATGTGTGTCTGTTGTATGTAATGTCTTCGAGAGAGGTCTAAAAGATGCATAAATTTGTGTTCATACTGAATAAAACAAAATTACCCGAGAAATGCTAGTCTCCAGTAGCAATTAAGCTGCTTGGTACTCCAAGGAAAAAAATATTGACTAAAACTTTAACAACCTTAGTAACAACTGTTCAAAAGTTCCAAGGAGATCATTTAGGTTGTTAGTGCGGATCTTTCTAACCTAATCAATGGAATAGAAAAATGCTTTGAACATTTTAAAATGGAAATAAAGCTTAGCGATAGCAAAACCGAAGTTATTCTATTGACTAAAAGAAGACGTATTCAGCAGCAGCAGGATCAAAAAAAAAGATTAACCTACAAATTGGGAACAAAACGTTAAATGTTTTGGCGTATGCTTAGATTATAAATTAACCGCCACAAAGCACATAACTGCCACACACGTGATATGTGGTTCAGACACGTGTTTTTTATCCTCGCATCCCCTTCTGAGAATGGTAAGAAAATATACTATTGCTCAATCGCAGATGTAACAGATCGTTAATATCCGAACTGACAGGAAGTTTTGTAAGAGCTTGATGAATGTTCAATAGACATCGACGAGGTATCATCAAGTAATCAGGGCTGGGTGTCGTCAGAGAGCCAGAGGTACAGCACCTGTTGAAGTTTGGATCGTCTCATTTCCAGGCGTCGAATGAGCTAGTCATTCCGCAAGAGCTAAGAGATAAAACATCATCGACTAGAGCCACGCCAGCCTTATAGGACAAGTATTTTTAAGTGAGGTTATGGAAATTATACAGCTAAATAATAATGTAAACATGCTATTAAAAAATAAATTATTAGCTGAAGTTAACATCCAATTGTGTTGTACAAATTTATATTTGTGTTTCACAGCAGCCTATACTGCCATTCTCAAGTGCTTAGGATGTTTCGAATGATATCAAGTCACGCCACTATCATTAGTAACATTCATAAAACCGGATAGGTTGCTGAAAACGCTTGTGAAATTTAAATAAAAATATGTGGTTGGACAAAATTGAACGTCTAATTTAATTAACTCCAAGCCAAAAACCATTAAGAAACCAAACCGTCTATTGGATTATGTTGAACCAATACTTGTTAAATTTTGGATTTTAAATATTTTTACTTGAACTGTTATTCATGAAAGATTTCACCTTCTTGGAATCGAACTGTTTTTCAATGTAAAATTCCGAATCATATCGTTAATAAATTATCATTTATTTTACTATAAAGGATTTCCAGCAAAAAAGAGAATAGACAGAACAGACACAAAAATATGGTTTTATAGCTTTAATAAAAACATAAAATTTAAATTTTGAGGAAAAAAGTAGGTTATTAAACTTAAGTATCGTCCAGTACCACACACGAATTACTTATTTTTGCTTCAATGCGATAAACAAATTAAAATAATTGAAAATCGATTAACTAAAGTTGAAGGCAAAACTTACGATGTTGAAAGTCATCGTCAAATTATGTCGTATTACTAGAACATAAATGGCTTATTATGGTCGCTAAAATGTGAGATAAAAATATACTAAAAAGAAACAGCAGGAGTGATTTATGAAGATATTATACATTTATGTTCTGTTTTTGAAAACAATGGAAACTACATAAACACAAGAAGGTAGATAAAATGCCATGAAAGAAGTGACACAATATAGTTTGATGTCTTCTCCTGGATCAATTACATTATAATATTACTGTCGTTGAATCATAGAAAAACTGCTAATCCTACTTTTCAGCCAGTAATAATCATCGTAATAATTATTACAGTGTTAAATAATAAGTAAATAGCTAGCAATAAATTAATGGATGAATTGTTGGTACTGAAAAACTATAAATAATATGGATTTATCTACTTTTTTGCAGTTCCAGTTTGTCTGGAGGCAAGCATTTCTGTAAAAATTGATGTCAATCAAAATTGATCTAAAAAAGTGATCTCAATGTGTCTACTTACTGTCCATGTCTTAATGCACTCAAGATTTTTCAAATTCCACAAAAAACTATTCGCATATACAAATCTTCTTGTCCACTCCTTATCCAGTAAAACACATACATACAGTCCTCCTTATCACCTAAAACGGCACCCGCCATCATCCCCACTCATGTTCTGAGTGTCTGTGGCTCTCTTATCCTACCTCTGTTCCTCGCTACATGGGGAAACGGTCGGAGGGGGTGGTGGTTGGTGCTCCACTGCTTTCGGCCCTTCCACATCATTGCTGGAAGGATTGCCTTGGCTGAGGGGGGCTCAGAATGTGTATGTATATCTTGGGAATTGAATGTAACATTGTATGAATGCAAATTGTGGCGACTGTATTGCTATTATTACTGTTATAATCCTGTATTATTTTCAGTTGTGATTCAAGACATACTTGACGACGTTGATGGATTTTCGAAAACCAAGAGCCAGCTTATTGTGTAAATATGGCCAAGAAGAGCCGTTTCTATCCAACTACAAACTGGACCTTCCCACAATTAAGACCAGCCGATAGAGGATAGAAAATAGACAGAGGCTAGAATTATACGGTCTAGCCATTAACCGAGAAAGAAAGACTAGGTTAGGCCGTTTTTGATGCCGCGGCTGGCAACTGCTAAGTAGGACCTGCCAGCTTTCTCCTCAGGAATCTCGATCCTTGAATCTGGCACCTGTACCTCCCCTGGGATTCTTTTTGTACCTTGCATCACAGCACTGTTCACATCCAGATTATTATGAGGATTTTTAACGATTCAATTGTGTGAGAGAGAGAGAGAGAGAGAGAGAGAGAGAGAGAGAGAGAGAGAGAGAGAGAGAGAGAGAGAGAGAGAGAGAGAGAGAGAGAGAGAGAGAGAGAGAGAGAGAGAGAGAGAGTGAGTGAGAGTGAGAGAGAGAGTGAGAGAGAGATTGCAATTTCTTATATATATTTATATTCAATATATATTTAACATATATTATATTCTTATTATTAGCTTTTACAATGGATATAATAATACTTTTATTATGTAAATATTGGAAAAAGTAGCCTTCTACACTTTTGGGGTTATAAGTGAAGAGAAAAAATATCTAAATTTATAAGTTCTGAGTTAAAATATGAAAATAACAAGAATATTAGGTTTGATAGTTCTGGGAATGCAGAAAGTAATTATTTCCCAACCGTTTGTGTAAACATAATCACCATGAAAGTACTTGGGAAAGAGACATTACTAACAGAAATAAAATGACAAAATTTGCATAATAATGTTTTTGGTATAAGGAGAATGACCTTCATTGATATATATTCAAAATAACCTAAACATTCCCGTTTCGAGAATATCCTGATGGATGTACGGGATCCTGTTGAGATCCTCTCTGGATGTTGAAGACCTTTAGAAAGCCGTGGGGTAGAAGTGTGACGTACCGATGAGCGTCGCGGGGGATATAGACCGAGAAGTCGATCAACACGATTCACTTCACCGCGAAACTGTGGAAGATTGTATCTCCTTGCGCAACAACGAATCTTCCTAATAAATAAGGAAGGAAAAATGAGCAAGTCCAACAATGGATACAACAGCCCAAGATGTTATCAGCAGGAAGAGATGTTTGGCACAGAATAAGTACATTTTTTTTCTGCGATTCTGATGATTTCCTCAATCGAATTCCTTCTTCAACCCCCCCCCCCCCCCCAACATAATTGACTTTTTAGTGTTTTACCATTTTTATTTTACATTAATTATTAACTTAAAGTATTTATCGTACAATATACATGAAAAAGTAAGTATAAAGTAAAAGGATTTTAAAGACTTAATAAATGACTGAAATATTCACCCAAAATTTTGTAGAGAAATACTTGATTTTATTCGTTAAATTGTTTTTGTTTGTTTGTTGAGGAATTCATTTCGGCATAAAACCCTTAAGTCATCAACCCCGTATACTTAAACTCATCGGGGAGCACACCGATGTAAGCCTGAGATACTACAAAGAAGATAGCAGAGCCCATCTCCCCGAAACCGGCCGGGGGCCTATAGGCACCCCAGCCCCACAAGTCAGGCGGTGGTTATAGATAGTGTTTTATAGGACACGAAGTATGATCGGAGAATGTACACAAAAGCCATATAAACCAGTTAACTTAGATACGTCAGTAAAGTTCAACCATATTTACATTTTCATACGCATGGAAAAGTCTAAATCCGTCACGAATTTATCTCTTAAATAATTTCAGTCACCTGCGCCTTAAAACAAATGTCTAGAAGTTTTGAACTGACAAACCTACGTAATTCAGCTCGAACCGTGTAAACTTTAAAAATAAAATTGCTTTTGAAATCCCCCTCTACTTCCTGTTATTATATCAACTAATAGAATTGCTTAAGGTTCATATCCTTTGTACAGCTGCTATCGTGAAAAACTCAGATAGACAGACAGACAGGCAGAGAAAAACCTGTTTGTGAGTAAAACCTCGAACTTCGAGCTCGACAATCACCTGCTATGTTGGTAGGAATCCAGTGTCATCGGTTGTTCCCTAATGATACAAGGAGGTTGAGAACACGACGCCTCATCGCACCATCCATCACGAAGGCTTACCACACCCTTAGAGTTGAGTAACACTTCCCTTTGTACATTCCAAACATCAACTTGACTTTTTAACGTGTCATAGAGACCCAACGTAAGTGTCTAAATATTAGGCGATGAATCTGCAGCAGCCAAGTAATAGAAGATATTACCAACAATAATGCCCTTATTTATTACACTATAGAATAATTTGACAAATTTATAGGTCATATCATATATTGAAATCTATATTCTGGCTTAATGTATTTTTCTGCTATAAGTAGTCTAGTTATTACACATAGATATTTTAATAGTTGGATAGGTTAGGTTTTTTTTTTTTTAATGCCTTCAGTTATACATTACAGATTACAGGAATACATATTTAAAAGTTTTGATTAGTTTGATATAATTTAATAAAAATGAGAAGAGTAATTTAAAAGAAAAATGAATAAATGTATTCACATATTGTGTTATAATGGGTTACAATTTATTTACTACAGTATGTCTGTTACAAAACTACTTTATCAAGGGACAAGCATAATAATATATAATATTTTTTTTCAATAACTTAAGGTGACTTAAAACACGCGCCTAACTATTAAGTTGTAAACATAATTTATGTATTTAAAGGGAGATAAATATATCAAGCGAGGCAACGTTGACAAACGTTTTCTTAGAAAATGAGGACATAGGTTTAAAAATTCTTTTTTTTTTTTAATATACAACGACTTTATTATGATAAAATTACAATCTGTCTGATTGGGCTATAAGTAATTGTGATAAATGATCTCGTTCATACCAATTTACAATTTTCATTCACTCGCTCATTCATACTATATATACAAACAGCCCAGAGGCCCCCCCAAGTCCACATGGTTGTCAGCTCCCTCGCGTGAGAAGGAGGAAGCGGAGTCTTGGGAAGTTCCTACGTCAGCCACGTCACTGGATAAGAGCCAGCGGAGG
Source organism: Acanthosoma haemorrhoidale (assembly GCA_930367205.1). Taxonomy (NCBI): domain Eukaryota; kingdom Metazoa; phylum Arthropoda; class Insecta; order Hemiptera; family Acanthosomatidae; genus Acanthosoma; species Acanthosoma haemorrhoidale. Next base: position 47,468,021 of record OV884015.1, on the reverse strand, counting down.
CTGACCAAGATCGCGAGAATCACAGACGCTCAGGACATGATTAGAGAAACTGGCCATTGCCAGGACTCCCACTGTCACTTATTTATAGCAGGTTACGAGGCCACTGCGGATTTAGTCTCCGAGGAGGATTATAGGGATGAGTGGTGCAGTACAATGACTGTGCTAGGGAATTAGGGTGGTTGCATAGGTTACTATGGAATTTTATGAACTTGAAAGGGATGAGTTCAAGAATGTAAAGTATATTCAGGTCATTATGAAGGGTTTCGTTGCTGACGTTCTCAGCACTTCTCGTTGTTCTCATGAATTTTGATTGCAAGGATTGGATGCACTTGATGTTTGACTTTTTTGCTGTCCCCCAAAGCTCTATTCCGTATGTCCAGATTGGCTTGAGTATAATTGTGTAGTTAAGTAGTTTATTTTCTATTGAGAGATGGGATGTCCTTCAAAGTAGCCTGTACAGTTGTCCAAAACGTCTGTTTAGTTCTTGTCTTTTTAGCCTCGTGTGTGGGTTCCATGTAAGTCTTTTGTCGAGATGGAAGCCTAAATACCGACTGTCTCAGACACAGGGAGAGGAATCGAATTTAAAAAGACTGTCGGACTGGACTTGCGGCAGAGGGTAAAGGTTATGTGTGAACATTTTGCTTCATCGACTTTAAAAATTCTATTACTTTATTTTTTCTAAAAAATAAAACTCTTTCTTACTTCCAATTAGGTTCCCTTTAGTGACTCTAAGGCGTGAAAATTACTGCCACCCACCCCTTAAAAATTAATGAGGAGACATTTTCATAAACACTGTAAATATTTAACATCACCTAGGCAGTTTATAGTTTAGGATTATTCAACCAAGCTTTACAAAGGCTTTCTTCTTTAAAATAACGTTTGAAGTGGATAATACTCAGTTTTAAGTTTGACTACATTAAAACATAACACAGCTGTAATAAGACGAGGAAGAGAGAATGCCAATTGATTTCCGCACCTTTTAAGCCGATTTTGACGCAAGGGCAAAAAAAACTCACCGACTGGAAAACTTTTGAATAAATCCAAGAAAATCTATAGGCCACCAGTTAGGGTAGGGGCTCGAATCGGAGTATTTTTTTGGGGGGGGAGATGGGAATTCATTGTAACAAGTATTTTTTAAATTCGCTCCCGTTTGGGTTATATCTTACGGGCAAATTTCGAAAATCCGATTGACTATTGGTCAAGGAAACTTTTGATGGAGAAGAAATCCGGCTGCCTTTTTAGGCTTCACCAAGTTAATGCCTAAAACCGCGAACAGTGATGGTGGCTCATGTGGTTTATTACTGCTAGCATGATACTTTTATGGCCGTGGCGAATAGAGACTCATTAATGGGATACTCATATCGTTAAGTTAATTGATCTATTATGGCCAAAAAAAACCCAATTAATTGTGCAATGCATGGTAATACAGTGCCTTCGGTTAATGGCTGTGTAGACCCATCGCTATTCATACTCCGTTACTTGAGTAGCAGGTTCCATCAAAGGGAAACTTCGGAAAACGTTTTCTCCGCGATGAGACGGAGCAGTTACATTGAAGTAGTTACCGGTTACCGCTCCCGTAAACCTAAACCTAACTTCGTTCCGACTGACGTTTCATTCCACAAGTTAGCCACTTACTGAGATTGCCTTGGGGCTCTCTTATGAGGGTTATTTGATAAAACTTCTATAACTCACATATCAGGTGTTTTTATGTACTCCACCATGACTCGAAATATACAGTATTAATACCGACATAAAATATTATGGAAAACTTTTAAAAATAATTTTATGGTATGTTGATAATTTAATAAATAAACCAATTTTATCCGGTTAAAGTAAGCGTTTTGTTAGAAATGTCGTCATAAATTTCTATTTATTTTAATTTTATGGATGATTTAAATATTCAAGGATTATTACTATTTTATCAATATCTGAGGATCCCATATATTCTTTTTATCATTTTACATTTTATCAAAGTAGTTTTCTTCAAGCAAAAGTTGCAATTGACTCGTTAAATTACGTCATAGGTATTGAACAGTACAACTGGCGGAGGCTCGTTTAATGAAATGGCATAATTTTCGTAGTTTTTTCAATAGTTTTTTGATAAATTTACAAAAAAATATATATAATAATTTTTCAACCGATCCTTTGGATCTAGAAGTAACTGTCACACAACGTTTAGATTAACTACTGGTCTTATTGTGGGTATTTAAGCATTTCCTATGCCAAAATTGACAGGTGAGTGAACAATTAAAAGTTTTTGCTTAGACTCTGGTATAGAAGATTTGAATGCATCGGGGATTTTTGTTACTCAAAAAGTATAATTTTCAGCCAATTCATTTTTTGATAGTATGAATTTCATGAAAAAATATTGTTTGTTGTCTAATTTTGATTAGATAAGGTTTGATATTTCCTTCTCGGTTACGTAACCTCCCACAGTACAATAATGTTTGATTTGCTTGAAAAATATGGTAAGTATGGTTTCCTCATCATTCATCATTCAAGAAAGTTTTTTATATACCTCAGGTTTGTAAAATGTGTTTTGTTTCACCAAAATTACTTTTTAATGCAATTTCGATTAATGTTTTAATTGGTTTTCACAGTAAGGATAACAATTCGGCATATACAACAATGGATTAATAAAAATTGAAAAAAAACGTTGCTGCTTTACTATTTATTATATTATTTTTTGAATTGTTATTGTATTTGTGTTATTGGATTCTAAAATTGTGTGTCTGGTTCTAAATTGAATAGGCTATTAATAACGGCTGAGGTTGGTGTATTAATGGAAAAAATATAACGGGAGCGTCTATCTTATAAATTGCAATATTACTGCGTTTATAATAAGATCGTTTCATCTTGATCAAATATGTTAGTCCTCTTTGATTGGAACCTCAGTTCAACCTAGATATTTCTTTATCAGGGCTCATTCCGAAGCCTACGGAATCCTGCCACAAAATAAGCACTAGAATCGTAGTACCACAATAGAGTTTGTGCGTTGTGGTTGTCACAATAGCGGAGAGAGGAGGCGAGAGATCCAACCTGCTACCAGGCTTGCCAACGATACGTGTCCTGGATATTGGCGAGCGTCTCTTTCGTCATTTCCTTTGCGTCATCGGCCCTGTGTTTTACAAAACACCGAGCCATTTTGTAAAAAAAAAATAACCGCAGCCCGAATCCGCCCCCGACAAAGTTTCAAAATTGCATTTGGACACATCCGAATGGATTAGGAAAACCGATTGTTGAATTGGAAATACCGGTACGATTTCATTCTCATTCAAGAAGTCTTCCTGAATGAAAATTGAATATGATATATTATTAATATCAGAGATCTTGGATTTCGTGGTGGTAGTGCCAATTCGTGACGAAGAATTACTACTACTACTAGCATACGATCCACTGATAGACAATATAACTTTTTGACCTTTAGGTTTTTTAGTATGTAATAATGCTGTTTACCTTTGGTTATATCTCATTAAAAGCTAAGAATTAAAAATTGTTTAGTACAATTGGATGGTCGTCCAACTTAGGGTAGGAAGAAAGAGAGGTTTCGCCTTTTTCTAGCGAGAAAAGAAAGATGAATTATGTTCATATGACTAATAATTCAAAAACACGAGCCCAAAAAATGCTTTGACATCCAAAGCTGATAGTAAACCTTGTAACATAGAAACTAACTCAATGTAATACCTTCCAATTGCGGCATCAAAGTGAACGAAAAAGCAGATCTGTAACAATAGTGGATTGAATAATGAGTATAAATATAATAATAATGGAGTTGATATTGAGGTGGAACAACAAACTCTCCAAGCTCCAAAGAGTCAAAACGAAATACAATGAAACACGTGAGAGAGACTCTTAGAGTTTAGAGAACCAAACGGAGTTTATCACGCTGACTTGCAATATATCAATGAGAATTCTCACCTCTATTGCTGCGAGAGGACCGAGTTTGAAGAATGCAATGTCCGACGATCAGTGGAGAATATCGTAGTGTGCTCATTATTCAGATAAGCCTGTGAGGAGCTGTCATTGCACCTCCATCAAAAATTAGGATATGGTTGACTTGGGTTTATTTCTGTGTCAACCCCAGGCCATCAACGCGAGTGTTATTGGCGAGCGCCTCTTTCGTCATTTTCTTTGCGTCATCGGCCCTGTGTTTTACAAAACACCAAGCCATTTTGTAAAAAAAAACCAAAAAAAAAAACCGCAGCCGGAATCCACCCCCGACAAAGTGATGAATTTGAATTGATTTGGACAGTCCACCGATGCGAGCCCGAGAAAGTACAAGGAAGGGAGGGGAACCCAGAGAGCCGGCCAGAGCCCAAGAGGCAACCCAATCTCACATGTCAGGTGAATGTCATAAATAGTGCTTTATAGGAAACGAGGTCCACTTAGAGAATAGATAAAAACCCTGTAAACCACATAACTTGCATACATTAAGTCATTTGTCAAATGCATGAAAGATCAGGATTGTCTACCAGGATCAAGTTCTTAAAATCAATCAAGGTTAACAATAGAATCTGAGCACACAACTGTTCACGATCATGAGCCACTGGAATAGAGGAGTCAACCAAACAAATAAATAATAATTGACAAAGGTTAGCGAATTCTCCTAAAACATCTGTTCTGCACAGTATTCATGATTAATGTTTCCGATAAGATAGAAGATTAGCCATCAAGTTGTATTATATAAGGGTCACAGAAATGCACAGTATGTAAAGTAAATAACATGCTTAAAAGTACATAAATCAATGTAAATAATACGCAATAAAAGCGGAACGGAACTGCTGAACACGAATGCATCCTGATATCTCCTACAGCCAAACAGGAACAAGCATTAATTAAGCTTAAATTAAGGAAGAAGGAAACGTCAGTAACTTTGATTGTTCTCCAGCAGACAATAGGACCTGCTCCATATTGCAACTGATCAGCATAAATCACTGATGCTAAAAGTACTGATCAAAGGGGAGAGGCGCAGCTGGCATTATAAAACGGCCGGGCTGAATAATGTGACCATTTTCGAAATTAGTGAGTGGGCCGGGTGAAATGGCTCAAATGAAATTTTGAAAGGCATATTTATTCCAATAAAAGGTTTCTATTTAATAACATACATTAGAAACTTATTCAAACACACCCGGTATAAATTGTGAAATTATTAAGTTCCGTGCGTGAATTGTTAACTGCGCTGATCAAAATCCGACAGGGGTTAAACAGTGAAAGTAAAATATAACCAATTCGGATTTTTAGAAATTTCCTCCCGCCTGTCACTTTCTATTGAACTTTCACATATACAGGAAGCTTTTAGCGGTTCTCAGGGTTACGTTAGACCTGCACTCTGGATATGTAACATGGACTAGGGACTGGGATATGCATTCCAGCAAGTTCCAAGAACAGGTTCCTTAACCTGTAAAATGAAGTGATAATATAAAAGTTTTCTTCTTGGAGGTTTATGTGGTTTTGGATATTTATGGTGAAGTGAGTTTTTTTTTTTTTTTTTTAACTTCGGAAAGTATAGAGTATTTCCAATACGGGATCATTAAGTCAAGACAGTTTTGAGAAAACAAATCTAGTCGCTTGGTAATTACCATTTAAATATAAAAAAACGTTGACAGAATTTGGTAAATTTGCCAGGTGGACTTCAACAAAAAATATGAAAGGAGTATGATAAAAGTCAGGGCCGCAAAGAAAGCCAGTTTCGAGCTTGACCCACATTTACTAGAATTAAAAAAAAGACTTAATTTTAACCAGATGAAATAGCCCTGTTTGAATGAATTCCGGAATATTGAATATATATTGATGGAAAGAAAAAAGTATACATGAAAGATGACAAACCAAAGATAAGGACGCAAGTGAAAACAGATCTTGACTCTAAGCCCTCCCCTTAGTAGCCCATAGAAAGGAATGGAGACATACAATTGAAAAGCATTAACACTTCTTGAAAAATAGAATAAAGGGGACTTAAAAATATACTACATTTCTTTAATTTATTATAGATTGATCGCAAGTCAGAATTCAATTTGCAGCTTTCAATGCTGCTTCGGAAAATGGTCGTCTCGGGTTGCCCATAATAATATTATATGGCCTATATATAAATATATAATATTAAATAATATAACAATGCTGTAATAAACAGAATCAATGATTATAATGAACATACAGTTTAGCAAAAATTAGTGCTAACCCTAACCCCGGTGGTCCAACTCGACGATGACATTTTTAGGAAATAAGAAAACTGGTTTACGCAACCATCAATTTGTAATTGATGATATATCGCCTAGTGGTAAAATCGAGGATCTAGCGGCACTTTCCACAGCAAAAACACTAAAAGATGATATACATTTTAACAACGTCATTCAAGATTTTTATAGTAATAAAGCAAGATATAAATATATATATTACATATATTATATCAGTAGATAAATACAAGTATATGTATATGTAAAGAGGAGAGGCGCAGATCGCATTATAAAACGGCCGTGCTGAATAATGTCAAAATTAGTGAAGTGAAATTAGTGGGCCAGATGAAATGAAATTTTGAAAGGCATATTTATTCCAATAAAAGGTTTCTATTTAATAACATATATTAGAAACTTAATCAAACACACCCAGTATAAATAAGTGAAATTATTATTAAGTTAAGTTAAGTTAAGTTCGTGAAATGTTAACTGCGCTGATTAAAATCCGACAGGGGTTAAACAGTTTAAATTTTATCATTAAAAGTGCAATGTGAGCTTAAACAAAAGAAAAACAATTATTTATGTTTAGTAATGGTAGCAACTGTTCGACCGCTAACTACATAAGATAACTCACCCTATACTCTATTGTATATATATATATATTGTAAATTGGTTATAATATGTTGTAAATTATTGTAAACAAATGTAAATAATATTACCAAACCATACGTCATGTCAGTGTAAATATTGTAAACAATAAAAGACGCAGCTGCAAAAAACTAGTTTAGAGGCCCTTGCAGAGGGAGCCAGGAAATCTCCTCAGGACATAGGATCAGGCTCCTGGGGCTGGGTGGGCCCTGGTCTAGAACAGTCTAGCGTAACCCAGCCCTGCGATTTGGTTGGTCAGAATAAAACCTCGCCATATTGGCCACTAAAACCCCAGCCCGTTGGCTACTTCGAGCTATATATACCCCCTAGTTTTAGCCGAAAGTCATTCCAGCTACGGTTCTCTGGACTGGTACTTTGCAGCTGCACTGATGTATCTAGATTTGGCATTTTCATTTATGAAAACCTCTGCATTTCTCTTTCCTAACCTCGCTATGTTATAGTCCGGCCTTGTCAGACCCCACCCTTTCCTAGTGGGATTCTCTGCCTTCGTCTCACTAAAGCTAGCACCTCCTTGGAAGAGATTTCTTCCTTGCGGACGACGGTCAAACTTTACCTAGTAGTGTCTCCCCCAGTGGCCAGACTGCCTCTCTCCGGTTCACACTAACCTTTGGGATCCGGACGGTTTTCGCCTACCCTCAGATACCGAGTGTGAATTCGTGGTCATTCCAAGACCCCATAAACTACCTACAATACATACCCTATACCTCTTCTCCTGAACATAGTGCACTGTCGGGGCACATACCTATCATATATGAAGTCAGATAGTACAGTAGTAAGACCCGTCATGAAGCAATTGTCCAGGTCACAGCCTTATCAATCCTCACTTCGTCACCAGGGCTAGGGTAACTAGGCACCCCTCCCATTTATCCCAGCACCCACTTTTGATTTTGAATGGCTTGTAAATTACGGTAACCACCAGTTTTCTTTTTATTTGTCATATAGCTCATGTGACTAGGAAGTGTCATTGTGTCCTTTGATGAATTATTGTGTACAATATACCCTTGTCTCTACATCGAGATAAATTTCTCTCCACTAAGGATATACGAGTGGACAAGGTTTCGGATAATTTAGTTCTTCAGCATACTACTTTCTTAAGCGCTTTTGTTATCGTACTGATGTAGTCCATCACCGGATGCGTAGAGTATCTTCCAAATGTGGCACAGAACAAGTAGAGAAACATTTTAATCAGGCTCCATCTACATCTCAGCAAAGTAGGCCCGGCGCATTTAAGCCGTGAGACCGACTTTCTGCCGCGATGACTTTCAACATCACAATCATCCCGAGAGATAGGAGAAGAAGAAGAAAAAAAAAAGAGAAGCGGGCAATAGTGAGAAGCGGCGTCAGCAGATGGCCATTTGAGTGAAATCGCGTCTTCGGTGTGACACTGTGACCGACCCAGGGTCGCGGTAGTTTCACTCCCTGAGCCAGAGCGAATCCCCTCGGACCCCGTTCTGACCGGAACATGGATTCCTGACCGGCGATTCCACGCCGAGAAAACGGGGCGTTATGGATCGGCTGACTCCAAGCTTGGCTGTCGATAATTGATCGGTCAGAGGACTCTTAGAACTCTAGAACTTCTCAAATGTCTTATATGGCATAGAATTAAGTGAGATGTCTGAAAACCATTGTACTAGCATTCCGTGTCAACCATGGATGTTGCCCTAATGAAATTCGCAGTGAAAGCTTGTATTTTATCAAATTAGGTATCACAAAGGAAAAATCTATCGAGAAACCAAATTATATTTTGAATCACATTAATAAAAATCAAATAATACCTTATACCTTAATCAATTTATATCGTACGTAATATATACTCATTGTATACTATTTCATGTTGGGTCTCGATATGAACTCACATTATAAAATGATGATCCTAAGCTACTATAAGCCACACTAAGGCTTAAGGATCCAAACTAGGCGTTTATAACTAAAAGTTCACGCCGTTAATTCACGATATAAAGAATATTGCCTAATAAAAAATATATATGATTTTATGCAAAATCGAACATAAAATTACTTCAAATAAAGCAGGAAAAAATCAATCTACCCCCAACCTTCATAAATGGGCGTTTGTTTGTGAAAAATATATGTTATTAAAATATCATATTAACTTATGTATGGCGTTTTGACGTATCCTCAGGTATATCCGTCTTATGTCTTCGTATCAAGGAAGTAATAATCATTTTTTAAGCTTAATAAAAATGAAAAAACAATTAAACATATTTTTTCATCCTAAGCCGATTGTTAGACATCAATTATTGAAAACAAAACGCGTTTAAAATATTATCATTTTCTTGATTACATATTTTTACGCTAACCAATAAAAACTACTTATGGATAATTATTGGTCCCGGTTGGGAAAGGATATAATAACAAATTTTCGGTCTCTTCACAGTATAATTTATTCGACAAAAACGTTTTCAACTTAAAGCTGTCATAATCAGTTGTCAATTAATGCTATAAGACATTTATAAAAGGTAAAATACTTCTATAAAGCAGAACGGCAAATAATAAATCTAAAATATTGTGGCTCCAAAATAGTTTTGAAGGTTTCCTGTGCATACAATTTTTTTTTGATACTAGAGTTTATAGCGTTCAAAAAAATGTATGTACCAGAAGGTAATCATTTCTTTGTATAATGGATTCCAAATAACCCTAAAAAAAAAAAAAGTTTAATTTATTGCAGTGAATTCAACATTAAAAAGGACTGGGTCTGTTAATTTGGTTTCATATTCTGGCCCACTCCGTAAAAAAAAAAAAGAAAAATATTGTAAATCATCTTAATGGCGCCATTCGTAGTCAAAATTGTAAATGGAGGGGAAAGAAGAATTTCAAATAAAGAGGCAACATTTGAGAGATTTCGCTTCAAGCGATTTTTATCAGTTGACACAGAATCCAATTAATTTCCTGTCAGAAATGGCGTTATGCTCAACTCTCGCAAAAATAATCAGGCCACACGACCTCATTCCATTATTAAGTTAATTTAATTATTTCAGTTATATGCATCAGAAATCAAAAGATGCTCATTACCATGACTTTGAGGGCATTTGTACTACATGCGATGCGTCGAATTTCATTACTCTAGATTTTTTCAGATTAGGCATTGATAGCGCCTTTAAAAAAACACCTATTAAATATGAAAAATGTACTTTCGGCTTCAGAAACATGAAGCAAATTAAATTTCGAGTCACATGAGCTAAATCAGTGCCATGTTTGGACCGTGAAAGTGAGCCACACACCCTTAAAACACGTTTTCACAAGACTTGCGGAATTCAATTAAACATTTATCTTATGTGTTTCTTTAGTATGCTATTTTAGAACCAATAGAGATAAAATGAGAAAAAAATATAAGAGCATATTTTTACCTAAATTTTTGGCCCAATTAAAACGAATTATTTTATTATTTATAGTATATTAAAATAAAATAAAAAATGAGGAACTTATGTCGATTCAAATCAGTTATTTGAGATGAGTAGTCGATACAAAAAATAAATCATAAACTATCTGTTTTTTTTTTAATTTAAACATTTTGCTTAATTAAAAATAACAATAATACTTAAGTTAATTATAAGTAGAAAATACATAAATAATGGCAATCCGATCGTGTCGGCCAAGTACGGTTAGTCACAGTTTTAAATGAGAAATGGTAATTTCTCGCTTGGTCCCTCGGACTTCAAAGCAAACAGTGAAATAGAAAAAAAATTTCCGCAGTTGTAACGACCATGCTAATGACGTTATTGAAGCTTTGTGAAATTTTCCTTATTTACCTTTTGTATGAAAATGGGGTATATCCTCAATCATTTTTATTATCGATTTGGCATGAAATTGCTATATATAAGCATTTCATTGTAAAGTTCTTCTGGAATTCTAGTTAGAGTAGATCCTAGCAGTTAGGTATGGTGGAAAACCCTCTTTAGAAACGTCATCGTGACCTGGGGTAAACAAAGCGTTCGTTCTCTGACTAGAAAGGGGTGGTAACTTGTAGATTATACACCCTTCACACCTTTGATTAATCGGCGTGAACCGAAATAAACAAACATTAAGAAATTATTTAATTTTTTTTGCCTACAATGAAATGATTATACTATTAATTTAATATGTCAAAAGCTATAAAGAATCAATCCAATTAACAGTGTTCAATGTCAATTTGCTAAATAGGTCATCGCATTTAACTACAAAGACCATTAGCAATCATTTCCGTTCAAACCATGCCCACACAGGTAGATACACACACGTTCGTGGTAATTTACCAATTGCCTGATTTATAGAGGGGATTAACATAAAATCATTATTCGTAGCACACTATATCCTACGGTTACAGGATGAAATAAATGTTCACTGAAGGCAGTCCACCCATACGAAATGAAGTTTAAAACCACATTTAGTATTGACTACATTTGTCGTAGCTATATTGGAATTATGCTAAAGACAAATTGTTTACGGCTCATAAAATTTTATAGGAGCTTCTTAAATATGATTTGCAATCCGTCTTTTCTGATTGATTCGAATCATCATTGCAGAAGTTCATTATTATGGTAAGGAAAACAAAATAGAACGCGTACCCAACTGGCTGAGGGTTTGAAATCGATAAATTAAAGATAAATAAATAAAAAGTAAATCCGACCGAAATTAGTATATAGTCATTTTAAAAATCCCTTATCCTATACCAACCAATCAGGCCGTTATTCTGACCAATTAGGCAGGGCTTGTGGTGTCGGGACCGTGAACTAGTTCCGTTTTTCTATAATAAGGCCGTAAGGTTATTGATAACGCATGTATAATATGTGAAAGTATGTGAAATAACTTCTACTTATTCGTGGTAAAGTTGGCACAACAAGCATAGCTCGAGGTGTTGTCGAATATACTTTTAAAGTTTTAAATTGAATCATTTTCACAACTTATGCAAAACTCATAGACAGGTCGCCCTGGCCCTGAATTAATGTAGAGTTTCTACTTTTAAGGCACGGAAATTATTGTTCAGAGTACCAAAACAAAAAAAGGTGCCATTCACAGTGAAAATGGGCCAGACGACATGACCGAAAAGGTCGTTGACATGCGAGTCGGGACCTGTTCAGAAAGCGAACAGGAAGTGTGTGTGTGCAAGCAGACGGTTAAAGGGAACGGAGAAAGTTTGTACTGATCAGACTACCATGTGTTAATTCGGTTCTCATTCAGTGAGTGAGATTATCCGTTCTGCTATGTTCCAGCTTTAGGATGTCGGTTAGAGGGTCGTAAGCAACAATGGTATGCGTAGATGTACAATGTCGATGTCATAGATACAGTAGCTAGGGAGATGGGATAGGGTGGCTTGGCCCGAGTGACAAATACTTTTTATGTATTTTCTATTCTATACTAAGCATAATCAATGGTTATAATAAGTATGCAATTTAATAAAAATGCGTGTAAAATCTCGTGGCACCACTAGATGTAGACATTTTTACATTTAATCAGTAAAAAAATTCCACCGTCAATTTTTTGCGATGGCCACTTGGTGATGAAAATTAGAACGGCTAAAGAAGTACTTTTTAAATAACTGCTGTTTAAAGGGAATTATTGTAATGTCAAAAGTAGGCGTAGTAAGCAAAGTTAATGTATACACACGTCTACATTTTGTCATTATCCGTACAAACTAATTGAACAAAAGTAATAAATTTATTTAAGGGTGGCAAATTGGAGACCACCCCTAGTGGCAGAAACTCTAGGTACACATTTTTGATTTTATGAGATCCGTTATAGACATTAAATGAGTGAGGCCCATTATACGATGTTCCAGTTTGAAAAGGTAGGTCACAAATACCAAAATGAAAACAGAATGGGATGAGGTTAGAGTGAATTCAACTACGGCAATAATGTTTATGGTGATATCCTGAATTGTAAAATCCCTGAATCTTCAAGGCATTGAACCACTCAGGTTCGCAGCATAGAACTCAGTTTATAGCTGATGTAGTGACGGTATAAATAACACAATGGTTTTCAATTCAAACTGGCATATCATTATCATAATTGAATTGCTGAGTTTGGAAAATCAAAATCCCAATTGATTAATAATTTTAACGTGTGAGAGGATAGATTAATAGAATTTACGTTCTGAAAATTAAACCCTCTCGAGTCCGCTGTTTGAAGTGGGACTGAGGAGGGTTAAAATATGAACTCATGTAAGCAAGAAAACAAATACTTTAAGGAATTTACGAAAAAAATTACAATATAGCAACTAGTAGACGCAGTCTTAGATTAGACACAAGGCACAAGTTGATGTAAGAAATTATACAACAGATTTCCCATAACAAAATAATATATTGTGTTGTTGATAAAAAAAAAGAAACTTTTAGTTTTTACCTAAAAAAACCTTGACTATTTAAAATACTTTCAAAGGTACCATACCTTATTACTAACAACAATATTATTGCACCCTTATAGAAATTAAAACAAAATATACGTCAAGTTTCATGAGTTTCAATACGATAATCAGTGTTAGCAATTAAAATTTGAAACTTTCATAAATACTAATTCAGTGAGTTCTGCAGTAGTTCGCTTTAGGAATTTTCTAAGTCAGCTATGTCGAATATAATTTCTATCGACCGTTAAACGATTAATAATTGAAGAATCGATTTGACAGCTCTCAGAATTTTATTAAATATCACTTCCTAATAGATGTCAAAATTTAATGCTGCTAGTGCTATGAGGAAACCCTTTACAAATACTGTACACGCTAATATTTACTGCTCGTTAAATAGCTACCTATTAAAATAATAGGATCGTTTATTTATTAAAGTAGGTTGTTTCGCCGGTCGAGGAAAGTACTTACACTGTACCTAGTAAGCCGTGGCAGGTGCTTGGCAAGGTAAATAACTGCTTGGCGCAAGGAGGATTTAAGTTGGGGGACTTACGGTAGCTATCGTCGTTGAAGTTTTCCAAGCACGTCCTTCAACGACCTAGGCCCATGTAGTGATACGTTCTGGCAAGAAATATAAATCTCAGGCAATCTTCTTTTAAACTGGAGAAACGCACATTCTCATTCTTTGCAAGAAAGGAAATATTTAAATATTTATACATCAATACTCTGATATATTTTCTTAATCCAAAAAAATATGAATTCATTCATAAAACAAGATTAGGAAAAAAATGGTGTATCATCTTACTTTTTCTTTCACTTAACACTAACGATATGTTTGTCACGTACAATTTTATTTCAGTTAGCTGTTATAGATTTTCCTTCAGATCTCTACCAAGACCTATCCACCAAATTCCTACCATACATATAATCTCCTAAACTCAAACATTTCTTCTCAAAAATAACATATGAAGTTAGATTTGTTTATATACGCATTTATCATATACGATTATCTCTGATAATTAAATACATCCATTACAAACAAAACTTCATCAATAAGTGGTATTTTTTCTTTCTAGTTGATTATTTAACATTTCTATATAATAACTGTTACACTAAGAATCAATTAATTATGACATAGTTTGATCATTTTTGGCATATTTTTGGCGAAGAGGCTATATGTACATATACTAATATAGCTCCTGGTAAATTTTGCATGTTAAAAACTAGTCGAGAGGACTAGTAACCTCTCTTATTATTTGATTATAATAACATTTGAAAATATAGTGACTTTTCGGACCAAAGGAAATGACTCTGATTATACAGTGAAAGACAAAAATGTACTAGCTGTATGGCCGACCTACACAAAAGGTTAGGTGCATTTGCGAATTACACACATTTCTAACTTATATATAAAAGCAAATTTGTGACTGATCACGTGCCCAAATTTTATGTCGAATTTAAGTAGCAATGGACAAAGGAACGACGCGCCCATAGGACTCATTAGTACCACCGAATATAAGTTAAAGAAATTTTAAATACTTATCCTATCAGCAATACGTACGCTAAATGCTCAATGTTCTTCTGGCTTTTTTTGATAGAACCATATTATTGACAAAAAAATATTTAAGAATTTTTTTTTTGACATAGCTATCGTATTTCAGAATTATGAAACGAAAGTGTGAAATCATGGAAAAAGAATTTCTTAATATATTAATTTACTTGATATTTTAATATATGTATGCATACGAGCACTGATCGTACAACAGCTAAGTAAGTTTTGTATTATATAATTATTTTTTAGATAATTAAGAAAATGCATTTAACTGTACGTAAAATTAGCGAAGTGTATTTATTAATATACAGTTGGTCAATAGCAGTTGTTTTAACTTTTAAACACATGAAAAATATTTTGGCTAGGATTATGCTTCCACTTTGCGGCGCCACTGCGTACTATTCTTCAGTCAGTTAATTTTTTTCTTTTCATATTACCTTGCTAACAAAATTATACAATCTTATATAGATGAATCTATTTAGATGTATGACAAACCAACTAAACTTAGAACATATTAAATAACGTTAATCAAGCGATGTGATGACAATGATGCATTATCACAATGCTCACAGGTTGGTTTGTCGAGATAAAGAAGGCTTTTGCGTCATTCGATTTGGTATTGTTTTCGTCTTTTGTCGCTCTTCAGTGTCTGTTTCACGAACGATGCCATTGATTCTGTCGTCACAACACTGTATTCGTTGCTTTTGTCAGAATGACCGTGTACGTGTGAAAGGGTGAAGATGAAATGTACGAATGAGAGGATTATTTTTTGGGATTCCTGCTTTGGCTTATGAGAGTACAGTGTTTTTCCCCGAATCCCCTAATCGGCTAATAAATTCTCCTCCTTCAGCCACGTCACAGGATAGGAGCCAGTGGACAAGAGCGCGAGAGCCACAGGCGTTCAGGACATGATTGGAGAAACTGGCCATTGCCAGAACTCTCACTGTAACGTATTATAGCAGGTCACGAGGTAATTACCACTTTAGTCTTCAAGGAGGATTATAGGGATGTATGGTGCAGTGTAGTGACTGTGTGGGATTAGGGTGGTTGGATAAGTATGGAATTTCACGATCTGGAAGTTCAGTTACAGATCTGTGCATAATGGCTTTTATTTTTTTATTTATTTTTTTTGGAGCTGTATTGTGGTATTTTCCAGATTATTTACTCTACTCAATATAGTATAATATAGCAACAAGTATTAAATTCATCGCGGCTGAACCATCAACAAAGTGACGGCATTGATTGGCAGATCATTAAAGAGTCTATTTATATCTTCACAGCTAAATTTGTTAGCCTTTAAAAAATGTCATCTCGCTCAAAATAAGTTTGAGCTCTAATCGTTCATCCGTCCTGCTGATCATTAGTTTATATATTTTAAATCCCAGAAGGCCAGCAAAAGTGTAATAATGTGTTTCTAGACAATTAATTTAAGGTTCTAGGAAGTCTTTAATAAAAGACGAAAGATTTATTCGCTTTAAAGCGTAGTAGTAAATAGATGGATTTATGTAGTCTATACTGATTTCCATAATTTATAATAACAGGGGGAAATGAATAAAAAAAGTCTATGCCACAAAAATAATAGCATTCTTTATACCCCAAAAATAATTTAACCAAAAAAAAGTTTTTTTAGAGTAAATATTTATCTTTAGCGGATTTTGTATGTCGGGGCCCTTTAAGCGGGGGAGATAGTGCCTAGACTCATACTCTAGTTTTCTAAAAAATATTCAAGTCCAACTACCTTGACCAACTCGACACTGGCCTTCATTTTTATAAAAATTCTAACCCTCTCTAATGTATACTGAATAGCTAAAAAAAAAAAACCCGGGTAAGTGATGAAAGTTAGACTGTGTTTGCTGCCGGCAGGACCCGAATAGTAGAAATTGTTTGCCTCCGTATCCTACTTCTTTTGATCGGAGGCCAATTGTTGCTGGCAGACAATGGGCCGGCACTACAAACCCGGATTGACGCAGCTGTTCATTTCACTCTCGGACATGTTTCTGTGTATAAGGTTGGCCGGCAAACGGCATTCACTCGGCCGCAAGTTCGGGGTCAGAGTTCGAGGTCCGACAATTCCAGCAATGGCCATCCACCGGGGGAGAAAGTACAAACCACCTGACTACCTGTCCCCTTTAGCCAGAGGGTGATAAGTGCCTTCCGAGAAGGAGAAACTGTCGTTTTCTTCATCTTGTCTTTTCTTTTTACCCCCCCCCCTCTAAAGTAGATTTATCTTAGTTGTTTTTGTACGCATATGCGTATGCACTCTCTCAAAGCAGGAGGCTACTCCAAACAGTATAATAACCCAAACAAAATCCATTTTCGTTAGTACATATTGAAATCAACAGATCAATGGTTATTAGTTTAGATAATGACGGAAGAAAACGAATGGGCAACAGTACATTTTTATCGATTAGCTTACATACCTAAAAACATTTCTGCGCATTAAATTTCCACATTAATATTTAATAAACGAATTTTTTGACTCGTTGAAGCACCTAACCAACCTAGTGTTTAACACTATGGTCCCACCACTCCTCCTGCATCGATGACAACAGTCTGTCGGGGAAAAATTAGGTTAAGAATTAGTATGTAAGTTAGTTTTAAGTTGGATCAAAAAGATGAGCCCCATTACCTTTATTAGTCAGTTTAGTCCAGTCACGTATAATGTGTATCATTATACTTGTTTATTCATTATATAATTTGTATAAAATAACAAAACCTGTATATAATGTAGCGATGCTACAGGAAATACAAAAATAATTTGTAAATAGATTCGCCTGAGGATCTGATAATTATCTGTAAATTTAAAGGGGCTATGGGGGGGGGGGGGAATAAAAAAAATGATACAGTCACAAATGAATTGATGGTGGTTATAACATGAATTTATGAGGAAGTTTTTGAAAAACACCAGCTATAAAATACGATGTTATAGCCAAATTTAAAACATCTGATAAAATATTTCATCACTGGACGAATAAATTAACACTTTAAGAAAAATATGATAATGATAGTTAGCGATGAGAGGCGTGCCCATCCGTGATTTGGTGTAGAATGACCCTTGCGTAATACCTGAGGAGAATTAATGGATACATATAATGTGTGCTATCATTAAATAAGTCTGAATAGGCATGATCGGCTTTATTAAATATGCCGAGTTTACTGTAACAATATAATCACTGTTCAAGGTCCTCGTTGAAGGTCAATTGAACTGCTGCTCAATTCGAAACGCGTTACAGTAAATAAAGTATTTCAAAGAAAGAACGAAGGTTCAATAACTCATTTCAACATCAAGATATAGAAAGAAATGTGTGAAGGACAAGTGCCGACAAAGGAACATACGAATAGTGGGGAAAAAAAATAATAATGGGACCCGCTTTTATACATACAGCCGACTAAGATATTATTAAAACGGATAAAACTTACTAACAATAAAATAGAGTTATCGCGTAGGAACATTGCGATCGTATTTTGTCACTATGTCTGGCTCCTTGCAACACGGTATTAGCCGTACAAGTGATCTCGATTTGATTGATGAATTTGAAATTTTAATGGAATTTGCCAGTAGTTTGTAGGAAAAAAAAGTAAAATAATTCGGCTCCTTACCTGCAGAGAAAACCGTCTTAAAAGGTCCCTAAAGTCGCTTATCAGAAGCAATTTAGGATTTGAGGTTCTGATATCTCCCCCATGATAGAGGACACCAAATAGATGATAAAAATATAAATCCAATGATATTCCAGAAAAATTTTTATGCAACAGATTTCAGAATTTTCTCTATTTACAATTTTTTTAATTGTTTAACAAATGATAAAAAAATACTGTTTATTTTTTCATAACAACATTTTATAAATGTAGAAGGATCTCACACTCAACTAAACGGAGACGACTCTTTATATTTTCCATTAGTCTTTATGGTTATCTTTATCCATGTTTATAAACAATGGTTTAAATCATATAAAACAATTTTGTCAGTAAAAGACAAGAAAAAAAAAGCTTTGATAAATCGGGAAAAAATGGAATGGCAACCTATTGGCTAGTATTCAATTTCGAAATGAATGCGAACATAAAAAGTTTACTTTTGCGCTGCATAAGAAAAGAGTCGAATTTCCCGACCGTGACGAACAAGGCAAATAAAAGCCACTGTAGGAATTAGGTGGACAATTAAAAAAAAATTGGAGAAAAAAGTAGGTCTGAACATGCAGCCTTGACAGACACGTATATGACCTACCTAGCGGAGAGGCGTGCCTTCACGCCCCCGCCCAACCGGCGTGAAATGCCCGTGTCACTCATCGCTTTCGTGTTCATTCACACGCCGTGTACACACCGAAAAGAGACGGAACTTTATTTAATCATGATAGGGAGAAAAGTGCTGTTTAAGGTGACTCCGCCGTTGTGAAAGGTCGCCGAGAAAAGCCAACACACCCCGCTTAATGATTGAGAGAACTCTGGTTTCAATGAAGCTGTTTTGAAATAGATATTGTAGATGTTTTTATTTTCGAAACAGTATTATAACATATCTATAGCATTATCCTCCCTAAATATTCATAATTTAAATCATTCAGGTGATTAAAAAATCATACAGGAAGATACCAATGGTATTAACAGGTTAAGGTGGTAACAACAGAATAGAGTTTTTCCAAAAAAAAACCTTGTTGACATACCAATATCATGTTCTATTGGCTTGCTAGCCAAAACGGTGGTGTGTTGGAACTTCCATACATACACAAGTTGAACAAGAGTTCTATGGAAGCTCTA
This sequence comes from Acanthosoma haemorrhoidale, assembly GCA_930367205.1. Taxonomy (NCBI): domain Eukaryota; kingdom Metazoa; phylum Arthropoda; class Insecta; order Hemiptera; family Acanthosomatidae; genus Acanthosoma; species Acanthosoma haemorrhoidale. The sequence goes on along the minus strand of OV884015.1, from coordinate 47,448,547 downwards.
AACAATATTACCTCCAGTAAGTTCTTTCTCTACCTCAAACTCTTGAGATGTCTTTTGCTCTCCTAGATGTGTTAGAATGATCCAGTAGTATCTTCCATTCTTGGACAAAGAGGAGAATCGCCCTGTAATTGGTCTTGCCCAACAACTTGGTTTCGAAATGCTCCGAGTCCTGTTTTACACTGTTTACAAAGTGCATAAGGCAGAAAATGGACATGTTCCAAAGTATCTTCGAGAACAGCCTTTCCCCTCTCCTAAGCTTATGAAGTTTTCTACTGAATCCTCTATGGCCTGTCAGCACCTGTGTATTACAATACTCTGGAACGATCCATTCCTAACCGTTGGGAAAAACATTTTTTGCTACTTGCTTAACAAAAATATATCATTTTTAATAGTTTTATTCTACCCAGAAAACTACTTTTTTTCTGATGATGAGAAAATAAGATATTGGAATTTATGTTTCTATCAATACACATATGATTTCTGCCATAGCACCTCTGGCTACTTAAATTGCGAACATTTTCCTTAAAATAACTTTATTAAGAAGGTTGCGGACATTCCAAGTCAAAAAAAAATCATATTTGGTTCGGTGAATGTGAGATAAAAGAGATGAATTTATTATCCTCCATGTGCACTGATTTAATTAAGAAACAATACAGAAAATATCTAAAACAAACAGCGGATATCGAGAACAACTGTAAGGACTGCGCAGATGGGACTGGAACCAGACCCGGGTGCTCTCAGCCTCGTCCGTTCCGCACGGTCGTTCTAACCCACATTCTTCTTCAGAGCTCTGCTACTTCTCCCGTTTCTCTGCTGTATTATCCACCGTTTAAACACACATAATATATATTCACAACACGCTCTCTCTCGGCTTTTATAAATTGTTAAAATTTTATTCACAAATCGAACAAATAATTTCATTTCATTATAAACTGGAGACTGTAAACCAAATCGAATACCAGTCGAACCGAAGTCAGGCCAGGTTCATATTTTTTCTCTCAAAAACTCGAGGCTTTTGAATTATGTTAAATGATGTTGAGACAAGCGTAGCCCACATTTTTTTTTAAACCATACTACGGAATCCGTGTCCCAGGCGGGGTTCCCTCATGGGTCTCACTCACTATTGTCGCGTATTGCAGTGCAATTTGGTGTATGGAACTGGCCAGCGCACGGCGGTTTTATTGTATTAAATTTCTTTTTTCACGCTTATGGACCTTCCTCCAATATACAAGCGAATAGGATGGCCACGATCTGGCATTTTCCCTCTTACCAGAGTGGCTGATGTCTTCTCCTCAGACATGATCATCTTTCTGGATCCACACCACTCTTCCACAAGGGTACCAAAAGCACAAGCTCTTCTGACGACCTCAGCTTGGGAGTCCGCCGCAATTGTCTTCGCCATATCATCCGAATAGGCTAGCGTAGTCCCATGTTTTTGACCAGTAAGTGAAGGAATATATAGGATAACTGTTTGGAAGGGCTAAGCTCACACTTCAAACCTACTGGCGCTACTTGGAGCGAATAAACAGTATGGTAAGTCACGCTTTAAACGCTATGTAAAGAGGCTCCAAAGAAACCATCGTTTTAAGCTGATTTCGTACAGATAGACAGATCTAGGCTAAAAATCGCCTTACCCGGCGAAGTTGCTGAAACCATAGCCTGGTTTGGAACACAACGCAGTCTTGATTGGATCGAGGTGTTGAGTAAGGCTCCAATCTGCGAATGGGCTGATTGGTAATTAATGATAGCCCCGGGCTCTACTTTCCCCGCTCTGAGCGAATTGGTTCGCAGTTTTGCAACAACGGGCGGGACGAAGTGCTTTTGTTGGTCCACTTATCCAACCCAATGTCTGATTACTCCCACACTAATATCGTAGCCTCGTTATTACATATACATATATTTGTGATATTCCTTTAGGAACTTTATCTAATTTTACGGCGCCTATGAGTTATTTGATGTAGTGCTGAGCTATCGGGATCAACGTGTATGGATTTCTTAATACCGAAATAATTCTCTTAATAAATTATAATGTCTCAGTAATGTCATTATCATATAATTAAAATTTAATTTTTAGAGTAACGATGATATTTTAAGAGTGAAGGGTAACAAAAAAACTTAATAAACGTTTTATATATATTTCTTTATTAAAATAACATTCTAATCTTTTACCCTATTTGACCAATAGCACAGGCATATAAGAAAAAAACAATTATCTGGTGCCTAGGATTTTCAGTTTTTCTCTCAAATAAGTTTTTATCTATCAGCTCTACGTTTTTTTTAATGTGAAGTTCCAACTGTCTCGAAATTAGAAGACTCCTGGAAAAGGTGGGTCTTCCTGATTATTTTCAAGATGATTGGCGTGTATTTATTGACAGTTCAAAGCGAAGTTGGAAACATCCTACACAATGGGAGTAAATATGGTTCAATACCTATTGCTTCAAATCACTCAACGAAAAATGAAAGATGAATATAGCAGCACAGGTTAGTCTTGGAGAAGATAAAGTATTATGAACATCAAGTGATTTGTGTGAACTTAAACATAGTAACTTACGCCTTGGACAGCAAAGTGGGCTCACCTAATATCCTTGCTTCTTGTTCTTCTGGGATAGCAGAGACAAAACACACAACTGGATTATAAAAGAGTGGCCTCAAAGACAAAACATGGACGTTAGGGAAAATAATGTCATTAAGGACCCCTTTTTGCAACGAGAGAAAATCATCTTTCCTACACTGCATTTGAAGATGTCCATTATGAAACAGTTTGTAAAGACTCTTAATAAGAACGGATCATGCTTTGCGTATATAGCGGGAAAATGCCTCAGTTGGCTCATTAAAGATAGCTGCCTACGCAGGTTCGATGAATGAGGCTGAGCGAAAACCCTGGACTTCATTTTTTGCTGTTGTTAATTTATGAAATTCCATAGTAACCTATCTAACCACCCTAATCCCGTAGCACAGTCATTGCACTGCTCCACTCATCCCTATAATCCTCCTCGGAGACTGAAATGGCAGTGGCCTCGTGACCTACTATAAATGCGCAACAGTGGGAGTCCTGGCAATGGCCAGTTTCTCCAATCATGTCCTGAGCGTATGTGGCTCTCGCGCTCTTCGTTAGCCTCCACTGGCTCGTATCCGGTGACGTGGCTGGTGGGGGATTTGCCAAGACTCCGTCCGCTTCCTCTTTCGCTTGCGAGGGAGGCAACAACCGTGTGGACTTGGGGGGCCCCTGGGCTGTTTGTAAATGTTTGTAAATATTGTATGAATGTGCGAGCGAATGATGAATTGTAAATATGGTATAAATGAAAACACTTACCTTAATTATTTATTGCCTATTAAGTAAAGGCAGATTGTAATTTCATCATAATAAGGAATTTTTTGTTGCTGTAGGAAATTTTCTGGGCGAACGTAAAGCTGAAAATTATGTTGAACTGGTAAACGAGATGCTTAACAATTTCAAATCCCTTGGCTGTAACATGAGTATTAAGGTGCGCTATTTTCACAACTATTTAGACCTTTTTCCTGAAAACTTTCACAGCGATATTAAAACTATTGAGTCCCGCTGCCAAGGAAGATGGGATTCGGATACGATGATAGATTACTGATGGAGTTTAAAAAGGGACTGTTTCAAAATGCATTCAAGAATGTCACGGGAAAGAAGCTTCTTAAGTATTCAGTGACTAGTTGGTTTCATCGATGACTCCTTCCTCTATCTTTGCATTAAGTTTTCTTATTTGATCCAAGGATTTAACTAAAAATAGTGTATTTTTTACGTATATTTCACTAAAATGTTATATCTTACAAATTTGAGCTCTTACGCAAAAACTAATACCATATTTGAATTCAGGGCATAACATTTATAAGAAATCAGCTCCAAATACTCCGGCATTAGCGAAAAGTAACTCGTTTGCCATTGACGGCCATTTCTGGGGAATACAACACCATTTTTGAACTTCTTCATTGACTAACAATGGCCCCTTTGAATCAACACGATTCTAGTTTTCATCTTGTTTCCTTCAGTCCCCAGTATATTTCCACGCCACTTTCATATCGGCATTTCCTGACAGTGTTTTTCCTCAATAGTTTCTGTAACTGTCTCAGTGATTGCCATTCTCTCTCATATAACTGCATTCCTCACCTTAAGGCAAGTGGAAATCCCATTATATACCACCATATATATATATTAGTCTCGTTACGGCTAAGCAACGAATCGGATGAATAACCAACAGTTAACTATCTTTTTTTATTTTTTTCCTTATCGAACTTTATCGAAGATCTCTTGAGGGAGTCGATCTCTTCAAGTTGTAAACATCTGTCTTTCTTTGAATGTTCCAGAGAGCTGACTAAATAAGGGCACAAGAAAATAACCCATACAGGACAGAGCGGACCCACGGTAAATATAAGATAAGCAGGAGAATGTGGGCTGAGAGCGGTGACAAACTCGCTGGCCCCACGCAACCTTCACCTCCTTCATTCATAGGCCCTCCTGTAATGGTGGCTTAGAGGCCCCTTCATATAAGCATTAATGAGCTGAGCCTCAGTGCAGGTAAACTAATGCTTTTTAACAGCCTGCTTTGAGTGCACCATTCAAGCTTAAGTGCGAGCGAGTCCACACATTTATAACCCTATTCCATTTAGAGTGCAGTTTGTATAATTAGGAAAATTCATTAAATCTTTCGTTAACATAGTGTTCGTAACTTTTGCTCAACAAGCGTAATTGTATTGGCATGGTATTTGCCTTGACAATTTGACTTTTACGGAAAATCCACAGATACTGAAGATAATAAGCAAATAAAGTTCAACTTCTCACAAACAGTATGCTCATAAAACAATAAAAATTGTGTTGTTAAACTAAAATTTTATATTTTTATTTCAGTAGAGGATTCTTGCTTAATATGCTTAATAGGTTTAAAATATTTTCTGTAGCAAATAAAACTGTTTATCATGTGAAGGTACCTGAATATGTATGCATAGGTAAAAAAAAACTTTGATTATTATCAGCTTAAAGACTAATTTTAATTTTATTTGTAAATATCTATATTTAATTAGGAAAAATTATTTTTTTTTGGGTAAAGTAAATTTTTATTTATTTTTACCACTTTCAGAAAATGTTGCATAAATTAAAAAAATTTGACGAAAACAAAAGCGACCCCATAATAAATTATAAAGGGTTATTAATCAATTAATTAGTAATTAAAAATTAATATTTGTCTATCCTGTTGAATTGGTTACGAAATTAAATATATCGACGTCCTTATTAATAAATGTTACATGTGATAAGACTTTACTGGACTAATTCATCGACGATGTTATGGAGAATACTAAAAAAATCTCCAAACTAGGACAGAAAAAAAGTAGAAAACCAAAATCATCCTAAGACAGCAACAGTTCTTTTTTGTCTAGCTTTGCAAGCCCTGTTCCTAAAAAAACTACATTAAAAGTTTTTAAATCTTCTGGTAAATCATGGAGAAATTCCTTGCCAGAAACAAAATATAATTTTTTTTTTTAACAAATCAAATCTTTATTGTGATAAACTTACAATCTGCATTGTTGGGCAATAAGGAATTGTGTTCAATGTTCTTATTCATACCATATTTACAATTCTTCAATTACTCGCCCATTCCTGTATTTACAAAGCGTAGAGGCCTCCCAAATCCAATTAAAGTAAAACAAAATGTTCTTTCTTTTATAAGAAGAAAATTACAATAGATAATTGCAACAAAAGATCGCATTCATATACAATTTAGACATTTTTACATGGGAGGATCCCCCGATTCGCCAGCAGTAATGTCACCTTCCCGGCTTTGGAGGAGAAAAGGATTTGGGAGCCCCCCCTTGTTAGGAATGGTCTATACATAGATAGATCATCTTCGAGTGATAAGAAGCAAAATCAAGAGATAGATTATAAAGATCTTTATCAAGAAATAAAGTTAAAAATCTAGATCTGGAACAAGATCAAAAATCAAGCACTCCTCGTTAATTGTGATTTCACAACTGTGAACGGGAACACCGTTAAATGTGCGATGAGCCACGCTTGACTTGATTTTTTTTTAATTGCAGTTCGAAATTTTATTTGTTCCTTATAATTTTGATTCTTACAACGAGTACATTTTCTTTTCTTTCTTTTTTTACCGTGCCACTTTCGAATTAAACGTATCCACACACATACATTTCACTTGAGATATTCCGGTTTCTACTTTCTCCTGGTAAGACCCCGACCTCTATGACATGAAGAAGACGACGCGTGGCGCAGGTTAGGGGCCAGCTGCGCTGTGAAGATGGCCGGGCATTATGAATGAAGAGGAGAAAGGATGCTGTAAGAGGCCAGAGGGGGATGAGTCCTTACCGTTAGTCACTAGTTAGGCACTGCCCGGAACGGTGGAGGCCTTCGGGCTTATCCTTCGCATAACCTCTACACTGGATAGTTGTTAGACAGTTATGCTAGAGCTGGAACCTTTATCTATACACAATAACTTCCCTGAAAGAGCTATCATTTATCTCACAATTATGCACCATTTTAGTCAGCTAGTTAGAAATCTATAGATTATTACTTTTAATTCATTATTTTTAGTGTGATGAAAACATCAAATGCAACATCCATGACAAAACCTATTCTTCAAGCCAAACAGAGGCTGTCAAAAAAACAACGCAATTATAACTTGATTAAATTCAAAAAAGCATAATCAATCAGGACGTCGAGACCATTAATTATTTTTTAAATACAAAGCCACATTTTTTTTTACTGTTTTCGTTCTTTACACAATTTCTACATTTTTTACAAATCACATTTCCGAACGCACTGACGTCAAAGACACGGTGATTTTTACACTAGAAACCTGGATCGCATTTCAAAGCGACGTAGAAATGAAAATGAAAAATTAACACCTCAAAATCGTTTCACAAATCATTCAAACTACGTTAGGGATCATTAACTTGAATCTGTTGACGTGAGAGGATTTCGTTACATTTGTATTATATTAAGTAGGGTACTGTTATGTACTAATACACACTTGCTTAGGGTTTTTAATTTTTTTTTTTATCTTTGAATTTTGTGTTTACATATCTCAGTTTTATTTTTCAAGTCAGTTCTTGCTTCAATTCTTTCATACTGTTTTGGTTTACATTAATTTCATTTCATACTTTAAATTCTAGCATTATATGTGTATATCAATATTTTTTATTTTCTTATTTCATTTAATTTTTTTTTAATCTTTGATTTCTCTGGACATTGTACATTCATTTAAGCGGAGACTGATACTTTCAAAGAACCCAGTTTATGTTAAATAAATGTTTGTTCTTAAGGAGCTTAACTCCAGGGCAATAAAGACATTATTATTACTGTTATTAATATATTAACTCCCCCTCCCGATTTCTTCCTAAGGCAGACGATCAACCAACAAATAAAACGTTACACCATTTAACTAGGCATGCTTACTAACACATATTTTGGAGTATTGAGCACAAAATAACTGTATAGCCAAAAAAATCATTCAGTTTCCAATCAAACCTACTCTGACAAATCACGACAGTACATGCATACAAATATACACAGACGCTATTAATACAATTAAAAAAATATCATCTACTTCGGCTAACAACACAGCAAATACCAGTCACAAACTAGAGGCTATTTACGATAATTTAAGTTAAGTTTACCACAAGCTTTAGTATTTCACATGGGAAGGCATTTTTGGGTGTCCTTTCCCATACGTCATTTGTTATTAATTGTTATGTACGGCCTGTAAATAAATAAATATGCAAAAAATTAAAGTAACTGCTTAATTATCATTGGCTTACATTTTTTTTTCTTAAGGAATTGACATTATATTTCCTGGGGTCATTCATTAGGTGTATGATTTCGTGTCTCTGGGTCAATCAATCCATTACTGTTTTTGAAAAAACCGACCACTTATTACAGAAGTATGTAATACTTCTTGACTTATTTTGAAGTACCGGTACGATGATGGGCCCATCATAACACCTACAATCCCACGAAGAAGGTTTCTGAACTTGGGAAAAAAATGTAAACGAACATTGTATTATATCCTTACACTGTTGAACCGACGAGTAAATTCATATAATGATCTGCAAACTAACCAGTATTTATCGTCAGCAGTCGCAAGTTTGGCAAGGTCTTTCATCTGGTCGGTGAGCAGGAAACAGGTTCCCCTCTTGACCACTTCCTCTCCTCAGCGCGGTTGTCCTTCATTTAAGTCCGTCTAACAATATATTACTCCCGGGCTTTTATTTTAAATTCTGGTAGTCTGAGGATCTTTTGTCTTGGAAATGCTAATGTCGGCTATTCACAGAACGACTTGACCCTTTTTGATGGTCCCAGCAATCAAGGGTGCCGTTTAAAACGGTGAGAACATTACGTTACAAACGACCCTTCCCCGGCCAACACGTCAGCCCTTTAAGTTCCAAAACTCCCTACCCATAAAATACAGTTTTCTCAATAAAGTAATCACCTTATCGAGGAAAATTAGATAAATCAAAGTAGCCTGATTTCCCACATCCTATTTTTTATAAGTTTGAGAGCTATGGGGAAAAAAAAAAAAAAAAAAATTAGATAATAACTTTCCTTTATTTTTCCCACATCCTATTTTTTATGTTTGAGAGCTAAGAAAAAAAAAAGAAAAAAAAAAATTAGATAAATAGAAACTTACTAGTCAAGTTCTATTTTTATAAAATGTATACTTAGAAATAAAATAAATAGAATGAGAAGGGTTCCCAATAAAATCAAAGTCTACATAAATTGAAAAAAGATTTCATCCGGAAATACATCGCGAAGCTGAGGAAAAAAATATTGTTTTGATGAAGGAAAAAGTCACACGGTCGCCTCAAACGAATAAAAAGTCCTGGAGTATCTCAGCGGAAAATTGAATACAAAGAAGATTTAAAAGAAAGAAAACTCCTTCAAGCCCATAAATGTAAACTAGAAAATTTCATTTTTTATTCTTCTGGGTTAGATGTTGAATACTTAAATCTATATTTCTCTTCTGCATGCGATATGTTATTTATTTACCGATGAAATTCGTTTTAGATCGCTATTAAAAATGATAATTATTGATCAGTACATCAATACTAAATAAAGATATTATTTACTTTGATCAGGCATAATTATGACTCTCTCTCTTGAAATGGCCAGGAAGAATTTTGTTTGAATTTATGTTTGTGGATAAAATCCTGGGTTCGAGATACGCGTGAACTGAAAATGTTGAAAATAAATTAATGCCAAAAAACAAGTTTGGAATTTATTTATTTTAGATTCGTCGATAGTCGACATCCTCCACCAACAAATACTGGGACCTGGTGCAGACATAAATAGTATATAAAGACGTTGCCCATAAATTGTAATAAAAACAAAGGTTAGAACTCGCACATTTAAACCAAATAATAATATTATAACATAAACTGTATTTATATTTACTATTCTATTATATGTCATATTTTTTTGGAAGACCCACAGGCAGCATTGTGAGACATCTCGGCCTTCAAACGCTTTCAAAGAAAGAGATGGTACGCGGGCTGAATATCCGGGAGTCATACGTAATCGAGGGAGAGAGAGAAAAGTGTAATTGAGAATTCTTCTCTCCTGAGTTAATCAGATTATTAGGCTGTTGAAAGCGCTCGTGGATAACAAATGAAAAAACATGTGGGAACGGGAATTAATTTATCACACCACTATCATAGAACATACCATGGAACATTGCTCTATTCCTATTTGAAAGTAGATCCTCTCCGTTTACAGCTAGGATATTCTTTATAAAAGAATTGAGCATTAAGAAAGACCGCAGACCGAGAGTATTTCCCGAGCAGTGGAACATGGAATTTGGACCCTGCTGCCCGGCGGGGACCTAGGCACTAGGCTTGGGGATGAGGGAAATGTAGGCTAGGGAGAAAGGATTAGAAAGCCAGCATGCTCCCAGAGCCCTCCCAGCTATACCGGCGTTTTCTGGAATCCGGGATAAAGTCAGCTGTTGAATGGACCTGGGAATGCTAGAGCGAGGTCATGTCGAGGGTGGTTTTCCAGACAGAAACGGCGCATATAGAGAAATTTTCCCATTTTAATCATCCCTCAAAGAAACGTCTATCGTCCGATGAAATTGAAGTACGGCGTAGTGCATTGTTACCTGACCCTAAGTGTGTTCATTCCGACACATTCGTTCTAAAAATTTAGAATAGATTTCACAGACACCGAATTCATTTTTGACAAACCAAAAGAAGCATAAAGAAAAATGACTAAGTAAAATAAAGTTAAACCTCTAATTTATGTAGACTTTGATTTTACTGGAAATCCTTCTCATTCTATTTATTTTATTTCTAAGTATACATTTTATAAAAATACGTATGTAAACTTGACTAGTAAGTTTCTATTTATCTATTTTCCCCCCCCCCCCATAGCCCCTTTAAATTTCTATTCCATGTACATACAGGTTTTTTTTTTTGGGGGGGGGGGGTTTCTAAGCTCTCTAGTTAGAATTTTAGGATGAGGGAGAAATATAAAATATAAAAATATAAAATATTGATTTTTTTTTTTTTTTTTCTTCATAGCCCCTTTAAACTTATATAATCGAATAAACAAGCATAATGATATACATTATACGTGACTTGGCTAAACTGACTAATAAGGTGATGGGGCTCACCTTTTTGATCAACCTTAATATATTGATATACATACAGGCAAAAGATTTAACCATACCTACTAAGTGTTTGTTTAATTAAAGTAATTAAGTAAAGTAAAGAAAATATTAAACATGAAAAAAATCGTTCAAGATTTTTCAAATCAGAGCTCAGAAGATATTCAAGATTTGATATTTTGATAGTTTCAGAAGTCAGAAACGCAATAAAATAGACAATAATAAATTTTCCTCTAAAAAACAGAAAGCTCTAATAAGTTTTGATTGAAGAGACAAATAACATTAACGCAGTCGATTTTTTTTTTGACAAAACCAAAAAAACATGTTTTGATATAATGTTTTGTGGATAATGGTTTCAGCTCTGAAAAAAAAAAAATATTAACTTTGCTACTTGTTGACATCAACCAGTGCAGGGTGAAAATATAAATAAAGAAGCGTTCAGGGCACTGGTACGCAAATCGTTTTCCTACAACGGGGATCAGGTGATAAACTTTGAAATGAAGTATGTCCTATGAAAATATTACAAAATTCAAGTTTTGAGAGACGAACATGGAAAGCGCTTTTAAATAAGTCTAAAATATCAAGAAGTTTCAAAATCTATCATACGAAAAATCCAAATACACTTGTTTATCACTAACATCTATCCAAAGAACAGGGCCTAAGAAGACAATTTTCGTGGTAATCATTCTACTATTGTAGTGGTGCACTTGGAAAAATTTTTATGATGGCATGTTTCAGTTTATTTTTCGGGTAATACTTTTCAACAAATTTTCAAATACCACAAGCAGGCCCAAAATAGAAAATGACCGATCACCGCATCTCAAAAAACAAGGCCTAAGAGTCAAACATCTTCTAATACTGTAGAGATGCAATCAAGATAGAAAACAAATGTATGTCATTATCATAAAGCGAAACAAGGGAATTAAGCTAGTCATTTTAATACGTTTTATAGAAACTAACGAAGATCTCGAACATATCTGCTTCAAGCCTTTATTTTCATTTATTCATATTTGAAAACAATATTCGATAAAATAGCTTTACGAAAGATGTTAGGTAATACCCGTTGACTGTGGATTTTTTCCACTTCAAGTTGAGTAAAATAGGCTACCTAAGTTTTAATAACTGGGGTGCTAAAACTATAGAAATGAGATCTGAACCGGCATGCCCTGCCCTTGAAACCTTGAAATAGTTTATAAATAAGGGCATTAAACATAAAAATAAACAACCAATTTCTGAAGTATTCAGCGTTGACACTGATTGAGAGGAACTAGTTAAGGCAGAGATCGGCCGCCGATAATGGATTCCGTGGGAGATCTGTTTGCTTCTGGCTTGTTTAAGTTTCCTGACTTAACACTTCACGAAGCACTTCTGAGCCTCGAGGGCTCGACAAGCATTTTCCAATGTTTATATTCAATCTTCTACCTAAATTAAAAATACACATGTAGGTATATACAAGTTGTGACCTAAATAATAAGACTATATTTTAGGGGAGACAAGAACTAAACAGCCGCTTTGGACAACTGTACAGACTACTTCGAAGGACATCCCATCTCTCAATAGAAAATAAACTACTTATTTACAAAGTTATGCTTAAGCCAATCTGGACATACGGAATAGAGCTATGGGGGACAGCAAAAAAGTCAAACATCAAGCGCATCTAATCCTTTCAATCAAAAGTCCTGAGAACAATAGTAAATGCCCCTTATTACGTCAGCAACAAAACCCTTCATAATGATCTGAATATACCCTACATTATTGAACTCATCCCTTCCTAGTTCATAAAATTCCATGTAACCTATCCAACCACCCTAATTCCTTAGCACAGTCATTGCACTGCACCACTCATCCCTATAATCCTCCTCGGAGACTAAAACGGCAGTGGCCTCGTGACTTGCTATAAATAAGTGACAGTGGGAGTCTTGGCAGTGGCCGGTTTCTCTAATCATGTTCTGAGCGTCTGTGGCTCTCGTGCTCTTGGTCAGCCTCCGCTGGCTCTTATCCAGTGATGCGGCTGACATAGGAGCGTGGGGGACTTCCCAAGACTCCGCTTCCTCCTTCGCACGCGAGGGAGGTGACAACCATGTGGACTTGGGGGGCCTCTGGGCTGTTTGTAAATATTGTATGAATGAGCGAGTGAATGATGAATTGTAAATACGGTATGAATGATAACATTTATATCAATTACTTATTGCCTAATAAAGCAGATTGTAATTTTATCTTAGTAAAAATTGTTGTTGTTGTTGATATTTTAGGGGTGAACCTATGCATTACTAGCAGCAAAAAACGTATGTTTTTAACCTTCTAACCATCTAAATAATACTTCAGCTTTCGTATTTTTTTTACAGACCTCTTCACGTTTCGTAAAATAAATATATCAACTAATTTATTTCAGCAACTGAATAATTAAAAAAAAAATCATTAACTTAGATAAAGCACCTAAAACATCCATCAAAGAAAATTTTGAGAAGTGATAAAATTGCAACATATATTTATGGTCGGTACCGTAATTGTTATAGACAGTTTATGTTATTGAAGTAAATATTAGAATATTTTTAAAACAGCAATTGTCGTCACCTAATGGCTGAAAGGAGTCTTTCAATTTTACAAACGTCTCTATAAAAACTAAATACCAGTTAAATATAATTATGATGATTCGTGCATTGAAGCGACAGGACAAGGGAAAAACAATATACAAATATTCAAAGATAATAACAGACAAGGTTATTTTTAGGTGGTTTATAAGGAATAAAATAGACTTGATAATTCTACTATCACAAAAATAATCGTTAGCGATTAACTTCATGATAGGTGCACGATACGTTACAATCTTTTTATTTAAATGCCGATTAAAATTCAAATTTAATTCAAGTAAAACGCCGATCATGCTCATCTGAAAACAATGAAATAAACTGAGAAGCTAAAGTAATAAAAATACAATTTTTTTTGTTGGTCAATACCTACAATCAAGCCCTTGAATAATAAAGGTCAAGAGAAATAAAGATGAATAAAACATGATGAGCAATTAATTTTTATTTATTTACAGTAAAGCGCGATGACGTCAGCTGCCGAGCTGTAATTAATAATACATTTAGACGTCATTATTTTTGTTGTTAATTCAACAGTTTAAATAAATTAGCAATCTGATCTTTCAGTAAATTTAGCAATTCTGCCATAGTTATTCCTAAAATTAATTACACTACGAACTTAGTTATCCCTATGCGATTAAAACCAAGGATATTGAGTTGTTTATACAATATTGTTAAATTTTTTTAACATTTTTGATTGAATATGTATTAAAAGGACTAACCCGTGACATATGCTTATGATTGAATGTTGTTTTCTCCCTTCAAGGTCATTTTTTCTCTATCAAACCGAGTCAATAATATAAATAACAGGTCAGGTCGGAAAAAAATATTCTTTTTTCTTTTTTTTTTTATGAGACATGTTTTCAAACTTTGATCAAATATACCTAGTTTTTATAAATGTATTTATCACCAACTTTTTTGTAATTTTTTATTTATTGAAGGATCGATTTTCTGAACTGGATGATAAACCCTGGAAGAACTCCTCTGACTTAAAGCCTTTTATCAAATTGAAGGAAATAAAAAACTTTCAAAATTTAAAAGTGTCCTTGTTAAGTGTATTTTGGTATTTAGCGAACTCAAGTTACTTTGAATAAAAAAAAGTTTGTTTCAAGGTATTTCAGTTGAGATTAATCAAGGACTTTATGCTAAGTGCGAAGTTCCATTGGAATCCTTTTGGCAGTTAGCAAATAGACTTTACGCCTCAGTGAAGGGGAAAGGACTGTAAAATGTTTTCAACAAATTGTTTTGTTAAGATTCCCTTTTTAAGTGGGACTATTCTATGACAAGTAGAATTAGTCTGTAATCGCCAATTATTCATTATTTGACAACGACTTATCAAAACGTACATCTGTTGTTTTTTAAAGCGTAAAAAAAATATACAGGTTATTTCTATTTGCCACCGCAAAATTGGTGCTTGTAAAGTTTGGATGATTAGTGAAATTTTCACTCGATAAATATTGTAGCTTGGGATTCGTAAAGGAAATATTGAGAGTGGTGTAGCAATAATTAGTAGCCAAGCCTTGCGTGCTCCAGACGCGGCCTCAAAGTCATGCACCACTTCTACTAGCTCAATATTTAAGGAGTTGGCCAGAAATTAAAATGTTCTGTCGAGGTGACCTAGTTCTGTATCTAAGCAGCAGGTATAGTTATAAATAATTGCTCACATTTCCCCCGAACAACCACAACATATCATCCATTCACTAATGTATTTTTGGGACTATGGTGAATCCTTTGATAAATTTGATGAAAATCTTGCATCTCACATCATCAGACAAATTAACGTCTATTTGAACTATAGATAGCATAAGAAGGAATTAGTTATACAAATACAGAGAGACAGGAGCATTTCGGAATATACTTGCCTGCGTTGGTGGACGAGGGGATTTCCCCTTATGGTTCTAGTACGGAAGGTGCTCATTTTAACATATTTAGGGGATCAGAAGTCACCCTAAGAGTCTGAGGAAGAATTAAAAAATAAAAAACAAAAAAAAATTAATTTCAAATACAACGAGGGTATTTACACTAGTGGTTGGTGTAACTCTCAAAGCATTATTTTGTCTGAAGATTTAAATTCCTTTTTGGGCTGGCGTCATTGATTTGTTCTCATTCTCTCAGCAATTATGTATATTAACGATTTTGAAGCGTGATTATTTTCATCCGTGACGCTTCAAATGCACAACGAAGCTCCAATTTTCCTACAATGTTCGTGTCCGAAGGTGAATATATATTTAAAATTACCCCTCAATTTTTTTAGTGCACGGCCTTAAATGGTGGTGGCCTAGATCCGCGGATTGAATGCATGTTACACGTCGAGAAAAACATTTGTTTTGCGGAATAAGCGTTTTATCGAGGCGTCGCACGCCCACGCCCCGCAGATAGCAACTGATCAAAATGCATCACGCTAGACTTCCTGCCTGTAATTCCCCAACGGGGCATGAGGAGGGGGGCTTATCGCGAAAGGAACAGTAGAAAAAAACAAAAAACAGCTCATCTACTTCATGAAATATCAAACCGGAATTTATACTTTTTCACCAAGTGTATACGAGAAACATTTAATAACGATAAAAAATAACTAATAAATCTTTTCGAAAAATACCATGCGGTCAAACGGAAGTTTATAATCGCTCTTATGAAACTACTTTCGAGTTTATGAGCTTACTGCGGTCGGAAAGGTGAAATTACACAGGTTTAACTCGATCTCCCAACGATAGGTATTATTTCTTGCTGAGTATCAGGGCATTTGATAAGTTTAGACTCGGCTGAAGCAACTACTCTGCAATGCGATAGACAATTAATATGATTATACAGGCGATGTGGGAAACCTGGTTTGGATAGCGCCTTAACATGTGCCCAGCACTCACTTGAACGATCTCAGCCGAATACGTTATAAATACGAGACTATTCTCCTATCAATGAAAGAATCACCTATTGCTGATTGGTTTGGATCAACAATTTCATTAAAAAATACGTTTTTTGGCGATTTTAGGTTGAGAAAAATTGGATTGGTGCAAGCGCCTTCTTGCCAACGTGCCTTAGGAGCCGAGGATATCATAAATAGTCCGTTATTAAACCATAGTCGTTATCGAACATAATCTGATCCAAAACATAATCCGAAGTAGAATAGGCAAAATATACGGCAGGTTATCTTTTCTTTTAAAATACTCTCCTCTACAAAGATTATTTAACTGAGAACACTTTATCTAAAGATACACGATATTGTAAATAGAACAGCTCCATGTATTAAATATTTGTTTGATACTAGCAATCATTACATATTTTTATGGAGCATTCACCTCAATACCAACTAAGGAACAGTATCCAAAAATCCCAATAAGACCGCCATACTTAATAATTAAATTGGGATCTCAGCAGTTTTCGGAAAATCTCTTTTTGACTGAAATTGTCAGTTTTTTTTATACCTTTCTCAAACTGTACTAGTACTAACATTTTCTTACTAAAAATCATAAAATAACGAGACGAGAGATGTACTGAACGATAAGCAAGTAATAGGTAATTGTATGTATATTGTTGTGAACAGTAGTCTTCATGATGGCTGAATAGGCAAATCTTTTATTGAGATGATCAATAAAAAGATTAATTTCAACGATTCGAAGCGACCTGAGGTAGTTCCTTTTTTCTAAAAAAAACATCTCAAATAAACCTAGTTTTCATGTCGTATTTCAAGTTTAACCCTCATAAATGCGAAAGATAAAAAAAATCTAAAATCGTATAATATTTTAAATAACAATAATGGCGCTAAAAATAGTTATTTCCTTTAGGGATAAGAAATCAATGATGATTTGTTCCACTTAAAGGTGTGCCTATTAGATTAAAGAAAGGTTATTAAAGGTGACGGTCCAATCGGAAATTCTCTCTTGTTTTAAATGATAATGCACACATATGGAAATCCCTATAAAAAAAATCAATAATAATAACTAAAGTAAACAAATAACTAAACTACGCTGGTTTTTTTTTTATTATATTAAATTAAGTCAACAACAAAAACTATAAGTTGTAAGATTATACAAAACCGTAACTTATAGAATGTTGATTACACAAATTGAAAACGCATGCTTATTAAGAAAAAAAAGTGATTAACTTACTTTCATTTTACATAGTTTCACACTAAATATTGAATAATGGTAATTACCTGTAATAACAAATAAAAAGCAATTAAAAGTTTTATTCCATTGAAAATAAATATCAAATAAGAAACCTCAAAGATTACTATTTCTAAATTTACAGTGTTCAATTATTGGTTAACTTACTAATCATAATACAAGCTTCATTAATGAAGCAAAGTCTCAAACATCACATTGTCAACTTAGCGAGACCGCTATTATATTATATATATATATATATAATATATACTATATAATATAATATAACCGCTATAATATTATATTACATATATTTTTCCGGATATATTATATGCCATTTTTTTCATTGATTTTTTCGGACGTCAGCAACAGATTTCCGCCTTATCACTCTACTAATTGTAGTTAGACATGAGAGGCCTTCTACACCTTGGCCGGTCACTCAAACTACCTCCTGAATTATATTTGTTTAAATAAAACACAGTTATTTTACCAACTTTTAACATTTCAGCGATTTCATGACAAGATTTCCCTTCAAGTGAAAACTAATGATTATTTCACGGATATCTGTACTTGTATGACGAACCATTTTAACTAACCGAATGAAATTATTGTTTTGTATTGCCTTAGTAAGGATTAGTAAGCAAACAAAATTACTTATATTACAAATGTTTTTTTTTTTAATTCGAAAACAAATTTGAGCAAACTATTATTCGTGTAAAATGTTGTTATTAAACTCTCTAAAAAAAATTGTCGAATCCTCATTATAGTTTCAGTAAATATATATATACAGTAATGTTTTATGCTGCAGAGATATGACAAACTTCAGCTTAGTCTAGGTAGACACAGAAGTTGGTTCCAAAAAAAAGGTTAAAAGCTTTCCCAAGTGGTCTGCCATACGATTAAGCATTGCCTATAAAAAATAATTACATGAGTAATTAACTACTGAATTGATCTAAACTATTTTTCGTCTATTTTTTAGTGTTTTGATCTTGTCTCAAGATGAAGCATCGGCAGCACAAATACTTTACATTTAAATTTAAATTACACGGTTATTTTGAGAAAAACTTGAAATTTTTGCAGTTATAAAATTCTTAACTACCGACTAGTGTACTATATCATTAATTTGTAACGCCCTATCATTAATAAAATAGACTACTCCACAACAGATTTAATAACTTGATTAAAGACGAGTAGGATTTTTTTCTCTCCATTCCAATCAATTTTTTTCTTCAATTATGATATTCAATATTTACATAATAAAAATAATCTTGCTATAATAACAATGCTAATATGAAACGCATCTAGTCTAAAAATAATCAACATCTAACTTTTCTTCATTTGATTCGGCTATTGATTGGATGCAGTTGTACGATGGTAGGCCAAGCGAAACAAGGTTTGTTTTGAGTAATTTAACTACTTACAAACAAATTTAGTGACATAGTAGTACTTACAATACTAGTTGTACCTTTAGTATAGGTAAGTATACTAGTGAGTCTATGTAAAGTCAAATTACTCAAAACGAACTTTGTTTAGCTTGGGCTACCATCGCATAACTACATCCGATTGGGGATATAATTATCTTTGGCATCCCTAGGTCAAACATACAGACAAACGGTCTGTATTATTCTATAACGGTTTCTCCTTTCTAATAAAACAACGGAATCCTAGAAATAAAGTTTAGTCATGGAGACATAACGTTTAGTACTCAATGATTATGTACTTTGTAAAAGGCACGAGAAGTTATCTCATCAAAACCATAAAGTCATTTATTATACCGGTATAATGGTGTACGTGAGTTTCTCTCAGCCCCATTACCCCTAAGCGTATGAATGCGGTATCCCTTTAGAAATTAAAATGCGGTATAACTTGCAGAGTCACCCACCTGCGATAGGAATGTAGGACAGGTGGTAGGCACTCACCACCATTTTGAATTGTATGCTAATGCCCGTTAGAGATAACAGTCACTCGCTATCATTACAAAAAAAACAATGTTATCAAATTTGACAGATGTTAGAAAATAGGAGAACGCGCTGATATGGTCCACCTACGTCCCATATGTCTAGATCGGAAAAACATTACAGATCATCCATTGAACAGATTATTAAAAATAACCAAAGTAGGTATGAATAATAACGCTGATTGGTTTATAATGTTGTTTTTTTAACAAACCCAAACATTCCATTTCAAGGTCTACAGAACGGTATTGAAAGGTCCCTTCTATATTACTAACTCATCCCTTCACTGTGACATCCATCTGCCAACTGTCCTTAAGCTTATACCCTAAAGATCTTTCAAATTCTTCAAAAACCTATCTGAATATTCTTTCCAACTCGTTATGCAGAAGCCAATCAAGTGACACAAAAAAGCGGAGGCTTCTTGATCTGTTCTACATAGAAAAGCATATCACCCTTGCCCTCTCTCTGGTCTTCACCACATAGTTTAATATGTATTCAACTAATTTTTATTTATTTTTTTAGTATGCAAGTTACTGTTAAGAATTTCCCGCTGATAACTCCATCATTTGTAAATTACACGATTACCAGTATACGGACTGTATCAAGAATGTATAATTTTAATTGTGCTTTCTGAGCAAAATAGTAAATAATCGTCCTTAAAAAAAAACGGGTGTACATATATAATTCTATAACACGTTATATTTTTGATTACTTTCAACTCATTAGGCCCAATTAAAACCATTAAGTCAACTCCCATGCTTAGGCAAAAAAAACTCAAAATCAGAATCTCGACCCCAAAAACTATTAAATATTATTACCTAATTTGGACTTCGAATTCATTAATTTGTTTACTGAATAGAATATATGTATAGATATGATTTTATTATAATTTTTAGCTTTTATGAATAACTTGTAGTGTTAAAATCAATTTTCAGTTCACAATTCAAAAAATCAATCACAACGTCGTTCAAAACAATATCTCTTTAAAAGTTATTTTTATTTTTGTTTTTTTCTACTTGTCAACGTATTTCTGTTCAGGACTACGTGTAATCTAAATTTTTCATCACTAATCTTTTACAACATTCTGTATTATTATCGCTAGATTTTAAGGAAGGATATGGTTTTTCTCAGCGTTGACAAATTTTAGATCATACACAATGATGAGGAAGTCTGAATAAACTAAACGTAGGTTTGTAGTAAGAAAAAAAAAATTGAGAGAGACTCTAAAGCCTTCCTCTTTTTTCTCTTAAGTGAAGGTTTTTTTTTTACAAGTGTTAATTTGAAATACGAGAGCTTCTTTTTGGAGTATTGACTCGTTCCCATGTCATTATTTTTAAGCTAGCGATATCATTCCAAAAACTCAAAAAAGTGTTTCCGAACAAATAATTTATAACAAGCAATTAAGAGAGATGGAACAATGGAAAAGTTAACCAACCGTAGTGGGATAGTAGGGATTATTTTTTTTTCAAAAGCTATCCAACATTTTTTGTTCACAGGGGTTTTTGTTGAACGGTTGCGTCCCCCAAGCCGCATCAAGGTAGCTGGCAGAGAACTCGACACAGGTGAGCGAGCTTCACAGACCCCGTATTCTGTCTCATTTACCTTGCTAGCCGAACTACAGACCCCCCCCCCCGGGCTATTGTTACCTCACAAAGCACGTCATCGAACGCTTAGTTAAATATACTGTTAGTTAGAATATATTGTTAGTTAGAATATACTGTTAGTTAGAATATAGTTAAAGTTACAACGAATATAACTACACCTCAACATGCAAGAGTCCCACTGTAAGTGACAATATTCTGACACGTGCCAAAATTTCTAACAAGCCCATCAACAAGGCTAGTACATGAGTTTTATATTATACAAAGTTGTAATAAGTAAACAAGTAATAATAAATTACATTTTTTGGTATATTTTTCTCAGTTATGAATATAACAAGAATATTAAGGTCGATTTAAGCCAATACTGAATTGCACAGAGCTTAAAAGTCTTATGTCATGAGCACCCGACCTGATCTGGCTGAACGAGCATGACCTATATTTGACCTTGAGAGCTCTCTCTGCAAAATTATAACAATTGATGTTGAACTTAAAGGGTCTTAAACTATTAAATGACAGACTCAATATCATAATAGATTATACATCAGAAATACTGTTGTAAAGCTGAAATGTAAGACTTTTTTTTTCCATAGTAAAAAAATATAAGGCGGTGAATAACCGAATATTGAATACCGATTAAACATCCTGTAAAATTTAAATAATTAAATTGATTTATTAGTGAAAAGAATACCCCTTATCTTTCTAGATGTTGCGAGGTTTTCGTAGTACCAGTACTCCGAGCTGCCATCACACGTGAATACTTCCTTGGATTGTTCCCCTTCATTTTCACTTCTACCTAAAGTCCACCATACTTGCTGGAAATCCATCAATTCATTTATCAACTCCCTTAACACACCCAGCCTTCCTCCTGGCAGATCATATTTCACTGACTGATCGTTCCCAGCCATTACCATTATGATTCCCCCATCATCTCCTCTCTGAGATTCGAAAACGACAGAAGTAGCGGTTAAATAATCACAGATTGATTAAGAATGTTATTTATTCGTTATACTAAGAGTAAAAAGATTGGCATGACTGTATAATTTTTTGGGGATGGTGAAGTTGATTAAAGAAACCGTTTAGATTTTATCAAATTTATTAGTGGATGTCGTTTCGAGTATGTGTGTCTGCATCAAGTTTTAGTATGAGGTGGTCCGCTGATGGAAGATGTTTACCATATTTTACTTAATTCTCTAAACCATTCTGTTCCGGAGATAATACACTTGCTGACTAAACGATGCCATAAATAAGACGTCAATTGTCCATAATAAACTAAAGACATTGTAATAATTAATAACTATAAATGATAGTCGGACCAATACATCAATAACAACATCTCATTTAAACACTTTGCAATTTATAATTTATGACAAACCACTTTTATTTGTTCAGACCGTTTTGTGGTACCTTATGAAAAGTGTGCTCTCCTATCATTAGCATGTTTATAGCAGCGAAATAAAATTCACTGTCCACCAAGGGATATGAGCCCAAGCTTTCATATCGGACAGTGCATATCATAATTACTACACCATAAAATTTAAATGTCACATGCCCGTAATGAATGTGGCAACAAGTTTCATTGAAGGATCTATTTCAGGAACATCCGAGCATGCAAATATGTATGTTACTGGGTTTAATAATAAAAATGCTCGGAAAGTTTTACTGCCAATCCTTTTAAAAATAAATATTAGGAGGTCATAACAAAAGTCTATGTGACCCTAATCAAGGAAAACAATAAGCATTGATTCTCAGAGACAGGAAGTGAAGGGCAAAAGGTAGTCAGGTAGCTATAGCCCATTTCAGCTCAGAACTTCCTAGAAGACACCTAGTTAGGACACATTTTAATGAGGTGGGGCGATTACGGATGAAATTCCGAAGGTTTTGAAAACACCCTTGAACTCCGTCTTTAAAATAAAAGTGCAGGTAGTATTATTTTGTTTTCTTCCAATGCCTGGCTAAACTATTTTCTTAAAAACCCATAATATGAGTCAGCTGCTCAGAAGGGTTTGGGTTAGAAACCCTTCTGAGAAACTGACTCTTCCGACTGGTGAAGTAGTTTAACGGACTGCCAGGCTTGACCGGTGCATATGGTAACGGTTAATTGCGATTGTGAGTCAGGTAACCGTCAGTAGATGTGAGCCATCATTCTTAAGCTCCCGTACGTATAGTGGTCGAGCTAATTTCATCGTGATGTAGACTTGCGTTCGATTCCCATGACCGGAAATGAATTAATCATTCGTTGCAAGCTCGTTAGACAAGAATGAGTAAGACTGCTATCTCTACCATGTCAATTATTCTTCAACTTTATTCCTCCAGTGAAATCCTTAAATGTCACATGTACAAGTTAACATATACATTTCTAGTGTAATAAAAATCTATCCCATCTCGTTACAAGATTCCTTGAAAATAAGTCACAGTTACATTTCTTGATGGATAACAGAAAATGCTCTATAAAATTGCATTTCTTGTTCCACGATGTTGAGTAGTCTGACGCAAAGGATAAAACAAGGCTGAGTAATCGGAAGAGTATTCACGTCGTTTCACACGGCATAAAGAACCCTCACTTGAAAACCAAAATATTTTTAGCGATAATTTTCAAATCACGATTTGTCCCGTCCTTGTGTTCAATGCCACGGAACAAAATTTTATTCACCCGCTTTGAATGTTGCGAAAGGGACACTTCAATTATTCAAGGGAAATCTCACCGAAGGACAAGAGTTGAATTATATTGTTGAAGGTATAATACAATCCTTTACACAATCATGAAATCCAAAACCTACGAACGGAAATGGGTTAGAACCAATAACTTGATAAAATCTGGTCTGTTGTAATACACATCTAATTTGAGAATGATTTGAATTGTTTAGGTGACTTTAATAATTTAGTACGGTAGTTTCCCTGGACTAGTGGTCAGTATGCTGACTTTTAACCGCGGAAACCCGGATCCTGAAATTTTTTTCTTTTTTTTGGGGGGAGGGGGGAGTCTGGTCAGGGTCTATCCTGCCTCGTGAAGATCAATGAGTTGCTATTTAAATAAATAAGTAGCAAATCTGGTTAAGAATACAGATTTAAGTTAAGGGAGTTTTTTTTTTTTTTTTTTTCCAAGCTCTTTAGTTAGAAATTCAGGATGAGGGAAAAATATAGAATATTTAAGTTAATCGGATCCTTATACTAGGAGTACCTGCTTGAAGGTGGTGTGAGAGGATTAAGGGGTGTGGGAAGCCTCGGTGGAGGTTGGTTGTTTCGGTACAGTAGTGAGAGTCCACTGGTGGCTGGGTTGAGGGAGTTTGGGAGAAAAGGGGTTTTTGAGAACCTGCCTGCTGAGGGAATATCGGGAGTGGGGAGATCACTGGACATAATGTGTATGAATGTGAATTGTACATAATCATGAAATAAATTCATACAGCCAAATTCACAATGTTATCCAAGCAAATTTAAATTTTTCAAAGTTTAAAATTAGTTTCACTTTAATGATATAAATGACGTCATAATATTTTTTGAGTTGTTACGCCAAGGATTTTAGCATGTATGTCGATAGTACCAATAAGTCGGATTATCCGTAGCCGGTTAATGGGGTGTCCTCTGTACTTGTTCATGGACTTATTTTCCTTTAAATGAACAAATGCAAATACTTAACCGGAATCTGTGACTGGTATCAGAACCGGTCCGGCAAACTGTGCGGGCGGAACTGTCCAAGGGCGACCTACGGGACAGCAGAAAAACCACAGGATCATTCACAACCTATACTATGGTCACCGACAACTACTGCCCGTTCCTTGGAACAAGTGAGTCAAATGGCCAGGAGCTGGAGAGACAGCAAGGGGAGCCTGCACAGCACTAACCGATACACAAACCGGTTACATGGTGAGCAATCCTCCATCGTCGGGCATTTTGCTTTTTATTAAGTCCATCGTCTGTTATCTGGGTAGCCTTCAGGGGCAACCTTCTTATCCGGTAGGTGACTCCAATACTTAATTATATCGAAGCAGGACTGAACTGAAAAGGCCGGAAAAAGAACCTCAGTTTTGTAAAGGAGAGTTTCTTCCAGAGTCGTTTTAGTTCAATAGCCATAGGTGAAAATTGAAAAAAAGCTGTCACCCAGGCTAAATTATTCTACTAAAATTGCTAGTAACGCCCATATTAACTTATGCAGCACCGAGTAAGGCATATTAATAACAACAAACATCAAATAATCAAAAGTAAGAATAATATTTGACATAGCTACACTACCCTTAAGTTGCACGAGGTACGCAAACCTGAGTATTTTAAATTAAGAGATAAACTTAATTAAAATGGTTTAGGCCATAACTAATTTAGAAGTAATGTTTTTTTATGTTACTATCCAGGTTTTTTAAAGTTTTATTTCTATTTTTCCTTATTTATATTTAAGTGAAAACAATTCAGAACACTAGATATGAGATGAAACCCAGTGGAATATTACACTTCTAATGAAACAATAATGAAATTGCTCTTCTAACCTTTAACGCAAAAAAGAGCACACAAAAAGTGCAGTTTGGGCAGTAAATCGTATAAATCATACCCAGTGATTATATAGTTTATTTTTCCCTTATCCATAATGTTAAAAATTTGAGAGCTACCAAAAAAAATAAAAACTAAAATTGTTTTCAAAGGCGTTTTTATGTTTAAAAAAAAAATAGCTTAGGTAATGTTTGATATATTTAACATAATTATTACTATGAATAATAAGTTTTATGTATGGTATACTTATTTCATTTACAAAAATTAGCGCATTTTTTTTTGATTTTTGTGTTTTTTTGGCTAAATTCCATCAGTATATAAATGTAGCACCTTGATAAAAAATTAACTTTTAAAAATCTAGACTGTCCAGGATTGAAAAATTATGACCATTTCAGTTGTGAAACTGGTTTGAGATCGGACACTCCAAATGGCCAATGAAAAAGCCTGACATTTCACAGGATATATGTGACATCTCATTTGTTTCTTTGAATGTTAAATTCGAAACTGAGGAACAGGTTCTCGTAACATTATCTGAGATTAGAACGCATATGAGTTTAAATATCTTTGGTATAGGTTCATAAATTATAAAGATTTGACGAGTTCTACGTAGACAAATATAGTTCCCATAGCGGTGTTTCCGCTTTAATTTTTGTTTTTACCC
This sequence comes from Acanthosoma haemorrhoidale, assembly GCA_930367205.1. Classification (NCBI taxonomy): domain Eukaryota; kingdom Metazoa; phylum Arthropoda; class Insecta; order Hemiptera; family Acanthosomatidae; genus Acanthosoma; species Acanthosoma haemorrhoidale. The sequence goes on along the minus strand of OV884015.1, from coordinate 47,422,532 downwards.
TCTAATCTAAAATTATAATTTGAGGTCGAATCAAGGACGGGTCCGGGCTAGCAATTAGAGGCTAGAATACCAATTAAATAAAAATTAGTCCCCCTATTGAATGTCCGAATATTAAAATATTTAGTGATCACCTTACGCTCAAATAATAGGCTATTGAGATGCTGAGATAAAATAACTACCTGTATTTTATGAAGGTAATCATATGAAGGGTTACAATCCCGTTTAGATTGAAAAGGCCTGAGTTCGATTCTTTCCTGGCCGAGTAGGTTTCATTTCTCGTTCGAAAGATATTTTCAAAGAAAAACCCACAGGTCATCAACCCCGTCGTTTGTAAATTTACACTAATATAAAATATAAAATAATGTAAGAGAAGAAATAGGTATTAACAAATATCAGTAACGGTTAAGAAAAAACATGAGCATAAACTAAACAACTACAATGAAATCAATATATGCTATGACATAATGCTGTAGAATGGCTATTGTCCACTTGGAAAGCATACTTAATTACGGAGTTGCCATTAATAAGCATTAGTAATAACGGAGCTTAGGAGAGGAATTTTATGGTGAGCATATTTCATAACTCTGCAATAAGCAGGATTTAGGTTCAGTAACGATCTTGACATTTTTCATTTCCAGCAAACTAGTTCCATTAAATGGGCTATGTATGTCAGGACAGATGGGTCGCGATTTAGCACGTTCAGAAGTTTTGAATATTACCGTTATCGTTGACATAATTGTGCTAGTAAGGAAACAGCTGTGATTTTATCAAAACTGATACATTTGCAATGATGTATATGGTTATATTATGTTAAATATGTCAATCGCTTATCTCGTCTCAACCAACCAAAAACGATGATTTCTGTTATAATCCTCTAAAATAATAAATCTTACAATTTCCTATCCTTGAAAAAAACCTATGAATTGGTATGGTCAGCCTGGAGATTTATAATATAAATATATAATAAAATAATTTGATTCATTGATTTAGAAATCATTAATGAAGTTAATTTTTTTCTTAATAAAACAATGTAAATAGTAAAAACTAAAGATCGTTGGAAAATTCTGAATTCAGTCAAAATTGTCCTAATAATTCTGAGCATCTTTGCTCGCAAGACTACCGTAGCAAGATTCCTAGTTTTTATTTCCCCTTCATATCATTCAGTATGGATTATACATAAATTAATCTTTTTCCAGTAGGTCATTAGATTACAGATATGCCCTGTAGCTTGGCTACATTTTATACAATTTTTAATGATTTTACATTGCAATTTGTGATTGTTGCAAAAACAACAAAATCGTAATTTACCCTGACAGTCTGTCACTTCAAGACTTGGTTTGTTGCTTCAAATAAACCATTTTGTATACCAGGTACGTGTTGCTAGTAACAAACCGACCGATCATAGTAATCGACATCGGGCGTCGAAAAAATATTAATAGTCCACAACTCCTGGGATCACTCAGTGTTGCTGTTTAATGATAGTTTGTAAACATCTTAAAAAGAAAATATTTGATAGCATAAGAACAGATATGATAGCAAGGGCACTGGCCCTTTGATCGGCGGGTTCATTTATTTAAATAGACACAAGCTTATGCACCAGAGAAAACGTATTTAAATAATGAATAACCGAGTAACATGTATGCAGGGAGAACAGATGGCGAAGTTAGATTAACGATGTGTTTGCGAATGTATATTTGTTTTTAGATCGTTCAACTTAAACGCAAAGACTTGGAGAATGCTCTAAGAAACGTTGGAAATGGTCAGTGTGGCAATTAAGAATATTTCGAAATGGTACGGGAAATGACCGGTGGTAATTAACAGGAGCGAAAGGCAAGAACTGCAGATAAATAGGTGGACCGGGTTCCAGCCTCGCCGACTGGTTCTTATGTAAACCTCTCCAAAAGGCAATACTGCCCGATACACGTATGCGTTCTCCTTTCATTTGATGCCTGTTGGAGCTGAAGAAATATACAACTGTCCACCTCGTGGAATAATCTATCTTTATTATTCTCAACTCTAGGGAACAGAACCATTATTATCACTTTTATCATCAAAGTACATAGAAACTTTCTTTCAAACATGTATCTTTATTGAGATTCTTACATGCGATCCACACGAGGTATTTAAACAGTCCTTAGTACCCCAGTATTTAACGCCTTGTTACCTTTTTTGGGGAAAAGGCTAATTATCCGAAACCACTCAACCACTAATTTTTGTGATCACACAGTGCTCACTTTTAACAGAATGCTAATCGGCTTGGAAGAGGACGCGAGGACACCTTAGGCGTGGATACGGAAGGACGTGAAGAATATTGGAGGGCTTATAAAGATGTTTTAACTTGATAAATCACAAGGTCTTTATATTAGAATTCTTTATTTTATTTGGCAAGGGTTCAATAAGCATAGATACCAGACGCCAGAGCACCTATATACTAAAACTACGAACCGATTCATAAAACTAAAACGTTAATATCCGCTTATTCGTATATAGAAAAACGAAAACAAGAAAAAAACTACAACTAAAAGACAAATTTTCAATGGCCCTTAAAATAAAATGAATGTTTTACTGTGTCTTATTCTTGCTTGATACATTATTCACAAAACTTTTTACTGAAATAATATCACTCCACTTGCAATTCTCAAGAAACCTTTGAGTGCTTTCTTTTACCATGTTATAAATAAAGACAATGCCAGAGGCATCATGTAGTCACATGATGATGGTGGTGCGCTGTGGTGAATTTTGTATTATTCTTAGAAATTAATTGTACAGTTTAAGGAAAGGTCACACTCCATAATGACAATGCACAAATTAATAGAGAGCTGACTGTCTGGTGCCATTTAAGTTCAGGATTTACTATATTTGTTTTTGAGATTTATTCGGACCTAAGATTTTGTATATAGTAATTCTTCAATTTGTCTTATTACAAGATCGCATAGCTCCTGTAACTAACAGTACATTTAAAACTGATACAATAATATTTTGAGACCCAGCCCATTACATTTTATTTCTATAACATCGCAGCTCTACAATTTCCATGTCCATTCATACAGCCTACTTGATGTAGCATGCATCAACTTTAGACGAGTTGGGGGTTTCAAATTGTTGAATTGTGACCCGGAAGGGACATAAGGTTAGAGCTGTATTTCAATACCAGGTGGGCATGTTCTATTCTTCGAAATATAATTTTGCCACTTGATTTGCTTCTGAGCCACATAATGACCAATAGAATTTGTTAAGATATTAAAAGAATAACATGTGATTGTCTTCCCACAAGTAAATGTGGCACGAAAAATTTAAGTACTTGATAATGTCAGTACATCATCAAGAACCTTTCTATAGAGAATAAAGTCGAAGGAATGTGCCGACACAGAAATACTTATTGCATAACGGTATAAGTTGAATTATTAGCAAATGCTATCACATAATAGCATAGTAATAATGGGACAAACTATCAAACCATACATGGTATAAGGTGAGCTTAATACTTAACACCAAGAGAGGAAATTTTGAAGGAATGTGCTGATGAAAAATTAACAAAATGCAAGATATAATAAATGCAAACGAATGAATGAACAGTGTAATTTTTTAATATTTTAATAGGCCTTTAAAATAATTCAAAACTGGATTCACGTGTCTTATAAGATGCAAAACGAATCGATTAAAAGGCGAGAATTTTTCTAACTAAAAGAATTTTTCTTTTAGTCAAGGCAAAATTTACATACTTCTTTGTATACATTTTTTTGTGTACCAGAAAACAATTAAATGCAAGATTTAATAGTCACTATTTATTGATTGAATGAATGAACGAGTAAAGTTTGAACAAGAACGATGGAAGAATAACCCAAGCCGAATACAATCATAGGATATCTAGGATGGATAGGAAATTTACCATAGCTGGCGAAAGCGATAGTGGAATAAAAATAAAAACTTGTGAAAAGACAGAATTTCACGGAATTTTCTTAATTCTAGAGACCGGTCTAGAGGTGGAACAGTTGGGGCATTGCCAAATAACTCCCCTAGGTAATTAAAGTAATTAGAAGAGGGGACCATCCGGGCGTAGGAAACTTGTGTTCACAATTACTTCGAGTGGGTACAAACTAAACCCTTCTTCGAGATACGGAGGCTCTCGAATTAAATCAATGAGCAAACACAAATTATTACTTCACTGCCAGTTTTGTATAACTAAATCGGACAGCTCCCTGTTGATACGTTTTTCCTGTCCTAATCTGGAGTACTTAATTTATGAGCAATACAAAACTACTTGAGATTAACCGTTTACATTTCGTAATCTGTTCTGGTGAACAACATGTATACAAGTTATACTAAAATCAAACATAACAATTGGGACCAGACTGCCCAGAAGAATTCGTCATTCAGAAAATATGAACAGAAAAGAGCAAGCTAATTGCTAAAGAGTGTATCCTGTTTATATAACAGGAAAATAATTTTTCTTTTAAATGTGGCATACATCAAATTTTAATTAAAGGTAATATTGTACTGTACAAATTGTCATGAACAATTAATAAAATACGAGATTGACAATTAATACGTCTTTAGTCACGAGGGTAAACATACAAGAGGGATGAAAGGCGAGCTTCATACCATTTAATGAATAATTACAATAAAGAAATTAAAAAAGTCTTGCCCGCTATTTGCATGCACATCGGATTCACTACACCATTCACCAAGTTGTAGGGTGTCGCAACAGCCTTTCTATAGATAATTAAGTTGAAGGAATGTGCTAACACATAAATACTTATTGCATGACGGAATAAGCTGAATTATTAACAAATAATATCACAAAATGATCGGATGTAAAGCATGTAAAGGTTATTATAAGTGTAATTATTTAATAATAAATCAAAACTACATTCCCGTATCGTTACGACAGAATAATATAAAAATTGGTTAACTTTCAAATTACCATACTTTTCTGTATACATATTTTCATTACGCCAAAAAAAAATTAAGTAAATGCAAGATAAAATAAATGCAAACGAATGAATGAACAAGTTAAGTTTATACAAGTTTAATGGTTCCCTAAGAATAACCAAAGCAGAATACAATCAATAGGATGTCTGCAGTAGAATAAACGAAAATTAACAGAGCAAGTTAAAATAATAAGATCATGATTTTAAGGGGGGAAAACAACAAAAAAAAACGAAACCCTAAAAAAGTAGAGGCAACACAATAATATAAGAAAACCCAAGACCCCTCCAAGCTCCTCCGTCAGTCGCGTCAGGGGAGCCAGTGTTGGCTGGACCAAGAGCGCGAGAGCCTCAGATGTTCTGGAGATGATTGGAGAAACTGGCCATTGCCAGGACTCTCACTGTCATGTATTTATAGCAGGTCACTAGGCCACTGCCGCTTTAGTCTCCGTGGAGGATTATAGGGATGTGTGGTGCACTGTAATGGCTCTGCTAGGGGATTAAGGTAAATGGATAGGTTTCGATGGAATTTCATGAACTTGGAAGGAATGATTTAAAGTATGTAGGGTATATTAAGATCTTTATAAAGGGTTTTGCTGCATACATATCAGGACTTGATTGAAAGAATTGGATACGCTTGATGACTTTTATGCTTCCCCCCATTCTCGATTCCGTACGTCCAGATTGGCTTAAATATAGCTTTGTAGATTCGTAATTTATTTTCTATTGAGAGATGGGATGTCCTTCGAAGTAGTATGTACAGTTGTCCAAAGCGTCTGTTTAGTTCTGTTTTTTTTTAGCCTCGTGTGTGGGTTATGCCGGATTTTTGTCGAGATGGAAGCCTAAATACCGCACTGTCTTGGATACAGGAAGAGGAATGGAATTTTAAAAAAACTAGAAGACAGGAAAAAAAAAATTAATAAAAATAAAAATTCAGTTTAGCTGTTTAGTTATTTACTTCGACGTGGGACAGTTTAATAGTTCCCATCAGTTTAAAAGTTCAAGAAGCACTTTAAAAAAACTTAAAAGCACATTTTGAAAGAGATGGGGTTCAGCAAACATTTCGGAAGATTTCCAAATTGGTCAAATAGAGAAGATGAGGTTACCGAGACGTGTGCTACGGTGGTAAAAAGAGTACTTAAACTGAAGGGGAGTGAGTAAGTATGGTATCGCTTCAATGAGGTATTCTTAGAAAGGTTTCCAAAAGACTCGTCCAAACAATACCAAAAGCAGGGGGTTATTCGATATGGAACTCAGTTTCTCGAACTCAGCGCTATAAAGTGTATGCTTTCACAGCTGAGTCCAAAAGAAGGTCCCAGTCCCTTCCTGAGTCGGCCATAATCTGGAAGCTGATCTCTTTAATAACATCACGTCCTCATATCTTGTTCTATTCGCCACCACCAAGTAACATCGCAGTTACAAAACACTTGACTAGAGCCATTAGCAACAGCTCCTACAGAAATAGATGGGAGCGATTAAGGTAACGAAGGCCGAATCTTCAATTTGTCCTACAATTACAAGGTGGATAATTCATTTCTCATAATTTGACCGGGTGAGATTGCAGTGTGATGCGGGTGAGCTTCTACTATGATGGGCTGGGGATCTTAAGGGATCAGGATTGCTTGAATAAGCTGATGTTTGGCGTTGGCGAAGGCTTTTAAACGTGATCCCATCGATCGAAAAGAATCCTAATAGATTCCGTACGCTCGGTGTATTGGAATCCCTCACGTACAGGCAAGGACGTGATGTTGCCTCACACCTTGCCTGGGATGAGCGAATCACTTTGTATAGTTTTAGTTATAGTTCTCGGCATTAAATATATCAGTATTATCCTCTCAAAGCGACACTGAAACATTTCGATTTACAATTAAAATTGCCACCGATAATAAGGATAAAATATTAAGAATACTGACCCCAAAGAACCACAGGTGTTCAAAACTAGGTAAGGATGTACATTCTCTTGAACTGTTACACGAGGGGATTGAAGAGGTCAATATTACATTCCAGCTACTAAGTTTACTCCCAAACCATTAAAGCCAAACTGAGATGATCCTGCAACGGGCCCTTCGATCGGCCTATTGGAATTAGGTTGATTTTATGGGAGTGAGTATTTAGTTGGAATCAACTGAATCGAGTATTTACGACCCTGAATTGTGCAATGGGTATACCTCCTAGTAGGACTTTTTGACCCTTGAGAACACCACTCTTATTATAAATTGGGTAGGTTGTTAGAAAATGACAAATTGGCAAGACAAAGGAAGTGCAAAACAATACTTTGTATTTTCCCTGTACAAGTTAGATGTTAGTGTTTTATTTTAGAGTGATTTTCAGACATCAGAAGCATCTAATTCTCCTTCATTACTTACTTCCTTGCTTCCAAAACATCCTTCTGTCCAATAACTACCACAGGTAGGAGATTATCCTAGAGAATCAGACACTAAGGTAAGCGTATTGTTGTTACAACGTCTGTTATTGTCGCAATGTATATTGGCATTGTTTGATTTTCTATTGGAAAACTACTAATTAACTAGAGCAGTCACAATATTCCTGACACTCCTATTTGAAAAATGAGGAACATTGTTAACATATAGAAGAGCTATGACGAAACGTTGTGAAAAGAAATAAACGAATATGCATTACTTAGTCGAATTGATCATGAACTGACGAATAACCAAAGTGTTTATTGCGTGATTATTATTTGTCATTATCACTTCTATTGCTTTTGAAAATGGATTTTTAATGGTCGTTAATTGTGCGATGAGTAATGACTTCAATGTCCTTTCATTAACAATAATTCACAAGAATACGTCATGAAGAACCTGTAATAAAAATAATTACTCTACCTTAGTGAAGATATTTAGGCTTCCATCTCGACAAGAGACTGACATGGAACCCACACACGAGACTAAAAAGACAAGAACTAAACCGACGCTTTGGACAACTGTACAGACTACTTCGAAGGACATCCCACCTCTCAATAGAAAACAAACTACTTATCTACAAGGTTATACTTAAGCCAATCTGGACATACGGAATAGAGTAAATATGGGGGACAGCAAAAAAGTCGAACATCAAGCGCATCCAATCCTTTCAATCAAAAGTCCTAAGAACAATAGTAAATGCCCCTTATTACGTCAGCAACAAAACCCTTCACAATGATCTGAATATACCCTATATTCTTGAACTCATCCCTTCCAAGTTCATTAAATTCCATGGTAACCTATCCAACCACCCTAATTCCCTAGCACAATCATTGCACTGCACCACTCATCCCTATAATCCTCCTCGGAGACTTAAACGGCAGTGGCCTCGTGACCTGCTATAAATAAGTGACAGTGGGAGTCCTGGCAATGGCCAGTATCTCCAATCATGTCCTGAGCGTCTGTGGCTCTCGCGCTCTTGGTCAGCCTCCGCTGGCTCTTATCCAGTGACGCGGCTAAGGTAGGGGTGTGGGGGACTCCCCAAGACTCCGCTTCCTCCTTCGCATGCGAGGGAGGTGACAACCATGTGGACTTGGGGGGCCTCTGGGCTGTTTGTAAATATTGTATGAATGAGCGAGTGAATGATGAATTGTAAATATGGTATGAATGATGACACTTATCTCAATTACTCATTGCCTAATAAAAGGCAGATTGTAATTTTATCTTAATAAATTGTTGTTTTCTCTCTCACCTTAGTGAAGGGATGTATCAAGGAGATGGAAACAATGAACGTACCTGTGAACAATAAAACAACCATTAAAATACTGAAAACTACTAATAATTATATAAAAACTGTAAAAAGTTAAATTTTTATTCTCAGATAAACATTTATTTCCCTCTCTTATAAAATCAGCAGGAATGTGTCTGCTCATCAGTGGATGTCTGAAACATGATCGACATAATTATGTACATTTCTTGTAGTATTCTGAGGGTAAAAAACGGAATGGAAGGTCGTTTAATTTTTTTTTTCGTTTGATGATTTGTTTCCTATTGGCTTTCAAAAAAACACGAATATAAATACAGGCAAACTTTGCTTTATCTCAAGGTTTCATCACATTTATAATTCCTTCCTTTTATGTGTATAAAAAAAAACTGCTAGTAATCAAATGATTGTCTTTGTGGTGAAGAGTATACTTTAGGGAATATGAAAATATTTATACTTTATACGCTTATAAATTTACTAATAGTAAACATTATACGACTGCACTAGAGGGGATTTGCAAGATAATACAAATAAATATTATAGTGTTTATTGATGATTTATGATAAAAAAACAAAACAACAACAATGGGAAATTGGTTTAAACATTCTGGTGTAATATTAGTTAAAGTTTAAATTTTGTACGATTATAATCTTGTTTATGTTACTTGTTATTGTAAGTGGCTTACCGCGGATCTTTAAGCCCTTTTCATATAATGCACCTTCATTGTAAAAACAACTATGAAGTACAGAAAAAAACTTAAGCTTCTACTAGACATACTTTCAAAACACCTTTTTAAAGCATTACACCATGCCTGAAGGAGAGTATGTGACTGCACTGTTTAAAATCGGAAACTAAGTTGAAACAGCCAACAGTGCTACTTTTCGAAATCTGCTACCAATACACAATGCGGTGAGTTCAACAATCAGCGTTTCTGTCCACGATTTCGAAATCGAGAAGATCAGCAAAACGTCTTGAAAAAGAGCTCAGTTCATACACTAATTGTTAGAGTTATGTAGGTACAATTAATTATCAGTTTTATAGCCGCAATTATCCTCTACGTTGCCAAATGCTTACTAGGGTTCAATTTGGGGATAATAAAAGATTTTATTTCTGGAAGCAATGTGTCTATTAAGGGTTCACTTGTAAAGAATTTGAGTAACTATTTGAACGAATCGAGTAAAGAAAACTCCGACTCTCCATCCTTCCGAACTTTAACAGAATTAATTAAATTAATAATAATTATAAAGTGCAGCTTACTTTATAACGCACTTGTTATAATTACTATTTTGTTAGATATTAAAGAACACTCAACGAATTACACTAGAGTGTAAATTCTGTTCCGGAGGTGTAGTACTGATCATTTAATCCAGACTGGCTATGCTTGAATAATACAGTTATGTTTGCTCAGCGATTAGAAGCTTGACTCAATATTTGTTCAGTTTTCAATTAATTTCGAAATGAATTTGTTTCTGTCGTGTACCGAAAACGGTCGGTTGCATTTGTAGCATTATTAAGTGGTCCATGCATGCGCCTGGCGCTTTTAATCAATACGAAATTAATATCAATCGATGCTTTTGAAGGAGTTACGCTCGATTTGGGTTGACTGTAAATAATTCGTTTCAACATTTTAGCTCTAAATTTTACCCTAAACGCCTTTCTTTCTTTTTTTTCTCATATGGCCGTTTTCTAGGATTCGAGGTTGTGCGAACTTTTTTTTTTTTTTTAATTTATGATGGTGTTGGAACATCTAAGCTCTCTAAAAACATTTCTTGGCCAAGAGAGCAATGCTCCCAATTTTTTTTTTATGTGACTAGCACCACAAATGTGGTATATATATAATATAATAGTGGAAAATCTGACATGAAGGCAGAAGACATACATGAATGCAGAAGACATAGAGCATAGGTACTATACCTCCCCTATATTGTTAAAGCGGCTTTTGAGGATATCTTATTGTCATTGATTTAAACGATCACTACACGTCGTTGAGTGTTACCAGGGAAGTCAGGTGTAGTCCTTAAGCAGTGGGTTTGTGAGTCCAGCCACTTTGTCGTGAAAGTTTCTGCATGATGTTTTAATACAGTCGAAAACATAAGGAATTTTTATATCAGCGTGGAGAGATTGATTTCGCACGTTAAATGTTATTTTAGAGATTTTGATTGAAAAATTTGTATTGTTTTGATGTTGGTCTTCTTTTCAGCTCCATGTGTCCTAATGGGTTTCAGTAGAAGTTTGTATGTTAATAGTTTCTGGGGCGAGAGAGGTTTTAAACGTTAGTCCAGTAAATGCTTCAATAGTTTTAGCCTGTGGGTGTTAGTCGTTTCATTTGTTTGTGTGGTTTCCAAGTGTCTTAACAAATGTAAACCCTTAGTAAATGTTACCAATTTAATTTATTTTAAATATATTGCTAAATATTATAACAGTTAGCGAGCTAGAACCAATGATGACACTCAATTAGGTTTGATTGAAGGTTTAATAATTTTTTTCTCCGTGAGCTGACCATGTGCAAATATCACGTCTGTAGGTCAAAAGATCTCGTCCAAGAGTGCGATTATTGACAGTTTAGACCGACGTTTGGTTACTCTAATGATATAGAGCTCCAGCAAACATAATTACTTGCCTAACCCAAAGTGAGGGGCTCTCCTAACAGTCAATAATAGTATGTTTGCTTGAGTTTATGTGTGGTATGTATTTAATGGAACATTTTCTATGATAATGCTCATAAGAAAGATTCGATCGATTAGAAACTCCACCAACTCACAACATCAATTTATTTATGTGGAATTAGTGATTTTTTTTAGCGGGTGAATAGATTCTAGACTTCAGCAAGACGTTAACACCACACCACCCTTATACCTGCGCGAAACAACTTTAGGAAATGAATACCTTGCGCAACAACTCCGACAACGCAGGCTGATGGTAGGAGCTAGTATCAGTCGGTCAACGCCCGGCCCAAGCTGATAACTGATAAGCTGAATAGTATTTACAAATCTATACTAATATCTAACGCAAGGGAGCAAATAGTGAAATTATCGCTCAAGAACGATTAGATTGCGTCAATAAGAGACACAGAATTGTGGTAGTGTGACCTTCAACGTAGATATCGATAGGTCTTCTATGGCGTTAATGAACCGATATCTGGTGTCATATTATTCACAATTCGCAGCAATCCTAATAATCTAAATGGAGTATTGACTGAAAATCGTTACGATGAATGTCTACATGCCGATATACGTGTGTGTCTCCAAGATTCAGAAAATTCATCAGGTGTGACAAAAGTCGTAAAGATGAATGTGTCTAAACATTTCACAAATCAAATTTTTTGGCAATAAAAAAATGTTTAGTGAAAAATTAGATCTAAGTAGCATAACGTGGATGGACGCCTAAAACAATTTCCTTTCATCATTTAATTTGTTGTCCTACTTATATATTTTTTTTTATAACATCACATGCATACTTAGTAATTTTGAGCTTCGCGCCTATCAGCCTCTGTCACTACGTAGTGATGATGAGGCTGTAGAAGTAGCGAGGAGATCTCCCCAATCCTTGATTGAGTTCATCGATCTATGGATCCAACATCGCCTACATAGAGAACTAATATTAGAAGTCTTCCACACAGACGCCGGTGGAGGAGGTGAGTGTGTGTGTGATCCTACCTGACTGTAGGAGGGAAAGAAAGGTCAAGGCCTGCCAAGGACAGGCCACTCCAAAAACAACAATAGTAAATTAGCTTTTACCATTGTACTACAGCCGGCAGGGATTTTTTTTCCCTCTTTTTTCCCTCTTTTGTGCCGTCTGTTTGGCTAACAGATTGACTCCCTTCAGCCCCAAGTAAATATTTGTCCGGTCAAGCGCCAATACCCGACTCCCGTTTAGCAGTAGTGCCAGTCCATACGTGGCTTGCCCGTGTCGGCGCGATCATGTATGTCTCTAATCACTCCCGATCATCAACAATCATTACATGATGTGCATTGACGTAATCCACCATGGCCTATAGAGGACCATTTGACTGGGCCAGTATGGTCTAGTATATATCAACATATGGACCAGTTGACTGGCAAGGTTGGTTTGACAGGTCGATTCTAGAACGTTGTGCATGCTTTTTGTAACTAATCCAAATACCTTTTGATAAAGCATCTGTTCCATAGAAAATTATAAGGGAAAATTGTAGGGGAAAATCGTTAGATAAGGAAGTGCAGATTCTTGATCAATCTATTATGGATTGCGGGATGTTGTCAGTCCGTATACAAAGGGGATATTCTGAGACAAATAATTCCTGGTTAGGAGCACGATAAGAGACGGTGATGTTTTTATTTTATCTATAAAATGCAATGTGGGATTTTGATTCAAACGAGTAGGCCCATTTTCTGAAGTCATTCCAAATTGTAGGATGACAAGCGAAGTTTTAGATATTATAGGGAAATGTTGGTGAGCAAGACTTTTCTTGCTCTTCAATGTCAATGAGGACGATACGTTAGTTACCTAAAACTTGTAGTTCAGTGCAAAGTAGCTAGGGAGGGGCAAGAGTAGTTAATACCTTCAACAAAAAAAAATTTTTTTCAAGTTAGAAATTTTCTCCATTTTTCATCTTTTAGCTGGTTGCTTCAGTAAAATAATCACTAAATTTGTTTAGAAATGATTCGGATGGATCCGGATTGTTGTTTGTTTATTCAAAGGTCCTTATCTGCCAGCTCTATTGTTGCCAGCCGCAATATGGCCTATGATAAACTATTGCGATACTGGCCACGTGGTTTCGGGTAGATGTGTATTAAGCGAATGTAGTCATTTTTCCTGTTGTACTTTGCCCCTTTGAACAGATTATAAATTTAAAGGAATAAAACCTTTACGAATTCTTTATTTATTTATTTTTTTCTTCTTATCCCCTTGTTATTAAAAATTAAGGAATCCAATATAAATTAATCAATTTACAATAGGTCAATATTATATGTCCTTTAGCTTGGCTACATTTTATACAATTTTTAACAATTGTGATTGGCGATTGTTACAAAGGTATAACATACATTATACATTCATTGTCTATAGTTTAAAAAGTGATGGGGATCACCTATTTAAACTCTAACTTCGGCGTTCTTTAACTTTTCGAAGGAGGCATGTCTGATCCCATTCTGAAATTGCTGGAGCTGTGTTCTCAGTCAAGTGAGTATTTAGTGGAGCTCCATACTGCAGAGTTGCCCGGAGGACACATTTATATATCATCAGTTTGTGACGAAGTTCGTTTCTTTTCTTTTTTTTTTTTTTTTTTCTTCTATAGCTCCTTTAAATTTACAGATAATTATAGATCCTCAGGCGTTTCCTTTCACCAAATACGCTAACAATGTATTTCCCAATGACTAAAACGGAGATAGTCTCCTCTTCAGGGGCGAGAAGGGAAATTTATTTGATAATTATGGGAGCATTCCTGAGACTATAGATCGTTTTAACGAGATAACGTCATGGTACAAAGGTTTAGGGTCTCAATCCCTCATACGATTATCAAATTTCAGTTTGTTTTCTAATTCGTTATGAAGAATTGGGTAGCTTCCAATAGGACGGTACTGCCTTCCATCCCTAAATAGAAGTATACTACAGGTTACGATCGGGAATTATTCAAGAGGTATTAATGAGACACTGAACAAATAAACGAGTCATACACATCTTAAAATAAATTAAGATACACTTTCGTCGTGGCTCGCGATTTAACAGTTATGAAATCTTTAGACACATAAATCATACTCCCAGTTCTTGAACGTATAAAAACTTGGATTAAGAACGTGAGGGCCAGGATAAATGTAAATATAGCAAAGCTTATAATGGAAATCAGACGCTGCCCGGTTCGCGGCAATGGCGCGTCAAAAGACTGAAACAACTGCAAAAACCAGTTTTTTGCCCCACCGCTCGACTTTTCCTTTTTCGATTTGATATGGCGAGCGGAGGAAAAAAATAATAAATATAAACGAATTAGAATCTCTAGGCCGAATCTCCAATCACGGTGACCTTCTAAGGAATGGTCGGGAAAAACATGGCCAATAGAATAAGCCTTCTTTTGAGAACGTGGCTAAAAAAAGGATTGCTAGGGAATTATTTAAATTATTTATACATAGTGGACCAATAGCTCAGGTAGCAAGATATTAAACAAGGCGATTATCATAGTCCTCACATAAAGTGGGTATAAAGAGACTACAGTAAATCTCCCCCTACCCATGTATCCACTATTTTGAGTTGAATCATTTTTCTTTTATGCTTTATGTTCTATGTCCCTCTATAAATATTTCATGCAAAAATGAGTATTTAGTTCAATTACAATAGATGAATTTTAACTCATAATAGACTATTAAAAAAATATGAATTTGCATGGAATTAAGAACCTACCGCTGATTCACAGTGTAGGTACCGCTAACTACATAAGATAAATCACCCTATACTCTATTGTATATATATTGTAAACAAATGTAAATAACATGACCAAAATATAAATCATCGTAAATATGGTAAACAGTAAACATGTGGCCGGGAGCCAATTAGTTATATGAGCTGGGGCACCAGCTGTCAGTAGCAGGTACTAGACCCAGCCGCCGAGAGACCCTTACCCGGCTCACGTCTCTTTGTCAGAGAACAAAGAAAACCCCATACTCAACAGGCATTGGGTACTATAAAAACGGTCCTGATTGGCTACTGACGAAGCCAGCTGGGTATTTAAGACCGGCGGTTTGGGGCTTTCTTTGGGCTTTAAACTCTGAAACTTGGCTTCTTCTTTATGAAAACCTCTGCATCTCTCTCTCTCCTTACATCGCTACGTTTTAGTCCGGTGTTGCCAGACCCCACACCTTCCTAGTAAGAATTTCTACCTTCGTCTCGCTAAATCTAGCACCTCCTTGGGAGAGACCTCTCCCTAGTGGACAACGGTTGTCGTGGCCCTGCAAGCTCTCATACACTGTCACGCGATGTCTATCACGCCATTTTTGTTTGTACATATATTTTGCGTCTCTATTACTCAACTACTTTGCCTCCATCGTCCGTGTTGTATAATTATTCCGTTGATTCAAACGTGACGCGCTGATCATGAAAACCGTCTGTCCGAATACAGTAGCTCAATACAGTCAATAACAAAATCTATTCCAACGTCTCCAACCTCGTCGTTGAATTTTACCAGGTAAGTCAGTTATCCTGCACAGTGGGTTTGTCCTGAAAGTTTCTGAAAGATGGTCTAATGCAGTGGTAAACGTAAGGAATTTTCAGACCAGTGTGAAGGCTATGATTTCGAACGTAACATGGCGCACCTGTAGTGAGCCTTAGAGTTTTTGATTGAAAAATTGGTATTGTCTTCATTTGCGCTCCATATGCGGTTTCAGTTGTCCAGTAAATGCTTCAATAGTGTTCTTCTGGATAAATAAATTCATGAAACTCTTTCTCAAGTCATAAAGAACCCAAACTAGACCAATCGACGGAATAATACCCACAAAGAATTTTTTTTTTGTTTTAGTTGCGTAACTGTGAATGAGTGATTTATCTAAATATGCAAATACTAATTCAATAGTTGGAGCACACGACGAAACCAACACATGTCATTACAGTTTCGAGCTTTCCATTATAATTCTTTATTAACTCTAATACTCTGTTAATGGCTACTAATAAAGATACTTCAAAGTTATCATGGATCAGAATGTATCATAAAAAGGGGTGTTTTATCAAATGGTAACTCAACCTTTTGAAAATTTATTTTGTTACCTTTTAATGCGATAAATTGCATTGCAATAGAATTTTTTTTCTCTATGCAAACATTCCATCTAACTGAGATGTTTTGAAATGACCATTATAATTTTTTTATTTGATGTATACATTCTTTAAGAGGAAGATGAAAGAGACGATAAACCAGTACGTCAGTTTCAAAAAAAACTTTCTAAGGAAGTTTCACAGGTGCGCAGAAATAATATTAAATATTTGTGATACACAATTCAGTCACTTTCAAGAGAATCGCGTTTCAAAGTTACTGCTTATAAGGAAAAGAAAGGGGGTTCAACCACCGGAAATCTTCATCTTACGTAAAAGGTTCCGAGAATAAAACAAAAAAAAGAGAAATAACAACAAAGATGGTTTTATTCGCCACGGAGTGACTCGAGCGTGCTCTCCCGTGAATTTTAAAATATCAAACAATCGAGAAACAGAAGGACTGGAAGAGGCGCAATAAAATAACGTGCAGGCACGGAATCGAATACTATACTCAACGTTACATAATATATTCCGGATCATTCGGAGGCAAAATCGACCAGGAAGAGCATCTGCGTAAAGCAACCTATGGAAGACGAACGTGTCCATGATTTCGGTAGTTGAAGTTACATCTTCTAAGATCGAGAGATTAATCTTGCAGGCTGAAAAGTTGCAAAAAGAGGAGATGAAAACAGCGTTCCTTTCACCCGTCACGAATATTATGAGATCTGAATCGCTGCCAAGTTTTAAACTCATTTTTTTTTTTTAATCAGCTATATATTTATTGCAATTATTTATTCTCACTTAATTCTAAATGGGTGGTTTTGGATAGGGATGTAAAACGTTAAATAGCCGGATATTCAGGGTTTTAATATTATAGTAAAACTTGTTATCGGTATTATTCCGCTGGCGTTCCCATATTCAATCTTTTAGAAAAATCTTTTAACTTATCATCGTTGAACTAATTATTATTATTGTTAATATTTTGATAGGACTATAATCCGAAGAAGTACACAGACGCCATATTTTTAGGCATCACAAAGATGGCTAAAGAGGAATATATTTTTATCCTTTGTCTATTATAATAAGAACCGTTCATATCAAGATCAGTTCTGCTATTTTTGCTTCAGACTACAAAAAAAGACAAGGATCGACCGGCTATTTTGCTTGTTAGATCCGGAGCAGATCTCGCCGCTTGTCCTGTTCGACTCGGCGAATTGGGTTCCGTGAAAGTGTGACGGACGAAAGTGTTTGTATGCGAGAATTGGGGTGGTCGTTCGGTACACACAGCAGTCTACCCAGCGCCCTGGCCTTGATTACCGGTGGTATTGGATATCTAAGGTTGTGTTAGTCACCTAAGCGATTGCCCACTTGCGTTTTAATTGCTTTTCCCTATAGAGGTGTCAAATGTAATTGTATAATTTTTACAAATGTATATTCGCTGTATTCCCGAAACGATGAAAAAACCAAAAGAAAAGATAATCGGAAGACACTGCGCATTTTCACGAGGGGTGTCGACCCACCTAGTATTAACACCTCAAAATAATGTTGCTTACTTCGAAGAGGTTTTAGTTTCAAACAGACATTGTCCCATTGCACCGGAATACGCGCACCACAGACTGCGTAACCCCATGAGCTCGCTTCACGGGTTTGTGGGGTAAGCCCGTTTGAGGCTCATTCTCAGGAAGAGGGGAAAAAAAAAAGTTTTGAACAGACAATCGTTTTTTTGTAACTGAATCTGTCCAGGCGATGAATAATTTTGCCTCCATGCTCTTCCGATTAATACATTTGATTTAGATTGATACAAAATCGCAAGGGTTCATTTATCAACATCGTGGAAAATTCTGAGTATAGATAACGGAAAGTATACTGTAAAAATAAATTGCAAACGTTTAAGATTTTTATGTCACAACTCAAAGAGCATTTAGAATTTAATGCTACCCATTTTTCCTTATGGTTAAGGAAATATAGAAAATATTAATCTTGTATTTAATAAAGCCCGATAATTTAGTACAACACTAAATATACATTTAAATCATTATTCACCGACATTTGATAAGTAAGAATCTCACATGGCCCACACGCTTATCCTCGATATTGATTGAATAATTACAAGCTTTGAAAAAAAAAAATCGTTAGATTAGTATTTTATGGAATTTTGTTAAAATACAGTTTAGATGCTTACATTTCATCCTTATTTCAGTATCTCTTTTCTTTCTGTAGAGCTCAATTTCCGGTACAGATTCACCCGTACCAAAAAGATATAACAAAATGAAGTGGAGAAGTCATGATCTGTAATATTTTTGCTAAATAAAGACATCCACCATTGGTGACGTAAAAACCGGATAGACTCCATTAGCCCAAGATGTTCCCAGCCTCTTGTTAAACGCCATTGGTATAATTGTAGTAAAAATGGCCCTTGTTTGCAAATGGCTGTGTCAGACTATGTGAGTTGTTTATGTATTTATCACGATATTATACCACACAAATGTACACATTTAATCGTTGATCGGGTTTATTTAGGCCTAAAACCCACGTCATCCCTCTCGTTAGATTGCTAGGGATTCCATAGCGAAATGGGCCCAAGAAATAAAATATACATCCTACTGATAAGACCGATTGTAATAGGACGATATGATTACGAGCGAAGATGGAGCACAAAGAGAGTTCCAGTAATTATTTATTGAAATATGTCTTGGTCAACACTACGCTTCATAAGCTGTGGAATTCTTCTCCACAAAGCAAAAGCACAGATCGTAAGCAATTACAATGCAGTGACCCGAATCATTTGGCCTACATAGATATATCTATGTAAAATCATTTACAGGCGATAGCGCGTGGCATAACCCGTTAGAAATGGGTGGAAAACAGTTAAATTAATTATTCCTCCATTAATGATAATTCGGCTGAAATTAGTGCCGTGAGCTGGGAACCTTTGGGGAGTCTTCCCGCGCATTCCGGTCTTCCAAGCCCGGCGCTGTGAGAAATCTCTTCGGATACTTCCCTGTGAGAATTTTTTTTTTACTCAGCGTTTCCGTAAACGAGTCGAGCATCCGATGTTCGATCCAAATTCCTTGTATATCTATCAGTTATAAAGCGGATGTTATCTTAAAATAATAATAAAAGAACGAGACTGTTTGTGAACTTGAGTCCAAAGGATTTATTACATAACAGATCCGTACCATAGATTGTAATAACAGTGCAAATCAATGATCAAAATTGGAGGAATTATACGAGGTTAATCATGACATCCTTGTTGGGTATTTTTATTGCATAAACCCTAATTTTGTGGAGTACAAAGCTATTTTTTTTTTCATTCACTCAGCACGTTACCAGTCTATTGGCAAAACATACATTTTTTTTTTTTTATTATTAGCCGGAATAAATTATGAACAAGTGATGATTCTTCGGATAAGTTAATGACTCTGAATTGAGCTCTCAAACAGATAAGTAAGGTAGATAATTTGGTGTTGATTGAAAGAAGAGTGAATAATGTTTTCTATCCTCCAAATTTTGTTTGTTTCCTTCGCCGCTACGTTGACATCATCATGTTACATAACACCTAAAGATTGCCAATAGTATTACGTAAAATAAATTTTATTTACTTTTAAAATATTAATTTTGGACGGTATTACAATCTGCCTAATTGAACATTGGAAAGTTGTAATATGGACTCCTTCACACCATATGTACAATACATGTGCATTAAATCATTGATATTGTATTAAAAATACACATTTATAATACAGGCATACATAACCCAGGAATATCCCTCCAATTTCCTGGAATGCTCCCACCTCCCAGGCTATGGAGAAGGACGCATAAATTTAAATACAAAATAGTTCAAGTTTTTTCTTAATAAATCTTCAAAAAAAACTTAAAAAAGCAAAAAGGTCAAATACGAGGTTTGGTTCAAAAGTAGCGAGAATTTTATAATAACTGTTTTTTTTTCGATTTCAATGGCGTAGTGCATAATGAATACTTGCCAAAAGGTCGTACGGTCAATAAAGTATATTACGTACGGCCGTTTACGTGAAGAGATCCGACGATAACCACCGGAATTGTGGAAACAAAATTCGTGGAAATTGCGATAACACTCCCGCTCACACCTCACTGATTGTACGTAATTTTTTTAACAAAAAACAACACTTTTGTGTTACCTCAGCTACCGTATTTTCCGGACATGCCTCTCTGCGACTTCTTTGTGTTTCCGAAGTTGAATAACCTTGAAAGGACAACGTTTTGACACCATTGATGAGATAAAAGAAGAATCGCTGAAGGAGCGATGAGCTTGAAAAGTGTTTCGAAGATTGGAAAAAGCGCTTGCACAATGCATTATATCTGAGGGGGGGAAATTGCTTACAATCAATAAATAAAAACTGAAAATCTCGTTAATTTTTTATCATACCTCATATAACAAAAGTTATAGCCTTGATTTAAACTAAAACTCATAAAATAATTAATAAATTACTGTGAAAATACCCCCCAAACCCTAATGGCTAAAACATTAAAACTTACTAAAACATTACATTAATCTTAAAATTTGTATACAATTAGTAATAAAAATGTATATATCATTGGTTTAAATAATAAATACATGTACAAATATATAAATTATGTAATAATATATAAATGTAATCTTGGTACACTGGAGGTTAAAAGTAGTTTGTGCGGGCTATAATATTCCCAACTTGTATGTGGTATAATGTTGAGAAAATGTATTTTCTGTTAGAATTGTTTTGAGTTTCATCAATCAAAAACAATCAGTATCAAAGTTTACACACGTTTATTATTATGTAGTAAAAAATAAATGATTATAAGGCGATAAACTGAATTTATTGCCGATTATTTACGAAACCGTGTCACGAATGACGATGATAGTTCGTATATATCATTCTGCACGTATTTCAGTTACGGTTGGGCCATAAGAAAATGTTCTCTGCAAAAAAAAAAAAAAATCAACTTTTCTTGCAAGACATTTCTTCTTCAGCCACAACAAACCGCTGTGGAAATACGAGGGAAAAAATAATTCGAAGCTTTCTCTAAACCCCTTTCGCTTGGAAATAATTTATAGCCTAGTTTTACAGTCCGGCGATTTTTTTTTTTTCTTCTCCTTAAGTAATATAAAGCAGTTTTTGCGGAATTTTTCATCGCAAAAACGAAACATAAGCCATGATTTAGCATCAAATAAGATAAAACAAACAAAAACAGTTAAATACAATAATTATAATAATGTTGGTATTTGTAACGACAGTTAATACAATAAATAAATAGTCCCAACACGAACGATTTCATACAACCCCCCTCCCCCCCCCCCCCAAAAAAAAAGTTCATAAGAAAATTAATACAATTCGTCAGAGTTCTCAGTCGTCAGTCTTAAAAACTGTTTAACTCATGCCTATGTAAAGGAAGACAACACATTTTTTTTATACATTCAGGGCATAATTATGTCTGATTTTTTTTTTTTTTAGCTAACATCCAATCAATGACGAGCACGAGTACATTTAAATTCCGTTTCATTCTTCATTTCTGGATGAGCTCATGAGTTATGACTGTCAATATATGCCAAAACTAGTCAAAA
Organism: Acanthosoma haemorrhoidale; assembly: GCA_930367205.1. Lineage (NCBI taxonomy): Eukaryota > Metazoa > Arthropoda > Insecta > Hemiptera > Acanthosomatidae > Acanthosoma > Acanthosoma haemorrhoidale. Next base: position 47,400,635 of record OV884015.1, on the reverse strand, counting down.
ACTGGCTTATTATTGAGCTTACTTTTTTATTTCGTCCTAAGCCACTTAATCTCGAAGCTTGTAAAACAATACGACTTCACTCCATATCAGTTTACCGAAGAGGTATCTGGACTGAATAGATCTGGGTTTGATCCCCGTTAAAGAAACATTTTGTATCGTGTCTGCAAAAGCTTATTATATGTGACAAATATTACTTTACTGTTGACCAAGAGTGCGAAAGCCACAGACGCTCAGGACATGATTGGAGAAACTGGCCATTGCCAGGACTCCCACCGTCACGTATTTATAGCAGGTCACGAGGCCACTGGCCTCATTCTGAGGATAATCGTCCGAGGAGGATTATAGGGATGAGTGGAACAGTGTAATGATTGTGCTAAGGGATTAGGGTGGTGGGATAGGTTTCGTCGGAACTTCATGAACTTGGAAGGGATGAGTTCAAGAATATGAGATACTAATCGTCAGAATTTGGATTAAATGATATGATCCATATTGTAAACTTACTGGATACCTATTCTGCAATAGATACTTGGTAAACATCGGGAAGGATATCGGAACTCAGTTTTAAAATAAGTGTTTTGCTACTGGCGAACCATAAATTCTTAGCTCCTGCAACACAGATCACCTTTAGAAACTAGCTGGAGGTGAAGTGCTTCTAACCAAACTGTAGCAAGCCCTTAGAAAACCGCCCTTTTAGAAGATACTAGACCAGAAATACTTTTTACAAGATCAAAAGTGTCTCGTAGCACGTTCGAAATGGCGATATATTTTCTCTTTCAGGGGAAGGAGCACTTAAGGTGGTCTTTTGACCCGAAGAAACATTTTCCCACCGCTTTCAGTCTGTTTACACAGCTGGGTAAACGCCTTAAAGAAATCTAAAACTCAACTCCTAACTAAAAGAAAGTAAAACGCACTAAAGAAGGTAATATATAATCTAAAAAAAGGAAGCTTTGTTCTGATCCTTATTTTAACGACTCATACTTCCAGTGGCGTACATTGGCTGGTCCCTAATTAGCCGCCTAACTAAGTCAATCGAAATCAACAGTGTTATTAATCATCAGTCAACATTAAAATAAATTACAAAAAACAGGTTTATTGTCTTTCCACAACTGATAATTTCTTCTTTATTAATTAAGCGCTTTTGACAGCTTAAGTTGTCATCTTCAGTTATCTCCAGTTGGTTATGTGGGATATATATCATCTAACATGGACTCTACGACAGAAGTCGTACAACGTAGGTCAGGTATAGGTAGTAGAGTGAGGTGCGTGGGGATGTAGCAGCCCTGGTTAAACAATAAAAAAAGTACAAGTGCTTAAGATGAGTTAAATATTCCACATAACCAATTGGGGATAACTGAAGATGACAGCTCAGTGCTGTCGAAAGCGCTTTTTAAATAAAGAAGAAATTATCAGTTGTGGAAAGACAATAAAGTTTTATAATTATATCATTCTACAATGTGGCAATAATCATTTCATTTATTTTTATATTTTTTATTACAAACGTCTTGAGTGACATTCTCAATCCTGCCTTTTAATGGCAACCAGAAATATAGCAGTTCTTATTAGGTACGTCTGCTTTCGACATTGAAATCTAGAAACAAAGTTTAAAAGGTACTTTCTTTTGCACTTATATTTTTTTTTAACCAGGCTTCGAATCTTTATGATTAAGTATAATTGCATATTAATTATAATAATTGATTTCATGATTTATTTTTCAATAGTTTAGGCAGGAGTATCAAAAAAAAATACCAACCTTTCCGTTATTTATTTTTCAATCTTCCCAGCAACTCTCTCCCTCCCATCCCATTTCTTTTCTCGTAAAAAATCCCGTTTCCTTCATTTTTTGTTTGTTATTTTCTCATTACTACTCATTTTTGTTCCAATTCTTTGCAGTCATCTCAGATATACCTCCCTATTATTTATAAAGTTATAAAATCTGTGTAATGTTATGTATTTTATTGTCAGTAAAACATTTATTATTAGGGGATAATGTGTTAGAAAAAAGTGTTTTTTCCATTCATTCACTTATTCAAAATATGTTCCACCCGGAGTGGACCGCTCCTTTCCCCTCCCTTTAGGACCATACTGTAACTTATATCCGGAAATTACAAAAAAGGAATCTTCGTGCTGATCCTTACATTAACTTTCATAATAATATTATGATTTGAACCGTGCATAATGTTTTTCTGGTAATAATATTAAACCTAACTCTCAAATAATAGGAATTAAAGTGATCCTCAATTATTTCAAGAATTAATTCCCTAGACCATTTAATTAATTTAACTTATCTCATTTGAGTTTTAATAATTAAAGATTCCATCCTCCATCTTCTAAGAAATCCTTTAATATTATAAAGCCGTGGCTGTGGGATTTTTATTAAATTTTCTCCTCTCAAGAGGAAAATTCAAATCCATCTTTATTGGAAACTTACTCTACTAATGAAATACCTCTTTCATAGCCCATGTCCCCCTTCACAAACCATTTCATAAATTCCAAGTCATTTTTGGTAAATTAGTTTTCTTTTATTTTTTGTCTAGCGTTCCATTTCCACATGTAGACCTCACAGCGCGTGACACATCACCGTTCACGGCTGAAAAAAGAGGGTGTAAATATGTAAGCACTGGTTTAGCACGGAATGCTGTTCAACTTTGAGAGAAATATTTTCCGGAAATTTATTGTCATATAGTTTGTTTTAATTTAATTTTCGTATTAAAACTAGTCGTTTCATTATATTTATAAATGCATATAACACGCAGAAAAAATGACTCGGCCATAAAAGTCTATGCTGAAATCAACGATAGAGGGATTATAGTTTAAAGAAGATTTCTTAGGTATAATCAAAAAGTCGAACGAAAAAGTCAAATTTATTTATAATTTGAAATTGTACGTAAAAACTGTTTGTACCATTGCACCGCACAGAATAAGGGATAACAATATCTAAAAATTATAAACAAAAAATATAGCAATGAGAGATGCATTAATCCCCCAGACCCTCCTCCAATCGTTCAGAGTGCGAGGAAAAATTGACCGAGATCAATTCAAATTATCGATGAATTGTCTGATGAAAATTATACCTGAGGGCTTTTCTTAACTTAAAATCTACTAGTTAATGGTTCATCCTAAAAGATAATTTTACCCATAAATAACGAAAAATGTTAGATATCAAACAAATCAATGGCATGCAATAGTTTTATTTTAAACTGAAATTTAAGAATAGCTTATTTATGAATATTATTAGAATAAATCATTCAATCATCATAAATCATTTGAATTAGTGGTTGATTGATTTCAAGACATTTCAGACATTAAACTGGAACCATGGTAGTTGCATCTATTGAGATTATTCTCAACTATCACATTTAGAGCTCTTTGATAATGGTTTTTGGAGCTACTGTAGCTAAGCGTAACTGATTTCATTATTTTATTGTTCAATAATCTCATCAATTTTTTTACCAATTACGTCTAAGCCTCTTTTTAATTTTAGTGATAATTGAAAACATAAACGACTAAGTGAAGGTTTTTGTTATTGTTTTATAAGTGGATCTAACTCGTGTTAAGGAAAAAAGGGATCAGTCCAGGCTTTTTAAAACTTCACAGGGTTTACAGAAAGCCGTAAAACCAAATATCAAGCGTATCCAATCCTTTCAATCAGAAGTCCTGAGAACAATAGTAAAAGCCTCTTATTTCGTCAGCAACAAAACCCTTCATAATGATCTTAATATTCCCTACATACTTAAAATCATGCATACCTTGAGATTCGTTTAGATAGCGATATTACAATGAGTTCATTCTTAGTTTTCAATGTTTGACATCAGGTTTTGGATAGTTGGCAGGCTGGAGAAGTGCGGAAAATTTTTGATATATAATCTCTTTGCTACATAAATTTGTTGCATACATGCATACATTAATGACTTATGATATTCAGGTATAATATTCTACATTGACATTGTTATCATTACATTTGCCGTCAGCTAGAACGTTCTTGTGATATATTAAGTTCATTCTTAGTTTTGGATAATTGACAGGAAGTTTTCAACAGTGATTCGTGTTCACACGAAAAATTCAAATATCTCAAAATGACTGGATTCCGTTAGAATGTCGCATACATATGTGGCACGGTTGGAAAATGAATTCTACCGAAAATGCTCCAGAAATTGAAATTTAATATCTGCGAGATTTTAGACCCCGGGAAAATTGTTTATATCGTTTTCTCAGTCTTTATGAAACGAAGTTAAATTACTTTTTTTCTATTTCAGTATTTTTTAGTCAGTATTCACAACATCTGTAACGTTATTCGAGTTTGTTTGCATTCGACCATTCATTTCTTGGTCGCTCTACTCTCTGAAATTCTCTCCCTCTTAATGAACACTATACTTCATCCTTGCGTACTTTTAAAACCCTACTATTTCAACGACTATTTACTTTTTGTATATATACATGATTTTGCTATTTGTTTCCAGATATTTTCTATTTTAATTTAAATTTTAATTATACTTTTCGTTGGTTTTAAATAAATGGTACCTTTTTCTATAATTTGAGGAACGCCCTTTATTTTTATATTTTCCTCTATGTAATGTTTATTCTGTTTAAATAAAGTTGGATTTGTTTATTTGTACCTTGTTGTTATGAACAGGGGACATAGTCACAGAATAAAGATTGTTTTTTTCTATCTAATTAGGTGGCTCAGAAAAATTAGTTCACAATATCATGAAATGCCTCATGTAGACACATCAACATTCATAACAAGTTATAAAAAGAACACGTTTGTTAAAACTTTGAGATGGGATGTATTCGTTTTTCGTTATCATTGCAGATATTCAAAGCGGCTAACGTAATCCCACGGCACGTCCCCAATCCGCGATGGAGACAGTCCTATCGGGGACCGCCTGTCACCATTGAGTAGGGAAAGTGGTTTTCCACAACGGGCAGTGTACTTCCTAGACTAAACGGCTATCCTCGCTGCCTTTGTGTTCCTAACGTGGCGGAGATTACCTAACGTGTGGATTACCTGAGTGGGCTTTATCGGGCGGCGATTGTCAGCGCACAGTCCTCCAGTCACTTGCTAATTCGTCATGACTCTGAAGAGCTGTGACTAACTGGAACGGGGACCGGAAACCAATGCCAACGGACAAGTCACACATATTGACCATACACGGTCCACGTTAAAGTCAAACAACGTTTTACCCATTGATTCGAATCCATGAATATACCATTAAATAGCATCTATAAGGATACACGTTGGAACGGAATAGAGATACTATACTCCGGAGTAACAGAAAATTTTACATTCACATTTATATTGCAATATTTATAAACAAGTGGTATTTAAAAAAAAAAAACAAGCTTGAACTTTCTGAAAAAAATAATCAGTCGACGTTTCACCTATTCATCCTCAGGACACAGTCAGAAAAGGAAACAAAAATTTACATATATATAGAAGACGATTACATAAAAAACGTTGAAGTTAATAAAATAACAAGATTAGAAACAATATGAAAATAACACAAAGACACGCTTGGGAACGAAATTGTCTTTTAATTCCTATTATACCATTGTTATATATACCAGAATCAGAAAACATACAAAAATAAATTAAAATTTTATTACGGAAAATCAATATGACAGATATATGTTATATAGACACTTCAAGCATTTTTTGTCTTTTTTTTTTAAACCATTATAAATGTCTAAATTTAGATATTTTAGGACAGATTTCTCAAGTTTCTACTAGTTTCCTATTTGAGTGATATTGGAAATATACGTTGCTTTAAAATTGTACAAAAAACAAAGAACAATTCGTTTTATCAGTTTCAATAATCTGTAATTTTTCGTTTTTTTAAATTTATTTGAAGTTTCGTTACAGGGAGGCTCTTTATTGATGATTATTTGTGTTATTCGGAAATAATTGCGGATTTCATAGCAGTCATTGAAATTCTGCCACTTCCTCCAAAGTAAAATAAATTCAAAATTAGAATTCATAAAGTATAAGCTGAAACTAATGCAATCTATAAATTAATTGGATTTATGCTCAGTTTTAGGGGGAATAATGTTTTCTTAGAAAAATTAGACAGCTTTCCATGCATAACCTAATGAGCTAAATATTTGAATAAAAATAGTTTCTAGCATAACTTGCGTTTGTTCGTTCTAACGTACATAACATAAGTGTTTGTTTATCCTAAAAAAACATAAAAGATCGTCGTAGCTATTTTTGTCCCTTTTACAAAAGTATTAAGATTTTAGAGGATCGAAATTGAATAATCGTAGTATGAAACACCATGATGTCAATTCTAAAAGTTCAAAAGCAAAATTATCCATGTTTTAATGTGGACGAGATTTTTCAAGGAAAAACATTTTTTTTTTTGTCTAACATTGTATTTTCCTGCAGTAAGGCTGTGAGAAATATTATGCAATCATTAATATAGTTATTTATAACCAACCCTTGTCTTCAGCCTCACCTGGAACGGATAAAGTTATAAGCCGCTAGGAAAAGAAAGACTCGTTTGAATAATGTACACAGGCGTTAGGGGTTGGTTAGGCGCACCCACCCCATAAACAACCCCTCAAGTCCCATGAGAGCTCAAGTCACGTATGGAGAAAATAGCTCGTGTGACTAGGAGTAGTTCGATAAGTGCGGACTCGCTGCTTTATGTACGACCAAGTTAAGTAACAGAGGGGCCGGTTACATACGGACCGTTACATAAAACAGGTTAATAAATGTGTTCTCACAACATAAATACAATATGGTAAAATAAATGAAGTTTTTTTTTTGTCGAAAAATGTATTCAAACTTTAATTTTAGGCCTATTCAAACTCGTTAGAACTTGAGAAAATTGGTTTAGCGATTACAGACAAAAATAAAGAACTGATTTTTCACAAGAAATATTAATTATAAAATTGAACTATTTATTTTTTTTTAATCGAGTTTTTTCATTCCATGTCTGAACTGTAATGTGTGGGATAGAATAAATACATTGAATTTTCCTTCAATGAGAAGAAAATTGGAAAATTGGATCGGTATTTTTTATATTAGGAGATATACTGGTTATCTAGTTTCATTCTTACCACTATACAGTCTACATTTTTTATGGGGGGGGGGATTTCCCGGTAATTTGAGTTTCCTACCACACGAACCACTATTTTCCAGGAATTGTTCCAATCTGTTGGTCGTATGTTCAAGGCGGGTAGAAGTTATAGAATAAGGGTCAGTTACACTTCAAGTTATTTCTACTGTTCTAGCGGTTTTTTCAAAATTTGAAATTCTAATCTGCATTTCAATGTAAAATAAAGTATTTTTTTCAAGTGAGTGATAACGTAGCACTGACATTGAAGATTTTAAATAATTTATATCTAGTAATTTCTACTTATTTATTTTCACTCGGATAAAAAAAAAAAAAATGAAAAACAGATCCTTACAGATATTTGTTGAGTGAGGGAATTAACAGTCCCTGATAGGCCATCCACTCCAATAAGAACAATGATACTTTGTCACAATCTATTCTTGTAGGTTTCATCACGTGTGAAGTGAGCTTATCTCGTGTCAAGATATATCATATCTCGCGACAAAAATAATCAGGTGGGCATAGGGCTCAAGTGTATAAGCAAACGTCATTTAGCTTAGACTATTCAGTATTTTTAGTTAAAGGTTTTTTAGCTTCGAAGCTTCGAGCTGTCTAATGGTTCTTGGCTGAGGCAGGGGTCTAGTTGGTGTTTGAATATCATCGGAAATCACGAACCTTGCCTTGCCTTACAATTTTAATAAATGTTTGACTCTTTCGTTATCTTATTGTGGAAGTGAACCTCCAGTCCATATAAAACCATCAATACACGATTTTAGACGTTGCAAAGAAAATATACTGATGTAAAAAAGGAACTTTAAATCGACATTATGTTCTTATGTATAACTAGAGAAAACTTGGACAGTGTTTTGTTCAGTTAAACTTGTACTAAATCGTTCTAGCATTTGATGATGGAAGTGTAAAGTACTCAAAACGCTTGCGGGTAAAATAATAAACGTAGTTTATGAGTAGAAACCTATGCAACCACCACTGTATACCCCCTCCCAAAAAAAAATCCTGGTGTGAGATGAGGTTTTAAAATTTTGAAAAAATTGAAAATTTTTACTCCTATTTTTACAGAGAGGCCCTCTCCGTCTGGGCTTGGGTAATGATTTATTTACGTCGGGATTGTAGGTTAGCTTACTGGGCCATTGGAAGATCCTTAGATTTGTAATTACCATATTTAACCAGAATTAATAAAAGAGAGAGAGAGAGAGATAAATGATTATTTTCGTTGAGCGATCTGCTTTTTAAGGACGAATCGAACGATTGTTTTTTATTTGCATGCCTACCGGCCACTCCCGGCCTATTGCATAACGCGAATCCGATAGTTGCTAGTGGGTTGCGGAATTCATTAGCTACGTAACACGTCCCCTTAGAGGTAACAAAGACGCCAAAACGAAACCGACACGCTTTGCCATGTGGGATACGTACTCCTACATGATCGATTTGCGCAGATACGGCCGGGTAACATGTGTTGTTGATCCAAACATGGGCGACATGATGTCCTTTTCCTGTTCGTAATACTTCTAGGTGTGGTAATGACCCGAATCGTACAAGACATTAACGTGTGGTGGGTGTTCAACTTTCAATTGTCCTGAAGTTCTATTTTTGAACAGGGTTGAGAATGTATAGTTAGAAGGACTTTCATTTGTGATCTATCTAACGCTAGAAAGCTAACGGTAAAAAGTCTTTTAAAGGTGTATGAAAAGCTTAGTAAAACCACCCTTACAAACTTGTAGGATATTTTTATCAGTTGGAATTTACTACAGGGGTCTCTTGGGAAAGCAATGGTTCTCAGTTTAAAATGAGCTCTCTAACAAAAAAGATACCACCTGTATTCTAAGGGACGGACTTTGTTAGAGATGGATTTCAATACAAATTTTTTAAGTTGGAAGGATGTCATAATATCAAGTTTATGAGTTCCAATCCAAGATGAATTTATCTGTAGCAGCTCTGTACTTCAAAAGAGCTTGAAATATCATCCTATCAACTGAAAGTTTGTTAATTTTCTCAGATAAAGAATTATATTTGGATTTGAAATGGTGCATTGCGTATTGCTGTGCCTTATTGTTTTATATACGCAATGCACCATTTCAAATCCAAATATAATTCTCTATCTGTGTTGTTTTTAAGCAGAGATGTGTCGAGCTTTAATTAAGCTCTATCGTACTATAATTTATTTTTGGCAATCAGTAAACGTCAGAAATATATTGGTGATTTCACAATTATTATAATATTAATTGGTTCTGGTGAGTGCTAGGTAGCGTTATTTTCCACTCGGGAGAGGAGGTATTGTTTTACTGATAATTGGTCCTGCCAATGGAACCACACATTTTCATCTCGGGAAGAGAATGTTTCAAATCGATCATATTTCATCTTTCTTTCAATGGGTGTGCACTTAATTCTAAATTTCAATCTTAGATCAGACTTAGAAAGTTCAAGAAGGAAAATTCAGTTTTCCCAGAGTTAAGATGACAGAGAGAATGATTCGCTCGTTAGAAAGTGAAGCTCCAGTGAATGATGGGAGGAGGGGGAGGAGGAGGGCCGGACGGAAGAGGAGGAAAAGCCAAGGAAAGTGGCGGAGAAGTAGTCCGTAGAGAATGTCGGGATGTGACAGAAGAAAAACGGGAAACGCGGGCGATTTCCACGGGTTCGGTGTAGCAGGTGGGCAGAAGTAGGCCGGGAATAGGAGCACTGCCCTGGTCCCATGTCGGGAAATCGCTTTGGTCCACATATCCCTGGCGTATGTGTGTCTGCCTTTTGGGGAATTAGAGTAATCCACTGAAGGTGTGTTCACTGAGCGCTGAGCAAGGGTCGTGAAGTGTAAATGTTGACATTGCCGGCCTGTGAGGTGTAGGGGGGTTGAACGACCCTTGGTCCACTCCAAGGCCCTAGGAACCGCTTACTAAAGCCCTAATGTATCCCTTCATCTTCTCTGTCTTTAAAGAGTCTCAACCGTTTAACATATCTTTTGAAGATAACGTCAAAGACGATGATGTATAGCTGAGTAAAGCTATTTCCTATATAGATATCGGGATCCAAGTACTCGGTGAAGAGGTCCTAATAACTCTAATTCATGATTCCGGGTTCATATCCCAAGGCGCACCATAAATTCATTCCAAAATCACAAGTTCGTGATTTCCTGAGGGACCCCTGGTACGAATAATACTCGAATATTATCATCGATCTAAAGAGATTAACAGTTTGTTTTAAAGCTGTTAATCAGTTAATATAATCTCAAAAAAAACAGTTTACGCAGTCTCCATTGTAGTTAACCTAAGGAATTTTTGAATGGCAATGGGTTGGGAACGATGCTTTAATTTAACTTTTTACTTGTTAAATACAAATATTGGATATATTTACTATTAAATATAAAATTATTTTGTTCAATGATCGATGCGATTTATGATTAAATCTAATCTTGACTGTCCCTCGAGAATATATTGTTTATCACATCATTTCCTGCTGGCTAAGTACGGAGGAATAACTGAGGTTGATTTCCATATCATCACAGTGAAATGTTCTATACATCCTTAATATGAAGGATGAATGATTGTTATGGAGTCAACAATTGCACATCCTGACTAGTAATTATATCTTAAATGCCTGTAACGCATTTACTAATTACTATTATTGCTTTTCAAAATATGGCGTAGTTTTCTATATATAAAAAAAAAAAAAAAATTGGATACTTAGGGTGTTACAAACTTCCCCTTACAACTTAATCCAAATGAATCTTTTTGTCATTTGATGCGAATGATCTGAATTGATTCGGAGTCAGTTATTTCATTCTTAAATAGATATCTTTTTAATAATTGTAAATTCCTCATCGTGTATCGAACTCAGAATTATTCCGATTTTTTCTGTACAATGTTTCCTAATTGAGAGAAGTATAATATGAACCAAGTTGAATAAACTTAAACTTGTTTTCAAAGGTCTTCTTTAGTTTTCCCTTCAACGAGTACACTTCACAATGTGCATAATGATCCATTGTAAATGCCCATGAGAGGAAAAAGTAAAGTGCCTTAAAACGGCAATAAATAAATAATAAAAAGCGCGCTGTCTGAACCGTTAAGTAGAAGAGTTACCCAATAAAGAGATTGTTCTTCTGCAATGGATTACAAGGGCAAGCAGATTTGTTTGCTCCCCGCCTGTTAGAGTTTCCTCATTCAGCAGACACACTTCAAAATTTCTTATGCTTCTAAGCAATGCTGCTGTTACTATTGAAATGAAAACTTGCAGAAGAATTCGCCTAAAATTATTATTCGATTTCTGAACGGTCCCTTTTTTCCAGGCTTGATAAATTCTAAGTGGAGGCTACTTTATTTTTGTTGAGTTCAATCTTTAGAACAATATAATTAATAGAAAAAAAATTAAAATATGCCACAATAATAATAATTAACTTAAATTCAAATTTCAACAAGTTTCGAGTTAGTATAGATTACATCTGAAGCTGTTGGTAGGATTGGTTAAAAATCCTAAACAGATATATGACGTTTTGTGAATACAAATCTTTCGTAATCACTTTTATAACTTCGTAATGACACGGTTCATAACCGTTAATTGCCCAGAATCTTATAAACACTCGAGTTAAGTACAAAATTGCCATGTGACATGCAGTAGAAAATGTGGAAATACTGTGAACGCCCACTTTTTAATGATTAACAGCCAAAGAAAAAAATAGCGTTATGCCGGGATTCTAAGTAAGTACCTCCTGCTCTTCAGGCGCTCTTCCCAACCATGCTATCCGATATTAATTTTTTTTTTTTTTTTTTTTCCCCCCCTAAGCTCTCTAGTTAGAATTTTAGGATGAGGGAGAAATATAAAATATTTAGGGTGATCGGATCCTTGTACTAGGAGGACCTGCTTGAAGGTGGTGTGAGAGGAGTAAGGAGTGTGGGAATCCTCGTTGGAGGTTGATTGTTACGGTACAGTGGTGAGAGTCCACTGGGAGCTGGGCCTAGAGTCTTCTCTAGGCATGTAGTGCAGTCGTAGTTAGTCTGATATCAGTGAGGGTGCCCCTTAGAGGCTTGTTGTTGTTGGGCCAAGCGCCGTGATGTCAACCATTTCTTCTGCTTTACTCGATCTTGTGAGTTGCCATCGTGCCGGTAGTGGTGGTGGTGTCATGTCTCGAAAGAGAGGGTTTAGACTGTGCTTCATCGAGTCGAAGAACTTGATGTGACGCGATATTGATTAGATATTTACGGTATAATTCAAGGGCTCTATTTCCTACAAATATCGAGAAGGAAATCTTTGGATTTTGTGGAAGGGGATTTTTATGGAAACCTTAAGTAGACTCACTTTTTGGATCATGCTTGGGGTTATGAACTATTTTACGTCATGATTTTAGATGAGAGAAATTTTGGAAAGAATTTATATTCTGTACTTAGCTCACCTTTCTTGGGATAAAACGGTATGCTTTTATGAGACAATTTATTTATTTGTTCTTTAAATGATTTTTACTCATTTCTTATGTGTTTTGTTTCGATGTCATTCATAAAGAATAGTAAAATAATACTGTTATTATTTAATATCGTATGTAAACAAATTAATCATATCTGTATTATTCAAGAAATTAGACTGTCCTTATCTGGAGTATATGGAGTGACGAAAAAAATACCATGGAAATCCAAGATTATTTTATTAACTGATACATAATTTAAAATTTTGCTCAGAAGCAATACATACTTTGATTACTAACACCATTTACATGTATAGATTGTAAACTTATAATAAAAACCAACATAATAAAAAGAATTTAAGAGATAAGTAAAGTTTGTGGATGTATTTATGCTTGTACATAAATTTCTTTTAATCGATTTTTGGTCATGAATGTTAAACAAAATAAATTCTCTGACAGGGTACTTACTAGAAGATTATGGATAATCGTAGGTCTGTAAACAGATATACCAATTAAAAACAAGCGGAATGAAGTATAGGTGCTGTATTTTTTTAAAAATGACAAATGATGAACAATCAGAATTTCAAGAACAATTTAATACTCAACTCAAATAAAAACATGATAAGAAAAGAACTTTGTGCGGGATAAACAATCATACGTTCCAAAAAAGTATTTTGGAATTAATGGATGTTTACTTACGACTATCTGAAACAAACAAAATCGTATTTATCAAGAATCCACGTATGTATTGGGTACGATACTTGGTGACAAGACGAAGCTATTCATATGTTCCCTGAGGTCACCAATAGTTTTTTTTTCCTTTTTCGTAAATAGCTGCGGTGACGATCATAAGCCCTACGAGATATGGAAATGAGGAAAAGAAAACACAGCTAAAGGTCAAAAGCAATCGTGTTTCCGTGAACGGTACCTTCCTGCGTGGCTGACACGTGTGATAGATAAACTAGGTACAGGAAACAGGTGCAGATGAGAAAAGGTATTGCGTTCTAAATAGAATAATTTGAAATTATACGTTCCAGATTGCAAGCATTTCTTGGAAAACAAGACACTATGCTATCAACATTTTTCTGAAGATAACCAGCAACCTGTTGAAGTCTACTGCGAATGGAGAATAATTTACTTACTAGACAAGTCGTCGCCCAACAAATTCGTCTCTTAACATTTTAAACAAATATTTCATTCAGATTTAAATCATGAGTAACGCAGATTTCTAATAAGTGTTTCATAAACTTTAATAAAGTTCAACATATAAATAATTATTGATCCCTGTGACTTGCCAACACTTGCGACCAGAACCAGAACAATATGATGCCTAGTTGGCGGGCAGCATAGTTCGTGTTTGTTTATTGGTCTGAAACCATAAGATCTTAGAAAGTATGCCCCGCAGTGAAATGTGTTCAGGAGAAGAGGTACAGGATAGTATTGTAGGCTAGATTGTAATGTAGTATTGTAAGTAATTTACCTACAATCTTTTATTTTATTTGTATTAAATATGTATATTATTATTTTTATTTTATTAGTATCCGAGAGTACACGAAAGACGTCCGGATCTCAAAGGCGAGTGTGAACCGGAAAGAGGTAGGACTGGACCGCTGGGAGAGATACTACTAGGTACATTTTGTAGGGCCCCAGAAGTCGTATTTTTGGGTCTTCTACCGTTTGGCCAGGGCGAAGGGTACTAAAAGATTGGAACACCGATGGCAGGTGTCTGTTTTACGGAGCCGTCGAACGTCAACGACTCCCGGAACAGCATCCATGAAGTACATACATAGTATGAACATGTATTCTTAGAACGAGGAACTTCTTGTTCCTCTGTCTTCCCCTTGGTGCAAATGAGTGGTGCAGTTTGCCCTCTTTTCGCAGGACGTCCAGGATTTTCATCCTGTGAAGCTAGGTGTAGACAGCTAAGGCCTCTTTTATATTCCTAAGGGTAAACAGGGGTGGTCACTCCCTAGAACATTACGGGGTTTCCAGGAATGGGGTGAGGATCTCGGATTGGTTGCCTATGGGACACAGGCTTGACTTTTGATGTAATTTGGGGACCTCAAACCCTTCTTCCTGACAGGTATCCCCCTACTGTGTTGGTGCTGGGCGCATTCGAACTCCATCTTGGTCACCATACTTCGCTGATATAAACACTAGAAAACACCTTCTGCCCCTACATAGCTTTTTATTCTCATTCGATAACGGATGAGGTTTTCGACGGATTCTTCTATATTTTGAAGGTATACAAGGTGAAATCACTGCTCATTTCATCCAAGTAGCATGTTAATTTAACCTACGCTATTTTAAAAACAGGGTTAGTATCTCACCGGTATACTCATTACCCTAATCGACAACAACTAACTTTAATCTAACATAGATTTAATTGAGATATCTAAATTTGTTTTATTAATGCGTATTTTACGTCCAACAAAGATATAAGTTAATGTTAGTAAAGTTAGTCGGAAAATGACAAAATGATTTTATGAATAATAAGATTGTCAGCTGACGCTTTCGCAGGTGTGTACCGATACCTTATCTCTAAGATAAAGAAGTCCAGGCTTTAACTTCAAGCTGATAGTAACTACCTTGTCTGGAGCTGCTAATTAATCATACCCTGATTACAGTGTAGTCAGAGTTTATAGCTCGTATTATTTATTCAAGATTTCTCAACACTGCATCAGTTTAATAATCAGAACAGACCTCATATAAACTGAGCTTTCAATCATAAAATTGTAAAAAATAAAATAATGGAATCCGTTTACAATCAAATTTCCTCAAAGTATTTAATTATTACCAAATTTTAACGAAATTTATTAAAACACTCATAATTTTAATAATTGAATCGATACAGACGTATGAATAAAAAATGTCGTATTTTAACTGATTTTATAGTATACGTGCTTCTACACTAACAGATATCTTCGGGTTCGGAAATAGTTATAACAGAAAAGTAATAATAATATCTACACACAAGAATATGAAAAAGAAATTGACTTTAGTTATTTTAATTTATTTAATTATTTAGGCAATCTATTTTATACTGATACAAGCACTTTTGGCGGATAGTAGAGAGTAATGGAACCAGCCAGTGAAAGCGCTCGGTTATCAGTGTAAAGTAAAATGTGGGTAGGTAAACCCCAGATAGGGGTTAGTATTAAGTCCAAATTACTTCAACCAATTAATTTTTTATTGTAGATAAAAGTAGTTGTGCTATTGACTAAATATTTCTGGGAAGACAATAATTATATTCCTATTATGATACAACCCACCCACTGGGCTTCCAATACAGATATATAATCCTCAGAATGTAAGGAGAGAAAATCCTATTAGTTCGCAATCCATAATGGTTTGGAGTAGAGAAATGAAATTTTACAAATTAGATAAATGGACCAATATTTAAATTAGTAATGTAATCATTCCTAACGAAGGGATGGACTTTTGGAGGCTCTCCGAGGCAACATTATTGCTTTAAGTCGGCCAGAACAAATTGAAGCCGAGTGGGTTTATCGAATAAAAAAAATAATACATTATTACTTCCTAATTGGTCCACTTCACCCGATAAATTTTAATGACAATCAGAGTACAGTTAGAAATGAAGAGGGTGGGGGTGGTCGGGAGATTTAGAAAGGGCTTTATTTGTTCGTAACAATTGTCCGGAAATAGAGGCCGGGAGGAATAAAAACAAATCTCGAGGATTAAACTAAGAGAAAGAACGAGAGAAACTGGGGGGGGGGAACGCTGCTAAAGTGGCTTCAACAAACAGATACTGTTATTCATTGTGTTGCTAGTTCAAGTAGTGCGTTTAATTAATTAGTATAACAATAATTTTAAAATCTTGAGTAACCCAGATCAACGGTTAGTTTTCGAAGGGCTGCAGCTCCGTCATATACAAGTGGTTAGATGATCTATTAAACTGCCATGGTCGGAATTCTTTACATTCTTCTTTACAATTATAATAAATACGAACTCGGATATTGGTTTCTGGAAGAGGAGAGTACATTGCTCATATGTGCTCACTTTTACTGCCCTGTAACAGGTAAGATCCCAACTTATATTTAGGACAAGAATATTACAGATTACAGGGATTTGCTACTCTTCAACTTGAAGAGGTTGAAGGCCTAGGACCCGTCATTATCTTGAAGAGGTTAAGTCCCAGGACAGACTTAAATGATAACAGAATATCCATACAGGCCTGAATTCACAATATGTAAACATAAGAGAGTACCTAAGGTTAGGTATTCATCAGTAATGATCCTGAATACCTAAGAGTGGATGTATTTATCCATCTAAATCGCATCCAATCCTTTCAACTAAGCACGCCAGTTAATGCACCTTTTATGTCACAAGTAGAATGCTCCATAAAACTCCCACTATCCAAGGTCACCTTCCATCAGGCATTATCTGAGCAACATCCTCTGCCTTTATCGCATGTCCCGACAACTCTCCACCGAGATTGAGTGGTCCGTGATTTTTTGCAAAGTTTTAGCCAATGGGAATTCTGGCATTGAACGTTTTTCTCCCATCATGCCTTGAGCGTCTGCGGCTCTCGAGCAGTAAGTACTGTAGCACCCATTACTGTGTACATGAGCCTGTAAGAGAAGCTCGGGTGTGTCTCAAATTATTGCCTACTTCTCCATTACTAAGAAGGCGAAAATTCTGAAGGTGAATTCCAAGGCTAAACTGGTATATTGATGTTGTAAGAATGTATGTCGTGAACGGACCGGTAAGTGTGGTATGATAATTTTCTTCAAATACATTTTTGTAATATATATGTATTAATTACGATTCACGCTATTTCGTGAAAAGGTTCATTAGTATCATTTAATAACAGGATTTTAGTCAAGATCCAACAGCGGGTGGATCATGTAAATTATTCGTTGTCGATGTATTTTTGCGATGCACAGTCCTCACTAGCGAATTGGGCTGTCACTTAGAGACTTTAACACTTTATTTAAAGCTGCACTAAATGACGAGAAGACATCAGCAGCACTGAATGACAAGGCATCAGCAGCACGACGGTTACCACGCCACCGCAGGAATGCCGCTAGTTTTACAAGTCCCTCGGACCGATTGCTCCTACGGAAAGAGCGCCAGGTCAGTCCATTTTATGTTCGGCCAGAACGTCATCCGTGAGTCGAAACGATCTCGTGCGATGTTCCTGCTAAACTGGTTCCTTCGAGTACGGGATTCTGCGGGGGTTTCTACCGGCAAGACTGGAAGGTTCCATAATTCCTGGGTACCGTTGCCGAATAATAAATATTTTTGGAAGAATTTCTTGTCCACCGGCATTTTCCACATTTCTCTCATCGGGGATCTTCTTTATAACATTACATATAAATGTTCGTCAAATATAACACATTCTTGCATGGTTGCCGATGGTGGTCGATACATTAAAAAGGTAATTCAACGCTTGTTTATTCCCCTCTTTATCAGGTGCAAGACCCTTCAGCAGAAATCGAGAGCGTAATGCTGACCACAAAGCCTTTCCAGAATGACCAATAAAATTGGATTTGAAGCTGCACGTTTTATGAGGGATTTTATTCCACATCTTGAAATATGACAATCATCTGTTGGCTACGACTGGAAAATTAAAAAAAAAAAAAACTGAAAAAAGTTTATCTCAATTAAGATTTAATTTTTTTCACTGAGGTCTAAAAAACGCTTTGAAAACAATGATACAAACATATCCTAAAAATTATAGTTTCGGCCAAACAATGGGTTTCTTTTTCAATTTCTAGGTATGTTTTTAACCTATTTGGTTTTTAGGAATTACCCTTCGCTACCACATACAAAGGATGAACAGCTGAGATTTTTGAGGCGGGAACAACCCATTGTTACGTACATAGGTTTGACGACCAAATCAATTTACTTATCAATCTTTCTGCTATTTTGATCTATATCCTAACCAATGGCCGACGTGTGTTTTCAACTGTTACAATTGTATATTACTTTAAGCTGTTGAAATGGTAAAAAATAGCTTTGAGCCTAATTACAGCTTGGCCTATTCTTTCGGAATGGCATTTATACGTCAAAAGTGCTGCTGGTGTCAATGTGAAATATAATAATTTGTGAACAAATCATTTCACAGAAAAAGAAACCTAAACTGGCAGTTACCTATAACGTATTGGCCACCTCCTTGCTGGAAATTGTTTAAAATAATTTTAGGCGAAATTAGTCTTTTAAAATTAAAATTACTCATTTAATTAGCAAATAAAATAGTAATAATTTAAATGGAGACTTTTTTATAGGTCTTAGGACGCAGTCGAAATGTTAAACTAAAACTCATTTGTATTCATATTTTTTTTTAATAAAGACAATTAATCTTCGTTTACTTGTAAAGAGATGAATGTGGTAAAACATTTTAGCCAGATTACTGAATTTCGCAACAGTCGAAAACGAATTGAAGTGAAAATTAATGTTTAAAAGCATGTTATAGCATTAAAAAAAAATTGTTAAGTGGAGCGAATCGCAAAGACATCTATTTTCCTGGTCCGTTTGGGCTTGTGAACAAAGATGTGAATATCGTAGGAATAATTGGATTCATTGGCCAAGAAATCAATTCATAGATTACGTTATAGTTAACTTTAATGGCATTTGATTTGAAACGAACGAAGTCCAAAGTAGAGGAGTAACAATATCGTTTAGTAATATATATAATCAGTAGCAATCGTTTTATCAATGATGATAAGGTACAGAGTAGGTACGATGTAGAATATTTTTTGTAGGCCTTTCTTAAGTTAAGAAAATACTCACCTCATATTTAATAATATGGCAATAACCTGGTGTCAAATTGGTCTTAAGGCAGTAAACTAGAAGTTCGAATTGAAATTATCAACACTACAAGTTCTTTTATCCGGACAAAAAACATAACAGTTTCCAATAAAATACAAAATTAATTATCCCTTTAAAAAATTAATGTTCCAAGAAACCGCAGGCCATAAATATTTCCAAGTTTGTACACAGGGTGCTGCAATACTGTATTTTGACATTTCCTATTTGACGTTCCCTATGTAATGCAACTTGTAATTGATATTGCGATCTTGAGAGTGGTGAGTTCCATCACCATGTCATTCCATGGTGAATCCACACATATGAATTTCATCACCCTTACTTTATATGTGCTCGTTTTTAACCATTTATTTGTTAGTATTATGCAAAAATGTACTAAAAAGTACTAATGCAAGTACTAAAAAGTAGAATTTAGATTTTTTGTATTTAACTTGGATGAATGCCTTTACTTACATTCATTACATTACTGTACTTAGCCTTTGTAGAATATATGGGGTTTTGTTGATGAAACATAGTTGTTAAGTTTTCGTAAAATTTATTAATGACCGTTGAATCTCTGCAACAAGTCCAGGAATGAGTCGCACTCCATTTAAACATATTTAAGAACTGAGAGAGAGATTTGCCATCCACTTTGAGAAACGTAATTCATTAATAAATTCAATGAAAATATAACATCATCCTTTCAAAATTCTCATTCTTTTAACACCACCTACCGAATTGATGCACTCCACAATTGTTTTATGACAAAATGTTTTTCTTTTACAAATCGTGATGAGAAAACACTTCTTACTTCCGCTATGAAATGAAGTAATACCGTGATGAGAGAGATTGTATACACATACATAAGATAGACTAGTGTTGAAAAAAAGAGTTTTAAAAGCCTTCTTTTAAAAATCTGTGTTTCTCGTTTGGTGTTTTTTTTAAATACAAGTGTCTCTTTAAAATATTGAGTCGTAGTAATATTATCGTTATTTTACGAAAGACTGATATCCCAACGAATGAATAAATACTTTTGTTTTTTCAATAAAGTTTCGAAGCCATAAGGGACCCAGCGGAAAATTGTTGTTGACTTTTTTCTAAACGCTAATTATTCGAATTATCCAGGTTCGTTCGAGCTTGAATCCGTCGAAACCAGCCGACCGGAATCAATACTCTTGATTTTTTTTTTTTTCCTTTTGTAAACTCCTTCTAATACTCTTCTCCTCTCTTTGATGTTTATAATTCGCTTTTAGATGCAAACCTCTTCTTGCTTATTGCCCAATTTATCCTCTACAAATACCCAAGGAGTGCTTTGTTGCTGAAAGTCTGCCGCTATCACGGGGTATATGGCGCATTAATAATTCTGTTTGAAAATAACAGAATAGCCCTTTCGAAAATACAATTTTGATTTCGTCGTCGTAATTTATCTCCCGTTGACGTTTCTTCATCAAAGTACATTGTATATAACAGTGTTAGTATTAAATAGTACTCATTTTTAGAATTTGAAGATTCTCAATCGTGGCACTATAAGTATAATTACTAGACAGCCTTTAACGTCTAAGAGCCTTTTATCAGTCAGACTGATTAGAGACTTTAAGATATAAAAGATGAGTCATTGATCATTTAATGCATTGCGTGGGAAGTTGAAGTGCAAAATGGCATCTGGCAGGCGATGAACACTATCGATAATAGCTTGTCACGTTTGACTGTTTTTTTTTTTTTAGATACTGAAGGCCATGTTGTTACTACATTGTACAGGAATTAATTCTGTTTATAATGTAAGAGTATTAAACAGCCGAATATCATAAATCAATTCATAGATTAAAAAAAAAACTGAATTGAATTATAATCGTAAATAATGTGATAAAGGACTAACATATCAAACCAAATACAATAAAATTGAGGCGTTGATTTATTAATAAGTGTAAATGTAATTTTAACAGGATTTGTTATTTCGTGTTACTTGCCTTTTCAAGGAAGTAAAAAAATATAAAAAGGAAAAACATCGAAAAATGAATCCAATTGGACTCTAATGACACAATTTCTATTGTTTGCTCCCAATTCCTTTTTGGGACACTTTTGAATTTTTTTTTTTTCTTAAATCATCTTCATTGTGTCTTTAATCATCGGTTAAACTACACGTTAACTAAAAACGGTTAAGAACTTTAAATATAGAATTGGTTCTGAGATGTGTTTCCATAAAGGTTAAAGATCTAATGAAAAGCAATTAAGTTAAGAAATACGGGTCCAAATGTTGTCATGTTTAATTCTCACTTAATGCTGTTATTTACTAGTTATTGTATCTTAACCACAACTTACATAACGTAGCCCAAGGTAATGCTGAATATAACTTTAAGTATACTATTTATTGCATTAATTTTATAGCCACTATTGCATAAAACACAGAAAGACAGATAGACCGACAAAAGATGGCACTATTTAAAATTAGTCTCACTCTTTGAGCTCTTCGATCTTAGACCTAATCATAGTATCAACATTAGGCATTTAATGACTGTTAAAGTAAATTCAATTGTAATTAACAGAACATATTCCTAATAAGAGTGGAACTCAAACACAGGGCCTCTACAACACCTAACAACTAAACTACCCAAGTAACTAACTAAACAGAAAAAAATAATAGTAATACAATTAAATAAGTGAATATTAATGTTACTACTTCAAAAGGTTGCATCTATGAGTTTAATGACAGTTAAATGGAAGTAAACGCATATAGTTGAAAAATAACGAAATAAATTAACAATAATAGTACAAAAGAGTACAAAGACCCTAGGGTAGCAAGCGTTTTTGATTTAATAGGTTTCTGGCTTGCTTATTTTTTGGGGATTTTTTATTTCCAACATAGATAGTAGTTTTTTAATAGGAATTAAGTGAACAAAAAGGCCAAGGAAAAGGCTAGAAGTAGCCAATGAATATGTAGAAAACTATGTCAAGGCGCTTCGGATTGTTTCCTAGACACTGTCTCGTATGGCATACGTTTTAACTTAACACGCACGCAGGAAATTCAGGACATTTTCCGTATGCATGCTTGCAGTTCGATATCTATACATAATAGATTATGACCGCACATAAATATAAATTATGATGTATCTGGCCCATTTTAAAGTGGCCTAATTAAAGGACAGCAACACAACTCAAAAATAAGAATAGTTCTATTTTTTACGCAGCATTTCTAGAGTTTGTTATTTAATGAAAACCATATGCACCTTTTCTAATGCCATGAAAGAAAATAAACCATTAAGGTAAAATATTTAAAAAATGCTTTGGACATGTGAAATTTGTACTATTTACTATTACTACAGCGGTAATTGTAATAAACTTTATTCACTTCTCCAAATTTAAGCAGAAATGTCGTACTGTCACACACAATTTTATGTATTCAAGTGTGGCAAGAGATCTGTTTTTATCATGAATTCCCCAATCCTGCGAGGGACTAAAAAGTCATGAGAAGATAACTTTTTAAAAATAAACAGCAGTAATGACTCCCTGTCACTTAAATGTGTACACATTGTTTGTACGATAACAGTTGAAACTTTTTCATTACAATTGTTCAACATTTCTAAATATTTAAAGATATGTACCTCATTTAGTTTTACTTTCGCTTAAAATACGGTAACGTGGAGAATGAAAACAAAAGTTAAACGTGAAAATCTCGTTTAGCTAATATTTAAAACAAGTCAAAGCACGAAAGCTGTTTAAGATTTGTATTTTTGATTGTTCCAAAAATTGATCAGGGATAACTTAGAGACGGCGAGGTGAAAACGAATTTTTTTTTTTGAGAAGAGTACTATCAATACCAAATAATTATCGTACAAGATGAGTATAATAGATTTTTTCACATTCACCCATGCTCGCGATTAAAAACGCAATTAGCAATAGACGAGATAAAATATCGTTAATTTTTGGCATAAAAAATGCCTGGTAATTTTTTCAAGAGCATTTATTTACTGAATAAAATATCACTAGAACTCGAGAAACTAGCACGGAGTCCCGTAAGAGCAACCCTTATGTCCTCTCTTCACTTTCTACATCCTTTATTTGGTTTCAATCGTACGATTTCAAAAGGTCTATTGAGCATGGTCTTTTAATCAAAACTATTCTTCTCAAGTTTCAAAAAATAAAAAAAAAACATGGACTTAAGTGGGTCTAATCGGTCGGATCTTGTGTAAAATACCTTACATTTCGGATCTGGAGTTGAAAATATGATAAATATCTCTGGAAAAAAATCCGAAGGACGGTACCAATACAGGTATGAGATAAGTTCGGAGTCAAATTCAAAGCTAATTGACTTGTAATCCTTGGAATTCTGTTTTCAACTCATAATGAGACTGCTAATATTAAAAGACTTTGGAATAGAGACGAATCGTTAGTATTCTTTATCAATCATTGTGATCGAAATAATTTACAATCATTTGTGATCGGTAACGCCGAGTATGAGAACGACGCAAATATAATTTTTGTTTTTTTAATTTGTACTAATCCAAACATGACCACCCTTAAAGTGGCTGTACCGTCGATCCGATGCGACTTGGTTACATAATGAGGTATCGTTGGAAGGACTCTATTCGGTAACACATCCATCAAGTCGGTCGGTCGTTAAAAGATTTCCACACTCCAATTACACAATCGGTTCGTTAAAAATTGATGGCAAAGTAACATCTGATTTTCGTGTCGCAGATAACTATATTTAGCTGTTACGAAATAAACCCTTATTAGAGACAGATCATTTTTTGTTTATATTCCAATACGAGATATAGCAGCATTAAATAGGACCCATTAATTAAACTTTAATTTTTATTTTATTTACTACTTCCAATTATTTTAAATTTTATCAGTATAAAATAAATTTCGGGTGAGCCAGAGAATGTCCTTTAAATCACTTTAACGTGATGAAATGATTAAGTTGTAAATAATTATAACATTATACAACACAATTGTATTTTGTTTGGCCTCGTCATTTATTTTCTCATCATAACTAAACTTTAAAAGAATCGGAAGACGATTTATGAAATAAATATAAACGAAGAATAAGAAGGTAATATTTAAAGTGGCTTTGTCAAGAAATGGTTCTGGTGCAGGATATTAACCTGAATTTCTTCCATTATTGACTTACAGACAACAATATTTCAATTAAATCCTTCAGATTGTTTCGAACTCTCACACGATAAAACACCTCAGCTTGGAAAAAACGTGTTAATCTGCAGATAACACAACTGTTTTGTATTCAACGCGAGAAATGATTACTATCAAAGACATTTATTAATAGATTTAATAGCTGTACGCGCAGGTGGCATCAGATGATAAACGAGAAACAACATGTACTGCTTTAATGGATTAATCGTAATACCAGTCACATATTATTATACATACATTAGTTTTGATGTAATAGATTCTTCGACACTTTCTTATTAGAGTTAATAAATAATCGCTTATATGGCTAATAAAAAACTGGTTATAACCATTATGATAAAGTTGTACATGACCTTCCAGGCAGGCTTGAAAAGTAACATAATAACTAGACAATAAATCCAATATATTGTATAAAATAATGCTTGGACGTTAAATGCGATTTACAGTAGTACGAAGGGTTAAATAGAGTGTATTTCACAATCATGTTACAGTCTTGTAACATAAGATAACACAAACAGAACATGTTAAAGGTAACGTTGTTCCCCAGTAATTTTGAGGTTAGGACAAGATGGACATGCTTAAAGATGATTTGATTTCAGCAATGGTATGATTGGTGGACAAATATATGTGCAAGAGGCGGTGATTTGACCGGGTCTACCTACAGGTATGCGCGGTGCATTCCTCAGCGTCTACGGGCAAGTTGCGGTCCGCGCAGATCTCCTCCACTTCGGACCTACTCCAAGAAGTCGAACGGGTACTTCTGCTTCACCTAAGATAAGTCCTTATTGCTAGATAGAGGCTAAGTTACGTACCTTTGGCCCAGGCTGTGAGGACGTTGCCTAGATACAGGACCTTGAAGCTCGGATCGTACTCCGTGATGGTGACAGATCGGCGCCGACACAGTCGCCCAAGTCCTTCCTTCACCCTGCGGAGTGCCCGCTCCCTGAAGTCTTTGGCCTCCATCACATCCTATTCCTGCTAAGACCGTGCACAGACTGGCCCGAGAGCCCTCTCCCCTCCACCACCTCCCCCGTTCCCCCTCCATCCCACTGTTTACATTCACCTGTCCCATCCTCCCCGTCCTCCTCCGTTGTCTCCTTTCTCGCTGTCCCCTTGCTTTATTGTCCTTCGTCGGTTTGTTCTCACTGGAGCCGCACGCCTATAAACAAGCCATGTCCTTGACATTGCTGGCTCCGCCTCGCTAGGATAATTGTTACCCCTCTGTCCGAACCTCCTAGGCCACGAGCCGCTATAAGTATCACTATCGAAAACTCTGAGCCTTTACAGGAGCGAAAGCACTCGATTGAGTATGATGAATGAACGGAATTTTTATGTATTATATACAGCGGTGCTTTTGTTCATGTTACAAAATAATGGACGAAATATTCTGTCGGTAAAATAGGTATACCTAAATATATGCCTGATATACCTAAATTGTAAGAATATATATTATGAATACCGTATGAACGAGAGAGTAAATGTATCTTGTATATACGGTATGATTGCGATCTTTCATCGCGATTATCTATTGCTCTTCTAGGGCAGATTGTGTGTTTCTTTATATAAATATTTATAAAACAGCATGACAAAAAAAAAACTATCGAGAATTACTCGTGTGACTTTAAAACTTATGAATGACTGTAAGGAAATCGTTTCATCCCTTAAACCATAACAGTCACTGAAAATAGAATTTTTAAAAATAAACCAGAAAAACTGAACGTCATATTTGGAAGGATTCAAAAGTTGATAATGATAAAAAGACGTGTATCATTTCTTCCCAAATTTTATTAATTAAAAAAAAATTAATCAGCCGTCAAAAACAATATTTTTTAAAATATTTTCTATGCACTAAATTGTCACAGTTAAAACTAGAATATGACATCTAGTCTGTACTGCAATGATACTGATTTACAGTGTGTACACAGTAACAAAGTAAATAATTAAAACGATAATATAAAAACAAAAACAATTGAAATTGACTGCAACAACATCTAATACTCGGTTTCTAATTTACAATGTTGGATCACAAAACACCATTTTTAACCTGATTTTAACAATAGAACAAATATGGTGAATTTTAAATAATAGGCTTTCAAGCTGACTTGAGTAATCTTAAAAGTTACGAATGTCCCAACTTTTTTTTATGGTTGATTCTTTTTATCATAGTTCTCTAAATTTTACTTAAAATAATCACCACATGTCGGGGTTTTTTTAATGGGAGGTACTTTAGGAGGAAGTTGTTTGAGAATTGTGCTGTTGTATGTCTTTGATGAGAAAGGTGAGGTGTGAAAGTATGGGTAAGATGCAGAGCAAATTCCTCCGACCTATCCCCATCCGAAGCCGCCCAGGACCCATCATCACGACGGAGTGGATGTGAAACAGGTTGATACTTTAGGATTTTTTTGGTTACATTCCACAAGGAGTTATCGCCACAAGGCCTTCACGTTGTTGATCACATCTCCTCAGCCTTTGAAACCAAACAGTATTGCACTGCTGCCTTTCTCGATATAGCTCAAGCTTTTGACAGGGTTTGGCACGCAGGTTTGCTCTACAAGCTCAAAAGATATTTACCACAGACCCTTTTCCTAATCCTACAGTCCTACCTTTCAAACCGCTTCTTCCAAGTCCGCTGTGGTTTAGAATACTCTAACTACTATCCCATAAGTGCAGGAGTTCCACAGGGAAGTGTCCTGGGCCCCATCCTCTATAACCTATACACCGCTGATGTCCCCTCTACTCCCAATACCTTCTTGGCCACATTTGCTGACGACACTGCAGTCTTGTCATCCCATCCAGACCCCGACATAGCATCCCATAACCTTCAAAAACACCTTGACGAGATCGAGTATTGGTGCGGATCAAAGTTAATGAAGCAAAATGCTCCCACATTACCTTTACCCTTTGTCACAAGTCTTGTCCACTAATTTATTTTAATTCTATTCCTCTCCCTGTATCCTAGACAGTACGGTACTTAGGCTTCCATCTTGACAAACAACTGACCTGGAACCCACATTTCGCTTTGGACGCTTTGGACAACTGTACAGACTACTTCAAAGGACATCCCATCTCTCAATAGAAAATAAACTACTAATCTACAAAGTTATACTTAAACCAATCTGGACATACGGAATAGAGCTATGGGGGACAGCAAAAAAGTCGAACATCAAGCGGATCCAATCCTTTCAATCAAAAGTCCTGAGAACAATAGTAAACGCCCCTTATTATGTCAGCAACAAAACCCTTCATAACGACCTTAATATACCCTACATTCTAGAACTCATCCCTTCCAAGTTTACGAAATTCCACAGTAGCCTTTCCAACCACCCTAATCCTGTAGCACAGTCATTGCACTGCGCCACACATCCCTATAATCCTCCTCGGAGACTGAAACGGCAGTGGCCTCGTGACCTGCTATAAACGCGTGACAGTGGGAGTCCTGGCAATGACCAGTCTCCATCTGGCCAGTAGAGACTCTCCATTCTGATTGGGAAACTGAAATACGGACCAAAATAAATATGGACATCGTACAGTGAATTCAGTAGCAATATGAACACTTTTTAAGCTGTCGAATACGTTCTTGTATAATAAACTAACTTTTGGTGAGACCGTCAAGTATTTATTTCAAAATACAAAACGGTTAGAATGATGTTATCTAAGTATGTTTTGACTATTTGCCCTCAAACACTTTTTTAACAGCTTAGTGCTGTCTTAGTGTTAAAATTTCAGATATATTCTATTATTTTTTTGGCTACATCATTGAACACGCTGACTGATGAATGTACAATATGTTCCAGTAGCTAATTAAATTAATTAATTTCCTCTTTATTAGACTACATTTTAAGAGTTGTTTGCATCTAATACTATTTGAGTAGGTTAGGAGTAAGAACAATTCAAAATAAATGAGGAGGACGGCTAGACTCTCGAGTTAGTACGATTGGTCTTAGAAAAAGGAGGAAAAGACTGGATGGAAGGAGATGGGATACACATGGTCGTTTGTTGATATGGTACAGGATCAGGAAGAGGTCTCATAAAATATTTCCACAATCCCAGCAGGAATCTATAAAATAGGCTACATTATACACACCATCATTAGCCTAAGAAGTGAGTCACACAGAAATCTGCAGAATAAGGAAAATGTCAGTGAATTACAGGAAAAAAGGACGGTATGACTCAGTGGTAGTAAATTAATCAATTTTACGCCTCCTAGGGCCTTTTGGATGAATCGAAACTTCAATTTAACTTGCACCTTTAGACACAGATTTTAGGTTAGCATATTTATAATATTTTATATTAACATATTTTTTAAAAATATTTTTGTTTAAATCTTATAAAATAAATAATATAATAAAGTTGTAACCATCGGAATCAATGATTATAATAGGTATGCACTTTAATGTCCGATTTGACGTTTACATTTTAGGCCTAATCCTAATTTTAGGAAAAAAAAGAGAAAACACGTGCGCGATAAATTTGAAATTGGTGATAACCACAGTAGGTATGTCGCTTGGTAGTAAAAATTAGACCTACTAAAAAAAGTACAACACGGTTTTATTTTATCATCACGCTTGAAATATTTTGCAAGAGATATAATTTAATTTATTTATTTTCTTTTATTGTTAATAATCACTCTTGATTTTTGTTGACTTAAAAAGAGCGGGGAAATGGGGGGCTCTGCCAACCGGGAAAAATTCTATGTATGTCACTGTCCGTACTGATCTATCACACAGGACCTTGTCACGAACAGTCGGTCTAGTGACGTAGTCCACTTTAAAATTAGAACTCACCAAAATAAATAGCAGCAAAAATAAATCGATCAGATGAAACTAATAATACCAAATATGTGACTGTATTTACGCATTTTCATTCAAAGAGGTTCAATTCCTTGTAATAAGTTGTATATAAGCATTTCTAAGTGTGTCAAGCTGACGTTTTCTCATTGTACATAACTCATTCCGATATCTTAAGAACACTTACAAGGGAAACATCTTTCATAAACACACCCTTGTTTGAAAACAATTCAAAAATCCAAACATTTCTAAAAGTCAAGAATCAATCCAAAATTGAAACATTAGGTGAAATTCAGAGGACTGGCAGGTAAGAAGAATGGGTTTTTAATACACGTGTGTTGGGGATGTCACTAGGGGAGTGCCTAATCACTCTAGCCCTAGTGACAAGTGCGGATTGTTGTAGTTTATAACATGGACCATGTTCCATGTCGGCGTTAATATCTGACTCCATTTTATTGATAGAGATGTGTCCCGACAATACACTGTGTTCAGGAGAAGAGGTACATAGGTTTCATAAAGAATAAGACCAGTTTTCAGAGTTCGGGTGGGAGATCGGCAACGTAATAGTACAAGTCGTCAGAAGGTCTGCAAGGGCTGTGAGACAGGGTGACGGCGCAGAGGTGTGGCAGAGAGAGAGTAGACTAGTAGAAGACTGAGTGGACTTACTTCCAGGACCCCGGGGCCCTGGCGTATCGCGACCAAGTGATAGCGGCTGTCTCGATGAGGAGACTGGGAAAGAGTGGGCCTACAGGGCGAAAGAAACCCCCTGATTTAAATATTATTTCCCCTTCCTAGTGGAAGGCGGAGTCGGCTGAAAGGGGTATGTTTTATGATGCCCAGGTGGCCAATCCCCCTTAGGTTTATGACTGTTGGTCTAAAAGGGTGTTTTATGGCTGCTAGGGACTCACCTACTTAGGTTTTATGACCGCATAGAGGCGACCCTAGGTCTTCCCGGTTCTGTTTTAGGACAGTCAGGTGCCCTACCCTCTCAGGTTTATTGCTGGACCTTCGACCCTCTGTTACTTGTTTTACGACTACCGGCCCCTCCATGATGTATTACTAGAAAAACATGTTTTACATCTAATTACAATACATTATATATGCACCAGAGTATAGGGTGATTTAACACTTATGTAGTTAGGGTCACTACAACGTGGATCCCGTTATACTTTCCATTATTGTTCTTATCCAATTTATTTTTATTTGGGGCTGACCTAAGTAGTACAAAAATTTTTTATCTTCTTGTTTAATTGCCCTTTGGTACCCCTTCCGAGGGAACAACAGGTGAAAAAACTGGGCAAAATGGTGATGCCTCCGTAAAACATTGCAAGAATGTGTTCTAAAATACATATCATTTCGTCACATGAATTCTCGTTTAACGATTTGAACACTAATCCGGTTATCTGCCAAATGATTATTATTTATTAATAACTGGCACACCAAATATTAATATCTGACAACCAGTTTTTATATGCTTATCAAAATTTAACATTATATTTATGATTTTATTCTAAAATCGTTAGTTTAAAGTGTCATTAAAAAAAAAAACAAATATAATTTCTAAAATTTTGAGTATGGTATCAAAGTAATACTTACAGTTTTCAGCCCGTGTCTGTGTCTTTTCTAGTCTTTTGAGGCTCCCTATAATGTACACATATGACACGTTTGCCAATATTTTTTTTTTCAAGTTGAAACCATCATATAGTGGGAATTGATGCGCTAATTACTCCGGGAGTACATCTGGGATCAACGATAACTTCAATTTTTCGCGTGTTTTGCTTTATAAAAACTTTAGACCTCACAGACAGAAAAAGATAAGCATCTAGAGACCTATAATATTTATAAATTTGACCTCAAGAAGCCATGATAAATATAGTCTAAGCCTTGGATCATGTTGTGTTATTAATCAATTAATTGGTATTAAAAAAAACAAATATATATTTTTTAGATTTTGAGTATGGTATTAAATTACGTAGTACATGAGATAGATACATGAAAATTTACGTGGAGGTCCTATTTGATAGGAAATATTTTTTGTTCGTTTTTTTTTTTATGAAACATGTTGATTTTTTTAAGTCGTTCCGTCAAACTGTTAGGAAATGGGATTGTCAGTATTTAACGAAGGCCTGTAAGTAAATATTTAGGTTTTTGTTTTATCAAATGGAGAGAGGTCCAAATGATTAGCAATCACCAAAAGTTAAATGTACCACCAGAAACTGTGATTAGCCTTTGATGACATTTAAGTGACACGATCAGTGTAATGTGAATGCCTCTTAAATTATTTTCGTTTATACGAGAAAATCATTAGCTTTTAGTTGTTTTTTTATGTTGAGACGCGTAGGAACATTAAACGTTTAACGATGTGCCATTTATTTTTTGTTTTCCTGAACAAAAGTATGCAAACGAAGCCTGCTGACAGACAGGCAAGAGGTCACCGCACCGAACGTTAACATCTCATCGGCGACCTTCGTCCAGATGAGATCTTTCGATAATGGAGAAATTCTATTCCCATGGGGTTTTATCATTTATTGGCCGACAGTAAACATTAAACCGAGAGGCAAACATTTATCATAGCTCCTTCCTCATGTCTCGTCGTTAACTCGGATATAAAATTATAATATATATCCCAAGTACATACCCGACGAGAATTCACGGATCAGAGTGCTTAAGATAATTATAGGAAAATAGTTTTAATTGATTAGTATGTAAGTTAGTTTTAAGGTTGATCAAAAAGGTGAGCCTCATCACCTTATTAGTCAGTTTCGTCAAGTCACGTATAATTTATGTCATTATACTTGTTTATACATTATATAATTTCTATAAAATAACAAAACCTGTATATAATGTAGTGATGCTACAGGAAATACAAAATAATTTGTAAATAGATTCGCCTGAGGATCTATAATTATATATAATTATCTGTAAATTTAAAGGGGCTATGAAGGAAAAAAAAAAAAAAAAAAAAAAAAAAAAAAGTTTTAATTCTCCATTGCCTAGGTACCCCTAGGCTCCACCCTCGGTAGACACTCACTACCTTCCTGATTCCACCCGCCTCCTTTAGGCATTCCGCACCCTGTATCCTTCTCACACATCCTTCAAACTAAGGGGACTCCCCTTAGTGAAAGGCACTCATTAGCCCAAGGTAATTTTCCTTTGTTTTCCCACATCCTAATTTATAAGTTTGAAAAAAAAAAAAGTTTTAATTTTAATATTTTTGTTTTGCTGTGTAGCCCCTCGAGATCGCTTTCGCCGACGACATTGCGGTTTACAGCAGCAGCATGAATGCACAGAAAGCTCTTACACACGCCGAGTCAGTTTGTAACGTTATCAGTGACTGCTGTATACGATCGGTCCTTCCTTGCTCACTCTACTACCCTCTAGAATTCTCTACCTCCTAATATCCACCATCCTCACGAACCTTCAAACCTCTCCTATTCCAACACCTCGCCATCTAAAGAGACGCTCGTTCGTCTGGGTACGATTATCTCATTCATTATTTTATATTTCCAGACTTTTATTTTTGTATTAATAATTTTTATTTGATAGTTTACTATACAAAGATAAATGTTGGCTGCAGACGTCTGCATATTGTTGTTGTTTATATTTTTTTTCGGTTTCTTATAGGGGGCTCCCATGGACTTAATTTACTAAAAGCAGTTACACAATTTTTATTTTTATTTCATTATTATTATCACCATTTCTATGGAGGTTGACAGTTTATTTTACTTGGTTGTTACTATTTTGTTTTGTTTTTCGTTTTTTTTATTATGATTTTTTAGTTTATTTTATTTGCCAGATGCGATTTTTTCATTTCAATATTAATGTTATTCGTAGGGCACTTAGTCCCGGAATAAACTTTTCTTCTGTTCTATACTCTCAGACCATTTCCCCTATGAATGATAGCATGAATAAGTAAATACAGCTTTGGCAAGCAGAAAAGAAACTATAGATCACAGAGAGAGAGAGACAATAAAAAAAAAACTAAAAGGTATACCTCAAATTAAAAAATACCGTTCATGAATTTGTTTAAACGCAAAGAAAGAAAAAAGTATAATAAACCATTCAACTAACTAATACTATTAATAGTAATAAAAGTAAAAACATAAATATTAGTGTTTACTATTTTAAAAAGTTGCAGCTAAGGGTTTAGAGATAGTACAGTTAAATGTTTGTAATCTTATATAATTAAGTAAGATGATTGTCGGGTCGTCACTAGGAGGTGCCTGGTGACGAGTACGAATAGTTCGAGTTTATAACCCGGACAATTGTTCCATGACGGCGTTACTATCGGATTCCATTTTATGATAGGTATGTTCCTCGACAATGCACTATGTTCAAGAGAAGAGGTACAGAGGTTTCATAAAGAATAAGTCAAGTTTTCAGAGTTTCGAGCGGAGACCAAGCAAGCGTCACGGGTACAGGTCGCCGGAGAGCCTGCAAGGAGACTGCCGAGGAGACTGGCGAGGAGACTAAGAGACTCACGAGGAGACTGCGAGGAGACTGACGGGGAGTCTAAGAGACTAACTTCCAGGGCCAGGATGCCTGGCAGTTATTCTTCACCGAGTAAAGGTCGCGAGAGACTCAGAGGCTGATGAGGAGACTGGGAGACTGGTTTACAGGGCCAGAAGCCCTGGCTTAAATCTCGTCCCTACTTCCTGCCGGGAGGCTGCGAGGGTCTAATTTGGGTTGGGGGGTGTGGACCCCTGTGGTGCTGTACCCACGCTTAATTACCCGACCCCTCGCCCCCTAAAGGACTGTTTATGACTGCCAGCTGGGGACCCTTTCTCGTTTATGACTGCCAGCTGGCGACCCTTTCTCAGGTTACTTGCTTGGTCCTCGCCTTTTATTGCTTAACATATTTACAATGATTTATAATATATTTAGTTCCTGTTATTTTACTTTGCTTACAATATATATGCTCTAGAGTATAGGGTGATTTAACTTATGTAGTTAGTAATCGCTACAATGATAATAGTAGTAAAAAATAAAACAAATATCCTAGATTAGCAAGCGTCTGTCTGAGTGGTAAGGGAGGTTTGGAATAGAAAAGCTTGAAGTATGAAGTGAAACCTAGTGGTGGAGCTAGCAAGAAAGGAGCGGTCAAATGCTGCAGTTTTATGGGAAAGGGGATTAAGGCCGGAATGATGTAGTAATATATATTGTAGAAA
Organism: Acanthosoma haemorrhoidale; assembly: GCA_930367205.1. Taxonomy (NCBI): domain Eukaryota; kingdom Metazoa; phylum Arthropoda; class Insecta; order Hemiptera; family Acanthosomatidae; genus Acanthosoma; species Acanthosoma haemorrhoidale. The sequence continues at coordinate 47,366,305 of OV884015.1, read as the reverse complement.
ATGTTATTAGTAAATGCTAATACAAATTATCACCATTGTGTAAAATAGATGTATAGAAATGAAAAATTACACATATTAGTTGTCATGAACGATGAAATTACAGACATTAGTTGTCGCTAACCATGTGCAGTGTTCACGTGATAATATTGTTTTTTTGAGGGGAGCATGACATATTACTGTTTTTAAATAATTTGGTCAGGTACTAGTTCAACGCATTAGAAACATCCGTAAATTCTGGTTCATAATTTTAATACATCAAGTTTATCTGATTGTCCACAAATTAGGTACTTGATTTTTGTTTAGAGTCTATACGTCAATTTTATTGCATTCATCAGATTTTGATTAATTTATTGTATTCTTCGCGCTTATTATATTTTTTTCGGAGAGCTTAATCGGAATATGATGTATTATTTGATTGATGGATGATGAAAGAATCTGAATCGAAATCATGAAATAGTTGTTAAGCATACCTTACATTTCTTTAATGAAGTTATGCGAAATTAAAATTAATTGATAAATAAACAAATTATGCTAAGAAAACCGCCCCCTCGATACCTACTGGACAAAGCCAGTCGTAAAGGAGCGTGGATGTGCTAGCCCTGATTAAATAGATAAAAATATATTATTGTTTTGGATAAGTTATATATCCCACATGAACCAATTGGGTTATATTATGACAACTTGTTAATACATTTTTTTAATTTTTAATGGTTATTTCTTAGTATTTAATTTTGTTTTTTGAATTTTAATTATTTACTACATAGGGGTTGTATTTCTGAATTTAAAAAATTTTTAATTATAGTATAATAGAAGGCAAATTTCAAAATAGGTACTGATCAGCACTGTTCGTGGAATATGATTTATATTTTACTTAATGATTGTGACCATTGTTACGTATAATAATGGTAATTAGTTTGTATCCATATGTGCAGGTAAAGGTTTTTACCATTTCAATAAAGCTGTTTTAGAAATAAATAATCACAATAAATATTTTGTGTACTAATTTTTAAGTGCTTTTTAAGACTAAACCGGATTAATCCATCTCAGGTCATTTTTTTAAACTTAAAACAAATGCAATATTAACATCCTGTTAAACCTTAGTCGAAGGCACAGTTTTATTAACTGGAAGCTAAAAAGCACAGAAAAAAAAATAGATTCTGAAATAATATATTATATTTTCAAGGTTGAAATATTAAACTAGTTGATTATGATCGACAAAATCGCATAGAATCCTCCCGGATATTATTAATCAATAGTTAGTTGCCAAGTTTCGGGCTTATATCAGTACAACCTTAGGCAACATCTACCCAATCAAACAAAAAAACCTTGATTGAATAGCATGAAGTCAATCATAATTGTATTTACACCCTCGGTAGACTCTCACTACCTTCCTGATTCCACCCGCCTCCTTTAGGCATTCCACACCATATATCCTTCTCATACATCCTTCAAATGGGGGACTCCCCTTAGTGAAAGGCACTCATTAGCCCAAAATAATTTTCCTTTATTTTTCCCACATCCTATTTTATAAGTTTGAGAGCTAAGGAAAAAAAAAAATTGTATTTTGAATCTGTTTGAGTGGGATGGAAGCAATGTCCTGCGTGGGCTTCGTAGAAGAGATAAACTTCATTTTGGACGGAGTAAGAAGGGACTGACAACCTAACGGTAACTCCAAATAATAAGACAGAGTTAGGTCTTAAGATTTAGGCTTTTACGAAGTTCGACAATGACCTTAAAGCCTCTCTTGAAAGGTTCAAGGGCAGTGACTGTACGCTATGTATCCATAAATTATAGACTTCGAGATTAATGTGTTCTTTCAAGATATATCAACCAATAGCGATTGGTTCAGACATAAGAAGCGTTGATGAACGCTAGGTTTCCGACGCCTAGTTGGTTTGTTAGTATGTTTATTGTGTTTTAGCGTATCATCATAAGGGCAAGGAAATTTGTATGCATATGATTTGATAACTAAGGCTAGTAATACGCGTATTACTCATGATAATAATAGTGATATGTTCTTTATCCTGGGAGTAAGTCTCTTAAGAACAAACGTTTATTTAACGTAAAGTAAGTTCTTTGAACGTATCAATCCCTGCTAAAATTTACAATATACAAATAAAACATAAAAACAAAAAAAAACAAATCGAAACGAGAAAGCATATAAACAAGAATCAATACATACACATAAAAGACAAATATTTATCAGGAATTCAAAATATGACATGAAATAACTACATATCGAAACAATACGAAGAAAGTAAAAGAAAAACTTGATAGGTAACTAAAACTAAAATATCCACAAAAATTCACTCACTAATTCACAATTAAAATTTAACTACAAATATCATAGGTTTAAACATTAAAAAAATGATAATACCCTAAGTAGACATGTATATATTCACCTATTATATAATTAGAATGTTCTAAAAATCAACACTCTTTCATTAGTTAGTTCATTTTGTTCAGGTCAATCCAACTTCGTACCCAAGGGAGCAATAATCAAAGTGAGGGGGTCAATAAGACTTACTTGGACAAAGGGAAGGAGAAAGTTGCGCGTTTCCTTCAGCCAAGTGCGGGTAGATTACTAAAATTAAGTCAATGACTAGTTTCTCCAATCATGACCTCGGCGTCTGTGGCTCTCGCGCTCTTGGTCGGCCTCCGCTGGCTCTTATCCAGGCACGCTGGCCGAGGAGCGTGGGGGACTTCCCAAGACTCCGCTTCCTCTTTTGCATGCGAGGGAGGTGACAAATATTTGGATTTGGGAGGTCTCTGGGGTGTTAATACTGTATGAAAGAGCGAGTCAATGAAAATTGTAAATATAGTATAAATGAGAACATTTATCACAATTACGTATTTTAGCTTGATTGTAATTTTAGCACAATAAAGAAGTATCAATATAATTTTATGACTTGTCTATAAAATGTTTATTTCATTTTGTTTTTTGAATTTTACCACTTAGGTGTTGGTTTAATTAATTTTTATTTGTAGTAGAATATAGGGGAAATTTCAAATTAAGTACAGTTTGTGGAATATATTTTATATTTTACTTAATGACTGTGATCATTGTTACGTATATTAATAGTAATAGTTGGTCTCCATATTACCAGGTAAAAGTTTTTATCATTTGACTTTTTATTTTATTGTAGAGATAACTGAAGACGAAAAATGAGCCATGCACTGAACAACCGATTGTGGGACAATGACACCTTATTATTATAAGCAACAGTCCCTAACTGATGTAAACACTAATTGCAAGGTGTTAGCCTCACCAGAAAGCCAACTATAATTACTATACCATTAATTATTTCAAACAGTTGAATACTTATAAATATCTAAAATTCATCCCGTTCTGGAGTTATATTCCTTTGAATTTTTCATATTATGACTTTCTACACAAAAGTAATTCATCCCTCATCTTATTCGTGGAGGATTTTCTATTCGGAAACTGAAAGAAAAAATTCTATTCCAACTCTTGAATCATCCTCGGACTCGTTCATTTTTAATCATCCTTTACAACTTTCTCTAATAGCTGTAAGATGGGACTGAATTTAAACTTTGCGGTGAAGTCGGACATTTTTTCCGCCGGACCAAGGAAAGTCTCCTTTCTTTAAACGATAAATACTTTCATATTTTCTTCTTTCTTTTTTTCTTTTTTTTTTTTTTGTACTTTGTAAATTTATTCCGTCTTTTTCTTACAATAGCCGAAGGTTTTAACAAATCCCAAAAAAGGAGAGCTTAACAAATCCGTATTATCATATTTATTTATCAAACGTATACAATTCATATACGAGATAAACAAACGACAATTAAATGGAGTAACATGGTCTTGATCTTGAATGCATAACAGCGTACTTGAACAGAAGTTGTCAGATTAGTTTCTGAGTGAGTTTTTTCATGACACCACAATCATATTCAATAAACATGTTTTTAAAATCAGCATGTAAATAATCAAGGTCTCTACACCTCGTTGAAGAGTCGTTATAGTTCATGTAAATATTACGTATTCTGAAAATATGAGGCCAAGTTACGAACAGTGTACTTATTTTTTATTTGGAGCACCATGGGTTGGTTGGTTAGTCCCAATGTCATAAATCCATGAAAATAAATTTGAAAACAAAGTTAATGGAATGTGGTTCTGTAAGCTTGACATTTCATAATTCATTTTTTTTTTCTTTCATAGCCCCTTCAAATTTACAGATAATTATATATAATTGCATAATTAACTCTCGAATTAGCCATTAAATATTTCGCGTTGTTATTTATTTTAGATGCGAAGGGACAGGGAAGAAATTCCTGTCTCTAGGTCAAAAGGTGATACACACGAACTCTAAACATGAGTTTTAATGATATGAAACCATTTAATTTGATACACTAATCAACATGATAGAGATATTTTTATCTCAGCTTGAAGAGAGGCTCTACTTTGAAACAGGTACAGATCATTCAATTTTCATCTACGGTCTACGATTGATTTTGGTTTAATCAAGCTGAAATATTAAAGTCATACCTAACAATACTCTGAGACATGTTGAGTATTAGTTACTTCATAGAGAATGAAATACAATGAAGTATGACAAAATAAGAATTAAACAAGAAAAAAGGGGACTTTGCTAACTATTGTATTTTCACAGAATTTTTAATATTTAATATTCTGATTTGAGTTCTGCGCCTGCGCTGCCATTAGTTTAACGTGTCTACATCGCTCTGCAACTGAACTATCATTATTACCTTTCGTAGGAAGTGTAACGGTGCGAAAAACAGTCCCAACAGACTATTTACGGGAAATCATCTCGAGGGAGAAGGTTGAACGTGAGTAGTGAATGAATATCATTGTAATACTCATAAGTGCTAGTGCATAGACAATTGGATAGTTACGGCGGCCATATTGGGACTAATCCCCACTTGGCTCACCGGCCGAGTGATAGCTCATAGCTCAGAGCTACCGTCGGCGGCTCTCGTACCGTACGTCGTGCGTTCGATACTGGGAGTAGTCATCGGTTTTTTTTGTTTTTTTTTTTTAAATAATTAAATTATTTCTGCTAGGCAGAATATGACATTATGCGTTTTCGTCATATGGCGATGAATAATACTAAAAAAAGATCTCGGACCGTTGATACCACCACACCAACAACATCACCAAAATAAAAGGCTCGTAGAGGAAGACCGAGTAAGAGAGACCTGCCGCCGCCACCACCATCTGTCACACCCACCAATAGATCCATGGAAGAGTTGCCTTCACCTCAACCAGGACCGTCTACTGCTCCGTCACCAGCAGAATCTCCGTTCTTCACCCCGAATCCGTTCGAGCCACTGTTGCAAGATGCAACAAATAATGACATGGAGACAACTACCACCCCTAAAACCCCTAAGCCACCTCCAATATTCATAAAAAATATTAGGTCTTTTAAAATACTATGCGATCAATTAAAAAAAATTGTTGGGGTTGGTAAGTTTACCTGCCTCAATAGAAGCAGAGATACTAGGATCACGCCAGACAATTCAGATACATATAGAGCGATTGTTAAGTATCTGGAAAATACAAAAGCTGAGTTTCACACATATCAGCTAAAGGAAGATAGATCCTTGAGGGTTGTTATTAGGAACCTTCACCCGACGACCCCAGTTGATATAATTAAAGAAGAACTGAGTGCCCAAGGGTTCAATGCAAGACAGGTAGTCAATGTCTTCAGGGAGGACAAGGACATGGACACTCCGGTGAAAACGCCACTCCCACTATTTTTCGTTGACCTCGAAAAAACGCCAGGAGTTGAACAAATTTACAATGTGAACTACCTCTACTACACTAGAGTAAAGGTGGAAAAATCACATCCCAGGCGTGACATAGTTCAGTGCCATAACTGCCAGGAATATGGCCACAGTCGTTCGTACTGTCACCACATACCTAGGTGTGTGAAGTGCGGAGACAAGCACAAGAGCGAGCTTTGCAAGAAGCCTCGCCAATCCCCCGCTGTATGTGCCTTGTGTCAGCAAGACCACCCTGCCAACTACAAAGGCTGCGAGGCATATAAAGTGCTGAAGAACCGCCTCCAACAACAACGCCGCCCACTCGTGGTAGAACAAGCAGTGAAACCGCGAAGCGTTCCAGCCAGAGAAGTGAATGACTCCACTTCATTCGCCAACATAGTGTCAGGTGGACGCAAGACATTATCCGAGGCACCGCCTCCTCCCCTCCCTCAACCACAGCATTTACCTCAGCCTCACATACACCAAATTCCTCCCCCTCCCAACTCCACAGATCTCACTAGCCTTCTTACATCCTTTCTCACCGACTTCAGAACTCTTATCACTCCTCTTATTTCACTGCTCACCAACCTTGTTTCCCACCTCATTCCAAGCTCTCCCAAATGAATAAAAAACCCTTAACTATCCTTCTTTGGAATGCCAATGGTGTTCGAAATCACACAAACGAACTGACAACATTACTAAATGAAAAAAACATTGACGTTGCACTCATTACTGAAACGCGACTGACTGCTAACAGATCCCTCAAAATCCCACAGTACCAGATTTACAGAACAGACCACCCTGATGGAACATCACATGCTGGTACTGCTGTCCTTATCCACCATTCCCTTTCCCACCACATCGTCCCATTGATTGCCCATGATTTCCTACAAGCCACAGCTGTGTCAATCCGCACATTTTCCTTCCCCCTCACCATAGCTGCAGCGTATTGTCCACCTAACAAGTCTATTTCCAACTCACAATTTACCTCCTTTCTTAACTCAATTGGACATCACTACCTTGTGGGTGGAGATTTCAACGCAAAGCACCAACAGTGGGGCTCTAGAACCACCAACTCCCGAGGGCGAGCTTTGTTATCTGCACTCTTATCCACAAACTCCACCCCTCTCCCTCCTCAGACTCCTACCTATTGGCCTGCAGATCCCTATCGAAATCCTGACATCCTTGATTTCTTCATCCACCATGGAATAGGATCGATAAATTCGTCCACTACACGGCTCGATGACCTGTCGTCCGACCATAGCCCTCTACTCCTCACTCTTTCGTTACACCCCATCCCCAAACTACCTCCTCCCTCATTCATCAGAGGTCCAGTCGACTGGGACCACTTCCGTGAACTTCTAACTAATTCCATTGACCTCAAAGCTACCCTAAAAACACCTCATGATCTAGACCATGCCGTACATTCCCTTACTACCTTAATCCAACAATGTGCATGGAATGCTTCAAAGCCTCGACCTTCCCCGTATGCCCAGAACAAAACTTCTTTACCTCAAAACCTACTCGACCTTATCCACATCAAACGCCGCTCCAAAGCCTTATGGCAAAGAACCCGACACCCTGCCGATCGCCGCTGTTACAATCAAAACTGTAAATTGTTAAAGCGAGAGTTGGCAACCTTCCGATCCCAAACATTTAATTCTTACCTATCCTCTTTATCCACTCAGGACAACTCTCTTTGGAGAGCTACCCAAAATATCCTAAAATACCATTATGTATCACATCCACTTCGTCGTGGCGATGGGTCCTGGGCTGCGTCAGATGGAGAGAGATCTGAAGCATTCGCACAGCACCTCTCACATACTTTCACACCTCATCCCAACCAGCATAATCCATCCCAAGATACGAAGGTCGAAGATTTCCTTATTTCTCCGATTCCTCTTTCACTTCCTCCAAAGGCAGTCAATCCCTCCGAGGTCCAATACCACTTAAAAAACCTACCACTCCGTAAATCTCCTGGATACGATCTTCTCACTGCTCAGATCCTTCGACAACTCCCACCCAAAGCAATAATTTTCCTCACCTATATATTTAATTGTATCCTTAGAACCACCCACTACCCACTTCTCTGGAAATATTCCATTATCGTCCTCTTTCAGAAACCTGGAAAGTCCCCAAATGATCCCTCATCTTACCGCCCAATCAGTCTACTTCCAATCCTTTCAAAAGTTTTTGAAAGAATCCTACTCAAACGCCTTTTGCCTATAGTTGAATCCAAAAACCTTCTTCCTAACCATCAATTTGGCTTTCGCTTCAGACACTCCACTGCTCAACAAGGCCTTCGCGTTGTTGACCATATATCCTCCGCACTTGAAAGCAAACACTACTGCACGGGTGCTTTCTTGGACGTAGCTCAGGCTTTTGACCGGGTATGGCACCCAGGTTTGCTTTACAAACTAAAAATCTCCTTACCGCAGACCCTTTATCTAATCCTTCAATCCTATCTGTCTAACAGGTTCTTTCGGGTCCGTTGTGGTTCAGAATACTCTGATTATTACCCCATAGAAGCAGGAGTTCCTCAAGGCAGCGTCCTTGGCCCTATCCTGTATACCCTTTTCACTGCTGACATTCCGTTAAGTCCTAGCACCTTCCTTGCAACTTTTGCTGACGACACAGCAATTCTCTCGTCACATCCCAATCCGTCAACGGCATCCTACAACCTCCAAAATCACCTCACTAAGATAGAGAAGTGGTGCAACATCTGGCGCATCAAGGTCAATGAAGGCAAATGCGTTCACACCACATTTACTCTCCGTCGAGGATCCTGCCCGTCCGTAACCTTCAATTCAATTCCGCTTCCCATGTCCAATACAGTTAGATATCTAGGTTTTCATCTAGACAAAAGACTGACTTGGAACCCTCACACAAGACTTAAAAGACAAGAATCGAACAGACGGTTTGGACAGTTATACAGACTACTGAACAGAAACTCTAACCTCACACTAGAAAACAAACTCCACGTATACAAACAGTTATTAAAACCAATTTGGACTTACGGAATAGAGTTATGGGGGACAGCCAAACCATCGAACATCAAACGTATCCAAACATTTCAATCCAAAGTCCTCAGAACCATAGTCAACGCACCCTTTTATATTAAAAACTCATCCCTTCACAGAGATCTCCATGTACCAACTGTCCTCGACCTTATACCCTCAAGATTTTCCAAATTTCACCAAAACCTTTCCGCACATCCGAATCCTTTGGTCGACTCCATATCCAGTAACATTCATCCTTACAATCCTCCTCGACGCCTAAAACGGCGGTGGCCTCGCGACCTATTATAAATAGACATTCTATGTCATGGGGTCCTGGCACTGGCCATCATCCCCACTCATGTCCTGAGCGTGTGTGGCTCTCTTGCCCTCTCTGTGGCCTGCGCCGGATGGTGCCACGGCCGGAGAGGGGGCGGGGGGAGCTTCGCTGCTTCCGGCCTTTCCGCCAGCTTGCTGGGGGATTGGCTTCGGGGGCGGGGGGGCTCCTGGGCTGAATCTGTATGTATATAGGTATGAATGGACTGTATATAGGTATGAATGGAATTGTATATAAGGTATGAATGATCTCTCAGCACAATTATTAATGCTGGAAAAGGCAAATTGTAATTTTTTTTCAATAAAGAATTTTCAAAGAATATTCTGATTTCAATATTTTTTTCTATTTACAATTTTATATCGAATTGTTAAAAAGGCGAATTTCAACTTCGAAGATGAGTTTTAAATTGAAATGAATTATTTTTGATCAAAAAACTTTTAATTTCAAAAATATAATTCATTCAAAAAATTTTAGAAAACAGAATAGTTGGGTGGTCTATTAGGATCTTTTTATAAACTTCCGATTCTTCAGATCATGTAGATGACAGACACGAGAAACTGTTTTGCATTGCCAACAAGTATGTACAGCAGTCTAAACATCTTGTCATCGAGCAATGAAATGAGAAGACAGCCCATTTTAAGTGCCCTAGTTGCGTAGACTGAAGTGGATGATGCAAACACGAAGTAAACTGTAGTTTCTCGAATGCTTGAACACTTCGTCACTCAGGACAATGAGAAAAATCTAACCCGTCGAGTTTTGCTTTAAGCTGTTCCAATTTGTTGAAAGCTTCAAAGTTCAATTTAAAACTTTTTATTTATTTTTAAATTCTACATAGAATATAAGCAGGGGCAATTAATATGATTGTATCTAACAGTTGAAAAGTTCTTTAACCACGTTTTGCATTATTTTACAATGGTGAGCAACATCATCTTTATTATGTGTAACCTACAAAATACAATATAATCGAATGATGAAATTGTTTGCAAGATGCTACGTTATAATAATAATTAATAGTGGGGTTCTTAGTTGAGTCAACATTCGATATTATTTAGTTATTTCACTGGAGAAGGTGTTTTGGAAATAAAACAAGAAGGTTAATGTTGTGACTGAAACTAAGCAAATTACTAGATTTTATATGGAAAGTTTATATCTCACTACCCAGCAAATTCTGTTAATCTTAATTTTTAAATTCATGATTGCAAGAGAGCCAGTAAAAGTACTGGTCGACCGGACTTGAAACCACAGCTAATAATTAGTAATAATGTGACCTATTCCACGACAAAAAAAATTCATTTAAAAACGGTATATTAAAATATTTCAAGTAGTTTCATGTAATTCAAAATTGATCAGCTGGCTCTCCAAAAATTAACTGTGTTCTCGTTTTCTACCTATGTAACACCCATTGGGTACACGACGTGTAATCTTTGCGAGAGTTTTGTCAAAGAGGATTTTCCGTTGGGAAGCTCTTTACTGGAGGCCGGGCTCATTTGGCAAGTCCCGGTCTAGAATTTGGGGAGGTTCTGGGTTCGAGCCCTGTCCATTAGATCTAACCGAGATAATAAGGAAACGCTCGGAGTGATTGGAGGATATTGGTAAAATAACATATTGCCAAGCAATATTGATACAATATGGCAGTAACAGTCCAACGTTCTTTACGCATTTGCCAAAGTCATTAAAATGCATTAGTGTATTTACTAGGAGTCAAGCATGCCTTTGGGGTGCCAACGAAATCCCAAGAACTTTAGTTTTTATATTACAGTCAGCTCCATAGGTGATATACATAAATTTTCAGCTTTGGTTAAAAGTCTTTTTTATTGATTAAAAGAAAGGGCTATAGAGGAAGTAATTATTAGTAATAATAGTTCAATGCATTCTATTTTTCTAAGAATGATCGCAGAAGCCCTACAAGAACTCCCCTGGGCACAAATCGGCGGAATCTACCGTTCAATAATTCTGACAGGGTTATTCATACTTAACTACCTATTTACCTATTATTATTTGGCGTTACTTCCTGGGTATCCCTTTCTTTTTAATTCATTAAAAAGAAAAAACTTTCAGCCAAAGGCTAAAACTGATATACCACATGCTGAAAACATGATTATTGCTGAGGTAGCCAAGTCGCATTAACAATAATGTTACCAATTCCAAGCCAAAATATTTTCATTTTAAAACGGTATGTTAAAATACTTCATGAAATGCAAAATTGAGAAACTAGCTCTCCCAAAATTAACTTAGGGGTCACACTGTGTCCTAGCTTTCTGCCTATGTACCACCCACTGGGTAAATTGCGTATAATATTCGTGAGAGGTTGACACACAGACTAAAGACATACATTTACCTTCTAAGGCCCATTTGGGCATATGGAGCACATATTGGGCAACCATGGGACGGCCAGATTGGTAATAGTCGGTCAACCAAAAATCAAACCTATCGACAATAGAGAGATTTCGATCAAAACTACTTATCACAGCTATACCTCAGCATGCAGAAATGCTAAGAATCGACTAGAAACAGCTGTTGCCTTTGAGGTTCATGTTTGAATGTTTTGCTTTCATGCTAACCTAAATATGGACATGGTTTCAAACTTAGAGGTGGTTCTGTAGACATTTTAATTAATATTCAGTGAGACCATCCAACAAAAAATCACAATAATGATAGTTCTCTTTCTTTCTTTCTAATTAAAATACACTACTTAAGAAATCTTGGGCTAAGAAATAGTTTTACGTGCCTAAACCATCTCTCAATAACGGGCATGTCATGTACAGTAAAAGGGAGAACCAACACCAAAATGATGACCGGGTTGAAACAAACCTTTTTTTTGTCCAATTAACTCCACTGTGGACACTTACCTCAACTGAATATAATAATAGGTATGTATTATGGAATTTATAACTTATTATAAGTTTCGTTCCAATTTTAGTATATGTACCGCCGAAGCGAGTACTAATACTAATACTAAGCATGGGGATTTGGGAGGTCTCTGGGCTGTCTGTAAGTATTGTATAAATGAGCGAGTGAATGATGAACTGTAAATATGGTATGAATGAGATCATTTATCTGTATTATAATTGCCTTATAAAAGGCAGATTGTAATTATAGCACAATAAAGGAATATCTGAATGAATTATAAGTTTATGTGACTAATTTATATTATAACGTAGCTTTTAAGTTTACTTTCAGGAACTTTGAATATTATTGTGGGATCACCCTTTAATATACTATTACATGAACCCTTCAAGTCTAGCTTTAATTTTTTTTTCTAAAATTTAATTTTTAGATTGTAAGTAACTTTTCGTCGTTTTCTAGGAATATTTCCCGTGAGGGAGCAGTTGATTTGAATTTACTTTTAATAAAGGTTAATTACTTACTGTGCCTAAATCAACAGGAAATCACCATCTCTCGAAAACGGGGATGTGTTATACAGTAAAAGGACGAATCTAGAGCCAACCCCAAAATGATGACCAAGTCAAAGTAATCCGTTTTCTTCCAATTAACACCACTCATCAAGACAATGTACAGGCAACCCCATCACAAACTAAACTGACAAATTCACATACGCGGACTAGCCAACAAGATACTTGACCAGTCACGCCACGACTCCGAAGGAAAATTAACTACCACCATAATCCTACACTGATGAAAAGTGATTATTTTCTTTTTACTAAATAGATCAAAAATTATTATATAGGCACTATCCATTAATTGCTTGATTGAACGCAATGTGTTTTACTCGACACAAATTTTCTTGGTGCTTCTTTGGTGATCAGGTAGCAATGAGTCAGACTGGTATAGCCAATATGTAGCTTGGCCACTGATATCTCTTCTTTCCTGTCTGTTCACCTTGAAGTTCTCTTGTGATTAATATCTTTCTTGATATGACTCAACTTGTTTTCATAAGTCTTACAGACTCCCTCACATTTCCTTATTAACTGTTTATGATAGTAAGATTTAATCAAACGATTATAATTCATAATTATTAATAATTTACAGCCAAAGCAAGTTATGTTATTTATGTTGCCACCTTTAGAGTGATAATATAAATAATAGTTGCACCAATAGCGCAATAAAACTTACTAGCAAATATTATTAGTTCTATTCAAAGATCTGCACTATGCAATTTACCTCACTGGGTACCTTGTCGATCCCAGCAGATGTAGGAATCACCGACTTCAGGTATCGCCTGGTTAATAAGTTTGTATAAGGAGTTTTTATATTTTGCACCAAGCGATTTGGTTGGCCAAGGGATTAGGTCTATCACCCAGCTGGGGATTGGTCTTGTTGCTATATTCTGTCGTCTGGACTGAAGTATGGTGGACATCATGTTTTCATTGAGGATTTCTAATAAACGTTCTATTTTATCCAGACTACAATTGTCTCCTTATTTTAATGCATGCACTCATGACCGTTCTAAATTCTTAGAACAATTCGAGGGAACAAGGAGATAAAAAGGCATTCAAACAGTCACAAGGTTTCTCAAGGTGGATGCGCAATACTAAAAACTACCTCAAATCTGCACCATTGGGGTATAAGTGACAGTAATTACATATTTTGAGTTCCACCTTCACAACCCCAGAGATTTCACAATATTGTTACCTCCAGCGAAAGAGAAGGAATAAATCAAAAGATGCTCCCTCCTACGGTTACATATCTGGGTCTGAGGCTGTAGCGGCTAAGAGTGTGACATCCACAGACGCCCAAGACACGATTGGCGAATCTGGTCATTTTCCACTGCTATACATTAAATACAGGTCACAAAGCTACTGATTTAATCCAAGAGGACTAAAGCTCCCCAAAGGATGGAGCTGAAAAATGATTGGACTAGGTGCGTCTTGATGCTTGGAAGGCATGTAAGGGTTTAAGATATATTTGATCAGATTATTGTTTAGTTCTTTCCAACATACCTTCTTCAAATGAAGAACCAATCCCTGGACAAAAGAGAGCTATTGAGGAATCTCATTTTTAACAAACTTAAATAAAAAAAAAATATCGGAAAATACTTGAAAAATACAATTATGAAAACTGCACTAGTAGGAACGCAAAACACACTAGAACTTTTGATACGCTAGTAAACGTAGATACGAACGCTGCTTGAAAAATCTCGACTTGAACGTAAGAAAGAAAAAATAGAAAAAAGTCAGAGATATAATTAGGAGAGGTTGACTTCGCTTCCCGTGCATCTGACATTTCTCTAATTGGCAAGTGAACGGTGACCCAACACCGCCACCATATAAGATCCTGTCTCGCATGTGCAGTTCGTTTCCATTGACGAATAAAAAAAAACTCGTCCCATAAATAAAACTACAGAGCGATTGTCGTACATGTTCTTCCTTTATTAGGAGGAATGGACTCGACTAGAAACAGCTGTTTCATATGAGGTTTATGTTCGAAAGTGTTGTTCTCAGACTAACCAGAATATGGAAACGTGGAGGTGATTCTGTAAACATTTTAGAATAAATATTGAGTGCACCCAACACATCACAAAACTGATGTATCACTCAACTAAAAATATGTTTCTTAAGTCCCCTTGGACTAAGAAATAGTTTATAATAAGAAATAGTTACCTAAATTTATGTGTTTTCATTTAGATACTTATTTACATTGCTCTATTCCTTCAAATTTTTCTCCTCTACTGAACGGTTAATTATCGCAATCATAGCAGACTGGTCTGCTATGGTTGAGAATATGATAGGTATATGTGGGACTGCACACACTTGATGGTATATGTCCTATTCTCACTCCATCCGTTTTACCAAAGGTCTTGTTATCGTCCTTTAAAGCTGTTAAGTGACTTGATCGCTACCTATCCTCGTACAATTGTCGCGCAAGTGCGCTTCTTCTACTATGCCAGTAAGTAGGTGTTAGTATGGAAATTGACTTGCATGGTTTATGATTAAGAATCAGCTTTCCTTGAATTGCTAGCGCGTTGCCACGCACGTTATTTTTTAAACAGAAAGCTCATTATATCAAAGTATATATATATATTTGAAAATATTCAAAACATAGTTTTTTTTACTGTTGATGGAGTTCTGACATATTCTATCCATCATCTCCATGTAGCTCTTGATGTAAAATCATCATGAGATTCTATTTCTCATTCTTCAGAACTAATGAAAAATCACTCCAAAAAAGCTCCAATGCAATTTAAATAATAAAAGCTATTTACGAAAACCGCAATAACCACATTCCTAAAGAAATACAATCATAAACATGAAGACAATAGTCTCTCTCAATCCATTCATATTCACGAATAAGACTTTGAAAATTAAAATACTCAACGGGTCGGAAAATAAATATCAAAGGGTGCTTTAACATTAATTCATTCTCACGTATACATTATCTACAGACGAAGATTCTTTGTGAATTCACATGGTTAGAAACAATTAGATGCTGTAATTATGTGTCTGAGAGAAATCCAGAATTGTATTTCCTCAAAGAATCTGGCTGGCGTAATAACTCCAATTTCAACTACACAGGACTGGAGAATTAATTGATTGTCAAATATCATTAAGCAACTATAAATCGATTGATGAACAATTACTAGGTTTATCGAGTATAATAATTGTGATTTGGGCTTCGGAGGGTTCCTATACTGACTTGAAATGGAAGGACATCTAAAGGAAACTACGATTGTATGTTTCTAAGGATTAATTAAACAGCTACAACGCTAGTTTGAGCTGTTAACTCACAGTATGATGTGTATACCACATGATCAGCATCGACCCATTGAAAAATTCATGTCGTGAATCTAATCTTATATAGATCTCTCTGCTATTTTTCAAAGGAGCCTTATTTTCCTTAAGAGAGTTTCCCTCCTTTCTTTAAGTTTTCCTTCTATAAAAAGAGGTAAACTTCCTTTTAATGGAGTAAGTTTTAAATAATTTTCTTAATTATATCTTCAACACAACAACACATTAAACTGATTATTATTTTTAATCGGTCTGATATTGTTATTGCTATTCATGGTTATCGCTGTACACAAATTAACGTTTATTTTTTTCTCTCTAAACTGCTTGTTAGTCAATCCCATGAATGGGAATGTTATTATCTATAGTATTATCAAACAATTAAAAATACATTGAGCAAAGAATTTTCTGAATTATATCCCAAACATTGCTTACATTAATTCTGCAATTTGTGGAAGAGTAGGAGAAGAAAATAAATTGATTGACCCAAACGTATTTCATCACACGAGGGCTCAAAATCTTACTTGTCCCATACTTGTGTCTTATAAACACTACCTATAGTCTGGGGTTCTCCCGGGCCTATGGCCGGTTCCGGGGAGACTCTGCTCCTCGCATCGGTGGGCTGCCTGAATGACTTTGTATGTACAATCATCGGGTTGAAGACCTGATTCCGCCGCGATAAATCTCTAAAAAAAACAATCAAGCAAAGTAGTCATAAGAACTCATTATCGTATTGTACGATTTATTTTCACACAACCCTTTTCCCCGGAAGACTCCCGATACTTATCGGGCAATTATCAAATATTTGGATGAAACCAATGCCGACTTTCATACCTATCAACTGATACAAGAACGTGAGTGATTAAAAATTTGCACGCGACCACACCAGCTGATGAAATAGAAGATGAACTCTCTGCTCTCGGATTCAAAGTTCGCCAAATAACGAACGTGTTACGCGAGGATAGACAACAAGAGGAATCAATGAAAATGGCGTTACCACTGTCCTTTGTCGATCTCGAGCGAACACCTGGAGTGGAGAAGATATATGATCTAGCACACCTGTATTACACAAGGGTACAGGTTCGAAAATCCGTACACCAAACGCGACATCGTCCACTGACATAACTGTCAGGCATATGGGCACACAAAATCTTACTGCCATCACCCTCCTAGGTGTGTAAAGTGCAGCGGGCAGCACAAAAGCGAATTGTGCAAAAAGCCCCTGAAATCGCCTGCGGTATGCGTACTTTGCAAGAAAGGCCATCCAGCCAACTACAAGGGCTGCGAAGCTTACAGAACGCTGAAGTCGAGGACCGAACAACGCCGTCAGCCACAAGTGGAAAAACTAGCAACTAGAAGCTGCCCAGCCAGAAATTTGAGGCCTTCTGTCTCTTTAACCGATGCCGTTCGCAACAGAGAGCAGTCACAGGCACCGCCCACCCCCTGTACACAAGATCACCTTTCCCAGCATTCCGTTAATCCCGTCAACCCACAAACTCTATCCCATCCTCAGCCACACATCTCGCACATTCCTCCGCCTTCAAGTTCTTCGGATCTCACCAGCCTTTTAACCTCATTCCTTACAGAGTTCAGAACCCTAATTACTCCTCTCATTTCCCTTCGTACAAATCTTGTCTCCTACCTTATCCCCGCTAAACGAAATCCACAAGTGGATCCTTCCGACTCCTTGTCCATTCTCCTTTGGAATGCGAATGGTGTTCGCACCCACACTAATGAACTCACAGCACTACTCCACGACAAGAACATCGACGTAGCTCTCAATACTGAAACAAGACTTACGAGTAGACGATCATTTACAGTTCGACAGTACCATTCATACCGAACTGATCACCCAGATGGAAGAGCTCATGCAGGTACCGCTGTCATTGTTGATAACTCCATTTCTTATCACATTCCTTTGATAGCACATGATTTCCTTCAGTCCACTGCAGTTTCAATCAGCACCTTCCCTTTCCCCCTTACTCCAGTGTACTGCCCTCCCAATAAATCCATTTCCGATTCCCAATTCATCTCCTTTCTAGACTCCATCGGACATTGTTTCCTTGTGGGTGGGGAATTTAATGCGAAGCACTAACACTGGGGGTCAAGATCCACGAATACACGCGGACGTGCTTTGCTGTATGCACTCACACGGAAACATTGCTCCACGATCTCTCCTGACACAGCCACCTACTGGCCATCAGATCCCAACCGAAATCCAGATCTCCTAGACTTCTTCTTCTACAATAGTTTAGGAACACTAAACTATTCACTCAAGCGCCTCGATGACCTCTCCTCCGATCATAGCCCTTTATTATTAACCATTTCCCTAAGACCAATTCACAAACAACCTCCTCCTTCATTTATTAGGTGCCCAGTCGATTGGGACTTTGGGGCCAGCTTCTTACAGGCTCCGTTGACCTCAAAGAGTCCCGAAAACATCCCAAGACCTTGACGATGCAGTGCGTTCTTTCACTACTCTGGTTCAGAGGTCGGCTTAGGAGGCATCGTCGCCCCACCGTCATCGGAAAACTCACAATCAACATTGTTTACCTCAGCATCTCAAAGATCTAATCCAATCCAAACGCCGTTCCAGAACAGTATGGCAAAGATCCCGACATCCTGCTGATCGTCGCTCATACAATCAGTACTGCAGACTGGTAAAGCGGCAATTGGCCTCCTTCCGTTCCGATTCCTTCAATTCCCACCTCCCAAATCCCTGTGGAATGTAACTAAAAGAATCCTAAAGTATCATCCTGTTTCACACCCACTCCGTCGTGATGATGGGTCCTGGGCGGCTTCGGATGGGGATAGGTCGGAGGAATTTGCTGTGCATCTTACCCATAGTTTCACACCTCACCTTTCTCATCAAAACTATACTCATAGCACAAATGTAGAAGATCACCTCACTTCGCCTAAACCTCTCTCACTTCCACCAAAAGCCGTTAACCCCTCTGAGGTTAAATACCTTCTGAAAAACTTACCTCACCGAAATTTACTACTCAAATTCTCAAACAGCTTACTCATAAAGCCATAATCTTCCTAACCTACATCTATAATTGCATTATCCGAACGACGCACTTTCCTCTCCTCTGGAAACACTCCATTATTTTCCTATTCGCCAAACCCCGAAAACCACCCAACGACGCCTCATATTACCGTCCATTTAGCCTACACCCTATCCTCTCAATAATATTTGAGAAACTCCTATTAAAACGTCTACTTCCAATTGTCGAATCCAAAAACCTTTTTCCTATACACCAGTTTGGCTTCCGTCAACAACATTCAACTACTCAACAAGGCCTTCGCGTTGTTGATCACATTTCCTGAGCCCTTGAATCTAAACACTATTGCACTGCTGCATTTCTGGACATAGCTCAAGCTTTTGATAGGGTTGGCACGCAGGTTTGCTCTACAAGCTCAAAACACATTTACCACAGACCCTTTTCCTAATCCTAAAGTCCTACCTTTCAAACCGCTTCTTCCAAGTCCGCTGTGTTTTAGAATATACTAACAGGGCAGCGTCCGGGGTCCCATCCTCTATAGCCTATACACCGCTGATGTCCCCTCTACCCCCAATACCTTCTTGGCAATATTTGCAGATGACACTGCAGTCCCTGATATAGCATCCTAAAACCTTCAAAAACTTGATGAGATCGAGTATTGGTGCAACCAATGGCGAATCAAGGTCAATGAAGCAAAATGTTCCCACATAACCTTTACCCTCTGCCGCAAGTCCTGTCCGCTAGTCTTTTACAATTCGATTCCTCTCCCCGTGTCTGAGACAGTAAGGTATTTAGGCTTCCATCTCGACAAAAGACTGGCATGGAACCCACACACGAGGCTAAAAAGACAAGAACTAAACAGACGCTTTGGACAACTGTACAGACTACTTCGAAGGACATCCCATCTCTCAATAGAAAATAAACTACTTATTTACAAAGTTATACTTAAGCCAATCTGGACATACGGAATAGAGCTATGGGGGACAGCAAAAAAGTTGAACATCAAGTGCATCCAATCCTTTCAATCAAAAGTCCTGAAAACAATAGTAAATGCCCCCTATTACGTCAGCAACAAAACCCTTCAGAATGATCTTAATATACCCTACATTCTTGAACTCATCCCTTCCAAATTCACGAAATTCCATAGTAACCGATCCAACCACCCTAATCCCTAGCACCCCACCCTAATGGTAGCACAGTCATTGCACTGCTCCACTCATCCCTATAATCCTTCTCGGAGACTGAAACGGCAGTGGCCTCGTGACCTCCAATAAATGCGCAACAGTGGGAGTCCTGGCAATGGCCAGTTTCTCCAATCATGTCCTGTGCGTATGTGGCTCTCGCGCTCTTCGTTGGCCTCGCTCGTATTAGGTGGCGTGGCTGGTGGGGGAGCGTGGGGGACTTCCCAAGACTTTGTTTTCTCTTTAGGTTGCGAGGGAGGCAACAACTATGAGGAAATGGTTGGCCCCTGGGCTGTTTGTAAAAATTGTATGAATGTGCGAGTGAATGATGAATTGTAAATAAGGTATGAATGAAAACATTTATCTCAATTATTTATTGCCTATTAAGTATTAAGGCAGATTGTAATTTCATCTTAATAAAGTTTTTTGATACTGAAAAAACCCTACGACTGGATTTGTGTCCCAAAGGGGGTTCTCTTATGGGTCACGTTCACTGTTAATGGGACCATGGGGTATTTTGTTTCCTGTATGTCCGTATTCCAGTGCAATTGGGTCTGTTGAACTGGTCAGTGCACCTATTTTTTAACAACTTTGTTACTGGATAATTTATCACAATTACTCTAGTAAAACCTTTTGTTTCTCAAAATAAAAAAAATGTGACTTACGCCACTCTGACTTTAACGCCCTCAATTATAGGAAAACACTTAGAAACATTACCATGTATAATAATTATGTGCTAACCCTAGTGGCGTAGCGCGGAGTATCAAAGGGAGTGGGGTGTTGTGGCCCAAAATTCCGGAAAAAAAATTAAAATTGTAAAAATGTGTAGAATATATGCGTAGAGGTCAAGCAGACTTTAATGATCTTCTATTAAATATTTGTTTTTTTTTAAACTGCATGGATAGAAATAAAATACCATTCGTAGCCAAAATACACTTCAGGTCTGTCGCAACATATTCAAAATCAATTTCCGTTATTTTTAATCATAGTGCTGGTATTAGGCGGTGCATACATAATATAATGGTTAAGAGTACCTCCAGCAAACATATCATTATGATCATGTCTACACACAGATATAGGAGAGGGTTGTATTAAATAAATTGTGTTGCTATAGTGCAAAGTATGGTATGTATACTGGGTATAATCCATAAAATAAATGAGTTAATACTTCAAACTTTTCCACCATTACTTTAATTGGTTTTCGTTGTACGGTTGATTTATTATGAAGCGGGAAAACAAAAATCAATTCATTCACATGAATTGATGGCTGAATAGTTGACTTTTTTTAAGTAGATCGTTCACAACTGACAAAAAATCGAAGTTTTATAAAATGTCATAACAGTATTTTGTCTATGACAACTTACTATATCGTTACCTCGTTTACTCCATTTAATACATTGGAAATATATATATATATAAGTACGGAAACAATATTTTTTAATAAGATCATTCTGCCTACATCCTAAATATCTGAGCTGTTTAAGAGGAAGGAGTGTTCAGTCAACAGGATTAACCAACAGGGTCATTTAGTTGCGACTGCTAACAATGCAGGAGGGACATTTTTTGATGAAATATCGCAAGAAAGAGGCCATTTATCAAAATTATCTTTTTTCCTATTGGGTTTAATTGTGTGCATTTTTTTAATCTTATCACCCTATCAGTTTACTTCTAATCCTGCCAAAGGTTTTCTAAAGAATCCTACTCAAACGCCTCTTGTCCATATTTAAATCCCAAAACCTTCTTCCCAGCTATCAATTCGGCATCCGTATGCTAAACAAGGCCTCCACGTTGTTGATCACATATCTTCTGCTCAAACACAAGGGTGCCTGTGTGCCATTTTCCAGCTTGCTCTTTTTCTAATCCTTCAATCCAATCTGTCAAACCGGTTCTTTTGGGGTCCCGTGTGGTGCTCAGAATGTTTCAACTATTATCCCAAACCAGCAGGAGTACATCAAGACAGCGTACTCAGACCTATCCTACATACCCTACACTCTGTTGATATTTCTATTAGTCCTAGCAACTTCCTTGCAATATATGCTTTCACTAGCGATTCACTAGTCTCATTCAGAACCCGTGCCCTCCAAAATCATCTCACAGAGATAGAGGACTCGTGCAAACCAATGACGCATCAAAGACAATGAAGGCAAATGCATTCAAGCCACTTTTACTCTTCGACAAGGACCTTGCGCATCCGTACTCTTTAATTCGATACCTAGGCTTTCATCTATAGCAAAAGTCTGACTTGGAACACAGCTTAAAATACAAGTATTGAAAAGATTTAAAAAAAACTCTAACCTCACCCTAGACTCTAAACTCATAAGAGCCGTTGCTAAAACCAATAAAGACTCACGGAATAGAACTAACGGAGACACCAAAACCTTTGAAAACCAAACGAATCTAAACATTCCAATCCAACGTTCTCAGAACTGTAGTGAAGGGAGCCTTTTACATTGAAAATGCATCTCCATGTTCCAACTGCCCTTGCCATATACACTCCTAGATTTTCCTAGTTCCACAAAAAACATATTAGCTTATCCATATCTTCTTGTCAACTCCTTATCCCCAGTTACACTCATCCTTAAAATCCTCCTCGTATTCTAAAACGGCGATGGGATCGCGATCTATTGTAAAAACATGCGTATGCATGGAGTGCAGGCATTGTACGTCATCCCCTCTCATGCCTTAAGCATCTCGCTTCTCTCTGGTTTTCACCTCATGGCTGAGGGGGGGGGGGGAGCTCCACTTCATCTGGGCCTTCCACCGGCTTGGTGAGGGCATTCCCTTGGGAGTGGGGGCTCTTCTGGGCAAAATGGGTATGTAAAGTATATATTGTATGGATGAAAATATTATGAGATATGATTTCGTTTGAGTTTTTGCTTTAGAAAATTAATACAAATTCAAACAATA
This sequence comes from Acanthosoma haemorrhoidale, assembly GCA_930367205.1. Classification (NCBI taxonomy): domain Eukaryota; kingdom Metazoa; phylum Arthropoda; class Insecta; order Hemiptera; family Acanthosomatidae; genus Acanthosoma; species Acanthosoma haemorrhoidale. The sequence continues at coordinate 47,343,451 of OV884015.1, read as the reverse complement.
GAATATACAAACATATATATAAGTTAAGGCCTGAGCACTGTCGGTACACAGTCTTAATACCAAATCATCGGAATGTAAACATTCCGATTGTATGTGTATAGGATTAAGAGCTACGAATAAAGCAGTCTTTGATCTCATCATTTCTATTACCTCTTCCTCGATCTGTTTTTAGTTTTAATTCTCACGAACGTTAACTTATAAATATATATATATATATATATATATATATATATATATATATATACATGTTTCTATTCTATATATAGCCCAGAGATCTCCCCAATGCACCCACAGAATTGTCACCTTACCTGATATGGAGAAAGAGGCAAGAATCAGGGATATAACTAATTGAATTATTATTACATATATTATACATTACATACGGATATAACATATGAGGTATGCTGAAGTCAGCATGATGCCTTAAACCCACCCTATCTAATTAAACCCCCTTACACATTAGTCAGTCAGAGAGGCCTGCGGTGTATAGCGAGTGAAGGTAGGAAGTTGGCGAAGCTCACATAGTCGGCTAGTTCATGTATATTCAATCAGGGAGGCTTAACAGGAGAATTAATTAGGAACCGACGACTGATCGGAACCACTCAAGTCCTTGTTTTTAATGCATAAATTATCTTAGCCCCCCCCCAAGTCGTTGACAAGATCTTTTATTATGCTTACATTTATTAGTATAAAAGTTGGAAGGCTGGATCCTAAAAATGTGTCAACACCGCAAACCTTTCGTAAAATTCTATTCAATTCAATCTTGAGTGTAAAAAAAAACCGTTAACAAAGACATGTTACACAAAAAATATTCGATCATTCATCAATGACATTATTTTCCGCAACCTCCATGTTTTGTCTCTTAGGCTACTCTAGCTCAGTGGTGAGTTTTGTAACACAATTTTATTTATTGACGATTTTTAGATCGAACAGCCATACGAATATTTTAAAATACTAACGTTGAATTGTTTATTATTATAAATTATGTGATTTCTGAACTTTTTTTATAAAATGGTCTAACACCACTTTCAAAGATGTATTTCATTGGGACATCACTCTGTGATTCAGGTCAATTTCACATACATCATAACCATTTCTGAAATATTGACAGTTGTCTTTTTTTCTGAAAATCGTGACCAAGTTGGTAACGATCTGACTAAACAACAAAACCGTGTACAAACGACATGTCACAATTGCGATGACTGCTCGCTACCAGCAGTGCAATAAAGTGAGAGCTGCAGAAATAGCCGAGACAGTCTAAGTAAAAGTAAGTTTGGAGAAATCTCCGTTAAGGAATGCGGTTCCTAGAGGATCCTGCGGCTGAAGACAATCCATTTATGCAACCGGCCTGTGTGTATTAGCTGGCAGACCGCAAAACCATGCCAGTGTCTACTGCGCATCTGGGGTTCACATATGATACAATCAATAAAGACCATAATGGGATGTTACATCCTCGGGGGAGATTTCCTGTATCTGGGTGAAATGTCAACCTCCGGTACGCAAGCTATGTAATGTAGCCACTCTGACATGTCTGGCATTTTTTTATATATATGTTTTTAAGTTTATTACTTACATAATTTACGATTTTGTTCGAAAGGACCATAAAATAATACTTGCTTTGGTCACTGAGGCCGTTTGCATGGGTACACTACAATATTTCTTTTAGTGTTAATATAATAAACAATGGTTTTAACAGATGGGAAAACCTAACAAAAGCCTACATATTAAAGGAGACAAAAATAAATAAAAATTAAATTAAATTAATTAAGTATAATTCCTACAAGATGTGTTTTGTGTGTTGTATCACTTTATATTTACTGTCATTGCATATTCCTCTTATTAGTGTGTTTTCTTGTATCAACAGGGTTTGTACGTATTCTGCTGGATTGTGGGTAATTGTAGGTCTGTTAGTATGGCGGTTATCTTGGTTCATTGTTAATTATGCGCACACTGATTTTTGTACGACTTCTAATTTCCTATAGTTTAAAGTACAACTCTACACAGCTACTGCTTTATGTTGTATTAATTTGTTTTAGGGTGTCAGTTTTGATTTTTTTTTTGGAAGTAGGGAGATATTTTACTAATAAGGTTTTTAGTTTTGTTCCATTTATTGTTAACATAGTTTGTGAATGTGAGGGAACGGTCTAAAGTTACTCGGAGGTAGTGAATGGAATGGGACCAGGGTATTGGGAATTACTTAAAGACTTATGGTGGGCAAATTTGGCCTATGTTTGGTGACTACTATTGCCTCTGATTTAAGTGGGTTAAGTTTAATAAGTATGACACAGATTCCAAACATATGGCTACTATTTTTGTTTTTATTATTATTATTAGGAAATTTATTTATTGAAATAAACTTAGGGGAGATTCTATTTGGAAAATAAGTAATTGTGATCATTGACAAAATACGCACATATTCACAGTTCAACATTCATTCATATGTTATAAAAATACCCACAGCCCATGGAGCACCCAACCTCACACGATTGTCTCCTCCCTTGCTCGCGAAAGAGGAATCGGCGCGCCGTGGTGGCTCAGGGGAGTAACGGAATCAATGATCTGTGGGCAGATGGGCCATTTGTTTCACTAATAGAGTTTAATTTAATATCTACTAAGAGTTGAGTTACCTATTGACTGCCCCTCTTCGGGAACCAAATTGATTCGTACAGAAATTAATCAAATATGAAAAGCCTCTGTTCAACACATTAATTCAAGCCAGCTAGTCGTAGTCCCTGTTCGGGTGCCAAATTTATGTAGCGTTTGTATATCAATCAATCAAATTTACAATAAACTATGAATCATAAATTCATATGATAAAAATTTTAATTTATTTAAATTAATGATTAGTTTAAAGTATTAAGTACTTTTTAAGGAGGGAGGAAATACCTGGTTATGAAATAATAACAATTAGCCAGAAATTTTACACAATTGAATGATTTATTAGTTTTAAAATTAAAAGAATTTTACGTGAAAATGAAATTATAAATATAATTAATGACGATATGATGACCTTTTGGCATTAAGGCGTCTGGGTTGGCTTGCTCCACCAATATATACGTATCTTCGATAAATCATGTTGAACACATCTCTCATGGATGTTACAAAATGAGGACAACCTGTAACATGGCCTGTAACACAAGAAATATAAGAAATGGAGTACGCTATGGCCCTTGAAAAGTCTAAAGGACGACGACTCCATAAATATCCATTTTGACTTATTTATTGTCTGTTTCTCCAATGGGCACTAATTGTTTCTATTCCGCTAATGGACTCTTCCCTTAACTTTCTGAAGCGTATATAGAGAAACATTTCTCCATGTTATTATTGCCTATAAAACAATTAAAATTACGATCGAATGCGTTGCGGCTAATCAATGCCAGAGAATGTCATTAGTCCCCTTCACAATTGTGCGTGGTCATTTCTCTCACAGAGGTAAGTAATACTTACCTTTCACATCAATGGGCAATTGTAAACAATGAAAGGAAATAAGTATTTTCACCTTCCTGCTTTCTCATTATGTATTGACTTTTTATAGTGAACTTTCACCAACATTTCAATCATCTCTGCGGTCGAGCAAGTATCAATAACAAGGACTTAACTGTCGTCCTTATATATTCTGCATAAAGACCGAGGTATAAAACTTTGTAACTGTAAATTTTTCAAGAATATGGGGAAGAATGAGTGTAAAATTTTCTTCAAATAGAGGAAATCAAAAATTACTCTTTGTATATTGTTTTTCGGCATAAGTTAGAGTACAACTTTACCCAAAGTCTTATCTGGGGGTCATGTGATCCTGTTGGTGCATACGCCTCCTGGCAAATATAAAGAAACCGTTTATCGCTCTTAGTATGTTCATTAGAGTAGGTTTAGTGTTTTACCCGTTTATACATGATTAGACTAATTTTTCAAAATAAAATGTTACCACTTGCACTCCAATCACACCTGAGACCCTTAACTACAACATGCTATTATGTATTCATTAATAAACAAAATAAGCAATACATAAATAGTAAGCGCTATCTCTTTGTAATTTGTGGTCCACTGTACCAAAAACTACCCTTCATATTCATGAAACAAAGAGTGTAAGCCCCTCGACTACCGGCCCCAGACCAATCATATTTCACACCCTCCTGGAACCCTCTATTTCCCTAGAGGATATGTCTTCCTCACATACGATGCTTTTGTTCGATATCATTCGCTGTATCAACTACCCTAGTGAATTTTATAAGGTTTTTTTGTTTCATTCACAGAGGATGTCAACTAGTCAGGACTAAATAAATAGAAGTAAATTTAGTGAGGAGGAAATACATATGTCTGCCCACATGGACTCCCAAGTTTGTTCTTTGCAGGCGTAAGAGCTTTGCTTTTGTTTTTGATGTTTTAATTTCAAAACCCTTTATTTAATATATATTGATTGGTTATTACAGATTCCCCAATAAGGAATCTTAACATAAATGCACATTGTGCTTATTAAATTAATTAATAACAACATTTTGTATAATTTGTGAGGTTTACAAGTATTTAGCTTTGATAGGCTAGTGTACAGAATAAAAGGTTCACGAACAGAGAAAGTGACAAGGCTCTCCTTAAGGATGGGTTGTGCTAATACTAAAGAGCCCCCTCCCTCTTCATATACCCTTGTTATAAATTATGGAAATCAGTATAGACTACATAAATGAATCTATTTACAGTAGGTACAAGTTTCAATAATTTTACAATGCGATTTGTGATCTTTGCAAAAGTATAATCTACATTATACATTGATTCCCTAAACATTTTTAAACCCTACCACAGGATCCATGCCCCAGACGGGGTTCCCTCATGGGTCTCGCTCACTGTTGACGGGACCATGGGGTATTTCGTTGCCTGTGGTGTGCGTATTCCAGTGAAATTTAGTGAATTATTAATTTATTTAAAAATTATAATAACACTATTAATTAATAATAGGTTGTTAATCTTAAAAATCAGCTTAATCTCTTTCTGGTGGTGGTACGACGACTCAAGGGACAGGATTTTTGGGAAATGGCGGATGCAAGGTGCTTGATTTTTCTCCGGTGGATAAACCTATCGACGGCACACCAAGCAACAGGTGCAGGTCAGCGTTAACGTAATGTAATAATAGATATTGTAGAACAGCTTATAGCAAGAGTAAATCAAACAAAACCTGTGGTTAGGAACTAACTGCGGAACATGTAATACTTACGTTTTATTTTAAATGTAATTTTAAAAGTATTTGATATTTCTGTAAAAATAATTAGAATGGCTTGTTTTGATTCAATCCTCACCATTGGGAGAATTTGATCTGTCAAGAAAAAAGTGGTAACTGATAAATAGATAATTTACTTTTGCTGCTCAAGTTGTAGTAAATAACGGTGACTTTTCATGACGATTCCTGCTCTATAAATTGTAGATGCATACATGATTCTGATTATAATCAGATCACTTTGCAAGCTTCTTTTCCGTGACATTCTTGAATTCATTTTAAGACAGTCCCTTTTTAAACTTCAGCAGTAATCTGCAGTGTAAATAGTGCACCTTCATTCTCATGTTACACCTAAGCTATTTGAAACTGTAGATCTTGATGACCAGTTCAACATAGTTTTCAGCTTTGTGTTTGCCCAGAAAATTTCCGACAACAGCAACCAATGAAGCCCAGGCTTTTCGCTCAGGCACATTCATAGAATTCATAGAATAGTTGTTTTATTGGAGGGTTGTCAAATATTCCTCCTTTAATATGCCCAGCTGAGGCATTTCCCCCCGATATATGCAAAGCATGATCCGTTCTTATTAAGAGTCTTTACAAACTTTTACAAAAAAACAAAGCTTCTTAAGGCCCAGCTTTATATGCAGGGGAGGAAAGATGATTTTATCTCATTCGACGAAAGGGTCGTTAATGACATTATTTTCCTCGTCATCCATGTTTTGTTCCTTATGCCATCCTTTTCTAGCCCAGAGGTGTGTTTTGCCTCTGCTATCCCAGAGGCACAATGAGCAAGGATATTTGGTTTGGCTACTTCCCTGTCCAAGGAGAATATTAACCATTTCTAATGGATTCTAATCAACCATTAATGTTTATGGTGTTTTATCTTCTCCAAGACCAAAGCTATGGTGTTATATTCTTATTTTAGTTTCGTTGAGTGAGCAATTGGAATTGAACCATATTTCTTCTCAGTTTATCAGGAATTTCGTGCCAAAATAAAAGAATTCTTGAGAGAAGAAGAATAAAGGAATCAATCCTTGTATATGTGTTTTAGAAATACACAAAATAGAGTTAGAACTGCACATTTTGTGTACAGAAAAAACTTATTTCATACTTAGGCACAGCTCCACAAATATAGCTAAAATCTCTTCTAAAATGTTTAAAATAAATATGTTGAAAAAAATGTTTTTTTCTTGTTGGCGTGTGTTATTAAAAACACCATGAAGCATTGAAAACTAAATGTTCATCCCTAGTATTACTGAAATGTGGGCGAGTAGCGTCATCATTAGGTAATTTTTTTTTTGTAAAAGATAATAATTAAACAATAATATAAACCCTTCAAGGTTTAATCTAAATAACATAAATCATTCTAAACAGTTATTAATAAGGCGTCCCACACATCCCCCACTGTTTTGCAGAAAACGCCCAACCCACAACTGATCCAATTTTAGAAATACGGCTTTGAACTTTGAGAGGCATTTTATCAACAGATGAAACGGAACATATGGACGTTCGTTTGTAGTTTCCTGAGTGATAAGTTTAAATTTTCGTCTCGCGCAGAAATTCTCTTATGATATACAATAAATATACACATCTCACCAGAGTGCGAAGCTGCTATGCTGTATTTAGAAGTAGGAAGACGCAGAGTTATGTAAAGGGCAGTGCTTCACCGGAGTGCGCAGAAGTCATCGGACCTCTTGCGCAATATATAGGTCTGTTGGACTATAATTCATATTGCGATCATCGGATCTGACATTAGTTTCTCGCCGCTGGCACACCTGTTTTATACGGGCATCGAACCTACGTTTGAGTAATCACGAACTTTCCTTCTAAGAAGCAGAAATTTTATGAGACGAGAAATTCTTACTAATAAATTTTCCGTTTTGAAAGTACCAGAGATTAGTTGATTTTCTTGACAGCATATGTTTCAATAAGTTGCAATAAAGAAATTGGGAAATAATGTCTTGGCTCTGTTTGTTGTGTTTTTTTTTTTTAATAAAGGTTGATTTGTATGAGTTATTTATTATGAATACTTTATAATAAAATGACATATGAGTAATACACTTCACCGTATGACGTATATACTTTCATAGCTGAATATGATTCCATTAAATTATGAGACATGATAACAATAATAGTAACAGTAAAATTTCATTTTTATCCTTGGGACATATCCCATGAGAACTAACATTTATTTAACATGGAATGGGTTCTTGCTAATTTTTAAAGTACCAAAAGTAAAACAACAAATAAAATGAACGTAATAAATACAAACAATATAAAGAAAACCAAACAAGAACTGGCTTGAAAACTAAAACTAAACTATCTACACAAACATACACACGCACGAGGGGGGGTGTCGAAAGGATATTGCGATTATAACGAATGAATTGTGTGGTATTGTACTTTCATGGGGGTAAGGACATAAGTCTGTTGGGAGTGGGGTAAATGAACGTCTGCTGTCATGTATATATATGCAGAAGGGATATGAAGGTTGATGGGTAAGGAAGAGTTTGTTGAGGAATGTACCAAGGAAGAATTCGGGACGATGGTGGGAAGCAGTTCATTTCAGCTGAGAACAAAATCCGGTAATTTTAGGATGTCTGTTTGAGGACAGACCAGTGTGAATCGAATTTAAACGTAATACATAATGAAATTAATGTCAACTTTGTTGTCTTCCCTCATTAGTACAGTTACCTATAGTGCTTCTTACATAGTCAGTGTCATATTACAAGTACAATTTAGTGACAATTTCATCAATCACAACCCACAAACATATCCTAAATAAATGTAGTTGTAGGCCTTACCAACGCGGGAAGAAAAATGCAATCGTATTTGCTGCAGTGTGTAGATGGAAAGCCAATTCATTGTTGACACCAGTTTGATTTAGATTTATCTATATGATTTAAATGGATCGCATTCATCATTTAGTACAAAAATAAATAAGTTGGGAAAAGGTAATAACCCCCTTTTCTAAGCAATAAATCATATCATAATTGACGGCATAATGATAAGTACAATGGATTTTAAACAGGGGCAGAAAACCATACACCGAAAATGGAATTCATTGCAAATATATAATTTTTGTTCATACGAAAAAGCGGATATTCAAGCACAGAATATCTGACAATCGACAAGTTATAATTATGCAATATTTAAATGTTTCCATACATTATGGGTCAGTGGAACAGTTTAAATAAAGTGTTAAGAATTCTATCGGCCTTTTTTTTTGGAAAAATTGAGAAAGTGGTCCCCCAACTGTTATACATCTCATTGATTAGTTTTCAATCTTCAAGTATCTTCAATCAGTCGAGTAATCTTTGTAAGCATTGTTCTCTTAAATCCTCAACGAATTTGTGGTGAATGAGTTGTATTTTTGTTCCTGCTGAATTCTCCACCAAAACTTCCCACCAGGTCTTGCTTGAGAAGGATTAAAGAAAGAACGGCAACTCACTGTACGAGGATCGTAGGTAAAATTAATTTTAGACTACAATCCTTCTGGGAGAGTGAGCCATATCACCTTCAAATTTAAAATATTTGCATTATATAATTTAGTCAGTTGTTAAAATCACTTCTTAAACTTGGCAAAGCAACAGACGAAATTTTGGCTTATTTAGTTCCTTACAGATTCTAAATATTGTGAATCAAAATATACTAAAATAAAGAGGTTTGTAAATATTTTAGTATATAAATAATAAAAAAAATTATTAGACAAAGCTATATAACATTGACGTTCCCTCACAAGATGTATTTCGCGAAAGCATTCATACAGCCGGAGCTGTTGCGTAATTAAAGGGCGCCCTTGAAGTAGGAGGGTTGGAATGGGACCAAGATCTGGAATGCCAGCTATTGTCTATCGATGGTCCTATTGTCTTTCAGCCTATTTGCTAGAGCGGCTACGCACAATGTTCATCCGGCCAGTGTACCACTGGCGCACTTGGTTACTCTTGTCTCTTTTGTCTCCCTCTTCGTCATTAGTCCTCACTGTGGAGTTATCCTATAGTAGCTCGCACAAGTGCCCACAGCTTACACCGTTGAGTAGCCTGCAGAGTCGGCCATTGATCAATTAAAATTAAATGGTGACGAGTCTGTAAATTTCATTGGGTACTTGTCTAATTTGACCCCGGGTTTTATTGCTACTGCCTGAACTGCTACAAAACTAATGCCCCCCCCCCACCCGCTACTATACCAAACGGTGTTGCCAACAACTCTTTTTAGTAACACTATATATACATAACGTTCATTAACAAGTACGTGTATACGTTATAGGAAATCAAAGTTTAAGCCTTGTTCCCACGGTATGTGGCTTGTCTGAAGTGTTTGAAAACTCGCACCGTGGGAACGTAAAGACTCGTAATTGCTCGAGGTTATCCGGGGTGGCTCATCAATTCACATGAAATGTCCGTAAATACTTCGGACTTCGAAGGCTTGTGCATCCGGCAGATGACAAGCCAGTACGGGTCGTGCACCCAACCCAGTTTGTAGAAGTAATTGTTGAGTAATTCATAACAAGTGGAGTGAAATAATGAAGTTTTAAGAGATTTTATGGATTTGTACGGGAGAGAAGATATTTATTTTTCTACAGTTGGTTCAAACGGCCCTAATTTAAATTGAATATTTATTTTATTAGTATTAGAAGGGACTGCTTGAGATTTGCCAAACCACGCGCTGTGTGAACGTGGCCTTGTCGGAATGTGGTTGGTCAACATGTCCTTAGGTACGAACTTTGAGCAACTCTAGTTTTTTCACACACCACACCGTGGAAACAAAGCTTAATATATACTGCACCTTGTTTTTTCTGTTTTCTGATTTCATTATATTACATATTAATTTTTAACGGTAAATAATGGAGTGTTAATTTCTTACAAGGTCTGCGCCTGAAATCCGTTAGTTTGATAAATCACCAGAGACTAGCTAAAGGAATATAAATCTTGGCTGCCTGTTGCAGAACAAGGATTTTTATGGCAGGTGTTTTGAAGAAAAGGTCAGAAATAAATGACTTTTCAATTCAGAAATTAATACGTTTATAATTTGCCAAGTCAATATAAGCCTCATTACTCGATAAAACGATAGTATTTATATAAACAATAGTGTTTAAAACTCCAAAATTTTCAGACGTTTTATTTGATAAAAACCCTTCAGGAGACTTATAGATGCTATAAGACAGGGTATGGTCCACTGAAATTACCTTAACATCCCTTTACATTAATAGCCATCTCAAATTATACCTTTCAAACTTGACGGACACGCAACGTTCGAAACCATCAGCATGTAACATGTCCAGACTATTCTTACTATTAATAAAGCGGTACCTCAGTTATTTTTACTATCATACAGTTAGAATTGTAGCCTTGCCTCATTCTACATGGCCGGCAATGTGACAATATTGTGAACGAATTGGGGGATACCAGGTCATGTTTTATCACTAGTATCTTTTGCCTTTCTATGGCAGGTAATCTTCTTCAAATAAAGATTTATTCAAAAAATAAAAATAAAAATTACGTGTACACTTTCCTACTATATCCATTTGACATATGCGTAATTTTCTTCTTTGTATTGGATAACATTATATTGAAAAAAAAAAAAAAACATTAACGCACTTCCAGATAGTACTTTTAGTTAGTTGGGCTGATACATTTGCCCAATTTATTCTGAAGTCTATATAAATATTGGCAGCGAAGGATTCTAAAAGGGGATGGACTAGTCAACAAAATAATAGAATACAGAGAAAATGAATTCGCTAACAATTGACCATTATTGTATATTTTATATTGATAGAGGAGTTAGCCCACCAGTTCGAAAACAGAATGCTCGGGTAAGAGAGACCTTAGATAATAATAGAAGAAGGAGCATGTCAGACGGACAGACGTTTCAAAGGCGAAAGGGATCTGTAGAAGGAAGGAGATTGGATTCCTTTGGCGTCTAACTAACTGTTGAGTAATCAAAGCGTACGTTGTGTAAATAGGTGCAGCGGGCATACGTGCCTGTGGACACCTGCTATTTAGTACCCTGCTAGCTAAACTGCCATCCTTCAAACTTACCCTATATATGTAGGCCTAATAAAAGCAGTTCAATTAAAATAAAAATCCCTGCCAATAGACTGAAAAAAAATATTTCGAAATTTGTTCGAAAAGAAAGACATTCTCGAAAGTTGTTAGTTTTTTTTTCAATAGTGAATTCTGTTGTATCTACAACTGAGACATAATGTGATCCTCAAAATAAGCTAACCATTGAATTAAAAAGTAAACCATTATTATCAAGTAACCGTTAAAAAGTAAACCATTATTATCAAGTAGCCGTTAAAAAGTAAACCATTATTATCAAGTAGCCGTTAAAAAGTAAACCATTATTATCAAGTAACCGTTAAAAAGTAAACCATTATTATCAAGTAGCCGTTAAAAAGTAAACCATTATTATCAAGTAGCCGTTAAAAAGTAAACCATTATTATCAAGTAGCCGTTAAAAAGTAAACCATTATTATCAAGTAGCCGTTAAAAAGTAAACCATTATTATCAAGTAACCGTTAAAAAGTAAACCATTATTATCAAGTAACCGTTAAAAAGTAAACCATTATTATCAAGTAGCCGTTAAAAAGTAAACCATTATTATCAAGTAGCCGTTAAAAAGTAAACCATTATTATCAAGTAGCCGTTAAAAAGTAAACCATTATTATCAAGTAGCCGTTAAAAAGTAAACCATTATTATCAAGTAGCCGTTAAAAAGTAAACCATTATTATCAAGTAGCCGTTAAAAAGTAAACCATTATTATCAAGTAACCGTTAAAAAGTAAACCATTATTATCAAGTAGCCGTTAAAAAGTAAACCATTATTATCAAGTAACCGTTAAAAAGTAAACCATTATTATCAAGTAACCGTTAAAAAGTAAACCATTATTATCAAGTAGCCGTTAAAAAGTAAACCATTATTATCAAGTAGCCGTTAAAAAGTAAACCATTATTATCAAGTAACCGTTAAAAAGTAAACCATTATTATCAAGTAGCCGTTAAAAAGTAAACCATTATTATCAAGTAACCGTTAAAAAGTAAACCATTATTATCAAGTAACCGTTAAAAAGTAAACCATTATTATCAAGTAGCCGTTAAAAAGTAAACCATTATTATCAAGTAACCGTTAAAAAGTAAACCATTATTATCAAGTAACCGTTAAAAAGTAAACTATGACGACAACAGTGATTATATTTTTTGTAATTGTTCAAATCAATTTATTTCCAATTTTTACATAATAAAAATTATGTTATGCTAGTATGCCTTGCATCTGGTCCAAACACGAAAGACTAACACTATCGCTATGAATAAACTCTTCATTGAAGTATACATAAATTTAAATTATTTGTTTAGAGTTTTCACAAAGTAAATGTGAATATATTACAAGGCAGCAGTAGCCAAGGTAACATCCTTAAAGGTGGGTATAGACTCAAACCAAGGTCCTCTAGTCTTCCAAATTGAAAGTTGTCAAGACGGTAACACATTACTATTTACTATGAGTAAATGCTATGTGACTTGGTTGAATTATACTGTAATGCAATATCCCTGTATCACAGTATGTGCAATATTAAATGTGATTTACCTCTGACAACTAATCCTTATTAGAAATTACTCCATAGGACAAACGAATTAGCTCGCCGATCCTTAGGCTTCTCTTCCCTCCTTCCGCGAATATCTTTAAGTTGTAATAAAACAAGTTAAGAGAAAACTGTACGTAAAATATGAACACCGAATTTCCTTGATAGCTCATTTTTCTTTTTACATATATAGTTTTACGGCTTCTTCCCAAGATGAAAAACAACGCGGTACTTGCTGGCTTGACGGGAACGAAATACCACCTGCTAAGCGAATGTAGATTGTGTTAGACTATTGAAACTGGCCTGGAGCCTACCTCGGAGAGCAATGTTGGTGTTGATTATTGAAAACCAACACCACTGTGTTATTTATTAATAATACACCACAGCACCTTGCCAATGTGAATACCATCATTAGAGCAAATTAATCTGGTCCTATTAAGCATAGATCTGAAGGAAATTCGAAAGTTATGATCGAGTTATTATAAGTGTTTTTGTATATATCATAAGCCAGTAATATTTTTGTTTGGTGAAAGATGAATATTTTCGTTTAGATATTCTCTGTTGGTGGATAATAATTATTAAATGTACCATGCATTGTTGTTTTGTTAATTTTATAAATCTATAGTGTTGACTATCGTGGATAAGAGCTGTGGAGAGAGGATAAAAAAAGGCCGGAGCGGGTGGAGTAATTTTGTGAGCGTCCAATGTTCCTTTAGGAATCAAAGGATACGAAAAGGAAAAATGTTGTAGCTTGTGAAATGTATAAAAACACAAATATAAAAAAAAGAAAGAATCAAATTTAGACTTAGTGGCTTTTGTTTCAAATGACGTTAGAGATATGTTTTTTAAAACTTATACATGATTGACAATCTGCAACAAAAAACTCCTATTACTGTGCCCTCTCTAATCTGTCTTCTGAACTCAAAAACAAAGTTATTTCACCTAGGTACAAATGACAGCTGCTTTATTCATGAGGTAAAATGACCTGGTACAACGAGAAACGATTAGAAAAGAAGAAAGAAGGTATAATCGCGAATCATCACCGACTCCTCCCAGCGCTTAGGGTAATTAGCGTATATTCCAAGGATAAATGACTGATTTTCTCACCACTTAAAAGCCATTTTTGCAAATAGAAAAGCGCTCAATTAGCTTATTGCGAATAGTACAAGCCAATACTTCGTGATTGGCCATATTCGACAATTAATATGTTAATGTCCTTTCTCACCTCGGCTTTTGAAAATATGCGCAAATTAAATGCCTCTTTTTTTTTGTAATGCTTACCACAATCCTGATCAATGACATTATTACGATTATCTACTGCATTAAGAAATGACGATCCGACCGTAAATACATTATACATTTTCATCCCGAAACCAATTTACACCGGTAATAATCAGCCTAGGCTTGTTCACAGGAACCCTGTGTGCAGCCTGAGGCCATAGGGACATCGCTGGTCTCACAGAGTAGTAAGTAGCTCAAAGGTACTTTAGGATTAGGATTTTGACTATTCCATGTGTATGTAATGGATGTAATGTGTAATGTAATGTAAACATTAGTTAAATTAATGCCTAAGTTATGCGGTTTACATGTTTTTTATCTACACACTCCAACCGGACCTCTTGCCCTATAAAACGCTATCTACAACCACCACCTGACATGTGGGACTAGGGTGACTCCAGGGCCCCGGTTGGTTTAGGGAAGCCTTTGTTCTCCTCTCGTCCATCGGTGGTGTCCCCAAATTAGTTTAACTATTTATACAATGGCGTCGATGAGCTGTATAAATTGGAAAAAACAAACGATAACATTTTTTTTAAGTATTATTTCAGTTATGCTACCCCTGCGGTTTTTAAAATAGTGACAACTGATCACAAAATTCTCAATAGGTGACGTCTCCATTAGCCACTTCATTGATGCTTTACCATTGTAGAGGAGTTTTTCTTTCGTCCCCAGTTTATGATTCAGAAGCCATCCCGAAAAAAGCTCACCTGATCATAGCAACGAGATAAAAGTGGCGCTAAACCCCGTTAAAATTCACAACCAAATAAAAAAAATGCACATTCAGTATTTTCACTTGAGCCTGGGGCCATTCCAATATGTAGTTTGGGATTCAATCTGCATGAATGGACGCTTCTCAGCAAGTAAGCTCTTGCAAATCTCTAAGTACTGTTAAGTAATACTATAGCTCTTGCTTAGCTTAATAAATATAGCTCCCAATACTGGATATTGATGAGAATCAGGGTTCGAGTCCCGATCCTGGTGTATTTTATTTTGTTGACTATTTGCTATTAACCGTTAATAGTGATGGGAACTACAACACAACAAAAAATTGCTATTACAAATCCCTTTTCAGCCTTTCTTCTTAGATTTTACATAAATTATTTTTTAGTAGCTAAAGATAGCAAAAAAAAATTATATATAATTCCTTTATTGTGCTAAAATTACAATCTTCCTTGCTAGGCAATAAGTAATTAAGATGTACTATCATTCATACCATATTTACATTTCATCATTCACTCGCTCATTCATTCAGGACATGATTGGAGAAACTGGCCATTGCCAGGACTCCCACTGTCACTTGATTATAGCAGGTCACGAGGCCACTGCCGTTTCAGTCTCCGAGGAGGATTATAGGGATGAGTGACGCAGTGCAATGACTGTGCTACAGGATTAGGGTGGTTGGAAAGGCTACTGTGGAATTTCATAAACTTAGAAGGGATGAGTTCTAGAATGTAGGGTATATCAAGGTCGTTATGAAGGGTTTTGTTGCTGACATAATAAGGGGCATTTACTATTGTTCTCAGGACTTTTGATTGAAAGGATAGGATACGCTTGATGTTCGACTTTTTTGCTGTCCCCCATAGCTCTAAATAGCTCTAACAAAAAAATAAAAATAAAAATAAAAAATGTATATATAGCTAGTTTAGGATTTGTAAATATATTATTAGAGGTGTTTCTTTTCTCTTTACTTCAGTTTTGTGTTGTTTTTTTTTGATAATAAATGGAACAAAACAGATAACCGAAGGTGCGCTGACCGGTGCAACAATCCCATTGCACCGGAATACGCGCACCACATGCTACGTAACCCCACGAGCCCGCTTCACGGGCTTGTGGGGCGAGCCCGTTTGAGGCTCAGCCTCAGGTAGGGCGAAAAAAAAAAAAAAAAAAAGCTAAAGATAGCAGCATGGAATGGTCGAAAGCAAACTAAAATGCCATTGGATAAATTTCATTAACACTTCGTTAGGAGTGTGGGTTGCAGGATACCACCCCCAGCAGCCCAGCAACCATCAATGCAACAAGTTATTATCACAGGAATAAGAAATTTTCATTTGATGACTTTCTTCACACTGTTATTGATCCAATAAAGTAAATAATTTTTGTTCATTTATACATTGTACCACTTTCGTTTAAAAAAAATTGTAATGTTTCATTTAATTTCCTTTGGTTTATTTAATACCTTATTAATTTGAGTAATGCCGTAGGATATTGGAAAGTGTTATACATCGTTGGGGTGTACAGTTGTGCCCCCGTACCAAATAGTAATCACGCGCCTAGCCCAGGGTTAAGTTTAAGTTTTTTTTTTTTTCATTTATGCCTGATCAAGTCGATTCATTTACATCTGTTTCATAACAGGGTAGACTGAAATTTCATATAAAAATAAAACGGCAATATATGGACGAAAGCGATATATGTAAACAACGTCCAATTTGGGTTTTCCACAAGTTTGTCAAAATACTGGGGGTATAAAAAATAGAATATTGTTTACTTAATCTAAACCTGTGGGCTTAGATAATAAACCATAAGGTTATATTTAAAGGCCACCATATCCGCAATGACAAGATGCAAAGTTGAGGAAAGCGGAACTAACATTTCAACCATGCCTTCACTTCCTTTTGCCGTTTGAATAACACTTTGACTCCTTGAATGTCTAGCATCTTCAGAGCAATATTTTTAGAAACAGAAGGACAACCTTTCAAGATCGGCTCTAGGTCAAGATCCTTACTCCCGATCTTGCATTAAATCAATGGTTTTCAAATGGGCCTGCAACCTTCGTACCCACGCGTCTACTTGTCAGACCGGTTCTCAAGAATTTTCTTTCACGTGCTGCGGAATAAGCTATTGACATCCACTAATAATGAAGCAGTCATAGTCAGTGAGGCATAGATAGCGCTGTTATTTCAAAAGAATTTCATGGATTTTCAAGGCTAACTGGTAAAACTCGGATATGAAATTGTGGACGGATGGTTTTCGAAACATGTAGTCAAAAAGGTTACGAAAGGATCTATCAGAAGTTTACGAGTGTAATCTCGTAAAATTTCTAACAAGTACTCAACAGCTTAGGGACGTTCTTGTCCTTTCTAGCCAATCACGGTTCCTCATTTCATGCAAATATGCCATTAAATTATTTATTTGAAATTTTCATTCGCTGACTTTCTTCACACTGTTATTGATCCAATAAAGTAAATAATTTTTGTTTATTTATACATTGTACCACTTTCAGTTCAACAAAAAAGCTATTCATAATCATCAGACAAGAGGGTTTTAATAATAATAAAACCATTATTAACCTAGGATTATGTCTCTTAAGAACCAAGATTTATTTAACATAAAGGAATCTTTTACGTTATCAGTTCTATACAAATTAACCAACTCCCAATGAGAAGACCTATCCTTCTTCATGAGATTGCCCGACCATGTGTTTGTCAGTTAGCGATTAAGAATTGAATTGAAATTTCCTTTACTCAAACAAACGGATAATCCTATTCATCACGTCTCACACCGTACATTTTTACATATAAAATGACGGGTGCTTATGCAATTTATAGACAATATTTCTAATTTTATTCTTCCAAATTATATATACAGTCGGATACCAAGTGTTACGGACGAGTGGAGTAATCAAATCCGATTCATCGTTTACTTCTCGGAGATGATCGGCTCAACTAGATACCCATCGTCACCAGGAAGTCATAAGGAAGTGGTTCTGAGCGAGAGATAATAGATAACGACTGCTCGAAAAGGGCATGGAAATCAATAGCAGTTCATCAGTGGTCGTTAACTCCACTTACTCGCTCGTAGACGCGGAACTGGACCATTTCATTCTTAGCTTAGTCAGCTGTAAGGATAATTCGGAATAAAGTATTGTTTAAGATTCGATTATATATAGGCATATACACTGTCGGGATACTCAGCTGGGAGGGCTCGTTGACCCAGCCACTGCCCGGGGGGTGTCGTAAAGATATATGAACACATTTGTGGTTTATGATCTTTCCTGGTGGCCTAGTTGGTGGGCAGCTTAATTCATATTTGTTTATTTATCTGGCTCCGTAAGATCTTAGAAGGTGTGCCCCGATAGTGCACTATGTTCAGGAGAAGAAGTGCAGGCTATGTATTATAGATAGTGTACTTGGTCTTGGAATGACCACGAGATTACACTCGGTATCTAAGGGTAGGTGAAAATCGTACTGATCCCAAAGGTGGGCATGAACCATAAAAAGGCAGATTGGACCGCTTGGGGGGGGGGCGCTACTAGGTACACTTTGTAGGGCCCCAGAAGCCGTCGACTGCATGGAAGATGAGCTAGTTTTAGAGAGACAAAGCCAGAGAATCCCACTAGGAAGGTATGGGTTCTGACAACGCCGGACTATAAATAGCAAGAATAGGAAAGAGAGTTGCATATGTAATTATATAAGAAGGACATGGTTCAAGCAAAGCAACAAGAGAGAAGGAGGGAGAGAGAGAGTGAGAGTGAGAGAGAGAGAGAGAGAGAGAGAGAGAGAGAGAGAGAGAGAGAGAGAGAGAGAGAGAGAGAGAGAGAGAGAGCTAATTCCGACTGTCTGAAACAGCTCAGAATTTCTGCCTATACATTCTATATAGGCAAGTCATTTCTGCCTATACATTCTATATAGGCAAGTCATTTCTGCCTATACATTCTATATAGGCAAGTCATTTCTGCCTATACATTCTATATGAGCAAGTCATTTCTGCCTATACATTCTATATAGGCAAGTCATTTCTGCCTATACATTCTATATAGGCAAGTCATTTCTGCCTATACATTCTATATAGGCAAGTCATTTCTGCCTATACATTCTATATAGGCAAGTCATTTCTGTCTATACATTCTATATAGGCAAGTCATTTCTGTCTATACATTCTATATAGGCAAGTCATTTCTGTCAATACATTCTATGTAGGCAAGTCATTTCTGTCTATACATTCTATATAGGCAAGTCATTTCTGTCTATACATTCTATATAGGCAAGTCATTTCTGCCTGCGTTGAATGAGAGAGCTTTTTATTTCGGTCAATCAGGGGCTACTACGCCCGTGCCCACAGTCGAATCTTGCCGTGTCGGGATCGTGAACTAGTCCCCACTCTTTATACCGACGCCGATTTATCGATAAAATATTGAAAGGTAGGCGGGAGTTTCTGGTCCAAGCAGTTGATAACTTCTATTAATTCGTGGTGACTACATCCACTTCAATCTCCAAGGAGGATTGTAGGGATGGGTGATACTTGAATGTGACCTAGCTACAGGAACGCAATAGAATTAATCCGAGAAAACCATCTCTTATTTCTAATTTGTAACTATTTGTAAGGAACATTGCGAAGTTTTCAGTGTTGACTGAGCGATGTTCCCCAAGCATGGCACATCTAAAGTGCCGCGTAGAGAGGTAATAAATCATTACCCCCCCCCATGCAATAGCGGTACCTGGTTTTTACATGTGTATTAATTACGGCAATGTATAGTTGCGGGGAAGTTGCCGTACGTTCGTTTATCGTTTATATTTTGTATACTGGGTAAGCAAATACAACATGTTTTCTTCTATAGACATCCATCGTTGGTATCCGAATGTCGGAATTCACGGTCATTGGTACAGCCCCGCAGCGGCACCATACGTTTTAAAAACCGTATGTGTTCACCGGGCGTAAAACGTATATTTTTTATGGCCATTTATACCCCCACTGCTCCTAACATAGGGAAGGCCGGAAAACTTGAAAACATATGCAGTCATGCATACGGAGCTATGGAGAGGTGGGTGTGAGATGCTCTTAAAAATAATAAACCTCCATTAGAGGGAGTCCAAACATCCCTGAACCCCAAGATGCCAGAAGGGCGGTAAAAATTAGTTATTACGAACTTTTTGAGGAAAGCTACTAAAGATGTTCCAATCAGCAAAAAAGTTTATTAATAACTTTTCGGGTTCATACTTCTTTCTTCAAGCCTTCGACAAATTCCAACAAAATGGCTTGTGTCAACAATTTCTGCTTATACATTTATTTTTCTGTCTTTTATTCGGAGTGATTACTTTTCTCCGCTTTCATTTAAAACATGTTTGTAGTTGATAGTTTAATTAAAGTTGCTTTGTACTTATATCAATATCCTATTATGGTACCATTTTCTGTCCTGCCCTAGTTGAGTGACAATGAGTTTAAAAACAAAAGACTATCCTTTTTATTTCGTGGTTGATCAAATGTAATAGAAAAGTGAAAATACAGCATGAATAGTCAATTTAAAATATTAGTGAACATACAATCTCCTAACTTCAACTGTTTAACGATAAAGAACTCAGACTTGTAAATCGTTTTACAATGTTTTACAAGCACCATGAATTGACAAAATAGTCTAGCAGTCAACCGCTTTAGCAGTTTTAAACTCTGCTGAGTAGTGGTGATATAGGAACTAATTTATAAGTAAACTACAAATGTTGTCTTATCTAATTACAACTCAACGTTTGAAGTGCAATTAGAGTGTGCAGTTACTATAGTTAAGCCACGCTGAGGAATTAACAGTTTTAAGGGGGGAAATCGTTTAGCACGTTCTGTGTTTGAACGAGTCTAACGAAAATAAAAATGACATCTTCACCAGCATGCAGACTCTTAACTCCCTTGAACTTCGTGACAAGAACATATCTAGTATTAGCTATAACTATGTTAAACGTTTCAATTTAGAGAAAATATTCCTGATTGACAATAATACCTATGTTATCTCAATTCTAAACCAACTGCATGTTGTTTTTTATGGCATGAAATAATTTTTGGAAGGAAAGGTAGAAAAGAATTTGATATGCAAAATCACGCAGAGAATTATACCAAGGGGACATCTCCAAATAAACTTTATCCTCTTTAACCAAATTTTGATGTACTTCGCCTTATAAAATGACAAATTAACAATATAAACACATTTGCTATTTTAAAATTTTTTGTACTTATCTTAAAATCTAATGCAATTGACATTTAAAAGGCGATTTAGCCTCAGCTAAAATGCTGCCAATAAAGAAATTTGCACTCTCTTGACTAGAACAAAAAAAAAACGTCTTGAACAATTTAATTTATTAGAAAAGATATTTTCGTTGCTAAACTTGATGCTTGGAAAACTTAACGGGGACGGTGGACGGAAGGTTAGTTTAAGCTTAAGCTTGCTATGCTCCAATGGCTCAAGGCTGTATTCTCTTCAAACCAGATCACCTTTCGGAAATCCTCATCAACATTTCGTCCGCTAATATATTATGTGTTTCCCTTCAATTCTATCGTTAATGTTGTAATGACCAGTACATTCCAAAATCTTGAGAGTATCATTTTATTTAGCTCTCAAAATAAATAAAACCAAACATGTGGTTAGCGTTCCTTTCCAGGTATTGGCCCCCCCCCAAAAAAAAAACTCAGCATTGCTTGTTTTCTTGTGAGATACACAGTATAAATGTCTTTCTGACGCAGTTCTTTTATATCTTGGGTTTTAAATGATTTTTTGTTAGTTATGTTGTTATTAACAAAGTTATGTGAGTTACCATTTAAATTTTTATTTCATAGTTACCATTTCGGTGTACAGTAGCGAAAGAGCGCTAGAATAAATTTAAAGATAATATCATTCATAGATCTAATGTTTTATTTTTTTATTGTTACCAATTCTTTTGATTATCATTATAAAAAAACATTAAATATTTTGATGCTGTTTCACATGTAATTAGATTTGGGTTTTAGTCCTGGTTATAAGGTAAACGTGAATAGGTGAAAAAAAAAATGGTGATCTAAGAATAAATAAAAAATTTTTAGAGACACGGCTTGAAAAGCTTTTATTTTATATTTTAACGCAGCGTGAATATTTAAATAAAATAGGGGATAAAAGGGACTGCTGCGTTTTAATATTTTAGTTATTTTGTCAGAAATGTTTATTTTTGCTTAGTCCAAAGGATATCTCAAGCTTTTGACAGGGTTTGGCACGCAGGTTCGCTTTACAAGCTCAAAAGGTATTTACCACAGGCCCTTTTCCTAATCCTACAGTCCTACCTTTCAAACCTCCTCTCCCAAGTCCGCTGTGGTTTATTATATTCTATAACGAGTCCCACAGGGCAGTGTCCTAGGCCCCATCCTCATAACCTATGTACTGCTGATGACCTTTTTGGAAACATTTGCAGATGACACTACAGTCCTGTCAGCCCACCCAGACCCGAATATGGCATCCCATTACCTTTGAAGAATAATATTAGTTCAACTTTCCGTTAGGTAGGTTTATTTTAACGGTCATTATCGTAGAAAATACAAACGAACATACCGAAAGACAATTGCGCTTTACGGTTGGGAAATATCTCTTCCGGCTTAGCAACGATTCTTGATAGTCCTGGATCCAGTGGTGACCGCATCATACTCCGCTAAACATCCATTCTCGATTCCGTTTCGCTTCCGCTTGAAATACTGTAACATTTTAGGGCAGTAGAGAATTCAATGATACGCATAAAAAAAAAATCCATAAAACAGGCTAATATTAAATTCGATTTGCCCAGGTAGAAAGTTCTACAGGAACAAGAAGAATCGACGGCATGTGACACGATTGGAAATGCCACTTTTGCATCATGTTTTATGGCATAACTGGCAATTCGGCCCGGCCAACTGGCAATATTGCCGAGGGGGAACAGTTCAGTAGGCCAAAAAGGAAAAGCGTCGGCAAAATCCGGTCGCAAAGAGGCATAAAAGGAAATAAGGGGTTGCCTCCCTGGCTCTCAATTGTACAGGTGTTTCCCCGTTCGTCCCGCTAGCCTCCGATGAAAGGGACCCGTACAATTTATTATCGGACAGTTATAATAAGCTACGCCAAGAATACTACGTCTTGAAATCCTGTAAATTCACCGTTCGAAAATATAATAATTCTCATAGTAAGCCTTGAAAACAGGTAAGTTCCTTTACGGTGGCATTGCTAACAAATACCTGCAATGACTCATCTCCAACTATCCATGACATGAATTGTAATCGTGTCATCAACATAAAATATATTTATATATACAGTTTTTAAGCTTTTGCCGTTGAAAATTATAATAGTCACTTCACAAAATACTTTTAACATGTGGTAAATACAACATGAATTAGCCTCAAGGGAACATTTTAGTGTTGACAATATAGAAATTTAAGTCATCAAAGCATTAAGTAAATTTATTTGATTGGTGCGGTTGTGAAAAGACAAAATAAAAATATACCCGGCCCACCCACAATGTTATTTATTGCTAAACGCTTATGAAAATTACATTTTAGTGCTGCCAAAAACTTTTATGGTCAATAATAATATTGTGAAGAGACAAGTACTGTTCATTTAAATCAGGAAATCACCAATGAACCATCACACTTGACTAAATAAATGAATAGCTATAAAAGTCTGATGTTATTTAAGTGAAACGCAGTGGCTTAATTATAACATAAAGTTGAAGAGTGATTTTTACCACGAAGTTACAAGTATCAAGAAATTTGAAAGGCCTCATTAGGCTGCCAACTTTCTTGAGGACAAACGGTTGGACCACCTGTGTTCGATAATACGCACGTTTGTGAAACTGATCTTGAATCTGCAATATTGTTAGTTAAATTCCTTTATTGTGCAATAATTACAATCTGCCTTTTATAAGGCAATAAGTAATTAAGATATATGCTCTCATTCATACAATATTTACAGACAGCCCAGAGACCCCCCAAATCCACCGCGAAGAGAAAGCGGAGTCTTGGGAGTCCCCCAATATTAAATTTATTTTTTTTAATTTGTGGCCCAAGGCATTTGATTAACTATTGCCAACGCATTGTTCAGATTATGAAGTATTTTCTTTCAAAAATATTTCGTTTGGGCCGGACCAAATATATATGTTGTTGAATTAATTCTTGAACAAATACCGGAGATTTTTTTATAAATAAATAATATTACATGAAATATATTAACTGTTTTTCACATATTTTGTCGGTGTAAGAGGAAAAGAATTGCTTGTTCCCCTGAAGTACCCCCTTGTTCAAGTACACGTTTTTATAACCACCGATAAATTAACCACTAACAAATAAATTAACCACCAGGTCCTCGTTTGCTCGTTGTACAATGACCGAAGGTGGAAGAGAAACACATAAAACGGAAAACGTCATTGGGTTCGAATCCCGGTCACCACTATATTATATATAGCCTTAGCTGATATAATATATATATATTGAGTACACATTTAAAAATATATTACCTGCACATACTTAAGCAAGCACGATTTTTTTTGTCTCTTAGCTCTCTAATTATAAGATTAAGGATGAGGGAAAAATAAAGGGATATTTGGGTTGAGCGGATCCTTGTACTAGGAGTACCTGCTTGAAGGTGGTGTGAGGGAATTAAGGAGTGTGGGAAGCCTCATAAGAGGTTGATGCAAGTACGAAAATTGCATCTTAAAATACTAGTATTCAAGATAATTTTCAAGCTGCGGGAAGGTAGTATTAAAAAATGGAACCGACAGTGGGAATCTTGGACATTTGTACGAATACATACAGCCAGAAGAACAAACCAAATCCAAAATACAAAGTGACCAAACATTATGCTATTTTCCCAGGCGTAAGCTGTATGGTAACATCAGATGCCCCTGTGACAACAGTACAGAACATACTAACGAGGAGTTACTATTTCATTGACTACTGGGCGGACCAAGAAAAGAGTTAATTATAACGTTATTATTAAAAAGTGGCACGTAACCTATTGAGAAGCAGAGTTTACCTTAAAGCTTGATACTATAAAGGTTCTTACTATTTAAGTTACTACCTTATTATTTATATTATTTTCAAACAAATTAAATACATTTGAATTTTCGTGTGAATTTAATAACTAATAGATGGAAATTGATAGTTTTTAATAAATCACAAAGTTCATATAGTTAACATAAATTAGAGACATTTTTATTTATCATGTTATGGGTTATATATGATGTATAGTTTATAGTGGGCCAGCGCGATACGGGGTGGCCAGTCTGTCATGCCGGTGTTGCGGGCTAGCCCCTCGTTTCACCCTTAGTAGTGCATATTGCACTATATATATATATGTTTTTTTTTTGTATCTTGATAATGGCAGTTTGACTGCTCAAAGCGCTTGCACAGTTGCCATTACATGTTTTTTTTTGTTATGGCATGGGTATTAAATACCCCAATATAGCTGTAAACAGCTTAGATCATCCCTAATAGTACCCCAAATAGCCACAAGTAGGCCGCGTAGATGTTTAGTATAAGGGGAAAATTCCCCTTCAACGAGAACACGGGGCCACTTCTGCTTCAATCTCCAAGGAGGGTTGTAGGGACGGGTAATCTGGTTAGAGCCTTTATATAAAACCCTTTATATAAATTGAGGTTCGTCCTGAAGGAGGGGGAAAAAAAATTAAGGAAATGTTATCTTGGATTCGATGAATTTTAAGCTCATTATGAAAGCTTTTATTAGTGAATTAAAAAAGTTCATTAGTTGACGCCTCAATCGATTTACTTATCTGAAGTCGGCATAAATCGACATAAAGTACTTATAATGTACACAAAAAGATATATATCTTTCTTTTTTTTTTTCTTTTTTAGAATTACAACAACTTTATTATGATAAAATTACAATCTGCCTGATTGGGCTATAAGTAATTGTGACAAATGATCTCATTCATACCAATTTACAATTCTCATTCACTCGTTCATTCATACACAAACAGCCCAGAGGCCCCCCAAGTTCATATGGTTGTCACCTCCCTCGCGTGCGAAGGAGGAAGCGGAGTCTTGGGAAGTCCCCCACGCTCCTTCGTCAGCCACGACACTGGATAAGAGCCAGCGGAGGCTGACCAAATCGCGAGAGCCACAGACGCTCAGGACAAGATTGGAGAAACTGGCCATTCCCAGGACTCAAAGATATATATCAAAATATTTATTGCGATAAAATTACAATCCGCCTGTCATTGTGCAATAATAACTGTGATCAATGTTCTCATTCATACCATATTTACAATACTTCATACACTCACTCACTCATACAGTATTTACAACCAGCCCAGAGACCTCCCAAATCTACATCCGTTGACACTTCCCTCGCGTGCGAAGGAGGAAGCGGAGTCTTGGGAAGTCCCCCACGCTCCTTCGTCAGCCACGACACTGGATAAGAGCCAGCGGAGGCTGACCAAATCGCGAGAGCCACAGACGCTCAGGACAAGATTGGAGAAACTGGCCATTCCCAGGACTCAAAGATATATATCAAAATATTTATTGCGATAAAATTACAATCCGCCTGTCATTGTGCAATAATAACTGTGATCAATTTTCTCATTCATACCCTATTTACAATACTTCATACATTCACTCACTCATACAGTATTTACAACCAGCCCAGAGACCTCCCAAATCTACATCCATTGACACTTCCCTCGTATGCGAAAGAGGAAATAGAGTCTTTGGAAGCCCCCACGCTCCTTCATCAACCGCGTCACTGGATAAGAGCCAGTGGGGGCTGACCAAGAGCGCGAGAACCACAGACGCTCAGGACATGATTGGAGAAACTGGCCATTCCCAGGACACAAAGATATATATCAAAATATTTATTGCGATAAAATTACAATCCGCCTATCATTGTGCAATAATAACTGTGATCAATTTTCTCATTCATACCCTATTTACAATACTTCATACATTCACTCACTCATACAGTATTTACAACCAGCCCAGAGACCTCCCGAATCTACATCCGTTGACACTTCCCTCGTATGCGAAAGAGGAAATAGAGTCTTTGGAAGCCCCCACGCTCCTTCATCAACCGCGTCACTGGATAAGAGCCAGTGGGGGCTGACCAAGAGCGCGAGAACCACAGACGCTCAGGACATGATTGGAGAAACTGGCCATTCCCAGGACTCAAAGATATATATCAAAATATTTATTGCGATAAAATTACAATCCGCCTATCATTGTGCAATAATAACTGTGATCAATGTTCTCATTCATACCATATTTACAATACTTCATACACTCACTCACTCATACAGTATTTACAACCAGCCCAGAGACCTCCCAAATCTACATCCGTTGACACTTCCCTCGTATGCGAAAGAGGAAATAGAGTCTTTGGAAGCCCCCACGCTCCTTCATCAACCGCGTCACTGGATAAGAGCCAGTGGGGGCTGACCAAGAGCGCGAGAACCACAGACGCTCAGGACATGATTGGAGAAACTGGCCATTCCCAGGACACAAAGATATATATCAAAATATTTATTGCGATAAAATTACAATCCGCCTATCATTGTGCAATAATAACTGTGATCAATTTTCTCATTCATACCCTATTTACAATACTTCATACATTCACTCACTCATACAGTATTTACAACCAGCCCAGAGACCTCCCGAATCTACATCCATTGACACTTCCCTCGTATGCGAAAGAGGAAATAGAGTCTTTGGAAGCCCCCACGCTCCTTCATCAACCGCGTCACTGGATAAGAGCCAGTGGGGGCTGACCAAGAGCGCGAGAACCACAGACGCTCAGGACATGATTGGAGAAACTGGCCATTCCCAGGACTCAAAGATATATATCAAAATATTTATTGCGATAAAATTACAATCCGCCTATCATTGTGCAATAATAACTGTGATCAATGTTCTCATTCATACCATATTTACAATACTTCATACACTCACTCACTCATACAGTATTTACAACCAGCCCAGAGACCTCCCAAATCTACATCCGTTGACACTTCCCTCGTATGCGAAAGAGGAAATAGAGTCTTTGGAAGCCCCCACGCTCCTTCATCAACCGCGTCACTGGATAAGAGCCAGTGGGGGCTGACCAAATCGCGAGAGCCACAGACGCTCAGGACAAGATTGGAGAAACTGGCCATTCCCAGGACTCAAAGATATATATCAAAATATTTATTGCGATAAAATTACAATCCGCCTGTCATTGTGCAATAATAACTGTGATCAATGTTCTCATTCATACCATATTTACAATACTTCATACACTCACTCATACAGTATTTACAACCAGCCCAGAGACCTCCCAAATCTACATCCGTTGACACTTCCCTCGTATGCGAAAGAGGAAATAGAGTCTTTGGAAGCCCCCGCGCTCCTTCATCAACCGCGAGCCATTGGGGCTGACCAAGAGCGCGAGAACCACAGACGCTCCGGACATGATTGGAGAAACTGGCCATTGCCAGGACTCTCACTGACACTCATTTATAGCAGGCCACGATGTCACTGCCACTTTAGTCTCTGAGGAGTATTATAGAGAGTAGCGCAGTTTAATGACTATGCTAGGTGGTTAAGGTAGTTGTATAGGTTTCAATGGAATTTCATGAACTAGGAATAGATGAGTTCAAGAATGTAGGGTTATTAAGAGCCTTCTGAAGGGTTTAGTTGATGACGTAATAAGGGGCATTGATTATTCTTCTCAGAACTTTTGCTTGAAAGGATTGGTTTGATTGGTTGATGGATTGAAACGTCTGATGTTCGACATTTTTGTTGTCATTGCTTTATTCCGTATGTCCAGATTGGCTTTAGTATAACTTTGTAAATTTGTAATTTATTTTCTATTGAGAGTTGGGATGACCTTCGAAGTAGTCTGTAAAATTGTCCAAAGGATACAGGAAGGGGAAGGAAATTTAAAAAAAAATCTAATGGACAGGACCTGCGGCTGAGGGTAAAGGTAGTGTGGGCACATTTTGTTTCATTAACTTTTATGTGCCATTGGTTGTCCCAATCCTCGATCTCATCAAGGTGCTTTTGAAGGATGGGATGGTGTATCAGATTTACATAAAAATAGACTAACAAAAAGTAGGGAGTGTTTGTTATATAAGGGTGAAAACGTACATATCCTCAATCAAGAGGTAATTCTAAACGCCTCTTGGAATCATAATTAAAATTGTTATTTTGACTATTCTTCTTATTATCAGTCATAAACTGTACGTCATGTATTTCAAGTAATAAATATACATGACCTTTATCAATGAAATTTATCTAATACTCATCTATACTGATGTGTGAAACACTTCGGTCTAATGCTATCATTTTTTTTTTTAATTTATCACTTTGTGCCACATACATGTTCAGTGATATTTCCTTTTTCTCAAGATCTCGTGATAAGTTTTTCTATTATGTGAGTAAAGGCCTTGAGCAAGCGCAATGATACGGTTTAGCGCGACGGTGTTGTGACCTCGTTCGGGAAAGAAATAAACTTCAGAACGACTAGGCAATTTTCCGGAAGATTGACCAGTAAAGGGATTCTCTGTTCCATGAGGCTCTTATTTTTCAGCACATCTACGCCTTTGTTGAGTGCAGACATACTGGAATGTTGTGTTCCGTTATCCCATGCACATCTAATAAACAATAATAATAATAAATATTTTTATTCCAAAATGTGAACACTTTAAAAAGAGACCCTGTATTTCGAAATAAGGCTATATGAAAATACAAATTTTCCATACAAAGGCTTTACAGCCTCTAATGTGTTTTACATTTGTCAACGTTTAGTCATTCAGGCATCCTCGGGACTAAACATCAACACATAGTACAATACCCCTGTTAGTAAATAATAAGTATTTAGCTATATAATATATTACTTTTACAATAAAGAGTAATGTTGTGTTATTTTGCCGAAAGACAAGATAATTCATTCGCAACACAGTTATTGCAATGTAAACGCTAATTGCAGCAACTGGGCGATACTGGCAATAAACATATCAACAATGAATTGATAAATCCCAAATCAGTCATACCACGCCCCTGTATACATTATCAATTTAAATATTTTTTTACTATGAGTAATCATCAGCAGCTGTGCGAGACGTGAGCATATAAAGATCGGTAATAAATAAAGCAATCAGACAAAATCCAGCCAGACCAACCAGTGAGACGAGAAAGTACTTCGATGAGTACGTGGGGAGTTTCGCACCGTCAATTGGCTCAATTTCCTTAATGGCAGGTGGCTGTGGCATTCCGAGAACTAAAGAGCACGCCACCAGCTCTTTATCTAACCGTCTGCGAGCATTGAATCACTTTTGAGTTCTCGCCGGGAAGGTTTTCTGCAACATTTTTCGCGAACGCAATCGTATAATTAAAATAATATGTCGTACTTAAACGTATATGGCATTCCACGTTAGCAGAGTTTAAACTCTTTCTCAGCGAGGCACGAGTTGCATAACTGCCGTTTAGTCAGCATCATCGTATTTGATGCCCATAATTATCTTTCAATTCCAGGTGTAACCTAAATCTGATGTCTCTTAAGGTGGACACATGAAGCGGAGTTATATAAACCATATGTGCACAACCGGAAAATTAGCTGTATCTTTAATTTTCCAATTCGTCTATATAAATTCTAATCTTAATACTAAGAAAGCCTGGCTGATGAGATTTTCAACTTAAGATATTTAGTCTAACTCGGTAAAGATAGCTCGGTGGGCAGAGCCCACGACATGTGACAGGATGTCCTAGGTCCGAGCCAATTTATAATAGATTAAAATCATTATTCTAGGACGATACAGTAGATCAAACGAGGGAGAAGGGGGAAATTAAAATTATAATTTAAAAAAGGTATACTTCAAATGAAAAAATAGCATGCAAGAATTTTTACAATTAATAAATACAAAATAAGATAAAATGTTAAGTGAAAAAAAGGAGGAACAATTAATAGTAATAACACTAACAATTACTCGACAGAACAGTTAAATGATACTAATACAGCAATAATTTTAAAACATAATGAATTCAATAATAATAGAAAAAACAGAACAATGCTTAATGCTATTACTACACAGGTAGTCTCACAAACAGATAGATATCAATACGAAAAAATAAGGGTTTATGATTTTGAAAAAAAAAAACACGAAACCCTGAAAAGGCTTTCTAAGCTCCTACCCAGATATTACTAATTCCTAGTAAAAAACAACTCCGGAGTCCCGATCCTGATAGATTTTTTTCTTTTAAAATCAATTGTGAAATCCATAAGAGAATAAAAGTTGACAGTTACTGCAACATTTTTTTAACTTTTATATGAGAAAATATTGAAATTCCCAACCGGGAATAAACTGCTAGTTGGTGTTAAGATAATATAAATGCTGACATGTTTGTATTTGTATAATTACTGATAAGTATAATGACTAAAATGTTTCAAAACTAGTGTGGCGCTCAATGTCGAGCTTTAGTTCGTGAAGGATTGACAATGCCAACATAGTTTCACAACTTTTTTTTCAGTTCTTTTTCTCCTTATTGTACGTTTTTCTCTCCTCTTTCTTAGAATATGTCTCTTAAAGCTCTCTCTTAGAAAGGTCTCTATCTCTTAAGAATAGTTAATAATAATTATTAACTATTATTAATTATTACTAATTATTATTTGCTATTGATTAGCAATTATTGCTAATCAATAGCACAGCTAAACAGTTAAGATGTGATTTGGCATATTATTTAGTGTTTAAGTTTGATTAAATTAGCATAATTCTTTTGACCACATTACGTCCCTGTTTTGATTAATGAAAATTTAATTGAGATATTTACTGTACATTAATATTACTTTTTCATATATGAGGATGTAGGTGTAGATTAATCAATATATATATACAGAATAGTAAATAAAACAATTAATTTTCTGAATAATCGTGAGCAAATAAATCTCATCATCAAGAATTGGAATATATGAACATATCATTCTCGTTATAAGCAGTTTTCTTGACCACACGACATGTGAAAAAGGTGCATCGTAAAAAGTCTAATCCAAATGACCCACATACTGTTCCAGTTTCTAGAGCGTGTAGGCTACCCTGGTACAACGTGTATTCTTCATAGCAGTTTTGCACGATGGGTGACAGGCCCGACCTTGCCCGGGGACAGACTGGGGTAAAAGTCGTCCGGCTGCCGGAGAAAGCCTGTGCTACTGGTCGACGCGGTAGCGCGCTGCACTTTCATCGCAAGTACCTGGTTCTGCTACTTGTCCCATGGTACCTGCGGCAAGGTACATACCTGGCTTACTTAACGGACACTTCCTACTAGTTCCTCTCGGGGCGGCTCTCATTAAGACGGCCTCCTGCTAATGACGCCCTCTCCCCAGATCTGCTACCGCCAGACCTCCTTATCTAACCTTTCATTAATATCCAAATGGAATTACACGCTGCATTATCTGTGCCAGTGCCCTGGGCGTTTTCCGTGTAATATATAACAACTGGTTCCATGTAAGATGTTATATGGTTCTTCAAAACATATTGTCAAACATGTAAGCCATTTCTTAGCTCACTGCTTTCAATCACTTCCGTAGTGAGTATACATATGTGCATACAAACTAGATCGACACTTTAATAAGGAAATTAAAATAGTTGATATAACAATCAGACACCTCTTTTATTTTGGATGGGTTTTGTATTGAATGATTTCTTATATTTTATTTTATTATTTATACATTTTCTTACATCTATACGTTGGTGAGAGATTTTAAAAAGACTATTTAGTCTAACTCGGTAAAGATAGCTCGGTGATATGTGACAGGATGTCCCAGGTCCGAGCTAAATTATAATAGATTAAAATATTACTTCGGCCTGCCTGGACCAATAAGCAGAGCCGCATGCAAGAATAAGCCACCAGCGTCATCAGGCAGCACCCTCAAACTAAGATGGTCTGTTGGGAGGTCCAGTGGATTCACTCTTGTTGGGACACTTATGGTGTACCGACTTTGTCGAGGGAGCCACGAGGGATTTCTTGCCATCTTACGCTACTGTTTATAGCTCATTAAATAGTTATCTCAATCATTCCAAACAGTGTTTCTATTATGAATTCTGACCCGACTATTTATAATACCCCATTCTCCTAGATTTTTTAACACCGAATACGAGCTTAATTGTATTTATAAAAGATTTGTTTACAAAAAAAAAAAGAATGAAAAACACCGTCAAAACGGTGAGGAGAGCTTCTTTAGGTTTATGATATGATTAAAATAAACACATTTTCGTTGTTAACCAAAAGCATATTTAGTTTAGTTATATAATAAACCATTTCTGTCACTAGAAGTCGGGTTTTATCAAATAAAATAGCTAAAATATTGTTTAAGCCCCACTAAAATATATTTTTAGGGTCAAACTAAATTTGTCTATTAAAAGGAGGTTGATTTAAGGGAGTGAGCACTCCGGTGAAATTCCCTGCCACCCTTAGACCTGAGTCATAACTTACTTGCGTGGCTCGTTTTTAAGTTGGAACTAGCCAGACAGTTGCCCAATTAAGATCTGTTCTCTCAGTAAATATTTGACTTAGGTGTTTTTTTTAGAGTGGTTTTCAGACATCAGAGGCGTAATACACCCCTTCCATTCTAAAGATACTTCAATCAGATGATTACTACTGGTTGATGATTACTACAGATCCTCAGAAGCTCGGGTAAGCGAATTGAATTTTCATCGTATAACATTTTTATTGCACCATCGTTTAGTTTCATCTTACAAAATTACTTCTCAAACTAACATGCATTGACCTAGAAAAATCATTTCTGAAGAACTTCTTAGACATTCGCTCGAGCGGTATTCTCCTCATGGTTTGTTGTTATTTTTATCGAGCTCTTTTACTTTTTCTTTTATCTTCTTACAGACAGATACTAACCTTTTTCTTTCCCATTATTCCTGTCATTTTTTTTACGAAATAAATATTCTCCTTTTCTAGAAATTTTTTTATAAAAGTACAGTAAATGCAACTAAAGTGAACCCGGGAGAGTGCTTGTGGGGGCGACACTCCGGGCTTTGGTTGACACTTAAGGTGTCACTGACCAAGGTTGGCTTCGAGGACTTGCTGGAATTTTGACTTTTCCATTAACAGCAACTATGTAAACATCAGTGGACTGTGTTGATGTACTAAATATTCCTAGGCATCATGTTTTTTACCCACGCCTTCCGATCAGTCCTCGGGTCCTTAAAATAAGAATGCACGTCCTGCCTACCAGATAGGTGGGGCTGGGGTGCCACGATTGCGCCTACCGGGGGCTTTATTCTTGCTATTGTGCTCCCTCGGGTCACTAATGTATAAAGCTGGTGTGTTTAACAGCATTTAAAACGTGATCATGAGAAAAGCCGTTACACATGTATGTCTCGAGAAGTTAAAGAACGCCGACCTACACCTGTCGCTTAATGTGCCGTCGATGGGTGAGTTCATACAATTGAGAGACATATTTTTTTTATGACACGTTGTAGCACCTAACAGACCCAGTGTTTAACACAATGACCCTACCACCCTT
The DNA here is from genome assembly GCA_930367205.1 of Acanthosoma haemorrhoidale. Taxonomy (NCBI): domain Eukaryota; kingdom Metazoa; phylum Arthropoda; class Insecta; order Hemiptera; family Acanthosomatidae; genus Acanthosoma; species Acanthosoma haemorrhoidale. The sequence goes on along the minus strand of OV884015.1, from coordinate 47,309,182 downwards.
CTCACATCGATGGCAATAGACTGTCGAGGAAAATTAGGTTAAGATTTTTTTTTAGAGTTAAGTTAGTTTTAAGTTTTATTTTTCATAAGGCGAGCCCCATCACTTTTTAAACATGTTAAGACAATACATGTATAATTTGCATTATACTTTTGTAACCATCGCAAATCAATATGAAAAATTGTATAAAATGTAGCCAACCTACAGGACATATAACTACTGTAAAGAGATTCATTTATGTTCGTAATTTCGTAATTAATAATAAAGGGGGACATGAAGAGGAAAAACAGCATTTAAACCCCGAAATGATCACAAATTTCTTTCTAGGTATTATAAAACAATAATTAAAGTTAAAATAATTAAACAAATCGAATAACCAAAATCAAGAAAATATATTACATAAGGTGGCAAAAGATCCACTTTTTATTGAGGGCCCCAAGTGTTTAAGGTTTCAAATAACTTTTAATGACCTTCGGTGTTACGTTCTTAATGCGACATTAACCAAGAGGAAACCGTTTCTTTAAAATCTAAGATGTGGTTTTACAAAGTCTAAAAGAGTCATATTACTTGATAGAAATAATTGTTTTTTATTTCATTTTTTTTTTATACTTCCCATCTTTTCCCCAAAACCTAATCAACATATTTAAAAGAGTTGCAGAGTTTAACATTTAAAATCAAACGAACTATGTTTATGATCCCTATCTTAGAACATTAACACAGTGTAAAAATGAAACAAACAATATCATAAAAGTTATTCTGTTGGGGGCGCTTTACTCATGGCAATGGTAAAGACATTCAATTCAGACAGTAGATAATTTCTAAACAGAAAAAAGTCCCCTGGATGATGGTATATGGTGATATATACAATGGAAGTAAGTCTTACTATTGCCACTGATAACTAGTAATATAACTATACAACAAACATAAAATAAATACTTGACACTATATTTTTTTTCATTACGTTTGAAACGTAAAAATAATTACTATATGGTTGATCCCGGTTGAGGGCGGATATATATAAACACTCTCTGGTTTTAATATAGTTTATCAAACAATAAAGTTTTCAACAGCTTTAATCCTCAGCTGCTAAATTAACACGTGATTAAAATTTTAAATTTTACTGTATATATAGATTATCGAGTCAGCAGTGGACCATTTATTTTATAGTATAATGCAATGAAAAAGCGGCAAATAAATAAAAAACGCAGTAAAATCAAAATCTTATGGCTCAACCAATTAATGTTAGTCAATTTTAAAAACATGTAAATTTAATTATGAAACAGAACGGTTAGAAAGGATTTCTTTTTAGGGGTTTCATTCAAGCATTTATTTTATTTTCGACTAATATTTTCCGATGTCAAGGAAACTAATTTTGTTTTTATGCTTTCCAAGTGTTTATTAATTTTTTGTCATTAGCTTTTACTGGTCTATTTGTTTTCAACCATATTCACGATATTTTCGTCATGTGACTTTTTATTTTTTGGCACCAGAGGATTGGAAGCTGTGAGCTGTCATCCGATATCGTGGCCGAGACGTTTTTGTTGAGGTACATTGTACATCCGCCAACGACCGGCACCAACCAAAATGGTAATTTTCTTTTACGTTTCATACACAATTAAAAAAAAAAAAATTAGAGACAAGCATTTATTTATGTGTGCGTCATATATGATCAAACATGCATGTAGCAGCTCTACTCTTGATTAAGGCCAATCGTTAGACTTCCTTCCCTAGTTTATTTCTACCATCATCCGTCTATTTACTATTCAGATATAATTTACTGCTATATATTGCCAGGAAGGCAGTGATTTGATGCATTAGAAGGCCTCGGGTTGGTCGGACGCTTCCTCAATCCTTCTTTATCCTATCTTAGATGTTTATTTCATATAATTAAAAGAGATCCTGAGCTGCAATTGGTTTCCTCAAGTACCTTCTCATGCTTGCATTAATCGATTAATGGTCATGATTACATGCACGTATAAACATACGTCGTTTATGATCAACAAGGAATAAATATTATTAGATAGTCGCAGTGAAATTATAGTGCTATAAAATATTTTCTCAATAAAATAAACCAGTTATTTGATTTAAGCAGGAGTTGCTTAAGATAAATTTAAGATGCCAAGCTCTGCGAATAAACAAGCACATCAAGTAATAAGCTCTGTACTTAAGCTTCCATCTCAACGAACGGTGACCTGGACATACGAGGCTAAACAGACGGTTTGGACAACTGTACAGACTACTTCAAAGGACATCCCATCTCTCAATAGAAAATGAACTACTTATCTACAAAGTTATACCTAAGCCAATCTGGGCATACGGAATAGAGCTATGGGTACAGCAAAAAAGTCAAACATCAAGTGCATCCAATCCTTTCAATCAAAAGTCCTGAGAACAATAGTAAATGCCCCTTATTACGTCAGCAACAAAACCCTTCGTAACGATCTTAATATACCTTACATTCTCGAACTCATCCCTTCCAAGTCCAGGAAATTCCATGGCAACCTATCGAACCACTCTAATCCCCTAGTACAGTCATTGCACTGCTCCACTCGTCCCTCTAATCCTCCTCGGAGACTGAAACGGCAGTGGCCTCGTGACCTACTATAAATGCGTAACAGTGGGAGTCCTGGCAATGGCCAGTTTCTCCAATTAGCTCCTGAGCGTATGTGGCCTTCACGCCTCCGCTGGTTCGTATCCGGTGACGCGGCTGACGGAGGAGCGTGGGGGACTTCCCAAGACTCCGCTTCCTCTTTCGCATGCGAGTGAGGTGATAACCATGTGGATTTGGAAGGTCTCTGGGCTGTTTGTAAATACTGTATGAATGAGCGAGTGAATGAAAATTGTAAATACGGTATGAATAATAACATTTATTGCCCTATGAGGCAGATTGTAATTTATCATAATAAAGCTGATTACATATTAAGCTGTGTGAACCTTACATGCTTATTTTAAATCTGTTTATTTTCGAGGCACCTTGTCTTCTTGTATTCTTAAACAAATGAAACATCAGAATAAAACACAACTACTTTTCTTTCCACATAATGCCGACAAACACTGCTTATGGTCAGCAAAAGTAATATCCGTCAAAAAAGTGAAGAACTATGTTAAGTTGGATTTCAAGGATTTTGCTTAAGTAGGGTTATACGTACGAATGTTAAACCCAAAGGGGAGGTTATATTTTTTGTAATTGTGTGTGTAATTGTGTTTACGAATGAGCCCTTAGAAAAATCAGTCTCTTTCTCAAACTGATTAAAATTTCTCATCGCAGCTCTGAAGGCATTTTGGAATAAAATTAATTAAACGATTTTCCTCTTGTTCAAGAGGCCCTTTAAGGACATTAATTAAATAATAAGAGATGACAAAATAAATCCCGTTCGAGTCGATTATAGTTGTGCATTTTTTAAAAATATTTTAACAACGATTTTGAGTGAGCAAGATGGTTCAACAAATCAAACGAAACAAACTTCTAGTTTATGAACAATAATTTGTGAAGCATGAAACAAATCTCTTCATGATATTTGATCTTCAATTTATATTTCAAGAAATAGGATTTATATCAAGGTTGATATACATAAACTTTTTTCTGACATTCAACAAGATTTTGTCATTAAAAGTATAACCTCTCCCTTTGGGCTTCGCATTCGTATGTATATCCCTACTTAAGCACTTGAAATCCATCTTAACATTCTTCACTTTTTTGACGGATATTACTTTTGCGGAGCATAAGCAGTCATTAATTTTATAAATAAAATAGAGAAAAGAAACTAGGATTAACTAGTAAATAACGTACTCCCAAGATTCCTCAACTTACAAACATTACTAATGTTGATTAATATTTCTTTTTATTTTAAATAAAAATATTTGTTAGAAAAACTACAATAATAAGGCAATGAATAATTTTGCTGAATGATCTCATACTAACACAAGTAGAATACCTGCATCTACTTAGAAGTTGAGTAGAACCAAAATGGCAAGAACCACTGCTGTTTGGCTGAATGATTGATAATTATCTGTTATCAGTTCAATTTTCTCTTTTAGTCTCGCTCCTTTGAGTGCCCTTGCCGCCTTTATCTTGGCCTTGAATTAACTTCACGCCTGACAATCAGCAATCTGATGCCAAGTTGGCCGAGTACTAACCGCTTGACAAGCTATCGTTCTGAGAAGTTTAAATTGTAAACTTTAGGCCTCTGCGTTTAAAAAGTGTTTTCATTCCACAATAATCTCGAAATATTTTCAAATTAATAGCACACATACGAGTATGTTTTTATATAATCAACTATACTTATTCATTTTCATTATTAAAATAAATCCATCGCCCAACACCTCATCATGAGTTAGGGCCAACCGAAGGTTGTTGCTTAAGTTGGTAGTGGCGCTGAGGTGCTAAAGTGATGATCACTAGGCGTATTACTTTTCAACCTTAAATTCGGATCACTTCTACTTTTTTATCACTGCTTAAGTAGCTACTCATTGCTTCACACGAGGCTGAGTTAAACCCGATCAAAGAAACCACCCAAACAAAAAGACCTTTGGCGATCCCAGGACCATGGGGATGGACAATTTAATTATTATTGAACTCATTTTTTTTTAATATTTTTCCAGTTCCAGTCCGGTTCCTAAATGTCACATTATTTCAATAGCTTTATTGTCTATCCACATGAAATTATCTATTTTTTTATAGCCAAACACTTTTAATAACAAAGCTCAATAAGCGATCATGCTCTAAAGATGGCAATTTATTGGGCGGACAGCTAGGTTATAAGCAATATACAATTTTATGTGGCAGACAAAAAATATTTCTTCTCTCAACCTTTAAAATGCCCTGCCAAATCAATTTTCAAAGTCATCGTAGCCACTTTTGAACCGACAAGAGCCAGTATGATAAGTATGTAAGAGAAAGCAGCTAGTGTAATGTGCGCGGGGAACAATTGTGCGACTAGAACCGTTACCAGTGAATTGACAAAACTTTGCGACTTCTATTCGGAGAAGCAAAGATCCTATCAGCGCCTGCCACTAACGGCTCACCTTTGCTATACCCTTCGAACCGGTTGACGGACGCGGTATCTCCTACCGGAGCAAACGTCGACACATCACAATGCTCATTCCTAACAAGATATGATTACCTGTCGGCGAGATGGCTATATCGGATGGGCCAATTTGTGAAAGTAGTTCCAGGGTTCAATGGACTCTTCATGATCATTTCTCATAAGCACATTGACGTCCGGGGACGTGTCAATACGCCTTTAACTGACAGCTCATTTGCCCAGTTAAAGGGGAAGGCTTATACTTTCCGTTCATCTTTGATGATCGTCTTGCTTCTGCCTGAATCCAGAAAAAAGGAACGCCTGCCACGAAGGTTGGGAATGGCACACGGCCGGTCAGTAGATTTCTTAATTTTTTTTCATACCGCCTTGTTATGATAAATTATGGAAATCAGTATAGAATATATAAATGAATCTGTCTACTTTAGGTCATTCATTATATGTCCTGTAGCTTTGATACATTTTAAACAATTTTACATTGCAATTTATGATTGTTACAAAGGTGTAATATGCATTGATTGTCTGAACATGTTTATAGTATATAAGGATAGGGCTCACATTTTGAATAATAGACTTAAAACATACATCTGACAATTTTTTTTTTTTTTTTTTTTTCATAGCTCTCAAACTTATAAAAATAGGATGTGGGACAATTATTTTGGATTGATGTGTGCCTTTCACTAAGGGGAGTCCCATTTGAAGGAAGTATGAGAAGGATATGGGGTGTGGGATGCCTAAAAGAGGCGGGTGGATTCGGGAAGGTTGTGAGAGTCTACCTATGGTGGAGCCTAGGGGTACTAGGCATTGGTTTGAAGTCGGCCAGGTCATACCTGGCCCCGGCCCCTGTCTACATGTGGTCATCTGACAATAAAATCTTAAACTAATTTCCCTCGCAGTCTGTTGCCATCGTTGCGGGAAGGGAGGTGGTGTCGTAGTGTTAACATTTTTATTCTTAATTTTGTTATTAAAAAAAAAATTCAAGTACTCTTTTTGGGATGAAAGGGTAATTTAGACTCTGCATGTTTGATATAGGTAACGAAATTACTTTTGAATATTTTAACTACCGTGATTTCGTTCATGGAAGAAAAAAGAAAAAAAGATTTTGCAATATCAATTTTCTAAAAGGCTTAAACTACTTCGAGTTAGTGAAAAATAACGATTAGCAAGTAGGTTGTACATGGTTACTCCTAATATACACTTTTGTTCAATAAATAATGGTTATTAACTGTTTTCATTCTCAAAATTCACAAAATGGGAAAAAATATTTTTAAAAACAAGTACCTGTTCTATAAAGAAATAATTATTGTGAAGGCGGGAGGGTATAATAATTATTTACTGACGACATATCAGCTCAAATGTACATCAGCAATACAAAACAAAGTTTTGAACTCAGAAAATAAAGTTTTTTGTCAATACTGGATATTGCAAATTTATTGCTTTACAGCAACGAACTTCAAATTTGTGTTGGTTTATATCAATATTATGCCTGTTTACATTCGTTTTATCAGTTGAAAGGTCAATTTTAAGCGACTGATTTTTCTTTGAAAACTCTTATAGCAACGCATAACTGTGGCTCTTAAGTTCGAGCGTTACTCTTAAGAATAACATTATATAAGATAAAGTGAAACGCAAAAAAATTTCGGGTCAATAATTGAACAACCGATATACATCATATAAAACACAAATTATGGATTGTATATGTTATTTCAAAGTCATAAGTGTTACCAAGAAAAGCGACTTTAGTAGCAGCTTGGGATCTATGGAACGGCCTAGTCCTCGTAGCCTTTTACCCTAACCTTTTCACCGATACTATGGGTATTTTTATAATATTCTAAGGTTATAGGAGTAACAGTAAACTTAAACGGGTCAATTAACGATAATTTATAGTGGCGATAACCCATGAACAATAATTGGTGCTGGAGGATTCGTGAGCCGGTGGCGTGTTGCGGTCCCTCTTATCTCTCTCGCAGGCTACCTGCCGGCTTCCGTAATCAAATCGATCGATTTGCGATTTCCCTTTTCTCGGAACCTAGCATGGGGCATTTCTCAATTAATTGGCAATTTTTCAGCGGGTGCTTATAATCCTCACCCGGAACGGAATATTTCATCAGGAGCAATCTCATTCTAAAAACATTATCCGGTATTTAAGGCTTTGTATGTTTGAAATGTTTTTATAGTGTGTCGAGGGTGACTGCCGGGGGAGGTCTCGTCGACCCAGCCACCGCCCTGTGAGCGCCGGAAATAGATAACCTGTGATCTTTGAACTTTGCTTGGCGGGCTGGACGGTGGGCAGCTTAATTCGTATTTTTTTATTTATCTGACTCCATAAGATCTTATAAAGTGTGCCCCGACAGTGCACTATGTTCAGGAAAAGAGGTACAGGCTCACCGGTGTATTGTTTTGTTCTTATGATTGTTGCCAATTATAGTCCTTAGAATGCCTGAATAGGTGAAATGTCGAGTCATTTGAAAATTAGGGAACTTGGTTGTTTCAACAGTTATGCCTGAAGGATCGTTTTGTCTTCCCTTTTGTTATGTAGACACACATCTCTATGCTATGCTACTGCTGGACATATCCTTCTTCAACATCTAACTATGATGACTAATTAATAAATAACTGAATGAATGTCAAGACTTCTTAACAAATTGACTACTTTTTATGATCAACTAACCTTTACAAGTCTTCCAGAACAACCCCGAGCAGGTGTTAGGCCCATTTTGCCATGAACTAAGCCAATTCTCGATCCAGGCGACATGAAACGTAAGTCAGCGAACATGGACAACTCAGAACCACTTCCTATCGCACCTAGAAGACATAAGAATGCTAAAACTAAAAAATAAATAAATAGTTAACATAACTGTTAAATATTTTCCATCAATTTTTTTTATTATTTCAGAGGTAAAATTTTATTTTTGTTATAAGGTAATCCAAGACCAGTTTGAAGTACCATACACAAGGCTTTTTCTTACAGCTTTGAAAAATATGCAAAAAGGATTTTAATGACTCTTGCAATTATAATCCATTAAGATTTATAAACCACCAAGATACCCGTTTTAGGTATTTTCCTTCCTATAATAGCCCTACAGAAAGATCATTATATTTATGTATACCTCATAAATTTTCGTACATACTATACGTTAATGTTAAATTTTAGGCTATTTAATTAATTAATTAATGTGATACGTTTTAATTTGCAATAAGTTTTTTGCGATGGTTCAACTGAATATTCATGACTAATCATTTTGAATGTATGATGTTCTATTTATTTATTTTAACATTTATTTTATTTAATAATTCATAAATTGTAGCTATTAAATGTATGAATTCTCCTTTCATTTTCTGTTTGTTGCCGAGTTACTAATTTATGCAGATATATACCTACCCAACCTGCTGTATGTAATCGATCCACAGACAATGGTACAATATATAACAGGTGCAAATGGCAACCTCGAGGGTAGAAGATATCGAATGCTATTAACCTAAATATAGCGCGGAAGAGAGGTCCTTCAATGTCCTTCCCAGTTATCTCCGCACTTACCCTTACACAAGGATGCGAGATCAAGAAGTTAAGTGCACTGTGTATCGCTACTGCTTGGGTATCCGACCAACACAGGACGACTAAGACTTCCAAAGTAACGTTTTCAGGGTGAAGATTGAATCTCCTCAACCTCTGCAATGATAGTAGTTTGAAAGATATGCGAAAAATAGGAATACAATATATTACAATAGTAATACTTAAGCTGAGCAACAGGCTAAATAACGTGCCAAAAAAATAACGAGAAAACTGTACAATTGCATCCCATAGTGGGCCAAATGTTGAGTATTGTGTAATTGCATTATTCTTTTGCCAACAAATAATCGTATTACTTCAAATTATAATAAATATCCATAGCACAACACCCCTAGTTTACACCCCACTGTTTAAGTGGACACTCAATGTGTTTTAATAAGCCCATTCATTGTGTACAATCACTCTGTAGTATCGAAATCATTCAGAATTTTTAACATTGAGCTTTCAGAGAAAAATATTTAAAAAATGAATAGCTAAAACTAATAAATAAAGAAATAAAAAATTATAACTTTTGGATTCAAGAGAGTATGGGATTAAGTCTCAATTATTCCGAAAGCCGAAAGCGATCGGGATAAATTTGACACCGCAGCCCCACCTGTCGGGCTGGCTATTCCTAAAAGGCTGTGCTATTATGTACCACTATTTGTTAAAGTAAATACCCTTAATGACATCTACCTAATAAATTTATTACTTTTCTATTTTTGAATCCTAATCATGATTGAGCGAATTCATGGAAACATTTAAAGAATAATGGATTTCAAGTTTTTCTCTTAGGTGAGGTTTTATTTTATTTTGTTCCGTTTTGGTTTATTGGCAATATCTTTGCGCTTATTGCTATTTTTAAGCAACAGTTCTCCCTGGATTTTTATTTTCACTTTAATTCGAAAAATAAGCTTAGGTGCACAGTATGGAAATAAATAATAGTTTCTGAGTGTAATAAAATGTGTACACAAATTACGTGATCGTGCCCTTAAGACCTACGAACCGGCCTACCCAAAGGGTGCTGGGGCCCTTTTTTGTTTTTTTTTTCTAAGGGCTTGTAGATATTTATTGATTTAATTTCATTTCGAACATGAACTCGGGGGGGGGGGGGTAGCACTGAAACATTCAAGCAATCCAACCCTTCCAATCTAAAGAAGTTTGAGCAATAGTAATGACCCATTCTTCGTCAACAATTAAAACCTCCAAATTGAGCTTAACTTACTAGTGGCATGTTCCACCTCTGTTGTGGGTTGATCCGGAATAGCAGTACCTGCGGGAACGGCCCATATCAAGGAAACCACACGTATTCATGCCGTTAATTGCTTAATTAAATTAACCGGTTAATTAATGGCTTGAATGGGGGGAGAGGGGTTCATTCCCCCCCACCACCGGTAAATTTTCAGTTCGATAATCTTCCGGACCCCAGGGGACGTACCGTGATATATGAAGGTGACGTAATAAAGAAAAGGTTGATCTTTATTAGTATTGAATTTCAAAAAATAAATTATTATATTTTATAGGTGCTGGAAAATCGAGTGGGTCATTCAATAATGATGGATTGATGTATCTACCCTTGACAGGAAAGTCTCCAATGTTACATACGTCAGTATCATTTTTTTTTTTATTACATTGACCTCAAATCCTCCTTCCTCTCTGCTTTCAACCACTTACATTACGCACCACGTCGACCTTTTTCACTTTTTCCCCTTCCTTTTTTTCCCCAATCACTTTTTTTTATTAATTTTTTAATTTATTTATTAACACATATCATATTTTTTATACTCAGAATAAGAACCAATAATCATAAATTATTTATCATAAATGTATTTACGCATTAAAGTTGGTGTTCATTATTAAATTAGTTAATATTCCCTTCAAATCGAACTTTTCAAGCGATAAGCCGTAATTACTCATATATAATATGTAATGAATTAGTATCTTCCCCTTATGCTCGGATCGTTTGTGGCTCTTACGCTCTCCCTCAGTCCATACTAATACACTCAGTGGACGATATTCCTGGTCCTGGCTTCTTCCTCCTTTCCTGGAGAGGTGTCATTCCCGCAGTTCTTGGGCTTCATTTATATGTTGTTTTTCCTTAGCTCTCAACTGGAACTATAGGATGTAGCAAAAATAAAGGAAATTATTCGGGATAATGGGTCCCTTTCACTAAGGGGAGTCCCATTTGAAGGAAGTATGAGAAGGATATGGGGCGGGTGGATTCGGGAATTTTTTACATTGATTTTTTTTATAAGTATATTTTAAATACAATATGGACGAGAGGGTGAATGCAATATTCTATACATGTTACGAATGTGATAAAATTATTACTATTAACTATTTCCATATTAATGCCGATTGATAAGAAATATATATTTTGCTTGCAAACAGAAAATGTACTTTCATAAGTTAAAATCCTTACGTACATTTTTTGACGACTAAAACCAAACAATGGAAAATCTAATTGCTCTGGATGACGCAGATGTCTTAAATCTGCTTGTGTTCCGTTCTCATGCGTTTTACCCGGTTGCCTTGTACTCCATTTCCTCAGAGGTAATAAATCCGGTCGCCTTGACAGCCCAAAGACTGTGGGAACCTCGGCAGAAGTGTACTCCGGGCAGTGACTGAATGAATGACCGGAGTGCTTCAGCTGTTAGTCCCGATGACTGATGGCGCTGGTTCGAGCCCCGCTAGATGTAGGGCTGAGTGATCCAGGAACAGTACCGCTGCAGGGTATTGGCGCTGCATCAGCTGGTACTCCATGCTCTATCGGTAGACAGGGTGGTAGCTGACACGTCCGTGGGACTGACACGTCGGAGTCGCGTTGCCGAGATAGCTTGAGCCGGTGTGGGCACGTACTCAGGACTAATGTACGCTTGGCTCCTGCTTAACGGTGCCCTTTAGTGGGATTTATTGGCGTATGCGGGCAGATTTGTTCGTCCTGAAACTGGGAACCGTGGAAAAAGGCGAGGCATAACTCTGAAAGGAGCGACATGAGTCATTAACGAACCAATTTATGACCGTTACACGCCATCGCAAAGTGAGTCAAAGTCCCGAATTAAGAGGACAAATACATTTTATTCCACGATTTGATTGTTCTGGTTGTGATGAATAACAATTTTTTGCTTTATTGAATAATTACACTTTTTTTTTTATTTAGAAGCATGGGAAATATTTATTTAAAAATCGTCAGTACGGAATAAAAATAAAATCGGTACTGGTAGCCTAATTCCAGTGTCAATGAATAACCAACTCCATAGCATTGCTGAACATGATTTCGTGCCAATGCAAAAAAGCAGGACTTCGATGCTCGATGGGATGTCTTTATTGTAGATTCGGATCCTGCAGTAATCCACCAGAGGTTGAATTCAACATGGAAGAAAACAAGATCTACAGCTTATCGAAGTGATGAATTATATACACCAACCACATCTTGGCCAAAACAACAAAAACTGATGAATTTTTAACTTACAGTTATGTATGTAGCAAAATACAATTTAAAAAAGTTCAGATTGTATTTTATTGAAATATTAGTATTTGTAAGTGTGTTGAATATTGGTTTTTCTTTTTCAAAAAAGTCTTATTTCCCCAGAATAACTGTAATAAATATTGCATACATAAAGATCAAAGATTATATTACATTCACGATTACTAATTTGAACAGATGGTGATATTTTTAGTTTCTAGTCCACTTTCACTAAAATTTCAATATTTCTTGCCGTCTGTGCAGAGGAACTACAAATATTTTGTTTGAATCTTGTAGGAAATTTAATCTCCCATAAAATAAGTGAATTATGCATATTTCACTTAACTTCACAAAAAAAAGTTATCAACACAAGGCTACTGACATATCTAACTTTTTGATATTTTTGAAAATAGTCCCTGTATTTCAGTAGCTGGTCCGAATTAAGCAATATGTTACATACTTGGAGGAAATTGTCTTTGAAATTGTAATGACAAATTTTCACTTAAAATGTACTGGAAGTGAGTTACTAAGAAAAAACGGAAAAACAGTGCTTTTTCTTAGCGGTTTAGTCTAGTAGCGGAATTCCAACAAGGCGGGGAGATAGAAAACTTGGATTTTTTACGAAAGTTATCAATACATACCTGAAAATCAAAATTACTACACATTTGCAATTTTTATAGTCTTAGATTAAAGAGCTATTTTTTTTTTTTCATTTAATTTCACATTTGGTCGAATCCTCAAGTACCAAAACAATATGTCTGTCCTTGCCGGCCTAAGCATGTTCACTCCATGTTTACAATTTATCACTCCATATTCCACAATGTGTCACTAATAGATCCCTAAATCTCGGATCATTAGATTCCGAACAGAATGCATCATCAAACGATACATATATCATTTGAATTTGACAAACAATCGGTGAGAAGCCGACATTGTGATATGTCTCAATTATCCTGTTACACTTCGTGTATCGTGGAGTCAATAAGTGGAATTATTCATGAGACAGTGAAAAATCACTCGTTTGCGATTCCCTGCACACGATTGATATTCATTATGATATCAATCAGTATGATCCAGTTGTACATCGGTCACGCGAATTTTAATTACAACCGATTTATCCCACACTTACGGGCGTAACTGGAAATTGACTTAGTGATCAACGGTTAATTTGCGAAGTCCAATGGGGGGAAAAAAAAACACCAATATCCCCAATTATATCCCTAACATTAAGTTAAATTTTGAACTCCTTTTCATAATCAAAACATAATTCAAGCAAAATAAATTAAGTTTAAACAGTTGGTTACTATTTCGATTTCATTGCATTTATATACAATCATTATCAATATTACGAGGATTAGGAAGACTTAATTCAAATCCCCGCTTCATCGCACGTACAGATTTTTGGATTTTATTGAGAATTTACAAATTACAAATTTAATCGTTATTGTGATAAAATTACAATCTGCCTTATTCGGCAATAAGTGATTGTGTACAATTATTCATTCACTTGCTCATTCATACATCAAAGAGCCCATAGACCTCCAAAATCCAAATGATTGTCACCTCCCTCGCATGCGAAAGAGGAAACGGAGTCTTGGGAAGTCCCCGACGCTCCTCCATCAGTAGCCGGATACGAGCTGACCATGAGAGCGAGAGCCACAGACGCTCAGGACATGATTGGAAAAACTGATCGTTGCCAGTACAAACTGTCACGTATTTATAACAGGTCCCGAGACACTGCCACTTTAGTCTCCTATATGACTATTAATATGAATGTAATATCAAAACTTCACGGAATATATCATACTTACGGCACCAGACCTTAACGTGGTAATACGTTTAATTGCTAAAACGCCTTTTATTATGTTTCAAGTTTAATTAAAATTAAAATTGTGACTTGTGTATCATTTTAGATTTTTTTATGTTTAGATCGGTTAAAATTTCGAAAGCTAGAAAAAAATATGTACTATTACCGCTTGAAAACTCTACAAAATATTTGATGAATGTTTTGTTCTTGAAAAGTTTTTATAATATAGGAAATAATACTTGTCAATTGAATAAAACATACTACTTTTTTTTCTTTTAATTTTAAACGGTTATTTCTGGGGAACAGTAAAGTCCTATACTCCCAATGACACTTGACTTAAAAATGAAAATACATTTTATGTAATTGTTTCTCTATTAGATGGCCATTTTCGATATCAACTATCGAAGTAAAAATTTATTTTTTTAGAAATTTTATTATTATTTTTAAATAATCATCTCCCAGACAAAGATTTTAAATTTCTGAGACAACAACCTTGACTTGTTGCAATTTTCCTGAAATTCTTGCCCTCAATATATCCTAAAAAGGAGAAATTATTTTTTTTACAAAAGTCATTTTTAGCCCTAGTTACTACTTATTTTAATATAGTTTTTTTTAATGAACATATTGAATAGCTGCAGATTATGCAAAATACGAACATTTTCTTTATCGAATATTAGTTAGTTTAAACGACACTCATTATATCACAAATAAGCTTGCGAAATAACAAAAATGTGTGTATAAATCTCATTATTACGTAAATGATGCTTTTTTTTCTAGTACTACCACTAAAATACCACCAGACATTTTTGTGATGTTTTAAGCAGTAATTAAGTGGCAATGAAACACGTATACCTCAAACTTAAGAGTTATATAATAACTAGTTGTTTGACAATATATTTACTGTTACTGCTTTAATATTCAATGCATTATTATAGTCTTAGAACTTCTTGAGTGGTGGTTCCCAGTTCTAGGACATTCTAACGAAGCTCTGTTGACAGACGACGAGTCAGCCCGCAAAGGAATATCTGATAAGAAGAACCACCTTATCAGTGCACACATTGTGGGGCTCCGGCCTGTCGGTCGAATTCTGGCTATTTTCCTAGCTTCAATATTGACGTTGTGAATATTGTTCACATATGGCTCATTCCATTACTAACCAACCTGCCCATTGACCTTAAATGGTTAAATTCGACCTTCAATGTTGGTTAGATCTACATTCAATCTATGAAAAATTATTTGTTTTTCAGCTTTTTGTCATGGCAGTCAAAACATGTGAAAACTGCCGTTTTTATTTATACTATGGTTTATACATTAAACTTTAGTCTTTGTACAATTCTTTTAGATAAACAGGTCATTATTGTGTTGGGATAAATTACATGAACAACTAGGGAAGGAATAATATCCTATATCAAAAACTATCCCAGGTTTGTTGTTATACTATTTTTAATGTGTATTTACTTTTAAATATTTTTATTTAATAAATTATATCTCATAGCATTTCAAATTTTAGTATTAAGTTGTTTAGTATCAATTGCGGTCGATATATTTATTTGAGGAACTAAGGAAACACTGCCAATGATTTATTTTTTCCGAACATCTAAGTTATTCTTTTTGCAATTTTTTAAAATATAAGCCTCTGCCACTTTACACGAAGGGTGTTCAACCATCGAATGTTAGGTTACAGTTTTTTCGTCCAGAGCGGTGTTGAGCTTCCACTATGCCTACAAATTTAATTTCAATAAACTTAAAAAATAAATATTTTCGTTAGAATTCAAGTATGATAAAGAAATTTGTTTTCTCCACTTCATTTTTTATGTTCTAAAGGGAAAAATATTAAAATTAGTCGTTATGAACTTGATATGGCTACTGCATGTAAGCATCCAGATCCTATTAATAGAAGATAATTTGACCCGAAAAATACCAAGACCATTCTAAAGGACAAATGAAGAAACATTGATAGCGAGAAGGGTGAGTTGGGAACAAACAGTGCTGGCTAGTATCGACTGACACAAAGGAAAATATCAGAGCTGGTGGCAGTAGCAGTATCTGGCAGCATTCACTGACTTCTACCTGCCCGCCTGTCAGCTGTTATCTACTCTATTGTCCCACCTTCTCTA